>CM053413.1:3553300-3677920 GCA_028644305.1 Xerus rutilus
GAGGGGCTTTTCTTCTTCCTGCTTTTGTTCTGAATGTGGACAAGCAGTTTACTGCCTAGCCACAGCCCAAACAGAACTAGGCTTGCAACATGACTGGGGCTAAAAGACTCCTCTTCCAAGGGAGCCAGAGCTCCTCAGAGCTCTAAGACATTGAACTTAAATGCCCAAGTTCAGAGACAGGAGAAAGAGAAGTGGAAGGAGGGAGAAGGGCTAGAATTTGATTCGGAGTGCTCTTCCCTACTATTCAATTCTTCTTTTGACCACGGTGTTTCTTTCGGGAAACAGGATTAGTCTCTCGCTAGGGGTACAGATGTCCCCAAGTAAAAAAGACTAACCATAAAAGAGGAGTTAATCTTCCCAACTTTCATTGAATGATTCAAGGGAGCTGTCATCACTGGCTGCTTATGCTGATCTAGAGTCTGGATGAGAGGGACCCCAGGGGAAGGGCTGGTCTGGGTGGCTCCCCCGGGGCAGCGGGGGTGCTGGGTGATTGGACTTACCCCTGCCAGTTCTCGTGGAAAAGGAAGCTGGGCTTCAGGAGCGGGAAGCGAAGGAGTGCTGGCTGAAGTGCTAGCAGGGGCAGGAGGTTCTAGGGCATGCTCACCAGCTGACTCGGGGTGACCCGTGCCATGGTGGGGGGCCTCAGCCTCCCCCTGAGGCTCCTCTCCCGAATCCGACAAGTCTTTTTGCTCTGCAGAGGACTGGGAGCAAAAAAGACAATTTTCCTTCAATGTAAAATAAAGGCTGCGCCAAGGGGCAGGGGGGGCAGGGGCGGGGGGGGGGGGCAGGGGTGGAGATGGCTCCACCCTCAGGGAGGAAGGGCCTGAAAAACAAGCCCACGGGACTGCTTCGCTCAGGGGAACTGGCCTTCCCAACAGGGACAGAGCAAAGGGAACTGTTTGACTTTGCAAGGAGCTGGGAGGTGTCCAGGAAGTCCGGATCCTCATTTTCAAAACTGTAGGGTGGCCCAGTACAGCTAACTGCGCTTATAGGCCTTGAGGGAGGCCCTCTCAGTGACAAAGGGAGTCATTATGCTAAAGATTCTAACCCCAGGGGCTGGTAGCACTTCTCAGCCATGCTGACCACTTCTGTGCACGAGGTGGGGGAGGCAGGCCTGGAAACACGTGGTTAGGTGTGAAATTAGGAGCCCAAGTCACAGGCTTCTAGACCTCGGCTACCATTCTTCCGACATCTTTCTGTTCCTCCTGCTCACACCTGAGGTGCAGGAAGTGCCTCTGGCCTTGGTGAATGTAGGTGCAGGGCTACAGAGGCACTGTGGGCAGGGTGACTTTCGGATCTGCAGACAGGTGGGTGGTGCTCAGCTGGAGGAGGGGGCAGGGCGCACCCCTTGGTCTAGGACTCTCCAGGGTCATCTGGACAAAGGCTTATTGGAAAACAGCCAAGTGTAGAGAAAGCTGCTGTCGCAGGTCTTTGTTCCCAAGGCATCACCCTGCGTTCTGAGCTGCACCCTGGCATTCCAGAAAGGCTTCCACGGGGCTCAGAGCTGTGGCCACAACTCTAAGGCTCTTCCTGAGAAGGAACCTGCTGTCCTGACTATAGGGCTGTGGCTCCCAAACCTCCCGTGTAGCCTGTTCAACAGTGTGGAGCTACTTCTCTTATCCAGTGACTTAAATGACTACAGGGCCACCCTGTCTCCCTGCAGACGTGGCTGCTTTCTTGGCATGAAGTGACTGACCTCCTCAGAAAGGGCTTGGGTGCTTCTTTCTTTCTTGAAGTGATCCTCCTACCTCAGCCTCTCAAGTAGCTGAGACTACGGGTGGGTCCCTAGGCCGTGCCTGGTGCTACGGTTAAACATGTGACCCTACAGGATGAAAGCAGCTACATAAAGAGGAGTTAAGAACATCCCCAAATTCTTTGGAATGCCAAAACATGCTAATGCACCCTTCTGTCTCAAGAGTCACCAAAGGGACAATCTCTCTACTCAGGGATATCCAGTGATAGAGGCCTTCCCAGGGGCAAGGTGGTCAGTCCAGCCACCAACATCTGTTGCTACTTTATGGACAGAGATTTAACAACTCGCCAGGGACACTTAAACCACCAGGCTCTGTGAGAAACTGCTGCCTCTAATCAGAACCACTTGAACGTCTGGAACTCTTGTTTCTGGGATGTAAGCCTTCAATGCCCTTGGGAGGATGTGAGAGGCAGGAAGAAAGAACCCAAATGATTCCAACCTTCAATGTCTACCAAACAGTTCTTAGAAGGGCTGAAGAACGCCACACCACTCCCTCTCTTAGATTTAGGAGTTCCTTGGGAGAATTAAGGTACATCATTCTAGCACCTTCTACTTGGGTCCTAGTGTTTTTTGCGGGCAAAGACAGTATGTGCTCGACAGCTTAGGTAGGACTAGAGCCTCAAGCACATGTGGCAACCATCAGACCTGAAGACTCGCCGGCCTAAAATACGCCAAGCGTGTGACAAAAAGCCCACGAGTACAGGGTGAGCATCAAATCAGGTCCAAACACACTGTGACGGCACCTCCAGGGCCACTGCACTTTGTGAGAACACAGACCACCTGTGTTCTTACCAAACGGGCACCCTCCTGCCAGAGCGACCACAGAGCCCTGCAGGTTGGCCAATGCTCTGCAGGGAGGCTGACTGAGAGAAGCACTTGAGCACTACCAGCAGGAGGACATTTAAGCACTTTTTGTGCCAAAAAGAAGGACCCGTCTCCATTCAAGGCAGTTCAGAAAAAAGGCTTCGGTTTTCCCCTAGAACACTAGTGCCTGCGAACCCCACGTGTCCTGAAGGGAGCTGTCCTAGTGGCATGGGCACAGGAAAAACTCCTGGGCTGCCCACTGGCCACGTACTCTTCTGAAGAGCTGACACTGGAATTCAAGGTACTCACCACTCTTCTTAACACAAAGTAAGAGGGCCAGGCCACTTGTCCCAAGGCTAAGTGATGCTCCAAGCACCCCACAGCAAAGGCAACGCAGCCACAGGGCATGCGAGGGGCTCTGCCACTGAAAAAAACCGGAAGCAATGGGCTGGCAGCTTAGCCTCTCTTTCCATTTTGAATCCTTTATCTCGTTCCCCATTCAGCAACACCACGGGGCACAGGGACGCTCTCCTCTGGGGGAATGGGCTCTTTCACGTGAATCCCCCAGGGTGGTTTGAGATCATTTACTGAAAGACAAGTTAGCTGCTCCCACAGCTGACAATGAAACTTCTTGATCTTTGGGGATCAAGCAGAGGTTAGGGGAAAAAAAAAATCACCACAAGAGATGTCTGAGGGACAATTTGAAATATAGACTGTATGTTGCAGACTATTCTTGGTGGTGACATGGTCTCAGGTCCACAGAGAAACATGACGCCACTCCTAGAGAGACTTGTGGGAGACTTTAGGGGAAACGGCATGTGGGCACAGTTTACAGCTAAGAGCTTCAGCAACAACGAGAAGTGCCAGCAGTACATTGAGGTGCTGGGTGCCCCAGCATTCAGTGCCAGTCAGCTTTTCCAAGACTTTCAAAATAAAATCCAAATTTTTAAAAATAAAAATGTTGAAGCAAAAAGCAGGAAAAATAGAGTCTGCTCAGAAAACTCCAGCAGCCCCAATGGCTGTCTTCTGACTGGGTTTTAGCCGGAAGAAGGGGAGGAGCTGCTGGTTAGGCCAGAGGAAGGAACCCAGAAGCCAGCTCAGATTCTCATTCTTGACAGATACAAAAGAGAACTGTGGCTGCTCCTCACAGACCTGCCTTGCGGTATCCCTTGCACTAGAGGCCAAGGAGAAACCAAGTCAGGTGTCTGCCCTGCATGTTCTGCCTAACTCTTCACGGATCCTCAAGTGGCAGACAAAAGCAGGCCAGAAGACCGCATCCACCTGGACCTGGCTGCAGGGCTGTGGGCCCTACCAATGGCTTCGGGCTTTTGCCCTTCAACACAAATGCTTCTTGCATGCCCTTCAGTTATCTTGCCACTGAAGTGTCACAAACTCTCAAGAGCTGGAGGGCAGTTATTTTTAGAAGCCCATTTGGAATTGGCTCTGAGTCAGTATTTCGATAAGAGCTTGCCTGTCTCTTAAGTGACTTGAAGCCTTCCTAGCTAACCTTCCAGCTCAGGTTTAAGGCCCACCCTTTAAAGAGATTTGCACAGATCTCTGGAAGGTCATCCATATAAACCAGTCTTCACATTATAAAACAGCTGAACTCCCTTAGCTGTGAAAACAGTACCAAGACAGGAACTAATGATTTTAAAACCATTTTACATTTATCTGAACAAATATGACATTTTAGTGTTTCAGCTGAGCTGACTGTGTCTTCAGGATAACAGAACTAAGACCTATTATTTGTTGACAAACTTTTTTCAGGGGAGGTCAAAATATACTAAATATCAAAAGATACTAGATAAAGATACTAAATATCTCATTTCTTTTGGTGCTGGGGATGGAAATCAGGGCATGAAATATGCCAGGCATACACACCACCACTGGGCCACACGCCTATGCTGAAGGATTCTGCAGCCGGTCTGTCCACACCCTGCTGCTGTGCACCCATGCAGGACTGCAAAGGGCATGGCGTGGCTGTTTACAAAAACAGGTGCTGGTGGAGGGCCTTAGTGTTCTGACTCCTGTTTAAACTGAATGTAGTCCAAATGATCATTATAAAACCCAGAATCTAGAGAAGTCTTGATTTTACTGAATACTGAAGAGAAATGACCCGAACACCTAAAACAGAGATCTAATACAACACATCTGGTTCCCAAGAACTTTTCTGAACATCCTGTGTCTGAAAACTGTAGCCCTTTCATATCAACTGGCCCATCAAAGAACATGTCAGGGTCTGGGGAGAGGGGAGCACAGCATCTGCACACACCGCCTGGTCACCAAAACCAACTGGTGCCCTGACTCTTTTTTTGGCAACAGTAGCCACGGGAAAGTTTAACTCAAGAAGAGACTAACATTACAAGGTTAACAGATACCAGCCCAAGCAAACATAGGTATGTGTAGGGGTGGCGGAACAGGACAGTCACTTCCCTCCTCTCTATTATACACACACACAATCCCCGCAAGCCCCTTCCTGGCAGAGCACTTGAACATTACCCAGGAAAACTGGGCCACATGCTGAGAAGTTTTGGCTTCTCTTCTCTGACCAAGGGAAGTAGCTAGGTTGCCATAAGCTCCAAATCACCAGACCAGCAGCCACTCCCAACCTGGCAGCCAGTCTCCCTGCAAAAGGCCTGGGAATCCACTGGAGCACCAAGTGGATGAGATTCTCAGACCTCGTCATTCTCAACAAGATGCAAAAATACTTCAAAACACGTCAAAGTCAATGCAGCACTGTGGGTATAAAATGCTATAACACATTAAATCACAATTACAGTCAGGTCAAGGGACCATAGGAATTTGAGATGACTATGGGGAATCCTCACTCCTGCTGAGGAATCACTGCCACACAGCACCAGCTGACTTTTTTTTTGGGGGGTACCAGGGATTGAACTCAGGGGCACTTGACCACCGAGCCACATCACCAGCCCTATTTTGTGTTTTATGGAGAGACAGGGTCTCACTGAGTTGCTTAGCGCCTTGCTTTTGCTGAGGCTGGCTTTGAACTCACGATCTTCCTACCTCAGCCTCCGGAGCTGCTGGGATTACTGGAGTGCGCCACCAGCCCCGGCACTAGCTGACTTTTGACAGACCTCCAATCTTCCATACTGATTTGTCAGGGAAGGGCATGAACCAATGGCTTCAAGGTAGACAGCAACACCTGTCGCTGCGGTTTTCTGACAGGCACCAATCAGACCTGACACCAGGCGAGGTATTTCTAGCACTCCAGAGACACAATCCAAATTGGAAACAAGCCCACAGAGGCGGGGACCCACAGACAACGCAAGCAAACTCACAATCATTCTAAATGTATCCATGCCAAGTTGGTTGGGGTTATGTAACCCCTCTAAATTCTTTGTTTTCATGGTGCTGGGGATTGAACCCAGGTCCTCACACATGCTGAACACATGCTCTACCAATGAACAACACCTCAGTCACCTGCTACCATCTCTACAGGTCCATCTCCCCCTTCTTCCATCCTCCTTCCCTCCCGTTCCTCCTTCCACCTTTTGCCTATGTTTCTCTGCTGTTGCTTTCCAAATGTATAGCGGTGTTTCTAAAACAAACCAGCAGGCATTACGAAGACCTTGCTAACACTGCTTTACAAAGGCCACTGGTAACTTAAAGCCACCCTTCCAGCTCAAGGCGAAGGCTTAAAGGCCCACACTTAGGTCTTCCTATCAAGTGGGTAGCAGCAGCAGTGGCCATGCAACCTGGACGATACGCACTCTGGCAGAGACCAAATTAGAGAAATGGAGTGAAGAGGGAACATGCCGGCCCCTTACCTTTTGTCCTTTATCCTTCTGAAACACAAAGACGGGCGGAGCAATGGCAGGCTTTTCTGCAAAAAGAAAGATTGGTTTTTTTCCCCCCAACACTATATTCATACAGTAAACAAAGCTACACTTTTTGGTAATAAGGTTAAAAATATATATGCATGTATATACACATATATATATGAAACTCCACTAACACCGAACTGCTCTAGAACAGCTTCTTCACCAGGACACTTGCGTGTGGGGTGTGTTCTGGTGAATGAAATCCAAACCTTATGAGGTGATTTGTGTCCCTTTCCATGTGCATATTATGTAATAAACAAAATGCTCTCATGACTCCCTGAGGACAGGCATGCGCATGACAACCAGAGGGCACCGGACAGCCACTCTCCAGCCCCATCAAGGGCACCTTGCAGGAAGGCCACTCAGGGTGCAAGCTCTCTATAGGGCACCTCCTGAATTCCGAAGGCTGGAGGTCAATTTAATTCCTATTTTATTTTTTTAATCTGCAACCAGCCTGCAGCCTCTGGCACAAGGCTCCAGCTCTCTGGAGAGCTTGTATGGCCCAGCACAACACTGGGCTGGGATTTCCACGTGAGCACTTATAAAAAGGAAGGCTCTGTAGGCTTGCCAAACAGTTGTTGTTGCAAGAGGAAACCGTGGGATCTTCTGCTACTGGACAGGACAAGAGCAATGCAGCCTGTGGTTCCCACTACTTGTCACCTATCAAGGCCTACGGTCCTTTGCCACTTGGCCCTGACATAGGTAGCAGCTTGGGAAGCCCCTGCTGTCCCCTCTGGGACATGCTCTTGAGCATGGCCTTGAACTCCAGGCCTCAGGCCTGGTGCACTCCCAATAGCCCTGCAGGGTGCGCCAGGAGGAGCTGTTAATCTAGTGGCCACATGCCACTGTGCCCTGCTCCCCTGGGGCCCCACTGTGGGGAGCCAGGTGCCAACCCTGGAAGTGTGCTTGTGTTATCATGTCGAGGGTGCTCTGCGTGGGGAACTGGTGATGGGGAAAGGCCCCTAGCGGGGAGCTGTGCCGAGGTCCCAAGAAGTGCTGATAGGGACAGTAGCAACTCAGAGATGCAGCTTTCAGGGCGACAGGAGTGGACAGGGAGCAGTGTGGCTTTGCTCTGGACATAAACAGGTGTTATAAAGAGTCTCAGAAAGCCCTATTAGGATTGAGAGAGAAGTCTAGAAAGGGGGACATGGGCAGCGAATGCAACTGCTGAGGAGAAACACAGGCCGGGGAGCAGGTTTTAGGAGAAAAAGCTGTAAGCTGCTGGGTGGCGGGGGTGCAAAGGGCTCTCCAACCAGGGTTTAACATTTCCCTAAGCTGCCATCTCCCTGGACAACCCAGATGAAGGAACGAATGGATGAATGTGTCTCTGCCAGACAATAAAAGACGCCAAATGAATGCTGGAGGGACACGGGCAGGGCAGCAATTGATCCATAGTGTCTGTTGCCAGGGAGCCTGGAGACCTTGTGGCACTTCCCCTGTATCTCATAGGATCAGAACCAGGGTAGGAGGTACAGACCACACCCCCACTTCTGCATTTGACGCCTCGGCTCCTTGGTGCACAGGGAAAAACCAGGATTTCAGCCAGCGCAGCATCCCTTCTACCTCATTTTCTTTAGAGAGGAACCCCTGCCCCACCCCAACTTCAGCCCAGGCTCTAGGCCTGACAAAGCATACCCTGGCCCAGCGGACACTGGCATGTGAATACAGCCAGGGCTACTTGTTGGAGCTACTGAGGAAGAGGTGATTTTTCTGCTGGGGCTACTAAACTAGTAGTATGTGAGCCTGGGGCTGCCACAGGTACACATGACTAACCTTCAGGGAAGTGGAGACGGAGATAGAGGGGGAAGGCTAATCCCGGCAACACTGGTAGAGACTCCTTGCTGGAACTTCCCAATGCTAACCCTGCCCCAGACATTTAAGTCAAGCCAGTCAATGCTGGCTTTTGCTGGAGCTGCTCTGAGCTAGATCTCTACCCCTGGTCACTAAGACTGCAGTCTGAGGCTGCTGCAGACTTCCTTAAACCTGCAGTGCACTTGGGCATCCTATGGAAGAAACCCTCAACAAGTCTCAAAGCCAAGCTGAAATGCCTTTTCTCCTTTGTAGCAAGTTTCGCCAACTGACCCATTATAAACTTAAAAAGGCTGACAGTCTCCCCTCTGCAATATAAACCATGAGGTCAGAGACTATGCATGAGTAAGGAGGGCAGGGAAACTGAACATGAGGAAAGACATAGTGGCAGGCTAGGAGGGGAGAGCTGGGATGCACAGGGAACTCTTGGGCACTGCTGAGGGGGACTGTGTCAGCTAATTTGCAGGCACACGGGAAGCTGGAGCCATGTGGGCAACTACAGGAGGCCTGGGCTGCTGCAGTGCAAGGGCCCTGCCCAGAGCTGCCTGGACCATGCGGTGGGGTCAGTGGGGGTGAGCTGGGCAAGGACTCGGCTGCCAGAGGGATACTCTGTACTCCATCTCACAGCATGCTCAGCTGCGGAGAACGGGGGTTACAGAAGAGGGTGTGAGGGTAGAGTCCTCAAAGTTGCTAGCCAGGTGATTCAGTCAGATGCTCCCTAATGAACTCCTGGCTCCTGCTCCTGGTCCCCATCACTGGCATCGCTCAGACCTTCTTCTCTGCTTCTACTCTCAACCATCTCTGGCCTACACAGAGCAGCCAGAACTACTGGTGTGAAATGCACACTTAAAACTGCAATGCCCTGCCACTAACAAGGGTCTGGGCTCCTTCAGACAGGCGCGCCTTGCCACTGTCCCCCACCTTCCACGGGACTGTCGTTGCGGCACTGAAGAGTCTACATGTCCTACACCATGGTGCGCTTTTGTACTGTTTTGTCCCTCTGCCAGGAACACACAATCACCTTTTCTGTGGCCAACACTGACTCCTGTACAGACACTGGCCTCCGTCAGGAAACTCCTGGTCTGAACTCCACCTCTGGCTTGTATCAGGCCATACGTCACTCCGAGCTACCTGCCAGGGAAGATGAGAGACCACAGTCTCTGAAGAGCTGTCTCTTCATCACATGAACCAAAGTACACCACCTAAAAATCATCCTCTCTAGTCACATACACAACACCAGCTGCTATGTAATCACATAAATATTTATTAAGCCCTTATTCTGGGAACGGCACCACAGGGAAAGTGGCGAACAGGAAGCTGAGGGTGAAATGTGATTAAAAAGGAAGGGGCGTTTCTGCACCTGAGCTCCTAGCTGGGTTGATCTGCTTGCTGGCATCTAGCCCTGGGATGGAAGCACCATGACAGCGGCCTCTCTGCTTTCCTTCCCTCTGTGCCCCAGTGCCACACACAGAGCCTCATACACAACAGGTACTTGACAGGCAGCTGCAGACTGAATGAAATACTACCCTCCACCAAGACTGGACCCCAGTGAGGCACAATGAAGGTCCTTCAGAAGGAGAGAAACGATGGGCTACATCAACATAGAGGATGGCTGCCCAGCTGGCCCAGGGGATCCCTGTTGATGGTAGGTTTGGCGTTCAAGACTAACCCAACCACTATACTAACTATAGACATGAACCCCAGTCACACGGCTACCCAAAACACCAAGCATCAGTCACACACACATTTCCACTCAACTTGCGGGTGGGGCAGACCCCATTCCAAGGAGGACGGGCCCACACTTAGCATGGGAGCAGACTGCTCTGGCCAGGCCCACAAGTGGCATTTGCTGTGCTACCTGCAGCCCACATCTGGGGACAACAAGAAAGGGATAGGAGGCATTGAGGTTTCCACAACCTGCTCTAATCCCCACTCAGCTTTTCTTTCACAGTGAAGGGAAAACAACCACTGGAGATGGCTAGAGACCCAGGCCACCACAGACACCTCAGGTATTAAAATATTGATCACATGCAGAATGTTCTACTCAAGTTCTGTTAATCAAGTGTTTTGAGCTTTTTCTTTTTTGGTCCTATGAAATGTTGCCTGATCAAATTAATTTATAAAAAAGCAGCAGCCCTGGAGATTGGCTCAAGACATCAGCATTTTGAAAGTTTGGAAGACCAACAGAACCCCTGTTTCTTTTTCTGGGGAGATAGGGTACCGGAGATTGAACACAGGAACATTTTACCACTGAGCTGCACCCCAAGCCTTTTTGTTTTGTTTTGAGACAGGGTCTCCCTAAGTTGCTGAGGCTGGCTTCTGACTTGACATCCTCCTGCCTCAGCCTCCCAAGTTGCTGGGATTACAGGTGTGAACCACTGTGCCTGGTAGGAATCACTTTGGACCAAATCCTCTCCAAGGATCTGATCACGGACCATCCGCGATGAGGCCTGAGCACAGCACGCTCCAAGCCAACACTGTTGTATGTAGGGTAGTGGGGTTCTGAACCTTTCACCTCAAACAATATCCCAGCTCTGGGTGGGTGGGCTCACATTTGGTATGTGAGGGGCTTCCTTCCACCATAGGCTTCCTCTCTGACCTCACCAACACTTTCCAGGGTGCTGCATGCTAAGGCCCAGAAGGTGTTAGCTTGACTCAATCCTTACCCCACCACCTTCATTCCACTGAAAGGAGAGAGTGAGAAGCTGGTCTGTACCCCAAGTACTACTGGGATGGAAGACTGCTTCCCAGCCCTCTGGGGTGCAGCACAGGCATCTTAGAATTCTGTCTTTAGCTGGGCGCAGTGGCCCAAGCCTGTCATCCCAGCACTTAGGGAGGCTGAGACAGGAGAACAGCGAGTTCAAAGCCAGCCTCAGCAACAACGGGGCACTAAGCAACTCAGTGAGACCCTGTCTCTACATAAAACACAAAATAGGGCTGAGGATGTGGCTCAGTGGTCGAGTGCCCCTGAGTTCAATTCCTTGTACCAAAAAAAAAAAAATTCTATCTTTAGACTTCTTCCCACCTCTGCCACATCATGCACAGCAAAGACATCCTCCAACAGGGTTTCTCAAGACTCCAGAAGTTTCATGCATGTGGCCAGTGTTCACTGAGTACTTCACCACGTGCCAGGTTTTATCTGCATTACCTGAGACCCTACAAACCCTTCTTTGAAAGGAAAGGGGAGGATGTGTGCTTATCCAAGGTGGGTCAGGCCCATAAGCCAGGTGGGCCCCATGTTGAAGCCCAGGCTCCTGAGCACCACATGGCACCATGCCATACCACCATCCAGGAACCACAGGTGCAGAAGGGAGGGGATGAGACACACCCCAGTTGCCTCCTCCCACCTTTCCTGTGCAGAAGGCTTTAGAGCTGTGAAGCAGACACTCTTTTTTTTTGAGGAGTGACATCAGGAATAAAACAGCTGTCAGCTAACATTCTAGATAAACGCCTATGGAAGAGCACAAACTAAACTAGGGGGTGGGTGATGAGTGCTCGGGTCAGAGTGAGGCTGGTTCTACCTGTCACATGATTGCCCACCTCTGAGAACACTTAATTACGCCAACAACAGATCCTGTGGAGACTGAAATTCTTTAAGACTGTCAAGAAAAGAATCAACCACAGTCTAAGGTGCACACTCAATGGTGCAACGAGTTACACTCTTCTCGCCTGTCGAGGGCTTAGCCACGGAATGCTCTGCGCAACACATTCCGGATCTACTACGACAACACACACTCCACCTCCTCCCACGTAGAATGACTCTCTTCTCTGCTTTGGAAGGAATGATGCACAGACATGGTGCCCGCAACAGGCCTGCCCTCCAAAAATGCACCCCCTGCCTGTGGCTGTCTCCAGCCCACGATGAAGGAGCTATTGTGAAAATGACACTAAGGAAACTGCAGACCCAGGAAAACAGGCAAAGCACACCTGCAAAACCTGTGCTTTTCCTATTTACTCCTCCCTAACTGGTGACTCCTATATCTGCCAGGAAATGGTCCTTGGGTAGACAGCCTTAGAATCCTAGACCAAAATGTCAATGAGGCATTTACATAAAATTAGCTTTAATCCTGGGCTGATGTGTCTTAATCGTCTTATCTGTGAAAAAAAATGTGGAAAACATCTCACCAACACAACCGTCTATGAGTACACTGCTACTGCTTTAATTTGGTGACACCCACCATCTCAACTATCACTGATTTGTTCAGGAATTATTATAAACAGCTCTGTGCTGCAACATGAAGACAAACCTGTCCCTGACATCAGCTCTATTCTCCAGCTAATTCTTCAGTGAAGAATGGAACTGACCTCAAACACACTGTTGCTAGGTGATGCCTCTCCAAGTGTTGGTGTGTAAGTGCTCAGTGCTCACTGGCCTCGCTTGGCGGGGTGGGGAACAGGCAACTCACTTCTTTTTATATGTCCCCCCCAGCAACTCTCATCTTGTGTCATGGAGGTGTGAGGGCACAGCATTTTGAAGTGCCATGCGCCTCTTTCTGGTATGCTCTTCACTTGCTGCCGCCTTCACCTACTGAGCTGACCACCAATACTCTCATCTTACTGCCAGACCCCGAAACCTCCAATGATGGCAGAAGCACGGAGTTACTCATGTTTGTTCAATGACCTTCACCAGCAGCAGATAAGTGCTTTACACATCTAGTCTCACCGAACGTCACCACACTGCCATGACGAAAATTATTAGTTACCACCTCTGATTTGTGAATCATGAAATAAGCCTGATAAGCCTGAGAAACCTTGGACAGATGGGTGCCTTGCTGGAAGTCACAGGCTGGTAAATGACAGAGGAAGGACTAGACTCTGATCTGCCTGACTTCCAAGCTGAGTGGTCCCCATCTCATGAGGGCCAAGCCACATTCTGCTGCTTTTATCTTTGTACTCTTTGGCCCTACAGCTAAACTCTCCTACCACCTCCATTCTTGCCCCATGTGGCCCATAAGCCCCCTGAGGGTGACCTCGTAGCCTGGGCACATGTGTGCCTTGAATCTAACAGAAACCCCCAAAACATCAAACAGTCAAATCATACAAAGTCAGCAGCTTTGCCTAAAACTAGGAGAAATTTGGCGATGCTGCTCTGAGGGCACTTTTCTGTCCTGCCACTAGGGGGTGCCTAACAGACACAGCCAGGGTGAAGTGAAAGTGGCTGAAGGTTGGGGGAAAGTTCCAGCAAAGAATGGAAATCCCCACTATAAAGGGCTTGGAGGGAAATATCCAAGGACTGCAGAACTTGTGCTGAAGCAGCTGAACAAAACTGGTGACACTTGGCTGGGTGTGGTAATCCCAGCAATGCAACAAACTAAGGCAGGAGAATTTTAAGTTTAAGTCCAGCCTGGGCAATTTAGGGAGACTCTTACAAAAATAAAAAGGGACAGGGATGTAGCTCAATGGTAGAATGTTTGCCTAGCATGCTTGAGACCCTAGCTTCAATCCCCAGCACTGCAAAAACCAAAATCAAAACAAACACTGATGACACTTGGTCTTTGTGTGTGTTTAAACCTGCCTCAGCCACTTGTGGTGAGGATTCTGGTCAAGCTGACTAACCTCCCTGTGCCATGTCCTCGACTGGAAAACAGAGCTGGGGCTTTACTCTGGGGAAAAATTAAATAAAATGATCCATTTACAAGGCTAGGAGAAGAGGCTGGCACACTGTCTGAATTCCATATCTGAACTGGCATTTAATATTATAAGCATACTCACAAGATAGAGTAAACACATCAAGGACACTTTGAAGTATGGGTCTTGTACTCAAGGCCAGATGCCGCCAGCCCCTCAGATCACCAGCAATGATAAATGCCTCATGGTTTGTTTCCTTCCAAGGGATGGAATGACTGGGCTCAGGAGTCACCTGGACATTTAGGACACTTAATTCAAGTGTTCAGTCACTCAGAATCCCCAGTCTCTTCTGAGTCAGGTGGAAACACTGGGGTGATCTGAGGGAAGCCAGCCAGTCAGTCAGGACCCCAGCTCTGGCAGGATTTCTTGAGCCAGTGTCTGTTCTGTTCCAGGCCCTGAGATCAGCACTGGGGACAGGGATGAAAAGGCAGATAAGGCCTCAGTTCTTTAGCAGGGAGTCAGAAAACAAGTACCCAGCTGCGTGCAGAGATAACTGGGTAATTCTGGGTAAGTGGTAGAGAAAGCAGCCGGAGGTGGGGAGATCAAGGGCTGGAAGGCCTCTCTGAGGGGTCACTTGAGCCTCAGACATAAGGCCAAGAAGACACAGCCAGGTGAAGGAAGGTGAGGACATTGAGCAGAGGGAATCCCAGAAAGGCTTGTGTGGGGTGGTTGGCGAAGGCTAGGTAAGGCCCAGAGAAAGCTCAGCTCCACAGGCCATAGGGAAGAATCTGGATTGTGTAAGGGGAGCCAGTGGAAGGGTTCAAACAGGGAGCGGCACGATCTGTTTTATATATTTTAAAAGGCACCCCTGGCAATGGGCCCTTCTCTCCATTTTTATGTTAGAATAACTATAATACAGATTCAGCATCCCTTATCCCAAGTGCTTGGGACCAGAAGAGTTTTGGATTTCACATTTTTGGGGATTTCAGAATTCTTGCACGCACGTATTTTGGAAATGGGACCCAAATCTAAACACGAAATTCATTTACATCCCATATATACCTTGCAACACAGAGCTTAAAAGCAATTTTATACACTATTTTTGTAACTTTTTTTTTTTTTGTGGAGATTGAACCTAAGAGTAACTTACTATTGAGTCACATCCCCAGCTCTTTTTTTAATTTTATTTTGAGACAAGGTCTCACTTAGGGCCTAGCTGAGTTGCTGAGGCTGGCTTTGAACTTGTGATCTTCCTGCCTTAGCCTCCCAAGTCACTGAGATTACAGGTGTGTGCCATTGCATCTGGCCCAATTTTAAAATAATTTTATGCATAAAATCAAGTTTCATGACTTGAAATCTTCTGTTTGTGGTGTCATATCAGTGCTCAAAAAAGTTTTAATTTTGGAGCATTCCAGGCTTTGGATTTTCAGGATACAGATGCTCAGCCTGTAAAATGTTGCAGACGATCACAGTGGAACACTGAGAAGACTGTCTTGATGAGATGAAAGCAGGTGTGAAGGAACTAGCGAGAAGCCTTTGGAGTCACTGAGTCTACCAGTGGAGGTGACATGGTGGCCTACAGTAGTCTGGAAGGGAGCAAAGTGGATACAGTTTGGATATTATGGAGATAGACTTGTGTTGGTGCCATAGCTGTGTTTAGATGGAGAAGGCCATAACCAGCCTGTATTTCCTGCTCTCTCAGTGGCAAATGCCCTCAGCTAAAATAACTGTCATTGCTCTGATGAGAAGATGATGACTCGGACCCAGGACTTGGACTCTTCATGTCCCTAGTGGCCACCATCAATGCTGCAAGACAGCCTTTCTTCTCTGAGTGGAAGCTGGTCCGTTTTCTCACCCTCACCTGCTAGAGAGCCAAACTCTCAAAGGCCTGTTTTCCCTTCTTGCACTCTGCTGCTCTCACAGATGCAATGCGAGAATTAATTCTGGGCAAACAAACCCCCAAGATTCTGTGTGGTAGAACTGCAGGAGCTAAACTCAGAAGACATTTTAAAATTACTGTAAAAGGCAAAGCTTGTCTTCTGAACATGTGCAAGGAGTAACTACTACTGCATCTAAGACTTCCTATTTTTGAGCACCGTAAATACTGCTCAAATGCCATGCCCTGCATGGGTCAGTTTTTGGGAGGAGAACAAGTGCCCACTAACTTGATGGGACTGATCCACTGGAAAGGGTGAGTAGGGGTTCCTAGACTCACTGGTTGGAGATGAACATGCTGGTCCCAGAGGCCCTACCTGCTTACATGGCCTTAGCCTTTAGTCTCTGTACAGTCAGAGCAGCTCTGGCATTCTGTCAGGTCCTCGCCTGGGACCTGAGAGTGCTGAAGGACAAGGAAAATACGGTTCCTCCTTAATAGGGAGAGGCAGCTCCTGAGCCTAGTTGGCTGCCAAAAGGTCATAAAGGGAAAGGCTGGAAGGAGGAGCTCCATACTCTAGTTAGCAAGTAATTTATTTCTAGATAGCTTTGTTTAATTCTACAACCCAGCTGTTCTCATCCAGGAGTAACTTTGGCCCGCCGGGGACAAGGCCAATGTTTGAGGACAGTTTTAGTTATGGCAATGGCAGGGAAAGAGTCTGGTAATGGCATCTATAGACACAGTAGACAGAGAGCCAGGAGACTGATCAACATCCTCTGATGCACAGCATCATCCCCTAACAAGAAGAATGATCCAGGGCTGGGATTGTAGCTCAGCGGTAAAGCGCTTGCCTTTCATGTCTGAGGCCCTGGGTTCGATCCTCAGCACCACATACAAAGCAATAAAGACATTTAAAAAAAAAAAAAAAAAGAATGATTCGACCCAATGTCAAGTGTGTTAAGGCACAGAAATCTTGCATTAAGTGTTTGGGGGGGAAAAATGAGTTGGATCGCTACCCACACTAGATATTAGAATAAACTCCCAATAAGGCAGACGGTATAAAGCAGGGGGACCCCAGCTTCTGGGATGGGCTGCTTCTCTCCTTTCCCAATGTGTGGATTTAAACGTGTACAGCACCCTAGGACTTCAGTAGGGTAGATGATTATGCAATATATCTCTGAGGTGCCAATGGACTCCCTAGTCCAGTAGTCCTCAGTTGGAGGTGATTCTGTCCATAGACACCTAGCAATATCTGGAGACATTCTTTCCCTTGTCATGCCTGAAGGTGGGGGGAGGATACTAGCACCATGTGAGCAGAGGCCACTGATTATGCTAAATATCCCACAATGCAAAGGACGGCTCCCATCTGCCCCGTATCAGAGAACCTGCTCCAACTCAAAAACAAAAACAAAAACAAACCCTGGCTTTCCCTCTATCCACACATCCAGTTAGAACTGAAGTTAGCAGAGACAGACACATATTACTACTAACCAGGGGTCAATTACCCAACACAGTCTCTCAACAATTCTCAGACTTGCTTATTGTCATTCCCATTTTACAGACGCAGGAACTCAGATCAAATAACTTGCTCAACGTTATGGGGCAAGTAAGTGGCTGAGGTAAGACACAAACAAAAACAGTCAATTCAGGTGCTTCCAATTGTGCCACAAGCTGCCAATGAGAACCTGCTGGCCAGATCTGGTTTAGAATTCTCCTGAGGCTGGAGATGGGGCAGGAGCCCACAGTGATCTCACCACAGGCCTCACTCAGGCCCTGTACACTGAGGCACTGCTATCACACGCCAGCAGTCCTCAAACTTTTTAGTCTCAGGATCCCTTTCCATGCTTGGAAATGACTTGGGATCCCGAAGTGCTTTTGCAAATGAAGGAAAAGCTACTATGATACTTACCATATTAGGAAATAAACCTAAGGAAATTTCAAAACACTAATTAATTAAGGATAATGAACTTGGAACAATTAACCTAAATAACATTTTTTAATGAAAAAACTAAAAAGAATTAGTGTGAAGAGTAGCATTATTTTACATCATGACAAATCTCAATAATGTGTGGCTTAAAGAAGAAAGCAGAATTCTCTTACTTGCTTCTGTTTATATGATGTGTTGTAGGCTGGGGATGTGGCTCAGTGTGGGATACTGGCCTAGCATGTGCAAGGCCCTGGGCTGGGTCCACAGCTACACACACACACACACACACACACACACACACACACACACACACGAGGTGTTGCCATATGGCATGTCATACACCCTCTGGAAAACTCCCACCCGTACAATGAGAGTTTAAAAGCAAACAATGTCTTTTTATTATTATGAAAATAATTTTGAACTTGCAGTTCTCCTGAGAACATCCTGGAGACTCCCAGAAGCCCCTGGACCACCTTTGAGAACCACTGTTATGTGCTACTCTGAGTACCAGCATTCCAAAGACACAGAATCTGGAATTAATTACAAGCCATCAGGAGTTTTATGCTGAGGTTCTATGCTACAGAGCACTCTGTGGGCAGAGAATGCCAAGTCTGAAAGGCTGCATCACAGGGTCGAAACCCAAATGCCAAACAAGGTCAGACAGGCACCAGAAAGGTAGGAAGTGGGCTAGGTTCTGAACAACATGGCAGAGGCCATGGTGTCCAGTAGGGTGTGAGGTCTATCTCCAGGGCAGCAGCTGCGCCTCAGCTCCAGCAAAACATTACTGTGAAAGAAGCTGGCTAAAGGTTATTCCCGTTTTCTAGAGAAATCAGAAATCTGAATATCGGGTCCCCCCAATCTCAGAATTTTAAAGTGTTGGTTCCTAATTAAAAACAAAGAGAAACCTAAATGGGTCAAAATAAACACATCTGCTTGCCCTCCAGGCAAGTTGCAACTTCTGCCTGTGGTTTTCAACTCTGGCTTCCTGTCGTAAAGTATCTGTGAGCTTTTTAGAACTACAGATGCCCTAGATCTCTGGCAACCATTTCAGATGGAGCAGTCCAGGCAGCAGTTTTTATTCTCTTCAATAAGCTCCTTAAGCAAGGATGGAGGACGACCAGGGTCTAGATTCACAAGTGCTGTGCCATAGCACTGAGTGCCAAGACCACCGAGGAGGACGCAAACCAGGGACATGAGGGTGGGAGCGGGGGGCTTTACACTGACACCCTATGTTATACAGTTCTCTACAGTACAAAGTCAAACAGACCACAGACCCAAAGGAAGATCACTGTGTAGAGGTGTCAAAAATAACTCCCCTTGCAGCTGGGTGTAGTGGTGGCACACACTTGGGAAGCTGAGGCAGGAGGATCACAGGTCTGAAGTCAGCCTCAGCAACTTAGTGATGCCCTAAGCAACTCAGTGAGACTGTTTCGAAATAAAAAATACAAAGGGCTAGGATGGCTCAGTGGCTAAGTACCCCTGGGTTCAATCTCCAGTACCGAAAAATAAATAAATAAATAAATAAATAAAATCTCCTTAAAACAACAAAAGCCTGCTGCCGCCACCACCACTGCTAGACCCAGAGAGACAATGATGCAAACCCATTTGCCTCATGACTGCTTTAAAGTACCATGGAGAGCTGCCGAAACCACAGCAAGTCCACACTGGCCATCGCTGCCTTTCTCGTACTTTCCTTACTGTGTCCCTTCTCAGATCCCGCCCCCCCCCCGCACTGCAACTGATCTCACTTCTCCCATCCCCAGCCTACCTGGTATCTAAACTCACTAGGCTGGCATTCAACCTATACCTAAAAGTGTTCCCTTCCCAGCCCCAAACAACTGTCTCTCCTCCAAGCTCCACTCTAAGCTCACATGGAATGAAACTTGCTGCCTCCACTCACTCCAAGCCCTGCAGAGCAGACACACACCCAGAACTTCTGCACAATGATCCTGCCTGGCCCTAATCCCCAGCAAATGCCCAAGGCTGACAGGACTGCTGGGGTAATTCCAGTGTCCAGGAACCTGAGAGGCGGCTGAAGGCTTGGTTTAAAAGTTTTATAGAACTATAAGCTTCTCTGTCTACATATGGGATCCCCTGGCAAAACTTAAAACTTTCTTCTAAGTATGCAAAGGCTTTGTGGCCTCTAGGCTGTTATGACTCTCAACTACTCCCAGGCCAACTCTGCTACAGAAATGAGACAGGAGGCACAACTGAGTCCACAGGACAAATGCCAGAGTTCACTTTGTCATAAATCCAGGAAAAATTTCAAACATCTGTTTTCTCCTTATTCTAAAAAGTACGTTTAGAGCAGGAAAGGAGATGATAAGAATCACATCGGCTGAACTGAAGATTTTTACTATTTGAGTTCTAATTGAAAAATTCAGTTGCATCTCATCCCCCAAGTCAACAACAAAGGTGCAAACACAGAAAAGGTAAACCACCTCTGAAAATCTCCAGACTCACACTTGGCCAGGCTAGACCAGTGGTTCCCAACTCAGGACAACTTTGATCCCCAAGGGATACTGGGAGACGTCTGCGGACTCTGCAGCAAGGGAGGACAGGCCACGAACATCTATGTGGTGGGCAGAGGCCCGGGGTGTTGATCAAGAGCCTGGAGTGCACAGGGCGTCCCCACCACAGTGAAGGGCCTGTTCTCTGATGTCCACTGTGGTGAGGTTGAGAAAACCCAGCCTGGATGTCACACAAGGAAAGGCAGAAGGGACTCAGGAGGATTGGTGTCCCACCATGGCTCACCTGGGGCCTTCTGAATGGGGCGGACTCGTCCACACCGTTCAGACTCATCCCTTGCTGAGCACCCGATCCCCAGGTATGGAGGACACAATCCACTGCAGGGAAATAGCTGCCACTTAATGGGCGTGTGTCCCTGTGACCTGTGCTCAGTCCCTCATGTGCTTCAGTCCATCCAGTTCACACAGCCACCTCGAGACAGGCACGATCTCTTCACGCCCATTTCACTGGTAAGAAAACCAGGCCTCAGTCTCCACTGGGGCTGTTCTGCACTCTGCTCCCATCCTGACAGGTAGCTGGGTGTGGAAGCACTTTTGGTCATCATGACCCCTGGGATGGGGGTATGTTACCAGCATCTAGTGAGTAGGTTCGAGGACACCACTATGCTGCCAAACATACAAAAAAATAAAATAAAAATAGGATAGCCCTCTCCCCAACAGAGGTTTATCCAGCCCCAAATATCAACAGTGTCAAAGTTGAGAACCTTGCCTTATACTGCCTCCTGGTTTTCACTCTGCATGTCCATAGGCCAGCAAGGAATGTGTCACCTTTAATGCTGAAATCTAGATTTCAAAATATTCTGTTTCAAATGTACTTTGCTCACTCTGAGAAAAAACTCTGCCTTTGATACCTGACTCAGTTCATAATGTAAAATAACTCCAGAAATAGCACAATTAACAAGTTCAGGAGATAGAGTAAAATTCTGGATGGGAGAATATTCCTGGATTCGAATGTAAAACACACACTCCTAGGAAAGAAGTATTCCAAGTAGATTTTTTTTTGGTACTGGAGAGTGAACGCAGGGGCACTCGACCACTGAGCCACATCCCCAGCCCTATTTTGTGTTTTATGTAGAGACAGGGTCTCACTGAGTTGCTTAGTGCCTCACAATTGCTAAGGCTGGCTTTGAATTCGCGATTCTCCTGTCTCAGCCTCCCTAAGTGCTGGGATTACAGGCTTGCGCCACTGCGCCCGGCTCCAAGTAGATTTTTAAAGTCAAAGACCACAGGACTACCAAGAAAGAAATGTGAGAACTGCTGTCCCTTCTCAAGAAGATCACCATGACAATAAGGGCCAACAGGATGCAGTCCTTGACACACAACTGTTGTTTCTTTGCACATAATACAGCACACCTAACCTGATTTGCTGAAATGCCAGCTGCACATCAGAATCACCTGTGCTACTTTCTAACTGTCCTGGCGCTTGGACCATCCGGACATCCCCTCACAAGATCAGAATTTATAGGGTATGGGGATTGGGCATCATCTGGGCTCCCTAGGTGATTTTGATACCCAATCAGGATGGACAGCCAGTACTTCACACTGACACACAGATGAGATAAGTCTGGAGTAAAGAGA
Source organism: Xerus rutilus (assembly GCA_028644305.1). Classification (NCBI taxonomy): domain Eukaryota; kingdom Metazoa; phylum Chordata; class Mammalia; order Rodentia; family Sciuridae; genus Xerus; species Xerus rutilus. The sequence continues at coordinate 3,574,983 of CM053413.1, forward strand.
CAGAATGGATGAGGAGGAACTTGGATGTGAGGATGGGCCAAGTTAGGTTCCCAGCATGGAAAGGCAGAAGCCAAGAGGATGTTAGGAGCTTAAACAGCAAGAGGGATAGCATGGCTACAGGGTGGTCCCTACAGCTTTAAAATACACTGGCAAGGGAGTCCTACTTTACCTAGAGGATGAAACATCAAACATCCTAGGGGATGTACATGCTAAAAACAGAAATGGATTCTTTAAGAAACAGATTGGTTAAAAGATGGCAGGGATATCTAAGGTACAGAAATCTACTAAAACCTGATCTCCTCTGATCACTAGTGGTAAGACGAAATGGTGTGGCATTTATTCGAAAAAATTTTAGCACAAAATATTCCATTCCTCTATTTTACACATATCCATTTAATATGCAACTTGCAATGGATAGTTTATGTATACTAGGCAACAAACAGTAACTTCTAGAAAACAGCAAAACACTTACAACAAGGATTCTCACTAATGAACTCACCAACTCATTAATTCACCAAACATCTTTTGGACACCTACTCTGTGCCAAGCACTGTTCTAGATGCAGGAGTTCCACCAGTGATCACGACAAACATTCCTGCCCTCATGGAGCTCATATTGTAGTGGAGGGGAGTCAAACCACCAGGTAAAATCTAGCCTGCTGGGTGGGGATAAGTGCTGTAGAATAAAATAAAGCAGGTTAAAGGGGATAGGAAATGTGGGCACAATTTAAAGTAGGTGGCCAGAGAAGTTCTTAATAATAAAGTAACATGAGTAAAAATATGGAGGTCAAGGAGCAAGCCATGGGGTATTTGGGGGAAACTGTTGCAGGCAGAGGAATCATTAGGAAAAAAGGAAGGAGTACATAGCTCATTCAAGAACACTGAGAAAACCTGGGCAGTCAGCAGAGCAAGTCAGGGAGACAGTGGCAGAGAGAAGGGCAGGGAAGTATTAGGGGTGGAGGTAAAGGTAGCCCAAGTAGAGGCTGAGTTGGTAGTGAGAAGTCACCACTCTCCGGAAATATTTTTAAGGTGTAACTGACAGGATTTGCTGTTGACTTATGAGAGGGATCCGGGTGACTTCAAAGTTTTGGATCTGAGCAATTCAAGGAATGGACTTGCCACTTTGTATAAGGGGAGAATGACCGTGGAATGGGCAGGTTTGGGCAGGAGGCTATGATATTTTATTTTGGACATGATGTTAGATGTGCCTGTAGACATCCAAATGGAGATGACATATGACTCTGGAATTCAAGAAATTCTATGGGCTCAAGAGGTAAATCTACATGCATGTAATATTGATTCCTGTTTATTTATCCAGGCCCATTTCTGCCTTTCAAATGGATCGCATGAGTTGCAGTGTCTCCCCTCCATGGGCTCCTTCGTCTGATAAGAGATGGAGTGTAAGATGGCTAAGATGGAGGGCTCTAAAGTCAGAAGACTTTGGTTCACATTCCTGCTCCTTCCTGTGTGACCACTGACTTGGGTAACTTAACCACTCTAACTCAATGTCCTCACCAAAAGAATGGGACTACCAGTACCTACTTCATGCAGCTTTCGTGAGGAGTACTAGGGAGATAACTGTACCTGGTGCCATTCCAAATGCGCCTCAAGGCTGATCACTTACTATGAGCATTCATGCACAGTGTGAGTCAGTATGGGAACCTCAGACCACCCTCGGATAGCAGGGAGCATCGCATGGGGGAACCAGAGCCAGACAGGTAGAGCTTGCCTGCAGTTGTGCACCGAGAAAACGAGACAGCTAAAAATAGGACCTCGGAAGTCCTCAAGCCAGAGCAACACGACCGTGGACGTAGGCAGACATCAGCCTGATCGAGTGCTTCCTCTTGGGGATTTGGAGGTGTAACCTTGTCGAAAATGCTCAGGAGGGATGTCAGCGCTCCACAGAGGAGGGAATCGCAAGGTCTCTCTGGAAGTGCAGCCAAAAAATAAAAAATAAAGGGGGAGGAGCAAAAACAGCCCGGCTTCGGCAGCCAGCTCCTGTGGCCGGGCCTAACGGGACACGCGGCGCCCCGAGGGACCTGCGGGAACTGGCGGGAACGCGGGTGCGGAGCTCGGGGCAGGGGCGAGGAGCACGGCCCGGGCTCCCGCGTGCTCGGCGTGGCGGCCGCGGGCCGGGGCAGGGGACGCCGGGTGCCGGGCGAGGGGGCGGGGAGCGAGCGTGGCGCGCTCCGGCCACCACCAGGCCCGAGGTCTATTTACATCCGCGGCCGAGGCCGGGCCGCGCCGCCCGCCCCTTCCGACCCCGGACTGGGCTGCGGGACGGAAGCCTCTCAGGCCCGCGGCCTCGGCGGCCTCCCGGCGGCTCTGGCCGGACGGCTGCCGGGGCCGCGGTTGCCGCGAGTGATGGGCCGGGCGGGTGAGCCCAGCCTGAGGAGACGGAGTGGGGGGCGGCTGCGGGGCCCCCGAGCCGCCAGAGCGGAGCGGACGGGACGCCCGCACTTCGGGACGCCCAGCCTTCGGGCCCGTGGCCCCGCAGCCTCTCTCCGCCCGCTCCCTGGCCGTCAGCTGGCCCCCGACGGCGCCTCCCCTACCTTCGTTCGCCAGGTCCGCCATTTTACTTCCTTAAGCCCTCCCACAAGGCCCCGCGCCGGCCCGGGCTCGCCTGTTTTCTGCCGGAGACTCTTGCGCGTGCGCATTTAACAAGCCGACTCCAAGCGTGGAGGGCAGCCCGCGCCTGCGCGCTGAGCTACGCGCCGAGTAGAACTCCTACTCGCGCTCCAAGCACGCGCCTGCGCACTAACGGTCCCCCGCCTCCCCTTCCCGCCGACGGAGGGGGCGTGGCCACAGGAGCGCGCTCGCGCAGGGCAGCTCGAGTTGCCGGCGCAGCGGTCAGGCGGCGGTCCTGTGACTGGACAACCCGCTGGTGATCCGGGGACCCCGCGGCAGGAGAGCTTGCGGTCTGGGGCGCCGCGGTCGCGGCCTTCCTCCAGGCAAATCCTCGGCCCAGGGGCTTTCCACCGGCGCAGGAGCGGAGCCCGTGGTCTCGCGCCTCAGTTTCCCGGTTGGGAGCGCGGGAGCCGGCGGGGGCAGGCAGGGCGCGGAGCCGAGGAGCACCGGCCCGGGAGGGCCCGTCCGGCGCGAGAGGGGCGCGCAGCCCTGGGCCGCAGTGCTGCCCGGTGGGGGACCGACGCGCTGGGACTGCAGCCGTGAAGTGGGCCGAACCGCCCCGTCCGCGCACGGTTTGCGCCTTCTTTTGGAATTGCAGTTGGCACCACGCCAGGACTCCAGATCCCTTTTTCTGGTTTGGGCAGAGGCGGGGGTGGAACCCAGGGCCTGGCGCCTGCTGGGCAAGAGCTCTACCGCGAGCCACGTCCCCGACCCCTCCGCAAGATGTGACCACCCAGGAGCTTGCGGGAGTGGGGACACCCGCCTGCCACCTATCCCAGCACGTCTGGGCTCACCTCCAAAGTATAGCCCAGAGCCACCCGCTGTCCCCGCGTGGCTGTCGTGGCCTAGCCCAGACTGTCCTGGTGGCTGTTCTGGGGGACTGAACAGCCTTCTCCGCCCTCCTTCCTTTCATTCTAATGAAGCCCAGGGTCTGTTCCATGGCGCAGGCTGAGGGATCTTAGAAACAGGTACCAAGGGCATCCCTTCTCAAGGCTTTGGAAGGGCCGTTCCTGGAGCCTGGAAATTCACGGTTATGGAGCCCCCGCGTTTGGTCGCGCCCCGCCCCCCACTGCCTTCGGCGGGCATGGGTCTTCCCATCCGAGTACCCCAAACTCTGGGCAGCCATTGTGTCTCTGCCCTTGCTGACCTCTCTGCTTATGTCTCACCCAGGCCGAACCCCAGCTTGCCCCTTTCTTTCGTCCCATCTAGAAGAGGTGGGGGTCCTACAACCTGTGGGCCCAATCTGGCCAGCCAGCCAAGAATGTACTGTTTAATTGGTTAGGGAAAAAACTCAAAGGAAGAATAATACCTCAGGATAAGCAAGAATTGTATGAAGTTTAAATTTCAGTGTTCACAAGTAAAGCGTTATTTGAAAACGGCCACACTGTGGATGTTTTTGAGCTCCAATAGCAGAGCTAAGTCCCTTTACCTTTTTTTTTTTGGTATTACCTGGGGTTGAACCCAGGGGTGCCCTACCACTGAGCCACGTCCCCAACCCTTTTTCTTCCTTCCTTCCTTTTTTTTTTTTTTTAATCTCACTAGATTGCTTAGGGCCTGGCTGGGTTGCTGAGGCTGTCCTCAAACTGTGTTCTTCCTGCCTCAGCTTCCTGAGTCGCTGGGATTAAAGGTGTGTGCCACTGTGACCAGCCTTTTATCCTATTTTTAGTTTAGGCCTTGACAAAAAACTGCCCATCTTTCATCCAGGGCATGGTCCTCTATGTACCTGGGAGACCTCACACCTGCCTTGTCCCAGTCTCAGCTCTGCATTGCTCACGGGCCAGCCCCTCGTCAGTTGATGCATGTGGGGATGCGGGGTGTGATGTGTGGTTTGTTGTAAGTTTTTACTGATATTTTGCATCACTTTAAGCCTTGACAGCCATCAATAAAATAAATTGAGCCCTGGCATGTAGTGTTTGCTGGGTTTTTTTGTGTACATAACTTCAGCCCTGTTGTGTTTTAATCTACTCATGTGATGTCACTATCCACTGACTTAGGAAGAGGATGCAATAGCACACTGGATTTTCTTTGTTTACAACCTGCTGCTTCCTCGGTGCGGTCCCCAGGCCACCCAAAAGCTTATTAGAAATAGGGAATCTCAGCCAGGCGCGGTGGCTCAAGCCTGTAATCCCAGCACTTAGGGAGGCTGAGACAGGAGAATCGAGTTCAAAGCCAGCCTCAGCAACGGCGAGGTGCTAAGCAACTCAGTGACACCCTGTCTCTACATAAAACACAAAATAGGGCTGGGGATGTGGCTCAGTGGTCGAGTACCCCTGAGTTCAATCCCCAGTACCAAAAAAAAAAAAAGAAATATGGAATCTCAGACCCCATCCCAAACCGAAATCAGAATCTGCATTTTAATAAGACACTGAAGAGCACTGTCCCAGAGCTACTCATAGAATTCCACAGGGATTCTTCTCTATTCTTGCCTGAAGGTGGGAGGACTTGGTATCTTTAATAATTCCCTCAAACACATTTTCTACACTTTGCCACCCTAGATTTTACCAATGAGCTACAGGCACAAGCCACAGGCCTTAAGCTGGAAATTGCCCAGGAAGAGCTCCAAAGTCAATGCTGGAGAGGACCTGGGGTTATTATATCCACATTTCCCCCAACTTCCCCTGAGGGAGTCTTCTCAGTCTGCATATTTGGGAAGCCTTCACTATTTTTTCTTTTGGTCTAAATTTACATTACATTAGATACTTTGTATCACCTTTTAGAATAGAAGGAAGCCCTGAATAAGAGACCATGGGAAAAATGAACGTGATGACAAAGCAATGTTATAAAATTCTAGGTAGGGACTGTGGCCTGCCCAGGTGCTAAGCCCCAAACCTCCTTTTGTTTGCTGTGAAGGGAGATTAGCAAAGTCTTACAGGGGTATTAGAAGCACATCATCACTCAGCAGAAACTCTCCTTGATGGGATGAGGAGTGAAAGAAACTGACAGTGCGATGACTGTAATCCGTGTAATTCAGTGTCATTTAACATCCTGTCTGAATGTCACCTAAAATCTTGTCATGCACCACATTCACCCCACACTTTGGGAAAGTCCCGGCAACATGTCATCACTTGCTAAATATAACCTAATGGAGACTTTGAGAGGATGCCGAGCTGGGAAACCGCCCGCCCGACAGGCCAGCCACGTTTCCACAGCGCCGCAGCAGTCCGCAGCGCTTGTCAGTGCCAGGGACCCAGCTTCATGCCCCGCAGGCCTGCCTTCTTCATCCGTCTCCTCTCGGATGAGTCAAGATTCACTGGAACAGGGCTGGGATTGTAGCTCAGCGGTAGAGCGCTTGCCTTGCATGCGTGAGGCCCTGGGTTCGATCCTCAGCACCACATACAAAACAATAAAATAAAGACATTGTGTCCATCAACAACTAAAAAAAAAAAAAAAAATTAAAAAAAAAAAAAAAAAAAAAAGATTCACTGGAACAAGTATTTGTTGGTTGCCAACTGGTGGTGGTTTTAAAATGCGACCCAAGTTCTCTGCCCCTACTCCCATCCAGAAGTGAAATCTCTTCCCTTCTCTTGAATGTGGGCGGGCTTGTCAATCACCAGCATGGGGGAAGTGACACTAACTTGTGGGGCTAGGCTGCTAATAATAGGCTGGTGGGGCGGGCGGCCCACGCCTGTAAACCCAGCCGCTCAGGAGGCTGAGACAGGAGGATCGTGGGTTCAAAGCCAGCCTCAGCAACGGTGAGGCACTAAACAACTCAGTGAGACCCTTTCTCTACATAAAAAACAAAATAGGGCTGGGGACGTGGCTCAGTGGTCAAGTGCCCCTGAGTTCATTTCCCAGTACCAAAAAATAGAAAATAAAAAAAAAATAACGGGCTGGGTGCAACTTCCCCTAGCTTTGTGGGAACAGTTCTTAAAGCTTGCAGACATAGCCGGGCGCGGTGGCTCAAGCCTGTAATCCCAGCACTTAGGGAGGCTGAGACAGGAGAATCGCGAGTTCAAAGCCAGCCTCAGCAATGGCGAGGCGCTAAGCGAGCAACTCAGTGAGACCCTGTCTCTATATAAAACACAAAATAGGGCTGGGGATGTGGCTCAGTGGTCGAGTGCCCCTGAGTTCAATCCCCAGTACCACAAAAAAAAAAAAAAAAAAAGCTTGCAGACATCATGTAAGCCATCCAGCTGCCCTGAGGCTGCCCTGTTGGAAGGAAGCTAGAATAGGGCTGTAGCAGCAGGTGCCCAGCCAGCGTCCAGCAGTTCCTGCTACAGCCACTGATGAATTGCAAAGAGCCCTGAGAGAATTGCCCAGCCTCGCCCTTCTTGTCTTCAGGAACCCAAGAAAGATAAATGACCGTTGCTATAAGCAGCTAGGTTCGGGGGCCAGGTATTTGTTACACAGCAGTGTGTATCTACTGCATCTGCTACACATCAGGCATTATTGTACATGTTGGGTTCCCAGGAGGAATAAGACAGACCAGGAACTTTGCATCCTTTTCTGGAGAGACTGACAATAGGTAAGCAAAGATCATCAAATGCTACAAAGAAAACAAAACATTGTATTGTGACAGAAGAGGTACTTTGGAACCATTGGTCAGAGAGGTCTCTTCTGAAGAGGTGACATTTTTGTAGAAAGTCTGCTGGAGAATCATTCTAGATAACAGTGTGTGTAAAGGTCCTGAGGCAGCAAACAACTTGGCATGGTGGAGGGACAGTGAGGAGCGCTGTGTGTGAGCAGAGGGAGCAGCAGAGGTGGAGGGGATGAGGTCAGGGAAGGAGAGTGCAGGGCCTCGCAGGCAGCAGTGGGCAGTAGAGACTTGGTCTGATTATGAGTAAGAAGCAGGAAGTGAGACGGATTCAAACGACTTGCTCCAAACTGGCATTGGCCTCTCTGCTACCTGCTTCCATTTTGGTCCCCTGGAAGACAAGCCCCGGGGACCCTGGGAACCCAGCAGACTCTCTCCTCCATAGCCAACAAGGACTGTGTTTTCTGCAGCTTGGGCTCCAGAAAATGGGTCTTCACGACTAATTCTGTCATCTTCCCGTTGTGGGCAGCCTGGGAAGGGTCTGCCCTGCCCAGCCCACAGGGAGGCTGAGAACCCAGAAGCAAGGAAGAGGATTGGACTGTGGCTGCCTGCGGAGCACGCGCAGGCTTCGGCCTCGTGCTGAACTGAAGGCCACAGCACGGCCGTCCTGGCGCAGTCCCAGGCCTGCGACACTGGGGCCACGCCCCGGGCCAAGCCCTGGGTGCTGAGAAGACAGCGGCTCCGAGGGCAGGACGGAAGGAACCTTCTGGTGGTGGGAATGCTCTGCAGTGTGGTTTGAGGGGCAAGGCGGGAGCTGTTGCGTGGACATGCCTTTCAAGGTGTATGGAACTGTAAGTGTGTTTCAGTACCTGTGAGTGTCATCGCTCACACTTTTGAGAAGGGCCACGACCAAGAAGATGAGAGAGAACAAGCGTGAGGCTGTGGGCCAGGGAACCCTCGCACACCGCTGCTGGGAATGTTAGCACAGCCAATATGGAAAATGGTATGGAGCTTCCTCGCAGGATTAAGAATAGAACTAGCCAGTGCGGCAGTGCACGCCTGTCATCCCAGCTACTAGGGAGACTGAGGCAGGAGGATTGTAAGTTTTGAGGCCAGCTGGAGCAATTTGGCAAGATGCTGTCACAAAATAAAATTTAAAAAGGACTAGGATGTAGCTCAGTGCTTGCCTATCATGTCTAAGGCTCTGGGTTCAACACCTCGCACTGAAAAATAAATAAATAAAGGTGGAACTAGCATATAACCAGCCATCCCAGTACTGGGTATATGTCCAAAGGAAATCAGTGCACCACAGAGACCTCTGTGCTGTGCTCCTTGCAGCACCATCTCCGTCAAGGTAGGGATAGGAAAACATGGGCCACGTGCAATGGGAAGCTACTCAGAATTAAAAGACAGAAAGAGGGCTGGGCTCAGTGGCGGAGCTCGTGCCTCGCGTGTTCCAGGCTCTGGGTTCCATCCCTAGCACTGCAACACATTTTGAAAATTAGATAAATAATCCCTGTAATTTGTGACAGTGTAGGTGAACCTGGTCACACTAGTGAAAGAAGCCACACACAAACACCGCATGGCCTGGGCTGCGCGGGGGAGCCGGAGCAGAGAGGATGGGGCTGCGGGTGAGGGGTGAGGCCCGGGGCTCTGTTGCCAGCGCATGACGGCGGCTCATCAGGGCGCATCGACGCTGGAAAGTCGCTAAGCGCAGATCATAAATGTTCTCACCACACGTGCATGAGGAGAAAATGGCATCGTGCTGAAGGATTTGTTAATTGGCTTGATTTAAGCACATCACAGTGTATATGCAGACCAAAACACGCTGGATGCCTTAAACATGTGCAAGGTTGTCATTTATACAAAGCTGGTTCTTTTTTGTTTTTGTTTTTGGGGTTTTTTGGTACTGGGGATTGAACTCAGGGATACTCGACCACTGAGCAGCATCCCCACCCTATTTTGTGTTTTATGTAGAGACAAGGTCTCACTGAGTTGCTTAGTGCCTCCCCGTTGCTGAGGCTGGCTTTGAACTCGTGATCCTCCTGCCTCAGCCTCCCTAAATGCTGGGATTACAGGCATGCACCACCGTGCCCAGCTTGGGTTTTTTTTTTTTTTTTTTTTTTTTGTAGTAAAGCCAATTTAAAACAGTGTGACTGGGTGGCACTGAATTGCATGCCACCCTTCATCAAGGTCAAGGTTAGCCTAGTGTGCATTCCCCAGAAAGCCAAAAGCCAACTTCCCAGATGCTGGTGAACAGTATGCATTGTGCAGAAGGCTTCCTGGGAGCCGGAGGGGATGGCTGTGTCCTACCTTGTAACGAACCCACCAGGCCTCTAGATGCTACTGAGCACCTGCTCAGTGCCCACGGGGCTACAGCAGGGACAGATGCCCCCTGCTCCCAGGGAGCTGCAGGTCGTGGTGAGCAAACGTAAGATAGATAATCCTGCTGGAATGTGCGGCTCCAATTAGGAGGGCTCCAGCTGGCTCCCTGCAGCCCACGGGGGGGGGGGGGGGGGGCCGGAGCTCCTGGGCTCTGGGTCCTCAGCAGCCTGCACAGAGCCCGGTGGGAAACAATTAGGGAACAGGAAGGCAACGAGGAAGGTCACCACCTGACTGCCTGCTGTTCTCTCCATCCCAGGGGCTAAGGTCTGAATGTCTGCCCGGTCACATGTTGAAATCCTCATCTCCAAGGTGATGGGATTGGAGGCGGAGGTCTTTGAGAGGGCATCAGGTCATGAGGAATAGGATTTATGCCTTGAGAGAGGGCCGAGAGAGTCTTTGCCTTTCCTTCCATCCAGGATGCAGCAGCGAGAAGGCGCCTAGAGTCCTAGAGCTGGGCACTGTGGCGGTGCCTCTTGTCCCAGCTGTTCCGGAGGCTGAGGCAGGAGGATGGTTGAAGTCTGGGAGCTGGAGACCAGCCTGGTCAACTCAGTAAGGCTGCTTCTTAAAAAGCAAACCCAGCCAGGCGCGGTGGCACACGCCTGTCATCCCAGCACTTTGGGAGGCTGAGGCAGGAGGATCACGAGTTCAAAGCCAGCCTCAGCAACGGCGAGGCGCTAAGCAACTCAGTGAGACCCTGTCTCTACATAAAACACAGAATAGGGCTGGGATGTGGCTCAGTGGTTGAACGCCCCTGAGTTCAATCCCTGGTACCAGAAAAAAAAAATTCAAAAAGAAAACCCAAAGTAACAACCACAAGGCTGCACGGCTTCCCCAGACCCGGTTGGGACCAGGGCAGGCCTTGGACGCAGTGGCTCGGGAGAGCGCAGGCCTCACCCTGCTTCTGTCTGGTTGGCTTGTTCTGTCTTTGCTCAGGATTTAGCCTGAGACCTCACCTGGCATTTAAATATCATTTCTTCATATTCAGCCTGATCCACATTTCCTCGACCATGATACTTCCAGCACATTCTCCCGGTTATTTTGTAGAATATCTCTTACCTTTGGGTTCATTTTTTCTTAATTAAGTTCAGGTCACAAATTTGGGCAAGAATTACACAGAGGCGACCCGTGCCTTCTGAGTGCCTCCTGGCAGGTGGCACTTCTTCTGTAACTTAACGTAGGGACTTGGATTGCTTGCCTTAGCTGGTGTCTTCCAACTGGCTGTTTTCGGTTTTATTGAGTATCTTGGGGAAGACGCTTTGAGTTTATGTAAACAGATGGGAAGTATTTGAAGAGGAAACGAAGGCAGCGAGCTCAGTCTTGGTGGCCTTTCCTGTCATGCTTTGTTGCAATTAAGTCCACCCCTGGTCCCTGCTTCTAGACCAAACCTGAGGCTGCTGTGTCCCAGGGTGGGCGTGGGTGGGGGTGAGAAAGACGTTGTGTGGCAGTGACCACGAGGCGGCAGCAGAGGATAGGGATGAATTAAAACCAGGTGCCAGGGACTCCGGCTCCGCCTTTGCTGAGTGGCAACTTCAGGGCCAGGTGTGCGGATGTGGGAAGCCTTGGTTCCACCTTGCTCCCTGGCTCTGTGGACGATGCTCCCAGCCTGATTGTGCTTGCCAGGTTCTAGGGATGGGCCACCTCCAAGCCCAGGCTCTCTGTCCCTGGATGACCTCCAGGGGCTGAGACTTCCTTCTGAATTTGCTGCAGAATTCATGGGTACTGGGGCCATCAGTTTGGAGACTGGTTGCAACCCTTCAAACCACCTCTGGCCAGTGTAAGCAAAGGGGGGTTTGTGGGAAGGGTATGAGGGCGCTTGTGAGGTGAACGGGGTCAGTGAAACAACCAGGCAGGTCCAGAGGGTCTTGGTGCCAGGAGCACTCCACGTCACAGCCCAATAGCACAGCGTCCACCCCAGGGCTGTGAGCCTCCGCCTCCTAACAAGCACCTGAGGGTCTGCACGTAAAGAAAGTTCATTTTCCTCACAGTCTGAGAGGTTTCAGTGCGTGACAGGGTGGCCCTGTTGCTTCGGGAGCATGTGGCAGAGTGAGTGAGTGCTCTTCTCATGGCCAAGGAGGGAGAGGCTGGGAGCCAGCAGGGTCCCACGGTCTCCTTCCAGAGCATGGCCCAGCGACCTGAAGCCTCCTGCCAGGCCCCATTTGATGGTTTCACCACCTCCCGCCCTCCTCCCAAGCTGGACACCAAACCCTTAACACACACGTAGGCCTCTGGGGACACTCCAGATCTGCATGACAGCAAGCTGCTGTTTTACAGACCCACACACATCGCTCTTGGGTTTTTATCTTGTTACATTCGAAAAACCAAAGCACTAACCTGTCCTGACCTGCCAACCACCCACTGGGCTGATGGGCATGTGGCCCCTGAAGACTGTTGGCTGGGCTCCCTTTTCTGTCCCTATGGCCACAACTCCTCTGGGACCCTCTCCCTCTGTACGATTTCCGCAAGCCCCTAATTGGTCTCCGTGCCTCCAGCTCCCCGCTGTGCTCCTGCGGTGGCAACTCTCAAGCCTGGCTGGGTGCCATCGGCGCCCCCGCAGGAGCTGGACTCAGGGAGGCTGAAGCTGCACTCCTGTTGGGCCCTGTCAGGGGAGGTGCCCGTGGGCCTCCGCACACACAGCAAAGAGCACATGGAGGGGCGTTTCCGTGTGGGAACTGGAGAGGTCACCAAGGGGTGGGGAGGAAGGGTGCAGAGCGGCAGTCGAGGTGGGGGGAGAACTGGACCACCTCTCCCTCTCAGCACCCCTGCGGCCACAGGGTGCAGGCACCTCCCCTCTCGCTCTTGAGTTCTTGCCACCAGTTTGTAGGGCCATTGTGGCCCCTCCCACTCCCAACCCAGCAGCAACTTATTGAGGTCTGTCTGAAGGCCACGGGGAGATAGTGGCCACTCCCATGTGGCCAGAGACCCAGGGTTCCTGCTGTCCGTCTCGCCATCCTTATCACGGGACTCAGGGGAGGAACCCAGAGCCAGCGAGGTCTGAGACGGAACCAGGAGGAGCGGGGGCATGTGGACTCCTGCCAGGGCGCAGGGCCTGGAGGGGTTGGCACAGAGGAGTCCTGGGACTTCCAAAGGATTGGCCTCACAATTTGGAGGGCCTTGGTGCACAGTTAAAAGTGGAGTTCCTCGTTCAAAGATGAAGTTTCAAGATGGTGAGTACTCAGCACAGGCCCCGGTGTCTCTGCCCAGGGAACTGACGGCTGTTTTAGTGTCACCTAGCGACAGAAGGGCTTGGGCTGGGCCAGCATCCACCTGCCTCTCTGGGGCAGCCTCTCCCCATGGGCCCTACAATACGATTTCTGGGCCCCTCTGGTCCCATGCTGTCAGGCTCTGGGGACTGGGCCATTTTTGGAAACGCGCGCACACACAGGCTCTCCAGGGTCCTGAAGTTGGCCCACGGCTCACAGTAGGCCTTGAGGACCACGGTGGCCTCTCCAGCGGCTGTGCATCTGTGGCAGGACTGCCACAGCCAAGGGCACGGGGAGGGCACACACTCACAAGCATGAACAGCCGACCCCAGCCGTGCCGGCCGGAGCACTGCCCTCCTGCCTCGCCGCTCCAGCTGCTGTGCCGGGGAGCCAGGGGATCAGCTCCCTGAGGGAGGAGGGAGCAGGTGGGCAGTGGCCGGGCAAGCCCGTGGCCTGGAGCATGGACCTCGGCCCCCGAAGGGCGCACTCAGTGTGTTCCCTGTTACCCGAGGCAGGAACGGGGTTGCAGGGGTCATGGCTCCAACGTCCTCCCTGCTCCTCCTGCGGACCCTGCAAAGGACGAGGCAGAGCCTAAGGCAGAAACCCAGTCTATATTGGTTTCCACGAGGGGAAGAACCGCGGGGTCAGTACAGTCCCTTCACCAAGCTTCACTCCTCCAGAGGAGGAGACGGACGCTTAGACGTTCTTCGTCTGATTGCATCTAAGCTGGACCCTGAGGCTGGACACCACCATGAGCACCGCGGTCTTGTTCCTTTCTGTGCCCCAGCGGCCCCCACACCCTGCTCCTGCTAGCCATGAGCGAGGTCGTCAAGGCCACGTGAGTTTACATTAGTACCTTCTGTGTGAATGAGAACAAAATATCTGAATATGCTGCAATATACATGTTCATAAGAAACCTTCTAAGAACAATTAATTAGAGCACAAAACTATTGATATAAACATTTTTTCCAAAAAAAGAAACTATTGCATTTCATTGGACAGTGCTTCCTAGACAGAGGGTCGGTCTGTGGTTTGTGTCGGGAGGGAGCTCGCACTCAGCGCAGGAAGCGTGATAGCCACGGGTTTCCAGGCACACAGATCCCAGTCTCAAGTTCAGGGCTGTGCAAGTCCTTGGTTCTGACTTCAAAGAGGTCAGGATGGGACCAGGCAGGGGTTGGGATGCTCCAGAACTGTGGGAGGGAAGGTCTTGCGCTCAGCACACGGCGGCCCTGGTGGCAGTGACCACCACAGCCCCCTGATGAACTTGCTCCAGCAGTTTGGCTAGTGTTGGCTGGAGCTTGGGCAGAACCCCAGATCCTTGCTGTGGTGGAGCAGGCTTCTTTTGAATTGTTTAGGGACACGAGTGGGCTGGCTTCCGTGGCTTGCTCTTTTTCTAGCTGCAGATCTGATCCGTCCAGGGACATGGCGACTGGCAGCTGAGGCTGGAGAGGCCTCTGGCATCAGGACACGGGACTCCTGCAGGCTGGCTGTCTCCTGCCTCAGCACAGCACAGCTGGGGCAGGAAGCCCAGGATGGCCTGTCCACACACCACCATCAGGCGTGGGCTGAGAGGGTCCCTCGCACCAAGAGGCACCTGGTGAGGGACCCCTTGAGGCTGGAGCTCTGTGCCTGCCAACAGCACAGGGCCCACCCCTCCCAGGCTCCACCAGGTTTCTTCCTTTTTTCTTTTTAAAATTGTGGTGAAAACTGGCACTAGCTGAATGGAGGGAGGAAACCACGTGGGGACCAGCGGCTGGCCCTCCAGGGCTAGAGGGCTGTGCGGTGTGGGCGGCGGCTGCCGGGTGCTGGGCCATGGGAGGCAGCGGTGGCCGGGAGCGCTGAGGGGAGCTTCGGCAGCTTCAGTCTCTGGCCCTGGGCGGGTGTGCCACCCTGGGCCTCAGTCAGAGTAGATGTTGCTTCATCTAAGAGGCACTAGTGTGGTGTGGCCAAGGACGCCTGTCCCGAGTGGCCGGCGGCATCCTCCAGGACCTCGAGGAAGGCACCAGGGGAAGGTGCTAGATGCCCTGCAGTGAGTGGTTCGGGTCGCCTCGCTCACGCTTCACCAGGGGCTCACCCAGGCTGCGGGCGTCGGCACCGGGCTCGCTGCCCCGCTCATCACCAATGTCATCTGTGGGGCCGGCGTGGGAAGAGGGGCCGCGCAGGGGAAAAAGGCATGTGCTCACAGAGGAGGGGACAGGCAGCAGCTGGGAACTGCTACCTACATGTCCCCATGTTGGGCATCGCCAAGGGGGACCCTCCCTCCCGTGACCTCCCTCCCGTGACCTCCCTTAACCAGGGCTGACTAGCTTGAGTCATGCCATCGGCAGGCTGGGCCTCTGGAGTCTCCTGGGGACAGGTCCCCATCTCTGGGCTAGGAATGCGTCCAGGGCTTCTCTGTCCCAGTGGCTATACAGCAGGAGGCCGTGGGCCACCCTGGCTGGCTGTGCCTTGCTCTGGGGGCCCAGTGTGGCGAGACTCCCTGGGGAATAGGGTCCAAGCCCAGCTGGTCTGAGAGCACCACAGGGACTTGTGTCCTCTTCCCAGGTGCCACCAGCAGTCTGCATGCCCGTCCCGGGGCTCTCAGCCCCAGGGGCTGCCCCAGGGGAAGCCCAGGCACACCCACCTTTGTCCAGCAGTGTCAGTGACAGCGAGGCGAGGTCGTTGAACTATAAGAGAAGCTGGAGTCAGTGTGGGGACGCCACCCAGCACCCCCTCATCAGGGCTCCGTGGCTCAGAGCCACTCCTGCCTCCCACTGTCCGGGCTTCCAGCGGCTCTGACACTTCCAGGCAGCACTGGGGAGCTGCTGGTGGGTGGAGACGCTGACTGCAAAGGCCACCAGGGACAGGGGGCTGGTGGTGGAAGTGCCCCAGCCTAGAAGTGCGGGTTGGGGGGCAGCCAGCTGCTCTCCCTCCAGGGCCAGCACCCAGCCCCTGGCCGATCCACACAGCACAAACGCAGCTTCCCGCAGTTTCTGGGTGAGGTGGGCCCCTGTCCCTGCTTTCAGAGCATGACAGCCTCTTCACTGAGGAGCAGCTACCCTCTGCCCTCTATTTGCTCTAGGATATCTACAAGCGTAGCTTCATTTCTTTTTTGAAACAACCCCACAGTGGCACGCCTGGCTGGAGACCCAGAACTGAAGATGGGGGGCAAGCAGCCCGGCACCATGCCACAGGCAAGCCACGCACACCAGGTCCACGCACACCTGGTGCATCCCTGGCCACAAGCCGGAGCCGGGCTCTGACATGTGCAGCGCAGGGGGACCCTGAGGACCTGGTGCTCAGTGAGGACCCGACACACAGGCCAGAGTGTGACCCAGTCACAGGACACGTCTAGGACAGGCGAGTCCAGAGACAGGAAGTGGACTCGGGTGCCAGGGGCTGGGGAGAGGTGGGGTGACTGCTCATGGTGACAAGTTGTTTTGGGGTGATAGAGGGTTCTGCAGCTAAACACTGGTGACGGTCGCACACTGTGATTGCACTAAATGCGAGTGAAATGTGCACTTCAAATGACACATTTGTGGCCAGGCTGCTCAGGAGGCTGAGGTGGGAGAATCACAGTTCCAGGCCAGCCTAGGTGACTTAGCCAGAGAGACTCTGTCTCAAAACAAAAAGGGCTGGGATGTGGCTCGGTGGTGGAGCACCCCTGAGTTCAGTCCCAGGACCAGAACACAAGCCATCAGGTAGATTTCATGTTCCATCCCAATCTTGCGAAAGCCTGGGGGTGTGTCTGGGGCCCACTGAGAGGCCGGGTATCTGCCAGGTCCCAGAGAGTTGGGCACTGCAGCCGGGACCGGAGCCAGACCCTCGGCTCTTCCTGCTTAGGCCTCCTGAGGGCCTCCCTGGCCACCTGTCCCTGGCCGTGCCCCCAGGGCCCTCACCTCTCCCATGACGGCAATGGGGGTCTCTCCGGTGGCCTCAGCGACACGGTGCTCCACTAGGTAGAACATGTACTCGTCGTAGAGCAGGCGGATGAGGTGGAAGGAGCCAAAGCTGGCGGCGCTGCGCAGAGTCAGGTCGCGGATCACCATGGAGCTGGGGCACAGGGGGACAGAGGCTGGAGACTCTAAGGGTGGCCTGGTCACTGGCCAGCTTCTCCAGGGACCCCAGAAATCCTTGTGGCCCTGGGACACGTTGGCCTGCAGGGGTCTGCCAGCGGACACCACCTGTCTGTGTGACAGACAACCAGGATGGGGCTGCCCACTGGCTCCCAAGACCCGTGGGGACAGGACGGGGACGGCATGGTCGGTGGAAAGTCAGAAGCCACTTGAAAGCAGTATGCTTGCTTCCGGCACAGCCAGTGGCCACGGGCTGCATGGGGTTTCCCTGGCGTGGCGAGGCCGTGGGCTCACTCTCCCGCCCGCCTGCTGCAGCACCATTGAGGAGCTGGGGGTACAGCAGCCACGCTCCTGCTCCCAGGAGCAGGCTTGCTCACTGAGGAGACGAGCCAACAGAGAGCCAGGGGACAGGCCAGGCGAGCACCTGGGAAACGGAGGGGCACTCAAGGCCGGATGACAAGGACATGAGGTCTGTGATCCTAGGCTGGGGGTGGGGGGGCAAGCAGCAGGGCAGGGCCGAGGAACAGGAACGGGGGAGCCGAGTGGGGGCAGCCAGCCGGAGGGTCCGTTGGTCTGCAGTACTGGGGACTGAGCCCAGGGCTGCTCCTGCGGAGCCACGCCCAGCCCCTTTTGTTTCCGTGACTTGCCCAGGCTGCTCCGAGCTGGCGACCCTCCCACCTCAGCCCCTGAGCTGCTGAGATGACTCTTCCCTGTGGTCAGCTAACCAGCCCGGCTGGGGCAGTGCATGGATGGTGTGGCTAGGGGGCCAAGAAAGGTCTTAAGAGAAAAAGTGAGGTTTCCTGAGCCAGAGGACTTTCCGCCTGGGGACTACCGCATTTTCCTGCCCCGTGGATTTCAGAGTTGTCACAGCACATGAGCCCACCCCTTGAAGTGCCCTCTGTGTTATCCCAATGTGCTCACGTGTTTCATAGGCGCCACCCGGCTCAGCAGGCCCCTGTGGGTGCTGCTCCATGGGGACAGGGCAACGCTGAGCTGCCAGCCTGTCGCTTGCCTGCTCTTGGGGTCACAAGGGAACAGGGGTGCTGCTGCTCTGTCTGGTTTGGGCCTTTGTCCTAATTGACTGCATGGATACCATTTTCCAAACTTAGGGTGCCCCTGTCCTCTTCGTCCTCCAGGGCCATACCTAGAAGCTGGGCTTCCACAAGCTCAGCAGGTGGGTGGTGGTGTGACCCACCCCCGCCTCCCCGAGGTTCCTCCTGGGTAGAGCCCGGGCCTTACCTGTAGAAGGACCACTTGAGCAGGAACTGCCGGGCGGCCTTGGGGAAGCTGGGGCTGCCGGCATGCTGCTTGAGCACCTGGGTCACCACGCTGTCCAGCCAGCTGGCCCACTGGTCCAGCGAGCTCTGCTGCTGAAGGGTCAACTTGAAATCCTGCTCCAGCCGCTGCACCACGCTCTCCTCACACTGGCACACCCATGAGGCCTGCTCCTGCAGGTAGCACGGGGACAGTGGCGCCCTGTGCCAACATGAGGCCAGGGCCCCAGCCACTGCCATCCCCCCGACCCAAGCTCCGCTCAGGTGGGGCCTCGGGCTGTCTCTGAGTTGTTCTTTTTTCTTGGTTCTGGGCTGGAACCGAGGCCTCACGCACACTCAGCACACGCTGCACCACTGAGCTACGTACCCACCGGGCCTCCTTGCCGTTGGCCATCGACAATGGAGCCGCGCACCTCTACACCTGCCTTAAGTCGCAGGCCAGCCAGGGCCAGAGCCTGCCAGGCTTCCAGGGCACATACAGGCCTCCTGGATGGAGGCTGGCGTTACACCACGTCTTTGTTTTGCTTTTCTGTGTGTGTGTGTGTGTGTGTGTGTGTGTGTTCACTTATTTATCAGAGAAACTCAAGGCGGAAGTGAGGTGAATGCAGAGCTGCAGGCTGTCACCTGCGTTTTCTTGAGCCCAGAGGGCAAAGCCGTGAAGATAGCAACAGGGACATGAGAGCGGTGCCAGTTCCGCGAAGTTGGGAGCATTTGTAAGGAGGACGAGCCACATGTTGGTCACAGCGCCCGGACGGGAAAGGGGCCCGAGAAAGCAAGGAATGGAGCCACTGGGACCATGGCAGGCTCGGCAGGGCTCTGACCTGACCCCCATCCCACGCGGCAGAAGCCTGGCCAGGCCCAGGCAGGTGGGTGTGCGGTGGGCTGAAGCATGGGCCTCCTGGTTTTCCTAGAGGTGGGAGGCCTCGGCCAGGGTGTGGGGAGGCCCCCGAAGTCATGACCTCTCTGCAACTTGGCCCTGTCCCGGACCAGACTGGGAGAACCATGTCCCAGGAAGTCACCTGCACGTTGGCAAAGTCCACGCGGTTGAGGTCGCTGAGCATCTGGTTGATTTGGGAGGTGTTCTGCAGCACAGCCCGGGCCGCCTGGGCCAGGTGGTTGAGGGACGTGTATCTCCGCAGAGTCTGAGCAAAGGCACTGACGACACCCACCTGTGAGGAAATGAGCAGGGTCACCAGGTGCCGCAGGGCCGAGTGCGGGCGGCAGGAGGGGCTCTGAGTCAGGAGAGTGGGGAGCTGGACCTCGCACTGCACCGCAGGCCAGGGACAGTGTGGCTGCGGCCTGTGCCTGGAGTCCCTTTGCACATTGGAAGTGCAGAGTTCTGGGTGCCACTGGGCCAGAGCCCCGGGGTGTGGCCTGGCCATGTGGATCCACAGCAGCAACCACTTAACTCCCAGAGCCGCAGCCTCAGACCAGTTTCCGGGCGGGTAGGCCCACAGCTCCGCACCCACAGCGCCTTGGAGATGCCCCAGTGCCACGCAGTGACCGCCTTTGCACACCCTGGCAGGACCTCTTTAAGTCTACCTTGTGGCCAGGACGGTAACAATAGGCCAACAGCGCAGTCAGACCCCCGTGACAACCACGGAAAGAACCCAAGTAGGACACGCAATGGCGCCTGTCACGCACAGCACGCCCAGGCTCCCTGCGAGGCCCTGCCCTCCTGACGTGGAGAAGCGGCCTCCTTCTCCCACTCCTGCTCCCCCACGGCACGCAGGCCTGAGGGGTCCCTGGCTGCACGTCCTCCCAGCCAAGGGTTGGGGGGCCCAGGGACAAGCCCAACGTTACCTTAGTCTGGAGGACCTGCTGCGGGAAGTCACCCATGGCGTTTGTCAACCAGCCTTCTAAGCTCTTGGCAAAATTACGAATCGCCTGTGTCAAGGTACCTGGAGACACAGCCCCGAGGTCCACAGTGAGGAATGTGTGCTGCCCTCGGCCGGCACTCAGCGCAAGAGACGCCCACCCATGGGGACAGCAGCAGGGGAAGGAACACTAGGCAGCCCAAGGGTCACCAGGGTTCAGGACACTTAGAGAGGAGGCCTGGGGAGAGCCAGGAATGTGCCCTTTGCCACTGCCCAGCTGCCTAGGACAGTGATTCTCACCTGGAGTGACTCTACCCCAGGGGACACTGGGCAATATCTAGGGACATCACAACTGGGGAGCTCCTGGCATGGAGCGGGTGGAGGCCAGGTTGCTGCTCAGCACTTGCAGTACCCAGGACCCCACCCCAGAGGACACCCGGCCCTCTGTCAGCAACGGCCGGGGAGATGCAGATGCACATGCCACATGCATATGAGAATGTTCTGCCAACTTCCGCCTGACTTTGAGATGGCTTATAATCAGAAACAATAAGACTGAAAAAACAGGAAAAAAGGAAATATGCCCAGGACTCGAGTCTCCGCTGGAGGCTCATGCTAGGTCTGCAGCTCCAGGCAGTGAGGCCACGGGAAGGAGGTGGCCTATCTGTCCTTCCTCATCTCCTGGCAGAAAGCAGCCTGGCAGTCATCAAGACCCAGACCCACCCGCGCTAATGACCCAACCATGTAGACACCGCCTGCTGGGCTTGACCCTGGTGCCCAGCTGTGGCCCAAGCCCTCCACACCACCTGTCTCCCTCAGGAATGCAGGAACAGCCTGGGTGGGCACCACAGCCTGTTGGGTGGCCTGTCATTGCCATGGAGGGCAGAGGTCCTGGAGCAGGCCTACCTGCAGAGGCCCACAAGTTCCTCACTGTGCCCATCATTCTGACCCCACGCCATGTCCTCTGGGGACATCACAGGCAGAGGCCTCGGGTCCCACACTGCTGGGGGCAGCCACGGGTCTCCAGGCATGCTGGGTCAGGCGTGAGACTGGCAGAGTTGGGGGCAGCCCTGCAGGTTGCAGAAGCTGTGGCTGCCACCCTGGCCACTCCTTTGCCACACAGGGAATGTCCCCAATCTTATAGGGAACCTTGGACAGCAGGTGCTGGCACATCCTTAGGATGACTTTGCATGGCCCTGAGGAGCTGCCTCACCCACAGTGACAGCTTGGAGCCATGACCAGACAACTCTCAGAGGCCATTGGGCCACTTACATGCCCCCAGCAAGTCTTCCAGAAGGCACTAAGCCTGGCCTGGCCTGCCCTGGACAGTGTCCTGACAGCTAGCAGAGCCCACTACAGCCTCTAACTTTGACAACCTGGGTCATAAACAAGGACAAATTTGTGGGCAAGAGAAAAACACTCCAGGGCCACTGAGCGGTGGTTCTCCCTCGAGGACCTGAGGGTGTGACTTGAAACGGACAGGAAGGGGCTGCACACGTGTGGTGATGACAGAGAGGAAGAGGGGAGGCAAGAGATAGGCAGGGAGTGGCAGCACCGCCTTCTTACTGGGGACCGGCCTCAGCACGTCGGGGATGAGGATCTCCACCAGCGCCTGGTAGAGGATGTGGTCGCAGCTCCGCATCCACTTGAGGACAGGGTCATGTTTACACAGGGAGATGAGCTTGTCCTTGGGCAGGACGGCACCTTCTGGCTCTTCGTCACTGTGGAAGGATGGATGGATAGGTGAGCCTTACCTCGCCGGGGAGGCCGTCCAGCTATAGGAAGACCAGAGAGCGAGGACCCAGCAGTGAGTGGGGACAGGCCTCTGCAGGGCTGCTCCCAGGTCCTGCAGCGCTGCCCCACCCCTCCAATGCGATACAGGAGGCCACCACGGAGCACCTCTGGATTCCCCCAGGACCCTCGCTGTCCCCTCCATTGTCTATGGCCCATGTGACGAGTCTCACTGCAGCAGTGGGCTGGGGTCACTTCTGTGTGGGACTGAATCACGGCCACCTCTAGAACCCGGCATCACACAGTCTGATTTGAACAGGGCTGAACAGCAACAGGAAGCACCAGTCCAGTGCAGGAGGTCAAGGCCTCAGGCAGGGGGTGTCCGAGGCCCCCTTCTCGGGAGCTAAACATTTATGGGTCACCTTAGGCCACCAGCAAACAAGGGTCTGTGGGTTAAACCTGGTGGGCCTGTGAACCAGGTGGGTGGCTGCCCTGTGGTTGGGGGCCATGGCCGTCACCTGGCAGGCAGGGAGGCGGGGCCCTCGCCAGAGCAGGCTTTCGAGTTCCAGAAGGAAAGCCACAGCTTCTCGACGTAGTGGAACTGCAGGTTCACAACAGCGTCCAAGGTTGCCTAGGAGTGACAGTGGCTGGTCAGACGGGTGCACGGGTTACAGCGTGACTCCCGTGTCCTGGGAACACGCAGCAAGCAGCTGTGACAATGGGAGGCGGAAGAGGTGGAGGGAGTGCGGAGGCACCTCACGCCACGCCTGGCGGGGACCTGAAGGCTGCAAGCCACCCACTGGAAAGCCTGGGGCACAGGCATGGGGCCGGGGCAGTTACCTCGCAGTGCCGTCTGTACACCAGCTGCAGGGCCGTGATGTCATGCAGTGTGACACTGTCCTGCAGCAGCGCACTGCCCAGGTCGGGGGCCGGGAACTCTGGGAAGACGTGGGAGACGTCTGGGGAGGAACAGGGAGGTCAGACCGGGCCCTTAGGAAATGGCAACGTGCGTCCGCAGAAGCCCAGGTGCTGGGGATGCTCCTGGGCAGGCGTCCAGGCTCCTGCATGCAGTTGGTGACTTTTATAAGTTTCAGTTTTCTTGAGTACAAATGGGGACAATATTGTCACATCCCAGGGGTGTTAAATAAGCTGACCAGAAGGAGTGGAGCCCAGGCTGGGCACACAGCGAGCCCTTGAAACCTCCACTTTCAGCACCATGGTGCAGGAGTGGCAGAGCCCGTGGGCACCCATGGAACCAGCCAGGGCAGTGCATCTGGGGAGGAGGCCAGCCTCGGCTGCCCCACGGTGACCTTCTGGGCACGGGCCTGGCACCAGCAAATCCTTCTAGGAAACAACCTAGAAGGGTCTGTCCAGACTCAAAAAATAAATAAATAAATACAGTACAGCCCCTGGGGGCTAGGAGGGTCTTCAGGGATGTCAGCATTCTCCCCAAGGGGGTCCAGCGGCAGGCCCAAGACACAGGGCGAGGCTGCCCCAACCGAGAGCATGCCTGATGCTTCAGGTAAGCAGAGAAGAAAACCAGGGGTGGAGCTGAAGCCAGCTGTACTCTCAAGCTCAGGGTTTTAAATGATGTTTTATTTACTCACTTTTCTGATGGTCATTTAATAACTTAATTCTTTTGGCAAAGCTGATTATTGTAAAACCCCAGGGATGCCAGAATGAGAGTTCATCTGGAACTTTCTATTTAATTGAACAGGGATCACATGGGGAAGCATGCTCTTGCGCGGTACTGAGCTGCAGGGGCTCCAGGGCCTGCACTCACCTATGTACTGCTGGTGGTGCTGGCTCTGTGCGGCCATGGCCTGCTCGGGAGTGCTGTGTAGGCTGCTGTGGGAGCTGCTGTCCCCAAGGCTGTCTGTCTTCTGGGCTGGTCGATACCTGGGCAGGGAACACATGTGCCTCCATGAGGCCCCCGCAGCAGTGCCTGGGAAGGCCCAAAGAGCAGGGGCCTGAGGAGGATTCCGTTTGGGGTGTGTGTGTGTGTAGAATTTTTAAACGTATTGTCAAATCAAACAACACAGCACCAAAACACCCCTGTTGGCATTTCTGAGTGTGCAGTTCAGCAGCAGCAAGCACTCACATGGCTGTGCGACTGTTACCACCACCGTCTCCAGAACTTTCTCATCTCCCCAAAGTGACTCCCACCATGCTGCTCCCTCTCTCTGTGGGGACCTCCTGAGTAGATCCTGCAGTGCATCCTTTGTGTATGGCTCATGTCAATGCCGTGTCTTGGGTCCATCTGTGTGGGAGCAGGGGTCAGGTGCCCTTCCTTCCAAGGCTGACTCGTGCTCTACTGTATGGATGGCCAGTGTGCCCACTGACCTGCTGGAGACACTCAGGTTGTGAGCGTGCGCAATCCCCTCACGTCTCTGTGTGTGCACTCTCGGACAGCTTACTACTGTGTGGCCTTGAGGAAGTGCTGAGCCAGGGGGCAGGGGCAGCCTGCAGGCAGCACACTGAGAGACAGGACCTAAGGAGGGAGGTCTCTCCAGACGCTGTGCAGGGGGACATGCAGGGATGGGCAGTGGACAGTGGGGCTGGATAGGGGAGAAGAAAGTGCCAGTCGGGTGTGTGAACTACCTGGTGCAGACTGTGGCTGCCCAAATGCAAGTGCCATAACCCTGTCCCCTGTAAGCTGCTCCTGAGATGACCTGTCCCAGAGTGGAGAGTGGCAGGTGTCTGCTGGGGCCAAAGCTGAACTAAGGAAGAGACAGGGCCCCATGTGAGGGCAGGAGGGAAAGGATAGGAGAGGGCTCTGTTCTGGAGCCACTCCTGCGTGGCCCTGGCCTGTGCCCATCTGTGCTCCTTGCCTGGGGTGGGGGCGCTGGAAGGCTGCCGGTGGGTGACACTGGAGTACAGTCCTGAACCAGGGCCCCAGAAACGAAAGCCTCTGCGTGGATCCTGCCACCTGTCTGGCCACGCCCACCGCTCACAGCCTAGGCAGCTGCCACCAGAGGCAAAGGTCTGCCCTGAAGGCTGGTGAAGTGTGAGATGCACACCCGCTGCTCCTGCTCCACGGCCGGGAAACTGAAAGTCGGACTCGACCCTAAGATTCTGGGAGAGGCCGTACTATGGGGGCAGTGAGAGGACAGGGGGTGGCCAGGGCCTGAGGGATGCTGAGGACAGCAGGGCTGGGACCCTCTGTGGTCGTCACGTGTTGCTGGGCATTTGTGCAGAACACAGCACAGCAGAGCGAGCCTGAGGTGGACTGTGGGCTCCAGTGACCACATCAGAGCAGGCGCCTCAATGGGCGCTGAGGGGACACAGCTGGAGGGACTCTCTTTACTCTCCACTGAGTGTAAGAAGCAGGTGGGGGTCTGGCACTGCTCGATGCCAGGGGCTGCATGGGGCCACTGGCCCACTGGCCTTGCTGCACTGGGCTGGGCTGTGGCCAGGACGCTGGAGCTGGTGGTCAATACGAGCCCTGGCCCACAAGTGTCGCCTTCAGGAAGCTGCCCTGCTCTCTCTCCAGGCCTCGTCCACCCCCTTCCGCCCAGAACGCCACCCACCTGGGCTTCTGGTGCAGGGGCTGCTGCCGCATGGCCATGTACTGAGTGTCCTCCTGCAGCCGGTTCAGCGGGGAGTCTGGCTTCAGGCGGATGCCGTAGTAGTGGTACTTGGAGTTGCCCCTGGAGCAGACAGCCCAGGCTCAGCCCCCACACACCGCGCGGCCCTGCGTTCTGACCCGCGTGAGCAGTGTTCGTGGGATGTTCTGCATGCCTGGGCCCCACATGGGAAGCCCCCGCTATTCTAGTACAGGAAGGCTCTGAGAAGTCCTGCAGCGGGAAGAGCAGGCCAGCCCTGCCCCAGCCGCACACCCCGCCTCACGGACATCATCGACAACTCTTCCCGCCCTCGGTCACTCTCACGGCAGAAAAGTGCCGCTGAGGTTCATCATGAGAGAGACAATCACCGGGGGCTTCGCATGATTCCGTGAGGGGCTAGAGGGCCGCGCGGGACCCAGGACGGGTCAACAGGCGGGCTGTGCAGACCTCCTGGCTCCCTGAAGCCATGCTCCTGGGTAGGGGACAGGCCACCCTGGCTCTTTCCAGAGGTGTGTGCTTAGCTGGGTGCTGAGAGGAAAGAGGGCAGAAAGCCAGCAGCGGGACACTGCAAGGCTGGAGGCCTTGTTGGCAGAGCTGGCCATGACGCCAAGGCCTGGGGTCCTTGTCCTGTCCCTGGCCTCTGCTCTGCTCTCTTGGGCCCAGAGATGTGGAGTCACCTGCTGCTTGGAATACACGAAGGCTCCACACCACTGTCTGCATCACAGCAGATGCCAAGCCAGGCCTGCCACAAGATCACCTTACGGATGCTCCAGGTCACTGGCTTGGACCTGGCAGTGCAGCCATGTTCTCCTAGTGAGGGGAGCTGGTACGGCTGCCGGGATGAGGCCACAGCCTATGGTATCCCATGGCTGCTGTTGGCCAGGGAGAGGACATGGGAGATGGGCCAGGCATCAAGGAACGGCAGACCCCGCTCTGCCAGATAACCCAGGGGCTGCCTTCAAAACAAAAACACGAACAAAAACAAAAACTCACGATTATGAGAAATTTCAGAGAGAAAACCTCAGTGAACCTCAAGTCCCATCACTGGCTTCTAAAGGAAAAAATAGGGCCACGGCTCCAGGTTCACCTGGCGGGGCTATAGGTCAGGCACCTCTGCAGGAGGCGGCCCCAGGTGCCAAGAAGCCCATTTCTGGAAAAAGGAAGAGAGGAGCAGGGAGCAGCGGTCAGACACCAGTGGTGCAGTGTCCTGTCTACCCACCTGGTCCCCAGCCGCCGCGTCCGCAGCCCCATGAACACGGAGCGGATCAGCTTCCCGAAGGACGCGGCGTTCACGGGGTCCAGCTTGTGCTCCTGGCAATGCCGGAGGTAGTGGCTGTACAGGGAGCTTCTGGGCAGGCTCACGCCCTCGGCAGTCTCGTAATTGTCCAGCAGCCACTGGAGCTGGAGGGAGACACAAGACCCTTCAGAACCCAGGACCAAGTGCCACATGGGCTTGGGACCAAAGGATCTGCTCTCCCTCTCCTAGCAATCGCCAGGGCCAAGCCAATGCTGCCGGGCTGTTCTCTGGGTCATCACAGTGGCTGCCTGCCCTTCCTTCTGTCCTCTCCTGGCTGGGCCAGCCCCACTCTGTGACCCAGAAACAGGTCTGGCCTCACGGTGGCTCACCTTGCAGGCCCGCCACATACCCTTCCAACAGTCTCCTCAGCCCATAGGACGCAGGGCAGCTCTGATGCCATGGAACGTGGGCAGAGCCTAGACCCTGGGGCACATAGGGACAACGGACCGCGAGGGACGAGGGCCCCACGCCCTGCCTGCACGGAGCGCGGTGGGCGCTGAACACGACTCCAGGGCTCGGTCTGTGCTAGATGCCAAAGGGCAGAAGCCGAGGGCACTGCTGAGGCCAAGGTCCAGCCAGCAGGGCCAGGGTCATCCTGAGAGCTCAGTCCCCACACAGCAGCTGCCGTCGCCAAGTGCACTGACGCTGTCCAGAGCTCCAGTGAGCCAATGCCAAGGTGCAAGGCCAGAGCTGTGAAGGGGAGGCCACCCTCGGGAACCTGAGGGCCTTGCTGCTCCCGCCTCCCAGGGGGCAGTGCTGGCTGGCCAGGCCCCTTGTCCCATGCCCTGCCGTGGCATCTCCCCTGCCCTCTGAGTGCGCTGCCTTCCCTCTCTCCACGCCCCCCCCCCCCCCCCCCCCCCCCCCCCCCCCCCCCCCGTCTCCTTCCTTCTTATTCCTGGGGCTCCGAGAGCCTCAGCTGCCTGCTGCCTCCCGGGGTCCTGGGAAGTCTGGAGGTCCAGGTGGGGAGGACGTGGAAGGTTCAACTGATGAGCACAGGCTTCAACAGAAAGGCATCCACCAAGACAGCAGGTGACGGCGGCGGTGGCTGGCCAGGCTGGCCAAGCGCAGGCTCTCTAGGGGGCGGGGGGGCTGGCCCTCTGCGCTGAATGCAGAGCAGGAAGACGGCCAGTCCTGCCCCAGAGGCCCCAGGCCCTGTGCTGCCTCCGGGCACAGGGCTTCAGGCCTGTCCCCTCCCCACCTGGCTCTGCAGGTGAAAGGCTCCTTGTTGAAGGGACCCTTGGGCAAGTCCCTGCTTGCGCTGGAGTTTGGGATTTCGGTTCCCTGCCAGTCACAGAACCATTCAAACCAATCCTCCATTGGCTTCCTCCGGTGGGGACCAGAGACGTCCCTCCCACCTGTCCCCACAAGGCCTGCCTCCCACAGCCTAGATGTGGCTCCTTTGTGTCCGCTTCCCTAGCTGTGACCACTGGTGACTAGCTAGCAGCTGTCCATCTCATCTGTCCAATGTGTGCGCTGTGGCCCTAGGGAGGAGGGACCCAGGCCCGCACCCGAGGAAGGGAGGTGTGAGGACGAGTGGTGGCTGGGCAGAGGGCCCATGCATGGGGCAGCAGGAAGGCTTGGAGGAGACTGTCCTCCTCAGCTCCTCAGGTGTCACCTCCGCAGCCTGCGCAGACTGCATCCCGCGCTCCTCTGTCCTCTGCTGACACCAAGAGGTGGTGGCGCCTGTTCCTCCCAGAGTTTCTCTCTGGCCAGGTCCTTCAATGTCCCTGAGCCCTGCCACTGTGTGATCTCAGGACCAAGGCCACGCTGTCTAAGTGAGTGGAGCTGAACCTCAGGGCTCTGCCCTCTTACCTCAGGGCACAGCCCTGCTCTGCACAGCAGGGTGGCCATGGTGACCACGTCTGTGCTCCCTACCCTCCGTGTCCCTGCTTCAGGGATGAGGCGGCACATACAGGGCTGGGAGGGTGGCCAGCATGGAAGCCACTTCCCTCAGGCCACCAGACGTTGCCCTGCAGGCCCAGGGCAGTGGCAGGGTCACCACGCACTTAACACAGGGCCCAGAGGTTTGAGGCTGCCTGCTGGGGCCTGGAGGCCTGTGGTTTCCTCAGCTTGTTTCGCTGTCTGGAGTTGGGCCTGTGCTTGTTGACTGACTGTCGTCTCCCCTGGACATGCAATCCACAGGGGCAGAGGTTGGGGGTGTCCTTGTTTGTCCCCCAAGACCCTGAAGATGTCTAAGAATGACAGACAAGACAGACTGAGGAATAAGAATGGGGTGGCTGGGTGCGGTGGCGCAAGCCTGTAATCCCAGCACTTAGGGAGGCTGAGACAGGAGGATCGCGAGTTCAAAGCCAGCTTCAGCAAGGGCGAGGTGCTAAGCAACTCAGTGAGACCCTGTCTCTACATAAAACACAAAATAGGGCTGGGGATGTGGTTCAGTGGTCGAGAGTCCCTGAGTTCAATCTCCAGTGCCGGGAAAAAAAAAAAAAGCGGGAGTGGGGGGCCTGAGCACAAAGGGGACGGAGCCAGCAGAAGCATCTGGGTGCTGAGGCCACGGACAGTGCCTCTGCGTCACCCGACGGCCGGGCCCGCAAAGGCGCACTCTCAGGCCATCCTTGCAGGTGGTGAGAGGCAGGGCCAGCAGCCCAATATCCTTGGTGCCTGTGCATGCCAGCCAGTTGGCAGTGGTGGCAGTCTGCAGGGGCGTCAGCTTGGGAAGCAGCCAGCCTCGTGCCAGCTGGACATAACTGCTTCACATGCCAGAGGAGAGGCTTGGCAAGGAGAAGCCCTCAGTCCGCCACCCCATGTCACATAAAGTAAGGGCAGAGCCTTGTGTGTGGGTCACTGTGGGTGCGGACGTTAATAGGGCGCAAGCCATCTTGGCACGTCCTCTCGGGGAGGGAGCGGGCAGGACCAGCTCTGCTCTGGCAGAGTGGGTTGTTCTCTAAGGCGACAGTGACGTCCTCTCTTCTGCTCCATGGCCTGCTGGAGGGCAAGTCAGGCCGAGTGCTACACACGCGCAGACTCCTTCACCCTGAAGGGCTGTGAGTGGCTCTGGGGCAAGGGCTGCGGATCATGAAGTGGGGAGCAGCTCCCTGCCTGGCCTCAGGTGCCTCGGCGTGCTCAGGAGCATGAGGGGCTGGACAAGATGGCCCTGTGGGCTCTGGGGACTGCAGTCTGTCTGGGCTGCACACTGACGTGACAGAGAAGGCTTTCCAGGAACATGCACTCGCTGAGCCCCGGCGGACCCTTGAGCCGCCTGGCACCTGGCCAAAGCTTCAACACCCTGAGCCCCAAGGCCACCCTGTGGTTCTGGGCTCAGCAGCCACAGCCCCTGTGGATGGGTGTCATGTCCAGACTGGGGCTCATGTCCAGACTGCACACCCAGCCCACTAAGGCACTCATTCCCACCATGGCCACGTGTCCCTGACCAACTTGACAAGCTTGGAGGGACGCGTCCTTTGACGCGTTTGATGTTTACTTGTGCAAACATCACTGTGGGCAGGGCCTGATGGAGATGCGCACCTGCCCAGCACCTGGCTGCAGGGACACAGCTCTAGACCTGGTCCTCATCACCCCAAATGTCGCTCTGCGGTCTGTGACCACACTTGAGGCGAACTGCCAGGCACTGGCTCCTGACGGCTGAGTTAGGGTCTCGCCGTGCCACATACCAGCAGCTCCGGCAGCTCTTCCGAGCTCCAGCGCCTGCCTGGTTGATCATCCCACTCTGGACACCCTCCTCTTCACCCGTTCATGGAATATTGACTGCCAGTGGACTGTGCAGGCCCTGCTCCAGGTGCTGGGGAGGTGACCGCAGCACCCCGCCTTCCAGAAGCAGCCGGGCTTGGGGAGAGGCCCACGGTGAACAGGTGAGATGTGCAGAACGTGGGGGGCCCAGGCGGAGGGCACGGAGGGCGGGGTGGGCGGGAAGGCTCCTCAAGAGGTGCCTGGTGAGAAGGGGTGCAGGAGGCAGGCGAGCCTCACGAGGAACAGCATTCCAGGAGGGGCACAGCCTCCGTCCACACCCCGAGGCAGGAGGCAAGGAGGGGATGGTAGGTCATGCAGGTCATGTAGACCATGGAGAGGCCTTGGGCTTGGACCCCAAGGAAGGTGGAAGCCATAGAGGCTTCTGAGCAGAGCAGTGCCATGATCATCTTAGGATCACTGATGGCTGCCAGGAGAAGGGATGGGAAACCAGGCAAGGTGGCTGGAAGTACCAGGGACAGACCGTGGTGGCTGGGACGGTGGCTGCGGCAGAGCAAGGGGAGCACTGTGATTCTGGGCCTTTCCTGAAGGGGGCTGAAGACCACTACAGGCAGGTGTGGGAGGAGGGGTGGCAAGGCGGGGCCAGGTCTGAGCACCTGGAAGGACAGGAGGACGGGGGAGCACAGGGTGGCATGGCGGGGGTCAGGGCCCAGCTCTGGACGTGCTGGGGTGCTGGTTCAAGCAGGAGGGTGGACAGGCGACGGTGGTGTCGGGTGGGAAGACAGCAGGTGGCAGTTGGGGAGGCAGGAACACCAGCGGAAACACCAGCGGAAACAGCAGGAAGCCCCCGTCACTGCTGCGAGAACCTGCTGCACTGGCTGGAAGCAGATTGTGGACAAGGACGCTGCTCTAGCTTGGACCTGGAATGGCCCTGGAGGATGCATGTAGGGCTTGGTCTCTGGCTGGCGCTATGGGGTGGAGGGGAGCCCCGAGAACGGCCTGGCGGGAGGGCTTGGGTCTCTGGGGTGTCTCTCCAAGGGGGCCGTGGGCCCCATCTCTCCTGCTTTCACACCTGGCCACGAGGGGAGTGGACCTCCTCCTCCCACTCCCACCATGACAGGCTGCGCTGCCACAGGCCCGAGCGGTGGCACCAGTAGGTCATGGACGGTGAGCACAAATACACCTCTCGGCTCAAAGTTGATTATGTCGGGCACACGCTACAGCAAGGACGCTGACTCCCACAGGCACCTGGCGCTGCAAGTCTGGCCTGTAGGTACAGCTGTCATTGTCCCAGTCCACCCTGTGATCTGAAGACAGCCCATACGTGCAGTCACCATTCTCGGGGAGTGGAAACGATGAGAGCTATCTTAGTTTACAGCGACTGCTTCGCTGTGATAGCCACTCTGTGGACCTGCTGTGGGGTCCCATTGTCAGCTGGCCGCAGGGGCACAGCCTCTGGAAGCTGGGCACATTTTGGTGCTTGTGGCTGCTGAGGCAGCTCCCCCGGGCCGCGCATCCGGGGAGCCCTCTCTGCAGACCGGCTCCTTTGCCTCCTCTCTGCGCGAGGCGGTTCCCCGTTTCCACGCGCTGCCCATCTGGGCCCCCTGGGCCCGCCTCCTCCTTGGGGGTTTTCTACACAGTCTGGTGATGCCCAGCTGGACACCGCTGTGGCGTGCAGCTCCACAGGCCCTGCAGGCCCCCTGGGTCCCAGCCCTACCTGGGGCGCACCCAGGTGACCGGCTGGGTCTGGAGCCCGCAGCGCCCTGAGCAGGCCCTCTGGCTGCCGGGCCGGGGCACTGCGTGTGTCCTGCTTACTCCCGCCTCTGCCCTCCGGTGCTGGGCTCCCTAGAGGCGCTTTATCTCCTGCTTTGTTCCTTACTGACCTCCCTGTGTCCAGTACTGACCCGGCTAGCACCCTGCACATAGCAGACAGTAACCAATGTCACTCCCTGGCTGCAGGGAACAGGCATGGTCCTGTCACTGGTGAGGCGGCCTGACCTGCCCGAGATCCTTGAGGGGGTGATTGGCTGCGAGGCACAGTAGAGCACGGGCCTACTGGGCACAAGTGGCCCCAGCCTTATCCCGCAGGCCGGGCTGCCAACGAGCTGGGACTGTGACACCCCCAAACACTTCCAGAAGGCCACTGCCCACCACAAGAGTCACCTCACCCCAGGCAGCCCAGGGAAGCTGTGGCGAGCGTGCGTGGCCTTGCAGAGGACAGGCCAGCTTTAGCCCCCTCTTGCCCTCTGGCACTCACGTCTGCCACGTCAAGATCAGGGTTATCTCACTTCTGCATGTACGGCCGAGCGGCAAGATGGCGTTTCTCCTTCCCAAGCCTGAGCCTACTGATCAACATGGAAGAAAGGGCTCCAGGGCAGATCCCCACAAGGGCAGCGCCAGGGGAGAGTTCTCTGCTGGGAAAGTCAACTCAGAACCATTCTGGAGGGGAGCAGCCCCGTCTTCCCATGAGGCGTGCCAGAAAGTCACCCAGCAGCCAGGACGAGTGGCCGCATGGCCTGTCAACCTCCCACGGATGCGCCCGCTCTGCCTTCTGCAGCACTCTCCCCGCCAGGTCCCCGGAGCTGCCTGCCTGCTCCTCTCGAGTGCCCTTCTGAAGCTTCCTCCAGCATTCCTCCCTCCAGGCCTTGTCCAAGGGCAGGACATCGCCCAGGTCCACCTTCCACTGCCTACAGGGGTTGTGCGCTGAGCAGGGGCTTTTTCTGGTTTTATTTGTGCGCAGCTTCTGTCTGAGGTGCTCCAGGGGCTGCCTGGGGCAGCTGGCCCTATCTACACCAGGCACAGACCCAGTTTCTGGACCTTTCTCTAGATGCAAGGAAGTCCTAGGTCATGGTCAGGACTGGGTTTGATCAAAAGGGAATTCCTGCCCCCCCGATGTTGTATTCTCAAGAAAAAAATCCCGACCCAATGGCTAGATGCACATTCTGAGTTCAAGGGGGGGTCCCAGCTCTAAAAGGCCATAACCCTCTTCCAGTTTCAGGCAAACCAGCATGTGGCGCGTTTGAAGTAAAGGGAAAGGGTCCATGTGGGGACAGGGGCTTTCCCCCTAACTGTTCCTGCCAGGGAACACTAAGCCAGCCCCTCCTTCAGGTCTGGCCAGCCACATGGCTGCCCAGGCAGGGACGGTCAGGGCCTCCTGGACTGGCCTAAAGTCATTTCCTCCGCAGGTGCAGTGGAGGAGGAAAACCCACCCGGCCAACATCGGCAGGAAGAGTCTCCTTTATACTTTTCTCTAACTACCATTTCTCCCAAAGAGCTGACCCCGGGAACATGAGCTAAGAGTCCACGGTGCTCCCGAGCCTCTTTCTGCTGCTTCTTTGAGGGTCATTTCCTTTGATCTGCGCACACTGCTGTTACTTGCCAGGCACTGCTGGGAGTCTGGGACGCTCAGCAGTGGCTGGCCCCAGGGCGAGCCTGGGCCGAGGTGCCCCCATCAGTCCCTTTATTTTGCAGTGTTGGGGACGCACCTAGCCTCCCGTGTGCCAGGCAGGCGCTCCCCTGGGCCGCACCCCGGCGCATGGTGCACGTGCCCTGGTTGTGGCATGTGGCTTGGCTGAAATTGTCATTTGACTCCCCTCCTGGCACCCTTCAAGTGTCACTTCACTATTTGCTTTTACAGTGTCTGGAGAGCCGCGAGCAGAGCGGGCAGAGTGCCAGGCGGACACACACTTACATGGCTGTTGAGTAAGCCGCTTTTGTGTGGTGTGATTCCTTCGCTTTTTTGGAGGTTTTCAATCGCCATTTCAAGCTAAAGAAAATGTGCAGAAACAAAACAAAACAAAACAAAGCGGAGGGGAAAAAAGGAAATCAGATGGTTAGCATCAGCCAAGATCTGTCTTTATTAATACCCAAATAATGATCAAGCTCCTAGAAGGTCAGGGAGAAGCTCGGCCCGGGAGGGGAGCTCTGGATTGGCGAGCAGAGCTGAGGCCACCTCCTGCAGCACATGCATAGAGCCCAGGGACAGGAGCAGCGGAGCCACGGCCCCGGCAGCTGGCATGGCATCTGGACGCAGCACTGTGTGTGCACATGCAACCAAATTAACACGCAGCCACCGAGGATGGGTCAGTGTCAGCAAAGCCAGCATCGCGGTCACCCCATGCCTCCCCACCACATCTGCTGCTCGGCAGGGTCCGGTGATTGCACAAGGACAGGTGGCCACATTGACATCTGGGCCAGCCTGACCTGTTGCAAAGCCAGGGTCTCAAGGCTAGATACTTCGTGAAAATACCAACGAGGCCACTGACACAGGCCCGGCCAGACTCTGAGCCCTGCAGTCACAGAGGTTGACCCTCGACCACCTATGGACCACGTGCTGTGCAAAGAGGGAGGTGTGGAGGGAAAACAGGCCTGGGGGAGGACAGGAGCTACTGTGAGGGCTTCCTGGAGGAAGGGGCCTTCCACAGGGCTCTGAGGACCGGGCGGTGGGCACTGGGCCAGGCCTGTGCACAGGAGAGCGGGAGGGAGCACCCAGCTGTGTGCAGCTGCTGCACATTCACATGTTTTGAATGTGACCAGATTCTTACATGGAAACTGGGAATTTAGAGTCTGTTGTGGCCCCCACGACTGGCGGAGAGCTACGAGGAAGGACACGCCGACATTCCTCTTCCTCCCCCAGGACACCCAGGGGGCAGGGGCCCCAGTGCCTGTGCAAACAGCACGCGGGTGGATTCGGGCATGGGTCCCAGAGCTGAGGGGAGGCCAGCAGGGCCCTGGCATCTCCCATGCCCAATGTGGACCACTGCCATCAGCACGTCTGGTACAAGCCAGAGGGGACAGCAGGGTCACCTTGAAGGTGCTGTGTAGCACCAGGGGAGAAGAGGAAGGTGGACCTTCCCCACCATCAGCCCCAGGGTGCCAGCAAGCAAGAAGGCAGCACCATCGTGCATGCCTGTCATCCCAGCACTCGGGGAGGCTGAGGCAGGAGGACCATGAGTTCAAAGGCAACCTCAGCAGCGGCGCGGCGCTAAGCAACTCAGTGAGACCATCTCTACATAAAACACAAAATAGGGCTGAGGGTGTGGCTCAGTGGTTGAATGCACCTGAGTTCAATCCCCGGTACAAAAAAAAAAAAAGAAAAGAAAGCAGCACCACCTTGAGGACGGAGGTTGTTGCAGGGCTCCTGGGCCTGGAAGCACCTGGCCTGTAGCCTGGGCCCCACTAGCTCCACCCGCCCTGTCAGAAGGCACCTGTCAGGGGGTTGCTGCCTGACTGTGCGCACTCTTGGGAAGTGGGCCCTTTGGGGTCGGGCGGCCTGTCCAGTGCCCAATACCAGGAGGGAGGTCACGCGTCTTCCCACACAGTGGCCCTCCTCGTTTTACTCTATCAACTCCTCTGCATTATTAAAATCGTGTGGCACTCTGCCTCACAAGAAGAGCTTTTTAAAAAAGTTGAATCTATCACTACTTCCCATATTACAAATTGTAAAGGGAAATTTAAAATGTAAGTAACACTTTAAAATGAATAATAGCTGTACTTTCCAAAACAAAGGAGAAATGGACTTGTTTGTTCCCCAAGCAACTCTGCAGTGCAACTGTCCAAGGGCGTCGGCACCGCCAGTCACTGGTTTAGACGCCGAGCCCTAAGAGCACCATGACTTGATGTTCCAGGCAACCCTGGACATCTTACTACACCAAACCGCGACAACTGGGAGTTTCTTACAAGTGAACTGCAGTGGGGAACCTGAAACCATATCAATGAGCTCTGCACACTCTGGCGCGTTAGAATATGTAAGTGACACAGTGAGAAAGGCGGAGTAGAGCAAGGTCTATCTCTCCACTAAAGCACTGAATAAATGGGCAAAACCACCGACCCAACATTATCCGAACTCTGGAAACTAATAGAAAGTTCATAGCAACCAGGTGGACACCTAACCAAGAAATAGCTGCAACTTGGCCTGTAAGGGAACCTCTGTGACATCACTGGCTGACCAGATGGAGGCCCTGGTGGCCCCACATCAGGGAGCACAGATCTCACAAAGCAGTCCAGGAAGGCTGATAGACTCAACAACTACACAGAGGATCTGAAACCCAGAGTTGCCACATCGGAACATTAAAGACATCCGATCTTCCACAGAAAATTCACAAGGCACAGCAAACAAGAAAGTGTGGCCCATGCGCAAAGAGGGAGCGAACAGAGCCACCCTCGGGAAGCCCAGACGTCGTAGGCATGACACAAGGAGTTTTAGGTCCTCTACACATGCTCAAACAACTAACGGAAACCAGAATGCGGTCTTGCAAAAATAGAGAATATTGACAAGGAGGCACATTACAAAGAGGACCCAAATAGAAATTCCAGACTTGAAAGTACGTTTGAAGATACAAGGGTTGGAGGGGCCGGGGTGGTGGCTCAGAGGTAGAGCGCTTGCCTCGCATGTGGGAGGCACTGGGTTTGATCCTCAGCACCACATAAAAATAAATAAAATAAAGATAGTGTGTCCATCTACAACTGAAAAAAATTTTTTAAAAAAGATACAAGGGTTGGAAAGCCCCCCAAATTTTTTTTAAATATATTTTTTTAGTTATAGATGGACACAATATCTTTATTTTTATTTATTTTATGTGGTGCTGAGGATCGAACCCAGTGCCTCACGCATGTGAGGTGAGTGCTCTACCACTGAGCCACAATCCCAGCCCAAGCCCCCCAAATTTGATGAAAGACACGAATCTACACATCAAAAATCTCAAGAAAGCTCGGGATACAGTGTCTCAAGACCTGGCAGAGATGGCAGCGAGCACAAGCTTTCAGAGGCCCCCAAACTTACTTCAGACAACTGCTCAAACATCCCACCCACGGCCACACAGTAAGCCCTGCAGGCTTCTCTGGGCTCCATGCCCCTGGGCCTGGCTAGTGGTAGTGAAGGAGCAGGCTGCCATGCCAGGAGCCGAGGGCTCTCTCTCTGAGTTCATTAGTGTCAGCAAAATGATCATTCCACTGCTAATAACCTCACTGAGCGAGCCTCCAGGCAGGGGTCCCCTCTGCCAAGGTCTAGCTGTGTCTCCAGGTGACAACTATATCACCAGGTTGGGTTTGCCAGGATTTGGTACCGAGTGTCAGGACCAGCAGAGGGAGTGGATGATGATCCTGAAGACCCAGACTGGAGACCAGAGGGACAGGGGCTGCCCTTGGACCTGCTGCAGTTAGCCACCTGTTCAAAAATACAGCCTAGCCATGTTACCACAGAAGGAGCTAATAAAAGTTAAAATAGTTTATGAGCAGAACCATTTAGGGGCTTTACTAAAAAATGTAGAATGTTTTCAAAGGAGGGACAATTGAAATTCTGAGGGCTGAGGGATAAGCCTTAGAATTCAGTTAGAGAAAGGAAAAGCTGGAAGTCAGGACTGGAGAACACCCTGCTGTCTCCTGCCTGGGTGAGCAAGTCCTCAAGTGCAGGGGAGCCAGGTGGGAGGGCCCAGTGGGGCTCAAGGCTGAGAGGGCGACAGGCATTTTTGGTCCGTCCGTCTGTCTGTCTGCACCTGCCTAGCAGAGGCGGCAGCGCTGGTGGATGGGTGTGCAACCTTTCGGGTTCACTTGGTCGTGTCCACACTCGCCTCGATGACTGTTCTCTTCTGCTACTTGAGTTCATCCTTCAGTACTCTGCAGCCATCCTTCCAAACCAACCCCAGCGGAGAACACTCAGCATGGGGACGCACTGACGCGGCTGCTGGTTGCAACGTGCTGACTGTCTCAGTACCGACCTGCTCAGACACCGGTCAGGATTCAATACAAGACTGAGGTGAGGTGTCAAGAGGCAGGACGAGGCAGGACCCTCGAGGGACCAGGCCTCCCCCTGGTGACTGGACTAGCTACTTGTGGGTTAGTGGTTACCTCCAGAGTGTGTCTGCCCCCAGAGCCTGTTTGGCTGTGTCTCACACTCTCTCTGTCCCTCACCAGGTGACATCTTGCACCATGTCGGTTCTCTGCTAGCAACAAGGCGATCCCCAGAAGCAGGCCCTTGACCTTGGGCCAGAACTGTGAGCCCAGAGAAACCCCATCTGAGGCACCGTGTTGTAAGCAGCAGAAAATGGACCAAGAGCAAAGCAGGAAATGTCCGTGCATGTGCACGGGGCGTGTGAGGGCGGTGGGGCAGGGCCAGCTGGGTGCTGAAGACAGGATGGCTGCCTCACACCAGCACCGGCAAAGATGATTCCGGTGATGTCACAGCACGTCTCAGGCTGGGTCCTGGAGAGCTGGCATCCAGCAGTTCAGGGACAAAGTATTGACTTTTTTCTTTTCTTTCTTTGGAGGTGCTGGGATGGAACCCAGGGCTCACACGTGCCAGGGAAGTGCTCCACCACTGAGCCACACCACAGCCCACATCCCACGACTGGGAATATTGGGACCGAGGACCGGGTTTTGAAGAAGACCCTGAGTGTCCTGCGGGCTGGCTGCTGAGGCTCTGGCTCTCCAGCACTTTAGGACTTCCTGACCCAGGCAGGAGACAGCAGGGTGTTCTCCAGGTATGCTCCA
The DNA here is from genome assembly GCA_028644305.1 of Xerus rutilus. Taxonomy (NCBI): domain Eukaryota; kingdom Metazoa; phylum Chordata; class Mammalia; order Rodentia; family Sciuridae; genus Xerus; species Xerus rutilus. Next base: position 3,613,556 of record CM053413.1, read on the forward strand.
CAGCGTATCCGGGGCCTCGGAGCTTGCAGAGGGAGGCCTGCTTGCTGATGGCAGCCAGGAAGGACAAGCCTGTTCTGCCATCTGCCATACACGGCCACCAGGGGCTTGGGACGAGAATGGGTCCCTGGGAGGCTGTTGGGCCTCTCTCCAGTTTCTGGTTCATCTCAACATCCAGAAACATCCGGCCAGGGACTGACCTTGACTGGGACTCCAGGGCAGGACACTGCCCAACTGTGCACCTGACACGCCTGGACACCTGGCGATGGGCTGCGACACTCTCCTCCTCATGGCCGGACAGCTCATCTTTAAACCCCTTGTCCTCGCTGGCGCCACGAGGAGACCTGTGGGGCTGCTGTGGTCTGGCGTGGCCTCATGTGGTCTCTGGGTCTTGGGGAAGAAAGGGCCCTCCAAAGGCAGCTGCCAGCGTGGAGGGGACTCTTCCTCATGCTGCAGTGCCCTCCAGCCTTCCCTGGACACCACCCTAAGGGGCCAAAAAGGAAGCTTGCCCTGGGCTGAGACCTCCATGGGAGGAAGCCCTCAGGTGGCTCCTCTGCTCATGTAGTTAAAAAGGGACAACAGAAAGTCTTCACCAAACGCTCACCATCCAGGCCATCCACTTCTCACCAGGTGACCAGTCACAGGGACTGTAGGTGGCTCTGCTTTAGTGTCCGGGCTGTTTTCAGGATTAATTTAAAGTCTCATAAAATAAACTCTGAAGTGGGTGATTGGCAGGCATCAATGTCCCAGCAGCGCCTGTGTTTGTGTCGCCGTCTCCGGGCTAACCTGGTTCCTGCTCTTGCTCCTGGACAGACCCTTGGGTCTCGTTGGCATCCATCCCCATGAGGCGTCTCCATGCCAAAAACAAGTCAAGGAACACTGGCAGTGTAGGCGACGTTAGGCTCAGGCTCCAGCTGGGAGATGGTAACCGCCAGCGACTGCGATGCGTGTGAGACGGAGGGAGAGACCACGCCTGCTCATGGATTTCTAATTGGTTTAAAAATTCAATTTTTCCAAAGCAGTCCAGACAGCGCGCTGGGGAAACTGGGCGGCCGGTCTGGGAAACGCTGGGGCGTGCTGCAGGGCTGCGGGAGAGGGTGCCCTGGGCTGCTCGGTGAGGAGACTGCGCGCCCAGCCTTTTCTACTATTTTGAACTGATCCCTTTTCTAAGGCCAAACCTGCCGCACTCGTGGAGATCAGCACAGGCTGTGAGGAGACTCTCGTCAATAAAGCCCAGTGCCAAGTCCTTCCCTGCCAGTCCCTGAAGCGTGCCTGCCCCCGTGGGCACCCAGGCTCGGGCTGGGCACAAGCTGGTACACCCTGGATGGAGCAGCAAGCATGTCCCGCAGAGTCACAGCACCTAGAAAGCAAGTGGCTTCTCTCCGGGGAGGGGGAGAATAAACTCAGGGCACCACGCCGGCCCTCAGCTGGGTTCTGGGAGTCACTCCAGATGCAGGAAGAGAGAGGACAGCAGACTCACAGGCCTCTCTGAACTGAGGGAGACACCCAAAACATCCAGACCAAAGGAAAGGGATAAGGCCAGACTGTCACTTTCTAGTTCAGGAGATGAGCCCCATACCAGAATAAGAAGGTGTACCTAAGTGGAAGTCAGTCATTGTCCCCTCCTGCGAACACGGGAAGGGGAAGGGGTGATCCTGTCAGCCAAGACAGTGTTTGACAGAATTCTGTGTCTGTTTACGAGAAACTAGGAATAGAGGGTACCTGGGAGGACCTAGGGCTCGCAGCAGGCTTGGGAACCGGTGAGAACGAGAAAAGGAAGGAAGGGCCGCCACGTGGAATGGAAAAGGAAAAGCACTTATATTTTCAGATAATAAAAATAGAATGAAAAAGTGTGTCCAGCAAGGTTGCAGAATACAAAGGCAATGGCCAAAACCAACTGTATTTTCATACTTGAGCAGCTGGAAGCTAAAGCAGCAAAATCAATATGACTAATAGTTTCAAAACCATGAAACACTTATCTATAAATCTAAAAAGCACATATAGGACCCATAGGTTAACAATTACAAAACGCTGGTGAATGAAATCAAAGACAATCTAAATGAATGGACCGGAAGACTCAACATGGCAGAGATGTTAATTCCCCCAAGTGACGGACAGACTGAATGCTACTCAATCACAGCCCAGGAGCGTTTCTGTATTTGTAGATAAGTTGGCCTAAGACTCACAGAGCGGCTGGGGCTGCGGCTCAGTGGCAGAGCACGTATGGGGCGCTGGGCTGGATCCTCAGCACCACATAAAAATTAAAAATAAAATAAAGGCATGCTGTCCATCTGCAACTACAAAAAAAATTTTTTGGTTTAGACAGTGAGGCTGGAGCAACTGGCGGTACGTGAGCTAAGACGCATGTCGACCTACAGCTCACACCCTGGCAAAAGGGGATTCGAAAGGTAAAGCGTGACACTCTAACACTTCACAGGACACCAGGGGGACTGAAACCTGCAGGTGCACAGAGTCTCAGACATGACATCAAAAGCACAAACTGAAAGACAAAGACCGAGAAACTGAATTTGAGCAAAATTGAAAAAAAAATTTTCTGTACAGTCACACCAAAGGCTGGGGAAACAGCGGCAAATCATACCTGCCAGGCGACCTGGGTCCTCTGAATTCAATAGTAAGAGAACAACCAACCCAGTTAAAAAATGGCAAAATGACCTGAACTGATCCATCCCCGAGAGCCCACAGGAGAGGCAGGTCACACGTGAGTGGCAGCTGGCCAGTGTCACCTGCAGGAAACTGCGAGCTGCAGATAAAACAAGGCCCAGGCCACACAATATAAGGTGCTGGTGACAAAGTGGAGCCCAGGAACTACACGGGGTGGGACAGCTGCTTGTGGCTGCTGGCAAAGTCACACCTCTGCCTATGTGCCAGCAGCTGTTGCTCTGCAGGTACCCACTCCAGGGAGGAGAAGCGCACCCTCGCCAAGCCTGTGCCCGACACGTGCTGGCTTCCTAACGGCCCCCAGTGGAGCCTGCCAGTGGCCCTGGGCAGGGAGTCTACACCTCCAGCTACTGCCCAGGAACAAAGCTACTCAGCAACTATGAACCGGCTCCACATCCCTGCACTACTGCACAGCCGGGGGAGCCAAAGGCCCCCGCCGAGCAGGGGAAGCCAGGCTCCGCAGGTCACCCGCTGCGCAATCCCGTGTGTGACACAGCCCCGAGATCAACCCACAGCGACAGGGAGTGGACTGGTGGTGGTTCCTTGGGGCAGCTTTGGGTGGGTCCCGACTGGAGGACGTCCGCACAGATGGACACACACGTTGGATCCCATGGGCCGTGTGCCAAAAGCCAGTCCTGCTCGGGGTGTTCTAGAACACACTGAGACGAACGCACACCCTGAGAGCCGAGCTTTACACGCAGAGGCGCTTTCAGAGCGGCCCGTGGTCATCCTGCAGGGAGCGGGTGTGGAGGCTGTGAGGGTCTCGAGGGTGTCCCCTCCCATCTGGTTCAGTGCCGTTTTGCTAAGGATGGAGGCCGGCCGTGACGATGACGTCCGGTGACGACAGCAAAACCCCCGCACCCCACCAGCAGGGAGGGCTTTCTCATGTTCCATGTTCACAAGAGCCAGTGACCCGTGACGTCCCCCTCTTTTTACCAAGGACGAGCTGAGTTTCAGGCAGCCCTGTACAGCTGCTTGGGGTCCTAGGGCCTGTCTGCACACGATGCCGCTCTGTCCAGGCCCGTGGGCCGCCTCCTACTCACCATCCCCGCTGCCGCCGCCGCACGTCTAGCACGGTCTACCCTGCTGGCCCGGGGCCTTGTACATACCGTGGCTGGTGAGGACCGGGCAGTGTGGGCCAGGGAGTGTCTCGTGCCGTCCATTCCCCCGTGGATGAGGTAGGCTCCCGCGCTGGACACAAGGGGACTCCCCCCAACATCCATGGTGATGCCCACCATGCTGTGGGAGGGGACTGCTGGTGGGGACGAGGCTGCCACCGTCACCTGGGCGCCACCCGGGGCCTCGAAGTAAGAAGCTGCGCTGCTCGGGGCATACATCTGAGGCTCCGGGTTGTAGGCGTAGGCTGTCCGTCTGTCAGAGAGAGAGGAGTCACCCCTGGAGCCCTGTCCCACCCACACGCCCGATCTGAGCGAGTTTCAAAGGAATTCAGCAAAGCTTCATGTGGGAGCTGCAGCCCATGAGGCTGAGCAGGCAGGGCCACGCAGACGTGGCCTGGGACATTCAAAGGCGACATAAAGCTCAAAGCCATCGTCTCCAAAACATTCGAGATCACAGGCTGTCCAATGGAAACCGATCCTGTCAGAGTTCTATGTGGGTAAGTGGGTCACGCGTGCAAGGACCCTGGTGGAGGGGCAGCAGGCACGTCTGCGGTTGTGGTTCTGTGAATCCACGCTACGGGGTAAGAGTGCACAGGACCGAGTGCACACACGCACGTGGGTTTGTGCACATGTGCCGCACACACAGACCACAGGTGAAGGTGCGTGATGACCAGTGAGGGTGAGGAGCCTGCAGCTGGTGTACGCTGCTGCCCAGTGTCAAGTCCCTGGCCTCGGGGTCCCGCAGACACACAAGATGCTCCCCTGGGGCAAGCTGGGGGCTCTGCGCACTGATTTTGTAACTTCCTAAGACCCAGGATTATTTGAAAACACAAGCCATGGAAAAATGAAGCTGCATCATAAAGAGGATTTCTAAGGGAGACCCCGCGGGCACCTGGCATGCCTTCACCATCTGGCTCAGGGATTAACCCGCGTGTCGAGCCTGAGATGTCTTGTATTCCTCGTGGGTGATGCTAGTCATTACAGAAGGGGGCTAGTGGTGGTGTTTGCTTATTGGTGAGTAAAGGTCAGTGGTAAGGCCCCTCTGGCCTCCTGGAGGCATGTATTCCCATACTGTCCCCTGAAGTGACATCCTGCATAGCTATAGTACAATGTTGAAGCCAGGGGTGTGAACTGGGCACAGCCCATAGAGCTTGTTCTGACTCTGCCAGCTCAACGCACATCCACGCGTGTCTCTGTGTGCTTTGGGCCTTGGCTGTGGTGCTCTGGAAAACCACGTCCCCATCAATTCAACTCTGCAACCACAGCCAAGTCCTCAGCACAGTCCCCGCACTAAAGAAGGGAAATCCAAAGACACACGAGCAAGCTGAGGGCCTTGCATCTCCAGCCCGATGAGCTGATGGGAGATGTGTAATTTTCTGTCCCAAGCATCAAACAGAGCAGCAAACTCTAGAAGTCCTTGCAAAGTGGGAAATCAATTTCAGCAACCACCTAGAAAGTTAGTTAGAATCTTAGAAAGGAAAGGATAAAAAGGCCCTAAGAGAGTGGCTTCCGCATAAGGAAAACCCAATCTTCAGACTTAGAAGCTGAAGTCGTTTTTTTTTGGTTTTGTTTTTGCAGACAGACTTTTCTAGAAGTTAAAAGTACAAAGGTCTGTGGTGGGCCTGGTGCAGTGGCTCACGCCTGTCATCCCAGCACTTAGGGAGGCTGAAACTGGAGAATCATGAGTTCAAAGCCAGCCTCAGCAACAGCGAGGCGCTAAGCAACTCAGTGAGACCCTGTCTCTACATAAAACATAGAACAGGGCTGGGGATGTGGCTCAGTGGTCGAGTGCCCCTGAGTTCAATCCCTGGTACCAAAATAAAAGTCTGTGGTTGCTGAAATCCCCACAGGACTGGGAGACCGTGATGGCTGGATGCTGGCTTAATGGTGGATAAGAGTCTGTCCACACACATCCAGGTGGGAAAGGGGCAGGCACGCAGGAGGCCGGGGTGGTCCCAGGAGATACGCACATGGCTCCGTTGGCGTAGACGGCGTCCCCCCCTTCCACGTACTGCACCTGCGCGGGGTACACGTGCTGCACGGGCTGGACCTGAAACAACACCGTGCTCGCGTTACCGACGGCAGAATCAAGGACTCCCAGGCACTCCAGCCACGATGGCCGCCTGTGCTTCCCATGAGCACTCGCGCACACAGGAGAGACGGTGACCAAAGACCCCTGTGGGCCCAGCAGGCGACAATCGCTATGGCTCCACAGAGCTGTGCTCTGGTTTCTGTGAGACAGGGCTTACTGCTGCTGTCCTTCAAGGGATGCCAGGTTGGCGCCCCGGGTCTGTACCCGTGGGGCAGGACTGGGAGAACTACAGCTGCCATCCAGTGCAGCGGAGGCTGAGGCCGTGCCCAGAAGCCTGACCTGCTGGGCAGTCCTTGGCATGGGCAGAGGGGTTGTGGCCCTCAACTCCCTGTGGGTGGCTCTAATGTCTCCTCCCTGGCAGAGAGGGCAATGGGGAGACCCAGCACACGCCACAGGCCCCATCCTGCCATCGGCTGGAACATCAGCTTGGCACCAGTGCTGGTGGCCTCTGAGGATCTGGCCTCGTGGTGGATGCCTGGTCCTTTGCACCTGGAACTCCAGACTTTCCCTTCAGAGGGAACGAATACTCAGGTCAACCAAATTCAGGGGTGAGAAGCTTGAGGGCCACCATAACGGCTTGCTTGGTTCTCGGGGTGACCCTCCTCTAAGACCGCTTGCAGCTACAGGAGGCACTGACCCCACAACTGGTATTTACTTAGGGAGCACAGAGCCCCCGGAACAAGCTCCAGGCCCAACATATGCTGGGTGGTATCCCTGGGGCAGGGGGAGCCTGAGGACCAGGTGAAATGCAAAAGTGTCACCCAGGAAGTCCTCCCACAGATAGCTGGGGAAGGCCCCACCTCCATGGAGAAGGGGAAGCTTCTAGAATCACACACTAGTCTTTGTGTCTCCTCCCTCAATGGTGTCTCTAGGGTGGACCTCAACAGAGACACATCTCTTTCCTGGAACCCTGCAAACCTCTATAGCTCTAGCGGCACAGGCAGCTGACAGACCCCTGAAAGTGTGCTGCTAGTCTACGCAGCAACTCCAGCCTCGGGGCCAAGCCTGGCCTGCTGGTGTTTTTGTAAATGAAGATTTTTGGGGGGTGGGAGTGGGTACTGGGGATTAAACCCAGAGGAGCTTAACCATGAAGCCACATCCCCAGTCCTTTTTATTTTTTATTTTGAGACAGGGTCTTGCTAAGTTGCTTAGGGCTTCGAAAGTTGCTGAAGCTGGTCTTGAACTTGTGATCTTCCCACCTCAGCCTCCTGGATTGATGGATCACAGGTGTGCACCACCGTGCCCCCTGTAAATGAAGTTTTTTCAGCCCCAAGCCATGGCAGCTTTTGCCATTGCTCCAGTGACAGTTGGGTGATGCCAGAAAGCCTGGGCCTGCGGAGCCAAGAGGTGGTCTTTGGGCTTTTCTGCAATCCGCTGACTGCCCTGAGCTCAGCCAGGGTTTGTGGGCTTCTTTCTGAGGCAGGCGGTGGAACAGGGCTGTAGCCTCCTGCACTGTCTAGGCTGCAGCACTTGCTGGTGGGTTGGGCTCCCTGGGCTGTGTCTCCCACGACTCCACCCACAGGCACTGGGTGTCACTGGCTCCCAAACACATGCCGAGTTTATGAATGACCCAAAACCACCACCCACCTTTCTTGGCTTGTGGCAGTGAAAGCATTTTGTAACTTTTTTACAGAGCTTCCAGAAGATAAGAAATGAAAAGGAGTAGCAGCCACCGAAAAAGCTGCTCTCTCAGGGTGCTCCAGCCCTCCAGGTGTCAGGGAGGCTCGGGGGCTGGCCTTACCTGCTGTGGCACTTGCTGCACTCTGGGGAGGGAGATGGGCTGCATCGGGGTCCCTTTGGGAGCAGAGCCCGCGGCCTGGACCAGCACCCTCTGGAAGGGAAGGGAGAGGGCATGGTGAGATGCGCTGAGACCCCACCACGAGCCACAGCCTCCCGCTTCATTCCATTGCAAAGGCCTGACGGGAGGGGAGGCAGGACCCACAGCTGGGATGCACACAGCTGGTACACCAACAACCCACACGTGCACGTGTGGACACGGAGGTGCACACATGGGCACACACACAGAAGCACGTGCACCTCCAGCTGCCCCGGAGCTTTGCCCCGTGGGGCCTGCAGCCCACAGTGAGGTGCCACTGGCCATCCCTCACACTAAGGGGACTGCTGGGTGAGGAAGGAGACCCCACAGCTGTGCACTCCCCAGCCCTGGGCGAGCGCTTTGCTGCCCCTGTGGCTGTGCAGGCCACACTGGGCCTGTCCCCACTGTACACACGAGTGGTCAAGTCACACCTGTGCCTCTGCCCAACTCCACCACTCAGCCCCCCACGCTGAGCTTCTGCAGCGTGACTTTGCTGTTTGCTATGAAAACGTGAAGGGTCGAGAGGGGACAGACTCAGTGTCTGCTAGAACGAGGGCCTCTGATGTCCTGCACTGCCATGCAGAGATCTTCCCACGGGGGCACTAAATGTCGCTGCGAGGACAGGCCTTCAATAGCACTGGGTGGTGGTGCAAGGACGCACTGTCCTCTAGTGTTCAAGGACGTCACTACAGGACAAGCAAGCCTCTACTGAGGACACCAGCAGGGCTGGTCTGTGGACTAGAGCTCCCTGGACCTGGCTGGCCACCATGCTCACACCAGAGACAAAACGGCACCGATGGCTCAGCTGCCCACAGTGAGGGGTCAGCTGAAGATGCTGCTCTGTCTCTCAGTGAGGTGGCACATGCTGCAGGGTGGATGGACCTCGTGTTCATGAGCACCGGACACTAACAGCCACACAGTGTGGGACTCCAGTGACAGGACACATCCAGGAGAGGAGAGTCCAGAGAAAGGACACGAACTCGGGTGCCAGGGCTGAGGAAAGAGGAAGGGCTACTACTAATGGGGACAAGGTTTCTTTTGGGGGGTCATGGAATGTTCCAGAACTAGAGAGAGGTGATGGTGGTACAATGTTGTAAATACACCCCAAAACATTGAATTTCCTACTTTAAAATGGTTAATTTTATATTTTGTAAATTTCACCTTAATTTAGAAGTTAATTAAGATATTAAGGTCCAAGCTGCGCGTGGTAGCGCGCACCTATAATCCCAGCTACTTGGGAGGCTGAGACAGGAGGACCACTTGAGCCCAGGAATGTGGAGTGAGCCTGAGCAACAGTGAGACCTCATCTCAAACTAACGGAAAAGAACATGGCAGTTTACGTGTGCACAGCAGCGCCGAGCCGCCCGGCGTGGCTGTGGTGAGCTGGGTTGCGGCGTGGTCACTTACATGGAAATTTAACAAGACTGAAATAAAGAATGAAGCCCGGGCCCCGGCTGCACGGAACCTGCTGGGCCTGGGAGGGTCAGGAAGCCCGAGGAGCACACCGTCACGCTCACCTGCGGCACAGCCACCTGAGGGCAGGGCTGTGCGCTGTGAGGACGGGGAGGGGCCCCAGCAGACACAAGCAGCCCGTGTCACCTGCGTGGGAGGTGGGAGGGTGGGGGAAGATGCTACTGGATGCATCTGTGGCAGGAACAGGAGCCGGCGCGGGTCCCCAGGGAGGGCTGCACGAGGGCACCTGGGATGGATGCTGCGGTCAGGGCAGAGTCCACCCAGAAGCAGGGTGCCTGGGAGAGGGCTTGGCCAGGAGGACCTGAGGCAGCAGGGGGCAGAGGGCTGCTGACCCTCTTGGGCTGCTTCAAGTGTGCGGGGAAATGACTCAATTAGGGTTCAACCTGAAGGGTGGCGGCATCCGATTAGGCCCAACCTGTACCCTCAGAGGGGCTCCTGAGACCTTCCCTGCTTGGCTGAGAACGCCGGATGGTCCATCCTAAACTGGACAAGCTGCTCCGTGTCTGCCCAGCCCTTTCTGCTGGGTTGGCTTTTCTCCCTTAATCACTCTTTGCTCCTGTTAAGTCGTACATTATGCGTGGTCCTGGGGCCACAGAGGGCCTCTGTGTACTTCCACAAGCTTCCAGTCTGTTCCCTGTGGTTAGCTCCTGTTGCCCATCTGTTCTTTATGACTTATTTCAAGCTGTGAGAGACACCCCAAGGCCGCGCGCCTGAATGAGAAAATCTCCCTCTGCCAATTGTAAACTATATATTCATCTTCTAGTGCTCGGCTCCGTTTTGAACCAGATCCCGAGAATTCTAACTTACTATTTGCCTTATGCACAAAGTATTTCTGTGTAAAAGAGTCATTTCTAGCCGGGTGTGGTGGCACACACCTGTAATCCCAGCACTTAGGGAGGCTGAGACAGGAGAATCGTGAGTTCAAAGCCAGCCTCAGCAAGGGCGAGGTGCTAAGCAACTCAGTGAGACCCTGTCTCTACATAAGACACAAAATAGGGCTGGGGATGTGGCTCAGTGGTCGAGTGCCCAAGTTCAATCCCTGGTACCAAAAAAAAAGTCATTTCTAAGGTACAAGAAAGCTTCCCTTGAAAAGTGAGAGACTGATACGGGTCAGATTGTGGGTGCTTCTTACTCAGTTTATTTCATCGCTTTTCTTGTCAGGACCTTCATAGCAAAGGACAAAGGGCAAATAATGTCACACGGGGTGTGCCTATTTTACCGTAGTGGCCTTGGGGCCAAGAAGTCTACTTACAACCATACAGTTTTCTCTCTCTGTTGGGCACAGGGGTACATGCCTGTAATCTCAGCTACGTGGGAGACTGAGGCAGGAGGATGGCAAGTTTGAGGCCACCCTTGGCAACTGCACAAGACTCTGTCCCTGGGGCTGGGATTGTAGCTCAGTGGTAGAGCGCTTGCCTCGCATGCGTGAGGCCCTGGGTTCGATCCTCAGCACCACATACAGAGCAATAAAATAAAGACATTGTGTCCATCTACAACTAAAAAAAAAAAAATTAAAAAAAAAAAAAAAGATTCTGTTCCCAAATAGAAAGGGCTGGGGGTGTAGCTCAGTGGTAGAGCACCCCCAAGGTTCCGTTCCTACTACACACATGCGTGTACACACACACTCATGCACACACGCGCGCACACACACGCACGCACACGCACGCACACGCGCACACACACGCACGCACACACATGCACACGCACGCACACACACGCGCACACACACGCACACGCGCGCACACACACATGCACGCGCACGCACACACATGCACACGCACACACACACATGCACACGCACGCACATGCACGCACACGCACTTCTTTCTGTTGATCCAAGTGTTTTTCAAAACCGCAGGGCATGCGCCCACACTGTGGCCCCCGGTTTGTACCAGAGTGGCCCCAATGGCAGGGCACTGTTACCTGAGGGGACGCTGGCACGGGCTGGGCTGCCGCTGCCGCTGGACGCAGAGCCACGGGCGCAGGTGAATTGGATCCACCCTCGGAATTCTGCGTGCTCGGTTCTGGAGGCGGAGAGACAGTGAGTGGGCAGGCCCCCCGCGGCGCGAGGGCAGCGCCCACACTCCAGAGCGGCCAGCAGCAGCTACCGTGGGCAGAGCTGAAGCAGAGAGCCTGGTGGCACCGGCAGTAAGCGAGAGGGGACAGGTTGTAAATCATTCCAATGAAGGAGAGAGGGAGGCAGAGAACATCCCTCCAAATAGAAGCCAAAAGCTCCCTGTCCCCTCCAGCATGAGGACGCTTCTCCTCTCTGCTTGGCTGGGCTGAACTGCTTTGCAAGGCCAAGGCCACTGTTCCTTACTGGCCCCACCAAGCAAAAGCTCTGGATGGGCGCTTGCTGCGTGGGGAGCAGCCGCACACCAAGCCACCACCCGCAGCTCTCCCACGGTGACGCTGCTGACATCGGGGGCTGGACACTTGTACAGGGCTCCATAGGGTGGCCTCCACACACCTGGTGCCAGGGGTGCACCACTAAGCTGTGACAACCTTGCCCAGGGTTGCCAGGGAGGCAGATCGCCCCCATTGAGGACCACTGGTGCAGGGACTGAGTAGGTGATCCATGAGGAACCAAAGAAGGGGCATGTTTTATCCTGGGCTGGGTGGGAGTCCCCAGCCTTCTCGGCCGAAAGTAGAAACCAAGTTCTGCTCTCAGCCCACGGCGAGCGCACGGGCCTGTTTCTCAGCCCGCAGATTCAGCAGATTCGTGCATCTTTCAAATGGGAAGTTTAAAGATTTCGTAGGAGGCTGGATACAGTGGCCACGCCTGTCAGCCCAGCCACTTGGGAGGCTGAGGCAGCAGGATCACAAGTTCAAGGACAGCCTGTGAAGCCTAGTAACAGCCTGTGTCCAAATTTTAAAAAACGTCTAGGAGGGCCACTCAGGGGTAAAGCACCCCTGGGTTCTAGTCCTAGTACCCTCACCACCACACACAAAGAAACTAGACTAAAAGATGGATTCAAAATCAGAACAAAGGGGAAGATTAGATAAATTCATCCTATGAACAGGCTAGGTCGAACTGTCTTGTCTTTTTTTTGGGCAGTGCTGGGAATAGAACCCAGGGCCGCACAAGTGCTAGGCCAGCGCTCCCCCGCTGGGCAGCACCCCAGTCCCTGTCTTCACCTGCAGATAAACAGCTGGCTGCTTTGCACACGTGAGAAGCAGCTAAGTCCTCAGACTAAAGGAGAGGTGGCTTTGTGACCAAGCACACCCTTGTCCTGGCCATAGGGTTGGCCACAATGGACCAGGTCGTGGTCCAAATGTTTCCCTAGACCCCAGGGATCCCACCCCTAATAATAAGTGAAAAATGTCAAAAAATTTTAAAAGCTTTAATTTTTTAATGTGAAGCAAAACTGTTAAGTGATTAAACAGATTTGCTAGGGAGAGCAGGAGTCCCAGCTGCTGGCTTAATCCTGCCTGGCGGGGCTGTTCCCTGACCCCTGCTTCCTGCCTAACACCTTGGGTGCGGTGGAGAGCTGGGGGACCCTGGGGGCAGGGCATGGGGAATCTTGCTGTTCAGTGTGGCTTGACTCAATGCTGACCGCTAGGTGGCCCCAGAGCCACATGCTCCCCAGCAGGACACCTGCTTCTCTCCCTCCTTCCAGGGACCCATCTGCAATCCCTGGGGCAGGAGCCTGCGGTCTCCTCTCTCTTGCACAGACCTGACCCTGGGGATGGCTGCTGGAGGCTGCCCGTGGAGCCTCATATCTGCATTTCCCTAGATGTTCACATGGGCATCAGCGCTCGGCCAGCTTTGTTCCCATCTGAGGCGAGGAGGTGATGCCAGTGATGAGGGAGGAAGTGGCTGGACTAGAGCCAGTCCACAAAAGGAGTCCATGAGTGACCGAGAGGGAAGGCTGGCTCCACTGGGCCCAGGGCCCTGCCCCAGGTGGAAATGACCTCGCTGCACTGTCCAGGTCTCATCTAGATGGGGGAGAAGCGGCGAGCCAGGCCCTGCTCGCCTGCTGGGAACGTGCCCACTAGACCACCAGCCACGGCGTCCCAGGAACTCCACGCTCCTGACATCTCCTCATAACCCAGGTCCCTGCTTGTTGCCCACGGTCAGGGGACAGAAGTGGCTGTCGCCAGGGGAACGCCCCAGTGCACACACAGGACGCAGGACAGAGTGCTGGGGTGGGAGAATCCTGGAAGAGAGAGCCCACGGTCTGTCACAAGACCACCCAAAGCACTGACCCACTGACTCATCGGAGACGCGTGGAGAGACGCATGGGGAAGATGCCCACAGCTCAAGGGTGAAAACCCAAGTGGAGACTTTGGCTGCTGGCCCCAAGACAGCACGTGCGCACCTGGAAGCCAGTGACCCTTAGGAACTCGGCAGAATCCAGAGTTCCCCAGCATAGCAGTTAGGATGTCCAGAAAATATGAGAATACCTGTGACCCCTGTGACTCGGGAGGCTGAGGCAGGAGGATCACAAGTTTGAGGCCAGTCTGGCAACTTAGTGAGGCCCATCTAATCTAGTTTAATCTAATCTAAAAATGAAATGGCTGGAGTGTAGCTCAGTGGCAGAGCACTCGTAGGTTCAATCCAAGACAACCAAGACGATGTGGAGAGCTGGCAAGGAGTGAGACGGGCGCCAAGCATAAGTCCAAGGACTCGAGGGAGCTGCACACCAAGTGGAGGAGCCCGGACAGCGTCCACCGCAGCAGGAACCACTGGGCAGGGACAGCCATCCCGGGCGGCACGTCTCAGCGCATTTCACAGGAGGGGGGTCCTACGGAGGACTCCAGTGGAGTGGGACAGCAAGATGGCCACGACAAGTGTGGAAAGGCCTAAATGCACTGTTAAAAGTACCCTAGGCAAATAATAAACCACGAGGAAAATCAGAAAATTTTGAACTGAATGATAACAAAAACACCATTTATCTAAGTTTGTGTCTGGGCGTGGCGGTGCACACCTGCAATCCAGAGACTCAGGAGCCTGAGGCAGGGCAGCCTGGATAGCTTAGCAAGACCGTGTCTCAGAACAAAAACTAAGCAGGGGCTGGGGATGTAGCTCAGGGGTAACGAGCCTCTCCCTTCCCTTCAATCCCCAACCCCAAAACACAACTTGGGGGATGCATGTACAGGAGCACTCAGAGGGAAATGTTCAGCTCCAAACACTTACATTACAAAAAGTGCGTGAGAACCACTCAGCTGCACTTCAAGAAGCCATAAAAAGACAAGCAAATTAAACTTGAATCATATAAAGAAGAGAAAAACAATACAGAACAAAATTAATAAACTAAAGCCTTTACAAATGATGGTGGCAATGAACACAATTTCTTCAAGAGAGAAATGAGTTCTTGAGTCATGAAGAGCGAGATGGAGGAGATCAGTACATCACCAAGAGGAAGAAGCCAACCTGAAGAGGCCGTGCGGCGTCGCTCCGGTCAGACGGCGTTCTGGAAGAGGCGGAACCAGGGCGCGGCCAGGGCCATGGGAGGGAGGACTGGGGGGCACCGAGGGCCTGAGGCAGCCACAGCAGGGAGCCTATCTGAGCCGGGTGCAGATGCCTACAGCGTCTCTGCTCACACACCACTGAGAGAGGAGAGGAATCTCTGCATACTACTCTCAAATCTGCTGGGAACTAAAACTGCTCTAAAAAGTTGAGTCTTAAGTGGGGTGAGGTGCTGGTAAACCCAGAAAGACTGATGAGAGGAAAAGAAAATGGACAGCAAACACATTTCCAGCCTCAGGACTAGAATGAGATGCACAACCACTGAGCCTAGAGATGTCAGAGTGACAACAAGGAACTATTTTGAACAACGGTAGACAGCGAGTTCAACTACTGAGAGCAAATGAATGGTTTTTTAAAAGAAAACCACAACATACCCAAACGGACACAGGATGGAATAGAAAGCGTGAAAGTCACATTCTGAGAAAGACACTGAGTCTATTACTGAAAGCCTCCCACAAAGACAGCTCAGGCACAGGAGGCCTCACTGACCAGTATTGTTAAATACTGAAAGGGGGATCACACGAACTCCACTAGAAAATAGAAAAGGGATGCTGCACAACTCAATGACGCTAGCAAACTCTGATATCAAGAAAGTATGTGCAGAAGTCATTAACAAGAGGTTAATAAATCAAACCCCACAGAATACAACCAAGAGAACCCCTATTAGAACCCATACTTAATTTGTTGAGTATTTCATTCTAATAGAGCCCTGGCTCTCTTCTTTGTCAACTGATTTCTGAAAAAGATGCCAAAGCAATTGAACAGAGAAAGAAAATCTAGTAGCTAGATCAAGAGGATCTTCCTCTCTAGTGGTGGGGAATCGACCTCAGCCCTTACCTCCCACCTCTACCTCCCACAGATGCAAAAATATTCAATCACAGACTTACACATAAACTTCTAAGAGAAAAAAATCGGGCCTTGGGCAAAGTTTTCTTAGATAGGGTATAGAAAGCAGTAAGTATATAAAAAACTTGAAATGTTTTGATCAAAATTTAAAACCTCTGCTCGTTAAAAGACTCCTTTAAGATCATGCATAGGTAAGCCACAGTCTGGGAGAAAGTATTTACAAAACATTCAAAATAAAAACACAGATAACCTACTAGGGAGCATGGGCAAAGGATTTGACCAGGCACTTCACAGAGAAAGATACACAGGTGCCCAAAGAGCATTAGACCTCACTGGTCACTAGTGAAAGGCAAATTAAAGCCACAAAGATGCGCCACCAAAAGCTACCAGGATGGCTCCAGGAAACAAGCCTGGCAAGTCCCCTTTCCAGGAGCACCTGCCACAACTGAAGCCCTCGCAAGTCACTTGTGGGGCACGAAACGACACAACCAGGCTGGGCAAGGTCTGCACGTGTCCTAACAGGTTAGGCCCACCCTTTAACCCCCAGTTCCTCGCCCAGGTATGTGTCCAAGACACAGGAAAACATCACGTCCTCAACACACATCAAGGTGTGCACGTTCGTGCATATCAGCTCCATTCACGACAGAAACCAGGGAGACCCCAGGAGCTCCTCCTCAGGAGAAGGGAGGAGAGCAGGGTGTGATAATTCAGAGACACATATTAGTCCCCAAATCAACTACTAAAGATAAAGAATTGCTAAAAAAATAACAAGAAGAAGTCGGGTGCGATGGCACACGCCTGTCATCCCAGCACTTAGGGAGGCTGAGACAGGAGAATCGCGAGTTCAAAGCCAGCCTCAGCAACGGTGAGGCTCTAAGCAACTCAGTGAGACCCTGTCTCTACATAAAACACAAAATAGGGCTGGGGGTGTGGCTCAGTGGTCGGGTGCCCCTGAGTTCATCCCTGGTACCAAAAAAAAAAAAAAAAGGAGAGGGGCTGTGGGCACAGCCTGCCACCTTGTCTTTTAGGTCTGGCCAACAGACTGGTTGGCCCAAAGCCCCCTCATGGCTCAGGAACATGCCTGGAGTGCTGTTTATAAGCCCAGCACGTTTCATTTGCCATCTGGTCCGAGATAAGGACAGGAGAGAATTAAGTGGGGCAGCGCAGACTCAGCTGTGTGGTTCCTCTCCTAGGCGGGGGCACCAGCCTTGGGAATCTGTGAAATACACATTTGACTTTGAATAAACATCCAAGGGCCCAGAATGCAGGTGTTTGACCTTTTGAAGATGCGGGTGAGTAAGATGCACCAGCGGGGACCTCCACGGTGGCTTCTTGAGTGTATGTGAGGGGCACTGGAGAGATGAACTTGAAGCAGCCCTGGATGGCGGCCGCGATGAATGGATCTGCCCGGGCACAAAGGGAAGAGCTTTCTGTTTACAGGAAAATACCCCCGTCACCTAGTAACCAGGACGTCAGGAAAGGAACTGCAGAAGTGCTGCCAGCAGTTGCTGGGCCCTGTTCCTGCCTGGCCGCTGACTCACTGCGACCTTGAGCAATCTCTCCATTCCCGCTCCTCCCTACGCCACGGGAGCCAGCACCTGCCCCACGCAGGCTGAGGAGGGCTGACAGCACAGGCACTGGGCACCGTCGAGTGGCCAGGAAGGGGCACGTAGCGCGCCTGCTCCTTAGTCCTGGCGGGCCAGGCGGCTGCACTGCTGTGGAGACTCAGGCCATCGGCTCAAACTGGGACCTCCTCAGTAGCATCCAGATGGCACAGAGGCCCTTGGCCCCAGGAAACAATTAACTTCTTCCCTGTGAACAAGAGGAAACAAGTCCTCTCAGGAGCATTGGTTGCTTCAGAGCCCAGGTCCTGCCCCAGAGCGTCTTCACATTCCTAGCTTGACTATAGTGACCACAAAAGCCATGTCCACTTCCTTCTCTTGGCACCCTCCAACCCGAGGGCCAGGTCTCAGGAGCAAGTGACTTGTGTCTGAGCTTCTGCCTCTACTGCCCTTGCCTGCACGTGACCTGCTCACATGTGGAGAGGTGAGTGACTCTGCCCTGTCTCCGAGGGAAGAGCCATGTCACCCCGCGCAGCCAGGCAGCCCCGGTGCAGGGGACAAATCAGGGTTTCTGGTCTGAGCACTGTGGATTCAGTGTCCTGGGCACGCAGCGCGCTGAGCAGTGCTCCTGGCCTCCACCCACTCGGGCCAGGAGCTCCCCAGTCGTAATAGGCACAAATGTCCTCAGACGCTGCCGAGGGCTCCCCGGGGGGCAGAACAGCTCCTCATTGAGATGCAACATTCTGAAGGGACACAGGCTGTCTGAGGAGACTGGACAAGTGGCGGATAAGGCCAAAGAGCTGAGGAAGGAAGAGTGACAGCTTCGTGTGGCAGACACGAAATCACCGCAGGCAGGCCAGAGGGGCAGTGTGGCATTCAGAGGGGAAAGACCCCGTGGACCTGCCCTCAGAGGCTGCCCCTCTCCAGGAGCACACTCCAGTGCCCCCAGGGCAACCTGCGGCTCTCCTACTCGCCCCAGCCAGGTGCCCAGCATCCCTGTCACTTTCTGCAGCAATGACCTTTCAAGGACTGTCGCTGGCTCCAAGTTTTTTTGAAATAAAGTATCTTCAGAATCAAATCCCTTTTTCCTTTGGTGAGAACTGGGCTTCTGTTCCTGTTTTCTTCTCAGTGGCCAAACTTTCCCTCCTTTCTCCAGCAGAGCAGCAGAACAGAGCGTGGTAACTGGCTGCAGAAGGGCGCCGGCAGGCCAGGGGGCTGGAGGCAGCAGGCACCCGGGCCCTGAAGTCGCCCGTTCCAATCTTCAGAGCTTGGGACGGGCTACGCTGACTGGGCCTGCTCTCGACTCAGGGGCCCTGTAGTAATGGGGGACACCTGATGAGTTCCCTCTTAAGGAGACCGATTTGACTGTTGGTATAAAAATCGCCTCAACTAAGGTGCAGCTCTCTGGTCTCTGACTTTAGCTGCATTGATAATGCAGCGCATCTGGGCGCTTCCAGTCAAAAGCCCACGGAGCCTTCACACGTGCCCGCAGCAAGCACTTGCGGCAGGCTCCTCTCCACCGCTCCTTGTAGTAACTGGAACCCCGCAAAGCTCCATCTCCAGGAAGCAGACACTGCCCCTGGGCGAGGGGCTGCCGAGGTGCGCCACGCCTGGGCAAGGGAACCCAGAGGCTGAGCTAGAGGCTGGCTTTGGCACCTGTGCTCGGAGCGTGGAGGGCCCAGTGCCCGGCACACCAACGTGCACACCGACATGTGCGCACACACAGGCAACCGTGAGAACAATGCCAGCACCACCAGGACACTTGCTGTCTTCTCATTCCCGCGCCTTCCTCCTGAAGGGTGAGCACGCCCAGCAGCCCCAAATCAACGAGTCCCTCGGAACAGGACGGAGGGAGCTCCGCTCACGCTCATGGTTAGCATGCCAACACCAGTTCCCCCCACGGCCTCTCTCCCACGCTCCGACTCCCTCCCGCCTGCTCCAGGCCGCCCCCAGCCCTGCAGCCCCTCCTGGCCTCTACTCTAGGCACCCCGGCCCTGCAGCCCCTCCTGGCCTCTACTCCAGGCCGCGCCCCAGGCCTGCAGCCCCTCCTGGCCTCTACTCTTCACAGCATCTTCAACCCTCATCTGTGTGTGACCCATGGTGACCTTCATGCTGCAATGGGGAGATTAGGAGTGGCAACAGAGAACTGCAAAAGCCTAAAACATTTACAGAAAAGGGTTGCTGGCCCCCTTCCAGAAGGTTCTAGCACCCCCAGAGGGCCCATCCACTAAGGAGCCATCCACTCCTGCAGAGCTCTGTTCTTCCAGCTGATGGTCAAGTTCACATCACACCGTCGCAGGACAACATCCGCTGCCACTCCGTCAGGATGCGAGCCTTCCCTCTTCAGTCGTCCCCTGGGGCCTCAGGTCCCTGGCTGTGCCACCTCCTGCTCTCTTCCCTTAGGTTCTCCGTGTGCCAGCGGGCGCCCTGAGGCCTCCATGGGGCGGTTTTGGGAGCTGGGCTTCCCTGTAGTGTTTGGAAATTGTCTGGGCTTTGCTGCTGCCTGGCCTCATGTCCTCTCTGCTGGCCTCCCCTAGGGTCCCCTCTCCCCATGGCCTCAGTGTGGCGACCTCACTGGCCATGACTCCCAGCATCGCCCAAATGGCCCAGCAGCGTCCCTGTCCAGCTGCTCCCAGACTGTTCCCCTGGGCACCCCTCGGTGCCTCACAAATCCCCAAAGGAGCCCCCTGCCCTGGAACGTGCCCCACTCCCGTTTCCTATGCCCCCAGGCTGCCGGAGTCACTGGGCACCTCCTGACCACAGGGAGCCGGTGACTCAATCTCGCTGTTTTCACCTGATACCAGGTGGTGCCGCCCTCGGCTCTCTGCTGCTATTTGAGAATCGGCCTCCTCCACTCGTACCTGGACGGCCCCAGGGGCCTCTGAGTGGCCTCTCGGTTTCTAGGCTCAGCCCTTTCAGGGCAATTTTCTTCTCCTTCAGGGGAATTCAGAAGATAACCATGTCTCTCCACTCCGCCCGGCTCGAGACACCACCAACCAACCTGGTCCCCGCTGCTCATGGGGCATTCCGAATGGCAGGATGCTCAGTCTGATGCCCCAGGTGGGCTCCCAGATGTGTGGGGTCAAAAGAGTCTCTGGTCCTTGCAGAGATGGAGGACGTGCACTGGACGATTGTGGCTCCGGGTACCTGTGGCCCAGGCACCTGACGATGGTCCACCTGGAGCTTCAGGGAGCGGGCTTCTCTTCCCCCACAGGTTCTGATCCCACCGGGGGGTGGGGGGGACAGCAGGGAAGGCTTCCCCTTCACCATGTAAATAACTGCAGGTGCCCGGGCAGTGCCAGCTTCATGGGGCAGGAGGGCGAGGGTCGAGGACACACTTCCAGTTCAAGTCCAACGCCAGTGCTCAGCTGTGACTCAGGTGGCATGGGCCTGAGTGTCTTCATCCGAGAGGGAGAGAGGAGGAAGTGGGAAGATGGTCTGCTGGGACTGTCCTGATCCTGGATCTGCGGGTGCTTGAGAAACAAGACAGGACTGGGCGGGAAGGGCGGGCACACGAGGCAGTTGCTGTGTGGTCGTGGCCGCAGGCATGCAGCACACCCCGCTGTGCACGAGGGGACTGAGGGGCCACGCGGCTGTCAGCCGTCCTCTAGAAACAACGGCACCGTTTGGAGGCTCAGCAAGGTTGGCCATCAACTGATGCCACAAGCCAGGAAGTGGCAGAGCCTGCCTTGAGCTGGGTCTTGGGCTCCTGGCCTGTCCTCATCAGTCCTTGAGCACAGGGACGCACAAGTGTCTGAAGGCTCTGGAGCCTCTGCTTTCTATACCACATGGGTCTGTTGCCAGCCTGTAGACCTGTCCCCCACTCTCAGCAAAGAGCTCTAAATAACAGCACGAGTTAGTGTTTTGCTTTAGAAGTTTCTAGAATTTGGCTTGTTCCAGGGATGGTGAATTAACCGACAGATTCCTGTGGTGAATGATCATACAAATCAGACTTGTACATCCTGGCTGCTCTGCTCAGTTCAAAAAACGGGAAGGACGGCAGCAGCGTCAAAGTGGACCAAAGCAGAATGGTGATCTGCAACCCAAGCCCCTCTCCAGTCACCCGGGCATTGGACGCAGGGCTTCTGGACCTCAGCGCTCTTGGCTTTGGAGGCTGGGCCATTCTTGCTTGTGGGCGTCAATCCTGGGCACTCAGGGTGCTGAGCAGCACCCTTGGCTTTCGCCCACTGGGTACCAGTCGCAACTCCCCCAGTCAGGACAGACACTGCCCAGGGTCCCCTGGGGAACAGAAGCACCCCCCTGTGCCCCACAGTCTGCAGCCGTTCTCCATACTCCTGCAGCTCTCCTGCCGCGTGGCTGTTTCCGTCTGTGGCTTCTTGGCCTCATTCTCCTTGAGAAAGCTGAGTCTGGGAGTCAGTCACTCCTGCAGCTCCTGGCGCGCCTGCCCACTCCCCAGCATGGTCCCACAGGTATTCGAGCTCGGCTCTGCAGAGAAGGTTGCTTGAGGCCCCCAGCTGCGCCCCTGCCACAGGACCCTGAGCGGGGGCTCTGCGGAGCGGCCTGCTTGGGGTCACACTCGTGCATTCTGCCTCCCGTGCTGGTGGCTTCTACTGCCCTCTCACCCGCACCTTGGGCTCCATCTCTGCGCTCCTTTCCTGCACCCTGCCCAGGAGCATGGAAGTGAACGGCAGCCACTGGCAGTCACCACGGTGGGTGCACGAAGGCCAGTGGACGCCGATGGCTGACTTCACTTGCCCCTCCTGCCTTCAAAGTTGTAGAGACCCGAGGGTGAAGAAGTGACAGATGACATGCCAGAGGCTTCTTCTTTGACAGCAGGACCTCTAAGTGGCACACTTGCCAGGTGATAGGAGCCTGCGAGGCACTTCCTGTCTGCCATAGCTCCCTCCAGGGACAGGGATGACCACGCGGTGGCAGGAGGTCCGTGTTCTCCCGTGCTGCATGGCTGATTCAGCTAAGTGGGTGGGTTCCAGATCCCACTAACCTCCCCCACAGGCTCTCCAATCTGGCCCCTGACCCCTTGCGGCTGTCACTATACTCGGGCGTTAAAACAGTGAAGCAACCTCTGATCCCCACCCAAGAATTTCCACCTGAAACCACAGGGCTGGAGGGGCCCTTAAAAATCACCTAATCCGGGCTGGGATTGTGGCTCAGTGGTAGAGCGCTTGCCTCGCATGCGTGAGGCACTGGGTTCGATCCTCAGCACCACATAAAATAAATCAATAAAGATATTAAAAAAAAAAAATCACCTAACCCGCTCTCTCCTCTAACAGATGAAGAGACTTACCCCAAGCTGCTGCTTGCCCAGGCTGCAAAGCCTGACTGGTGTGGAAGCAAGTGTTTTCGTGGGAAATTAAAAAAAAAAAAATCTATTTAAAAGAAAAAGTTTGAATAAGGCTCCATTTTCATAAAAATGACTTGCTCACACTGGGAACTGGGGACAGAGTAATTCTGTGGAAAACAAAGAATGATTCTTTTGGAAAGACTGATCTTAAGTATAGAGTGCTCTTTCGCGACTGTCCCAGCCACAAAGCACTGCAGGACGAAGCCCGGGCCCTGATTCATCTTTTAGGGAGCCTCCACGTGAGACAGAACCTGTTCATTTTGATTCCAGCGACACTTGCTGTCCCTGGATCGTAGTTACTGCATCTAACAGTGCTGACGGCTAATGAGCTTGTCTTCGTTTGTTACATAACACAAATGACATTCCACTATAAATCAGCTGCAAAGGAAAGTGGGAGAACTTGTTTAGATCCTTTAAATAGTTCCAGGACGTGAGCTCTGAACCGCTGCCCCCCAGGCAGCGAGCGCCTTCTGGCACCTTCGGCTGCACAGCAAAGGAACTGCCTTTAAAAGAAAGACCCACCCAGCCACTGCCAGCGCTTGCCTGCGGCTGTGTCTGTCACAGGGTCTCTTTTGCAGTTGTTGCTGTGTTAGACCGCACTTGAGATGGTCACGGAAGGATAGAGTCCCCACCAAAAACCTGCCCTGGCGAACACTTCTCAATTTATAGCCGGCTGTGGGGGTGGGGCGGTACTGGGAAGAGGGAAAGAAATGTGTCACCAGCTCTGAATGAAGTTCAGGGGCCTGTTTACCTAAGCAACTGGCCCTTGTAAATAGTCGCTATCTCTGGCCGCTGCCAGCGAGGAGGCGGGGAAGGGCAACTGTGTGCTCATAACCTAACCTGGGTTGCCAGTGCCCGGGGCAGGGCACCTGTCAGCGGGAATGCATGCCCGCCCCTGGTAAGTACTCTGTGCACATCCTGCCAAGGGTCACTTGAGGATCCACCACTGAACAGGAGTGTCCAGCACTCAGAACCAGGAGTCTCCGGGGTCTCCATCACCTGCCATCCCAGTACTGAGCTTCAGAGCAGACGGAATGTGGTGCCGAGAATCACGGGAGAGCCGGAGTCACGGGCGAGGTGTGGCGGCAGATGGCCAAGTGCCGGTTTTATAAACATGAGGAATTAGATCAAAAGAGAAAGGCCACTTAAGACTCCAGGAAGTGTCCAGTCGAGAGCAGTCCAGGGCAGAGTCAGACACCCAGGAGTTTGTCCCAACACTCCTCACACAGGGGGACGCTGACAACACGCCTTTCCTAAGCAGACCCCCAGCGGACGCCTGACTACCTGTGGAGGCACCCCAGATGCAAGCATGATTTAATCGAAGAAAAATATATGCAGATGTTCAATTAAAACCTGGAGTCCTCAGAGCTGGCGCTGTTTGCCTGGCCCTCATTGTTTGCTAAGTAACAGCGGTTGCCAGGGACGACGCAGTCCACTCCCGTTTCCAAGCGCCTGTTGCCGGGCAACAGGGAGAATACTTCCCAAACCAAACAATGTCATCCCCAGAGCAACCCCCTCTATCTCACATTAACCAGATCTAAAAAAAAACCCTCCCAAATATGTAATCTATTATTTTCAGAAGCCCAAAGAGAAAGGCAAATAATCTCTTCTCTATAGTAACCGAGGGGAAAACAGTTTACCATATTTGTTCTGAAATAACAAAACCCAAGGAGGACCAGCTCTCGCCGCCTCTCAGTCCGAGGGCAGCAGAGGGTTTCAGGCCTTCCTGGGCCTGGGAGGAGAAAGTGCCTTTTTCTCTGAGAGGAAGAATGTACTTATCACCAAACCAACCATGCAGGACAGTTTCCAGCTGCACAAGTGTTTTCTGGCAAAGTAAAAGGAACTGGGGATGAAGCCATTGGAGAAATGTGACAGCAGAGCCGTGGGCCCAAAGCAGACCCTCAGCCTTGCGCAGACGGTGGTGACACCCAGCGCTGGCGAGGGACCCGTGGGGCCTGTCCTCTCTGCCACTCAGGAGAGGAGCCCGCTAAGAGGGAGCTGGGCGACAGCAGGCGCCTTCTGATGCTGGGCACACAGAGGGCACAGCCCGGACACAGGCATCAGGGACGTCCCCAGCAGGAGCACTCCTGACCCAGGGCGGGAGGCACACGGCCCACCTCACAGCGGTGCGGCCTTCGCGGCATCCAGGGGAGGAGGGCAAGCGTGGGCAGCGCATCCTGGCGCCTGGTGGACAGCTGCACCCCAGTCAGCCCACCCGGGCCCTGAGCCGCAGCCTGGCCTCTGAGACACACAGGGCTGTGCCCGGGAGCCCTGCTTTCCTCAGAGGCCATCCCGGAGTCGCTTCTAGAATAAACAAAAGGGACCCGACGCGTCTCTCTGAAGGGGAAGGTGGATTCCAGGCTGCTAAAATTTGAACCTGTGCTCCAGGGAGCTCACGAATTTGCCGCCAGACTCATGGGGTATTAACTGCGACTGCGTGGTGACACGGGGTGGTGACACGGGTTGGTGACGGCATGGAGCGCCACACCTGGAGGGACCAGCAGCTCTGTGAGCAGCCAGAGCCTCGGAGCCTGCTGGGGCACCGCTCAGGAGACACAGCTGGATTCTGCCTGGCTCTCTCCTCAAGGGAGGCTCTTGATGCTCAGCTGTGAGGACCCCAAATTCCCTACCCAAAAGAATGACTCACATGGGGACCCTAGTTGTGCCATTTATTAATTTGAATCAAAGAGTTGAATTCTACCAGACACTGCCCCGTGATCAAAACACACAGAGTCCCTTCCCCCTGAGCACACACTCTAGTACGTGTGCTTTGCAAGGCACAGACAAAAACAAATGAAAAAAATGTAGTGTGCCTGTCAGATGGTGACAGATGCCCAGGGGAGAATCAAAGCAGAGATGGGGCACTGTGGGGACAGGGTATCCAGTGCCTCCCTGAGCAGGTGCAGTAAAGAGACGAGGAAAGTGAGGGATGCATCCACTCAGATATCAGGGGAAGAACGTTCCCAGTGGAGGGAGCAGCCAGTACAAAGGCCCTGTGGCCAGACCATGTGTGGTTTGTGAATAGAGCCGAGAGAACCAGAAGGCCAGGAAAGGAAAAAACAGCCATCACACAGGCTTTGGCTTTTGCTTGGGGTGAAATGGAAGCGACCACAGGGTTTGAACCAGGGGGATCTGATTTGACTTGCATTTGAACCAGGACCCTCTGGCTGTTGACTGAGATCAAGTGAAGAAGAAAAAGGAAAGCTGAGGGCAGTTCTGGGGCCAATGTGGTGACCAGGCACAGATGGTGGCCTGGTGACGGTGATGGCAGTGGAGGTCAAGGTGGCTAGCTCTAGGTAAGAGCAGGAGCAGGGCCTGTGGATGGCTAGCATGTGGGATGTGAGAGGAAGGGATCGGTGTGTCCCCAGGGTTTCCGGCAACTCAAAGGACGGGAGAGGAAAGGGCAGGAGCAGCAGGCCCGGCCCTGGGCATAGGAGCTGAGTGCTGAGGGCGGGACGTGGCACACCCCAGAGAGCTCGCAGACACCAGGTGGGCGCAGGTTGGGACTGAGGGGCACAGGCTGGGCTGAAGCCCTCAGTGTACAGGACGTGACTGGGGACTTCAGTGTATAGGTGATCTGTTAAAAATCACAGGTTATCTGGGTTCACCAAAGGAGGGGATGGAGAAGAGGCCCAGGACTGAGTTCTGGGGCTCTCTACCATTGAGAGACCCCCAAGGAAGACGGAACCCAGCAAAGGAACCTGAAAAGAGGGCACCAGAGAAGCACGAGCAAGCACTAATTTGGGGCAGAGAAGTGATCATCAGACTCAGTGAAGTTGGGGTCACCAGTGACCAGGACAGAGCACTTCCAATAGAGCAGCATAGGAACAGCCACAGAGACGGCAGAGGGCCCGGGAGAGCCCACGCGGTGCAGGGCTGGAATCTAGAGGACAGACCTTGGTGGAAAGGGAAAGGGAAGCAGGGTGGCAGCTGGGAGGGAAGGTCCAGAGAGGGTTCTGAGGACAGACGAGGAGCAGGAAGGGAAGGGGCGCAGGAGGAAGAGGGAGACTGGCTGGAGGGCTAGGCGAGGGGTCTAGCAGAAGGGGCCAGGTGGGCCGGAGCCAGGGGCAGGAGCGCCCGTCCACAGGCACCGGAGAGGAGGCAGGGTTTCCACCTGGATGGGAGGGCGTGGGTGTTACCAAGTCACAGTCCTTTGGAGGAGACCTTGGTCTCCAATTTCATTCCTGCATCTACTCCTAGTCAGGCCCTGACAGCCACAGCCCTGTCCCTGACAAGCTGCTGGGACCTGCGGCCTTGGCAAGGTGGAAGGGTCTGGGAGGGCCTGGCAGCAAGCGTGGCGACTTGGGCCTGCGGACTCGCGTGGTCTCCAGCAGACTGGCTTGCATATGACCAGCCCTGGCTTCGGGGCTCCCCAGAGCCCCACCTCTGACAGGAGCGCCAGCCTCCATGTCCAGGCCCCACAGTTTGGCCTTTATCATGACTTTCTTTATGGTCACTGCGCAGCTTTTCTAGTCCACCAGACTGGCTCATCTGTCCAGGCTCAAGGATTTCTACAAATAAGTTTTGACACATGTAACTATTTTTCTTACCGGGTCAACATACAAGCATATGACCTGAAATAAGAAAAGGTTCTAGACCCACACAGAAGCACACATGCACATTTCTCGCTAAGTCTTGCCTGAACTATGCAAGATCACCAAGAGCTGTGACGCAGGCCCCAGGAGTGCGGCCAGGAACCCTGCCATGAGCATTTCAAAAGCGGAGTTCTGCTCTGGGGACAGTGAACTTGTGGGCTGAGGAGCCCCTCTCGTCTTCTGGTGGGAAAGAACCTGTCTCCGCTTTTCCTTTTTGTGCGGGTGCTGGGCCTGGAACCTGGGGCCTTGCACATGCTGGGCATGCGCTCTAACATGGAGTGGCACCCAGCCCCGCCCTGGCTTGTGCGTGGTCATCAGTCTGCGAGGTACAGACGCATCTCATGACCGGCCCAAGATGGAAAGTGGACTCAACAACGCCTCCAGCCAGAGCCAGGCTCTCTGAAGAAGGAGAGTGAAGCAGCGGAAGACACAATTAGAAATCGTTATTCCACTCATCCTCTCCCCTCTGCCTCTCAAGGCCCGCTGTCCAATCCAACAGGGACAACAAAAGGACATTCTATTCCTGTCCCCAGGAGAGTTTCAACCCCAAAGCCAAACCTCAGAGAACTCGGACAAAATGCGGCAAAACAGTCTTTTTGTTAAACTCGTTATTTTAATTAAACCCAAAGAGAGGAATTTTGGAGATATTTTAGGTTTTTAAACTAATTAGTCCTAATTAATTCTAAAAAAAACCCACTAAAATCAATTCTGTCTTAGAAATCTAAATCAAAAGCTTGGAGGGAAATGTTATTTTTAAGTTTAAGTTTTAAGGTGCTTCAAGACCGTGAGGGGGTCTCTGCGCTCCCACCACACCCAGGCCGGAGGCAAGCTTTCCAGCCAGGCTTCTCCCGTGCTGGGTGGGGTGAGAGGGGCTGAGGGAGTGACTTGTGACAGGAACAGACTCTCCAATTCTGTTTTTGGTGTCTCCATTCCCAGCTCTGTATTAAGTCAGCTCCCAAAGCAGAGCAAAAGATAATTTTGGAAAAAAAATGGAATAAAATGTTCTAACTCTGCTGGACAGGTGGAAAGAGAAAGAGACGAATTCTCTGGAACCTAACTCAAAGAACCAGGAGCTGGCCCTTCCCTATTTCCAGAGGCCCCTCCTCACCTGTGCTCACAGCTGGGCCCCACCCTGACCAGCCACCACCTTGCAAACCCACCCATTTCTGTCTTCTACCCATTCTGGTCTTCTGGAGGCCTTGGGCAAGCCTCCCTGCCTGGCTGCTGGGGGACATGGATTGCTCTTGCTCTTGAAAGGTATTCACTGACACTTTTACATCTCTTTAAAAAGAGAAATAGAAAATTTTCATCCAAACAGACTTTGAAACCATTCATATAAGGGATGAAGAAGCCAGCTGGTGGCCCATACTGGTAATTTCAGCAACGTGGGAGGCTGAGGCAGGAGGACTGCAAGTTGGAGGCCAGCCTGGGCAATTTAGTGAAACCCTGGCTCAAAACATAATAAAAAGCACTGGAGGGGCTGGGATTGTAGCTCAGTGGTAGAGCGCTTGCCTCGCATGCGTGAGGCCCTGGGTTCGATCCTCAGTACCACATACAAAGCAATAAAATAAAGACATTGTGTCCATCTATAACTAAAAAAAAAAATTAAAAAAAAAAAAAAAAAGCACTGGAGATGCAGCTGAGTGGTGAAGCCCCCCCATCGGCTCAATCCCAGCACCTCAAAAAAAGAAGAAGAAACAGGAAGGTGCGTGGGTATAAGTCCCCTGGCGCTCACAGAGGGGAAAGATAGCACCATGGCATCTGTGTGCCAGGTTCTTTGTTTATGATGCAAACATTGTGCTTAAGATCAGATTAAGCAGCCATGGCTCATCTCCATAATTTGGGCCAGGCGGTCCCCTCTGGGCCGTCCTCAGTCCTCGGTCGGTATGGATTAGGGGCGAATCTGTGAGGGTCACCACACTAGGGAAAGCTGCCCACTCTGCATCTCACTAGCAAACGGCCAGGGAGGGTTGGTCCCTACACGGCTGTGGACCACCACAGGACACCCTCTTGGCCACTCCTAGCAGACCTGCCATGTGGCAGGGGCTCAACTGCATGGCTGAGGCTCTGGGTGGCTCCCACCTCCACCTGCAGCGGTCAAGGCCAATACTCAGGAGGGTGGAAATGAATGAAGGGCAGCCTTGCCTATAGCGACTGACCGTGGCTGGCCATCGTGGACAGCTGGGATTCGGTCACCGTGGGATGACGTGGGCACAGATCTGGAGCTGATGGGCAGGAGCCCAGGGTGCACCCAGGACAGGTGTGGCAGGGAGGTGGCAGTGTCCTTCCTTAGCCTGTCTCCTCACTCTCTCATCCCAAACCCTACCTCCTCACCTCAGGTGGCAGGAGGGGAACCCAGCAGACCTCCTTCTGCCTCTTGCCACAGGGGAGCTGGTGTCTCCTCCATGTCACTGCTCCTGGGGGCAGGGCACGCTGGCCCTCCAGGAGCCATGGCTCAGTCAGTCAACAAGCAGTCTGAGCAGCTGCCCCGGGCTGGCACGGCTCCAGGGCGGGGGACACAGAAGAACCAGACAGACCAAGCCTCCGACAATGGATGACACCGAGGACACAGAGTGTCAGGAAATGACAGATGCTCTGAAGAAAGGTCAGTCCGAATGAGCAGAGGTGGGGCAGCGTGGGAGGGTGACAAGGTGGCACGGAGGTCAAGAGCGTGTTGGGGAGAGTGCCTCTGCCGGGAGGCGCACGGGGCCACAGGGGTCACACAGAAGGCCCACCAGGTGAGGGACAGAGAGTTGGAGGGGCCCTGGACTCAGTGCCGTGTCCCCAGGATTCAGATTGAAGAACACCACGCCCATCGATGGAAGTGGGAGAGGACCAGGTCACCAGAGTGGGGTCATCTCCTTATCAAAGGGACCCCGAGAGCGCTCTGGCCCTCTTCTACGAGAGGCACAGAGAGAAGGTGGCCATCTGCAGCCCGGAATAGATTCCTGCTGGTGCCGGTGCAGGACTCCTGCCTCGGAACGGAGAGTGTCGTGCTGTCCAGGACGAGCGTGCTGTGGCACCATGTCACGCCGCCCAGAGGAAGCTGACCTGGCAGAGAGCCTTCAGGAGGGAGGGCCAGCAGCTTCTGGCTCTCTGTGAGTGCAGGGGTCTGACATCGCGGCTACTAAGCAGGGGACATTTAGTGGAGGCAAGAGTCAAGGCCAGACCAGCCAGGTGACAGAGAGCTGGGAGGGGACAGCTCTGGTGCAGGGGACACTCAGCCAGCAGTGAGCAGAGCGGGGAAGCCTGCCGCGGCTCGGGGCCTGAGCAGCCAGGGGCCGGCTACCCGGTGCTGAGGCGCGGAGGCCCTTGGGGCGAGTGGACAGGCACCATGTGGGGACAGGCACCATGTGGGGACAGGCACCAGTGCTGGGCCGGTGCAGCCTGAGCTGGCCATCAGACGGCACCCAAGCGCAGCTGCCACCTGGGATTCCAGGGAGCGACCAGGCTGGACAGAAGCAAGAAGTGACAAGATGCCTTTCAACTCGTGTGACCTGATGAGCTCACCAGGGAAGTGGGCGCAGGCAGAGCACAGAGAACCCTCCTCAAGTTCAAGGTCATGAGCAGTGGGAGGATCTGGCAGAGGGGACGAGAAGGTGCTGCCAGGGAGAAAGGAAGGAAACCAAGAGAGCAGAAAACTCTGGAAGCCAGGCAGAGAAGCGACACCCCCACATCAACAGAGCACAGTGGCCAAGAGGAGGCGCCAGGGTCCGAATCCCGAGCCCTCCATCCCTCAGCTCAGTGACCCTCAGCAGAGACTCAAACCTTTCTTCCTTAGCTTTCTCGTCAGTGGAGGAAATAATCCTAACCACCTAGGGTGGCCGCCTAAAGCATAACATCGCGGCCCAAGCGCGGGGTTTCATGGCCACCGCGCACAGTGCGCGCCCAGCAAGCCCTCACTAGCTCACCCTGCAGCTCACGCCACGGTGACCTAAGGAGGGCGTCTGCTGACTTTTGCCAACGTAAGCACTGAAACTGGAAGAGCAGCTGCCCCGCGTCCTGACGGCCAGGGGGGCCTCCCTGCGCCAGGCTTGCCGCTGTGCACTTGGGGAGCTGGCACTGTGCCACCCCCGCTCCTGCTCCCCACTGCAGCCTGCCAACCGCGGCCGCTCTGCCTCCGAACGAGGCCGCTGCACTGCTCTTGTAGAGATGGGGTCTCCTCGTCAGCCCCTCTTCCTCCTGAGAAGCCAGCCTGCGGGAAGCCGTGGGGTACAGTGACACTCCCCAGCCACGCCCAGCGTCTCCCCAGCCACTGGGCAAATGGTGCTGACGCTGCTATGCTGGGTGCTGTCGCTCTGGCGAAGGAGAGTGCGCCTCAAGTTCTCAGTTCCCCAGAAGGCTTCGCCCCCTCCTTTGCTGCAGGCTCCGGGGGGGCTCTGCCCACTCTTCTTCCAACAGTGACTCAAGGACAACCGAGGGCACCTGCAGGACCACCCAGGGTTGCGCTGCAGAGAGCAGAGGGCCAACCTGGAGCGCAGGCTGCTGAGGAGGGGTGGGCGTGCGGAGGACGGCCCCCCACCCGAGACTCGGAAGCCCACGCCTGGGCAGCCAGAGGTGAAGGTCCAGCTCAAGTGGTCTTTCCTTTTCTCAGAATTTATCCTTGAAAAACACACCTAAGCGAAAAAACGCATGGCCACACAAACACCTGCAAACAACGTTCAGAGCAGCAGCATCCAAACAGCAGTGCCGCCAGGGAGCGCCCCCAGGGGCTGCTGACAGGCAGATGGAACACTCCATGTGGTCCAGCCACACCGTGGAATATTATTTGAGCTTGAAAAGGAACGAGGCTCTGCTACATCGCAGCACGACAGGCCACAAGGACCGCGTGCCCAGTGAGGGAGGCAGACACAAAAGGCCACAGTGTGCAACTTGGTAGGAAACACCCAGCCCAGGACCTGGATCAGCGGCCGCCAGGGGCTGAGGAGGGAAGTGAGGTGACTGTCTATGGGGACTGGGTTTCTTTGGGGTGATCAGATAGGGGTGATGGTCGCAGAACTCTGAGAATACGCTAAAAGCCAATGAACCAAACAGTTTAAATGGGTGAACTTCAGGACACGTGAAATATCATCTCAACGAAGTTATATTAAAAAAAGCCATATGGACACGTCCCTGGTGGTATCAGCTGAGGTCACCAAAAAATCGAAGCAAAGCAAACGTTCATCAATAGGGAAATCCCCCATCAACCACGACACTCCCTTGCAGTAATGCTGGATTGCCATTAAAAAGAACGGGCACATTCTCCAAGAAAGAAATCCAAGCGGCACCGTGCCTGCCCGCAGTCGGCTCCCAGACACCTGCAGAGCGAGCTCACGTGAATCGTGCAGCTAAGTGACGTGTACTGTGGAGCAGCCAGGGGCCTCGGGAAGACCCAGAAGGGCACACATCGCGTTACACACAGTGCT
This sequence comes from Xerus rutilus, assembly GCA_028644305.1. Taxonomy (NCBI): domain Eukaryota; kingdom Metazoa; phylum Chordata; class Mammalia; order Rodentia; family Sciuridae; genus Xerus; species Xerus rutilus. Next base: position 3,645,935 of record CM053413.1, read on the forward strand.
CACCTCGCGGGAGGTGAGATGGCAGAAAGAGGAGGGGGAGACCATCCCTTAAGCTACCTCTGCAGACCAGGGGACACGCTACTTGCCTACCCTGGACAGCATTTTGAACACTGCACTTCCTTGGTCAGCCTTTAAGAGACATCAGTTCTTATAAATTGGCAAACTGTCCACAGGATGCCGACTGGGAGGGAAGACCACTCCCTCGGACTTGCTTGGCCCAGCAGGGGGCTGGGGCATGGCTTGAGTGTGTCCCCAAAGATGTGTGTGCGGGAAGCTTGGTCTCCAGGGTGGCTGTGCTGTGGAACCAGCTAGATGTTGGGCTTAGTGAGAGCCCCTGGGTCACGGGGGCATCTCAGAGTGGATTAGCTCCTCAGATAGGAGGTGGACACAGTGTGAGCTGGTGCTTCTGGTCTCTGGCTCCTGTCTCACCATGTGATTTTCCTTCTCACATGCGCTCTCAGCAGGATGCCATCTGCCAAGTTGTGAGGTGGCCAGAAGGCCCTCACAGAGCCAAGGAGATGCCAGGGCCATGCTCTTGGATCCCTAGAACTGTGAGCTAAATAAACCTCTCGTCTTCACAACTTGGTTAACCTCGGGTGTTCTATCATAGCAACAGACAAATGCACCAAGGCACACACACCCAGAGGTTTTGAGATCCACCTCCATCCATCATTGAAGAACATTTACAAACTGGGACATTCACACAACAGACAACTCGGCAATAAAAAGGAACAAATCAATAGCACAGACAACAGCACGGGAGAATCTCAAATGCATCATGCCAAGAGAAAGGTGCCAAGGTCAAAAGCTACGCATTATACGTTCCGACTTCCACAACGCTCTGGAAAAGGCAAACACATGGGGCAGGCGGAGGACAGTGGCGGGGATAAGAGTGGGCAGAGCCTGACTCTGCGGGGGTGCTGAGATTACTGGCTCTCCTGTTGTGGTGGGGACGGGAGTGGGTGCCAGTGTGAGAACTCAGAGCAGCAAACCCCAAACATGACTGTGCGTGAATCTAAAACATGAAGCAATAAAACGGATCCTTCCTGCGTGTGTTTTGCTGGGGGTTGAGCCCAGGGCCTTGCACACGCCGGGCAACCGCTGCACCTCTGAACTACACTCCCAGTCCTAAGAAGCCAGAAAGAGGGAAGAAAGCAAGCCTGAATTCCGAGTGCCAAGGCCATTCTAGGCGAGTGCTTTAGGTGGAAGCACTGTTCTCGAGCTGCCGACATCCCCAAGCAGGGTCAAGCCGGTAACCAGACACACGGACTATTCCAGAGAGATCCAGGCCACGATGTCAGGTGACTGAAGACGGCCAGGTCCAGGGGTGGTGGGGGAAAGGGGCTCCTGACCTCCTCAACGGCTAGTTAGGGGTGGCACTAAGGATGGCATTGGGCTGAGACAGGACACCATGGGAAGATGTGGGAAAGAACACTCCATGCACAGTGGATCACTGGTGCAAAGGCCCTGGGGCAGCACAGGGCAAGGAGCTGGAGAGATCAGTGAGGCCTAGGGGCACAGTGAAAAATATGGATTTTATTCCGGTTACCAAGGGAATTCTGGGAACGCTGAACCAATGGGCACAGCATAATCTGACTTATATTATAAAACAGCACTGTTTTCAGATTATTCAAGGAGAAAGAGCAACAGCAAGAACAAAAACAAAAACCCCCAGGAGGCCACTGCAGCCTAATAGCTATGCTTCCGAGACCTGCACAGAGCTGGGAAAGCATTGTGTCTTCATGAAGCAGCCCAGCAACACGAAGCCCATGAAATGAGGGTTGACAGATGACACACGGACTCAACACGAAGGCAAAGGACGGCTCCAGAACCTCCAATGCAGGTGGCTGCGCCTGTGGAGATCATCACCGTACACGCACATTTGCATGCTTGTTAATTCGGTGTTAACTGCCTCTATTGACTTTCAAATGCCATTATACAAAAATTAATTTATGCCTCTCGCTTTCCTCTCTCCTGCACTCAGAGGCACGATTCTCCCAGGAGAGGTGCAGGGTCAAGGGGCTCACTCATCACTGCTCCACAAGCAGGTCTGTGGCCATGGATGACAGCTGCCAGGGACTCAGCGAGCCTGGGCCTGCGAGTGGCGAGAGGGGAGCCGCCTCCCAGGCCCCAACCATGAGGAATGGGCTTCCGATCCATGTCACCCTGGGAAAAACCACCGGAGCAAACCATTTTAATATTATTAGTTCAAATGTGGTAAAAGACACATAATAAAATTTACCATTTTAACCATTTTGAAGGGTACAGTCCAGTGGCATCAAGTACACTGTGTGCAGCCGTCCCCACTTCCCATTTCCAGAACTTTCCATCTGCCTGAACTGAAACTCTGTCCCTATGGAACACTAAGTCCTACCCGCTCCCAGCCCTGCTTCCTGTCTCTGTGGCCCTGAGGACTCCAGGGAGCTCCTGTGAGGTCCTGCAGCCTGTGTCCTTTTGTGACTAGCTTATTTCCCTCAGCATGATGTCCCCGAGGTTCACCCACAGCAATGCATGCGTTGGAATTTCCTTCCTTTTAAAGGTTGGATCACACTCCTTGGTGTGGGATTCCAGGCGTACATCGGCGCTCCTCTGACTGGCCCACAGCTGCCCACTACCTGGCCAAGTCAAGCCACCAGGAACAGCGGTGTGCGTGGAGGGTTCCAGCCCTGGGTGCACACCCAGAGTGGGTCTGCTGGGTCACGAGGCAGCTCTACTTCACATTCCCAGGTGGTGGCCCCAGTCACATCCCCACCAGCAGCTCGCAGGGCCCCAGCCCCTCCAGGTGCACAACACTCTCTTTGCCCCAAGGGCAGCCATCCTGGGGTGTGAGCTGGTGTCTCCCTTCGCTGCGGTTGGTTGTGGCCCCGAGGATGCTTGTGCGGTGCTCTCGCCGGCCACCTGCACACCTTTGGAGAAATTTCCACTCAACACCTTTACCTGGTTTTTAATGGAGTTGTCTTTTCCCCTCAATTCATTGTTTTTAATTTGATTTTTTGTGGTGCTGGGGACTGAACCCAGGGGTGCTTACCACTGAGCTACACCACAGCCTCTTATTTTATTTTGAATAAAATAAAATATTTTATTGGGGGGGCTCTCTAAGTTGCCCAGGCTGGCCTGGAACTTGCCATCCTCCTGCCTCAGCCTCCCAAATCACTGGGATGCCAGGCATGGCCGCTGCACCTCGCTTTCCCCTGATTCATAGGAGTCCCTCCTACATTCCCAAATTCTGGATATTAACTCTTATTATACATGATTTGCAAACATCTTCCGCCGTCCCTGGTCTGCCTTGTGGACACTGTCCTTTGGTGAAGTCCAGTTCACACATTTTTTGTTGCTGCCTGTGCTTTTGGTCTCACACCCAAGAAATCACTGCCAAGTCCAGTGCCGCGGGGGAGTCCCCTCGCGTTTCCTTCTGAGAGCTTGACGGCTTCTTCCAACTGTGCGGTTTGAACAGTTTTCTCTTTTACCTTTAGGTCTTTACTCTATCATTTTTACATATCATATAAAATAAGGGTCCGACTTCATTCTTCCAGCCGTGGAACTCTGGTTTCCCCAACATTTTGAGCCTCATCGAAGGGTCCTGTCAGCCTTGTTGGGGTGACATATTGCAAAGAGGTGATTCAAGGCAAGTAACAGCACACGGGGATCCAATCTTAACAGAAAGGGCAATTTTAGAAATGGATCTGTGAGCAGCCGCCACGGCCCCCGGCTTCCCGTCTGCATGGCTGCTGCGTGGCTGCTCCATGCAGGCCCGGTGCCTCTTGTCAACCGTGCTTGCCTCCTGGCATTTCCAGTCCGCCTGAGGCTGCCCGCGCCACTGTGCAGACACAACATCCCGCCAGGACCAGCCTTCCCTTTATTACCAAGGGCTCCGTGTCTCCCAGCTCTGGCCCTACACATAAAACCTGGGGAGTCTGTCTTTGCCCTTACTCACAGGAGCAATCAGAGTGGGCAAGGTGGTTTAGAGTCTGGGACGTGCCTGTTCCAGGGTGACAGCAGGACCCTTGTGCTGAGCTGGGAGTCAGGACCAAATCTGGGGGAGTCTGAACTGGAGCGCCACCAGAGCAGGTATGGGCACGTGCACCGGGGCTGCTCTGGGGAGAAGTTCCCGACTCTGGCAGGGTCTGAAGGTGGCCAGACTGAAGGAGGGCTGGACACCCCAGGCGCTGTGTTTTGTTTCTGCCTCTGTCGGCTTAAGTTCACAGATTCGAGGACTCCGGTTTAGATGTGCCTTGTATAAGCCAGGCACGTCTGTTTAGAAGAACGTGACAAAATGAATTCACTTCCTGGGAGGGGACATGGGCCCATGTCACATGCTGTAAAGAGAGCTTCATGGTGGACAGGGGCCAAGCGTGACTATCACAGGAGCAGAGTGTGACTCACACTCTCGTTTCTGGGGAGGCCAACCTGAAGGTGGCTGTTGTCACCTCATATATTTAGGAATGCAAACAGTCCAATCAGAGATCAAGCTGATCAAGCTGATCTACACCTCCAAACACCACCCAGGTGACAACCCACAGCACACCAAGGCCAGGGATGCTGAAGGTCCAAGGAAACCTCAGAGAAATACCTCCAGAGGGGAAGGCGAGAGCTCGGGGGCAGCACAGTCTATTCTAGTGTCCACCCCAGGAGGACAAGGACACAGATCCAACCTGCCCTGTCTGGCAGCAGCCACTGCTCAGCTCCATGGCAAAGGGACTCAGCTGCCTCCTCACTTCTCCCGCTCCAGAGAAGCCCGACTCCTGCTGCCGCTCAATGTCTCGACGCCCCAAAATACAGCAGAGTGTGGTTCAGCGTCCTGCAGAACCCCTCTCAGGAGGTGTTGGCTCTGCGCGCGAGGGCTGGCCTGGAGGGCGGCCTTATCGTCTGCAGGCTGACTTCCCTGTGGCCAGTCATGACATGCTTTCCCTCATGGCCACTGCTGTGGCGTGTCCACTCAGGAGATGCTGGGCCCAGGGCAGGGCTTTGCCCCGGGAGGCTCCCCTGGGCCTCTCCGCAGCAGCACCTGCAGGGGTAGCTAAGTTCAGAAACCCTCCTGGCTCCAGGGTTTGCACCTCCACTTCCAGGGCAGGAAGCCGCGGTCCTCAAGGGACAGCCACTGGAGTGAGTGCCCTCAAGGTGGGCACCACGTGAAGAGGAACAGCGCCTCCTGGGCCCGGAGTGCCTCCCACCCCGGGGGCTTGGTCCTGGTCTGACCCAGCTGCCACGGGCCTGACAGACCAAGAACAACGCCACAGAGAGGAAGGCCAGGCGCCGGCAGGCACCGGCAGCCTCCGCATCTGGGGCCCTGCTTCCCAGGACTGAACCAACCACAGATTGAAAACATATATATTTTTAGAAATATGCCCATTCTGAATGTGCACAGAATTGTTTTCTTGTCATTATTCCCTAAATGATACAGTATAACAACTCTTTGCATAGCATTTACATTGTAGTGGGTGTTAAGTTGCAAGATGATTTGAAGTCAACACAAGACTGCCTGCGCGTATGTTCCACGCAAACACTATGCCATCCTATAAAAGGGACTTGAGCATCTGTGGATTTGGGCATGTCCACAGAGGCCCTGAGCCCAGCCCTGTGCATGCCGAGGGACTGCATGTGAGCCGGGTGTGGCTAGACGAAGGCTTCTTAATCACGACAAATGGGAAAAGATAATAAAGTAAATACTCTGCTCTCCCTTAAAGAAAGTAAAAAACAATGTTAAACACAACTGAAGAATCTTAAAATCAGCACCGATTCCTAAACACATGATGCTATTTATACCAAGCGCTAATCAGACACAGCCAAGGACTGTGTGTGTGACCAGGGGTTGGTGGGCTTCAGCACAAATGCCCAAGAGCAAATGCGTGAACTCCACAGGTTCCACAGTCCCCGTCCTGAGCACTCGTCCCTACTGTAGAGCCAAAGCCAGACACAGGGCGATCCTGGCCGTGTGCCAATAAAACTTTATGGACACTGAACTGTAGTTCCATGTAATTTCATGTGTCCTCAAATATTCTTCTTTTGATTATTTTCAACCACTTAAATGTAAAAAAAATTTTTTTTTCTTGGCTCATGGGCTGTGCGAAACAGGTATGAGGTTGACTTTAGCCGTGGGCGGGTTTGCTGGCTCTGTATTAGACTCGAGCGCCGAGGCTCACGTCTCTAAGGGAGAATTGAAACAACTCTAAATAAGCAAATGGATGTGTTAAATAACCCACGTGGTTACATATGACCTTCTGAAAATCTCAGTGACTAGCAGGCCAATGACATTCTGAAGGTGTGGACAGCAGCCCCTCCCTGTCTCCATCCCAGAATTGAGGACAGTCTCTGTAAAGGGGGTATGCACAGGTGCCAGCTGGGGTGATGTCACAGGGAGAGAGAGGACAGTCCTCACATCCTGTAGATCCCAACCCTCTAAAGGTTTACGTCCTCCTTAAGTTCACATGCTGAACTAAACCCCAATGGGATGGTGGGGCCTCTGGGAGGCGATCAGGCCAGGAGGGTAGAGCCCCCTTCAGCTGGATTGGTGTCTTTGCAAGAGAGCAGAGACCCAGAGAGCACCCCAGCTGTCATGTGAGGACACTGTGAGAGGCTGCCATCCACGAATGAGCGTCTGCCCAGGCCACTTGACCACGGACATGCCAGAGTCCAGAACTGAGCAGTAGCTTCCTGGGGTTACAAGCCAACCCAACCTAAGGGGCGTTAGTTGCGGCAGTTATAGTGGACCAGCAGCCCCCACACGCCCTCCTGGCCCAGGGACACGGGGCGTCTCAGAGAGGCAAGGAAGCTTGTGGGTGTGAGACAATGATTACAGAGGACGGCTCCCTGGAACAGACACCCACCCATGGAGGACAGACAAGTGACCGGCGAGCTCATGACACACAGCACAGTCAGTCCCCAGGGGAACAAACCAAAGTCACAGTAGGACACCTCGTCACACCTACAAGATTGGCTATGACAAAAACGAGGAGAAGGGGCAAGTTCTGGTGAGGGCGTGGGGACACCGGAGCCTCGTGCCCTGCGGCGGGGTCAGCACATGGCATGGCCAGTGCGGCAGACAGTCTGGCAGTTAAACAGGGAGCTAGCACGCGACCAGCCACTGGACCCTACCTACACGGAGAAAGAAAAATGAAAACATGTCCACACAAAAATTGTCCACAAATATTCATAGCAGCATTGATTATGATAGTCAGAAAGCACAAATAAACCCAAATGTCCATCAGCAGATAAATGGAGAAATACGTTGTGGTATCTACATGCAATTAAATACTACTCAGCCATGGAGAGCCATGTTGCAATATGAATGAACTTCCAAACATCACCCTAAGTGAAAGGAGCCGTTCACAAAAGGCCACTAGCATAGGATTCCATCTGTACAGACAGACAAGAGGTGGGTGATTGGCAACTGTGCGGGGGAGCTGTGATTAGCTTCTGGCAGGCACAAGGCTTCTTGGGGGCTCGGGATGTTCCAGGTCTGGGAACGCTGGAGGCTGCGCAATACTTGGACTGTTTGAAAAGCCACTGAATGGAAGCCATCTTCAAATGGTGGATTTTATGTTACCTGGATTTTACCTTGATTTTTTAAAAAAATGGATGATATGGCAAGGGTTAACAAAGGCCAGACAAGAAGGAAAAGGGATGATACAGAAACTAAAGGTGCTCTTTGCCTTGGAAGAAGTGAGATATGATGCTGAGAACTTGCAAAGTCAAATTCTTGTTAACGTTTTCAGAAATAAACTTAGGTAACAAATAATCCCTAAGAGACTTTCTTTGGGAAAACCTCCAGCAGCAGGGAGGAGAAAAGGTAGAAGGAAAATTTTTTCACAAGTGACCAGCTTACAGTACCCCATAAACAGAATAAACCAGGGGAATGACTGGAGCCAACAGCGTAGGCGCTGCACGATGGGGATTCTGAAGGGAAGAGGCCCGGCTGGGAGCGGAAGACCTGCAGGCTGCCTGGGCCAAGCCCCAGTGGACACGCCCCTGGGGGTAAAGGAGCAGGGGGTCTCTAGAAGGCTCTACCTTCCTGAGAGCAAAGAAGGAAAATCAATTGAGGTTAGCATCTCAGAAACCTTGAGGAGGCTTAAAAATTATGATCTACTCAATTTACAACAGGAGAAAAATTCAGATAAAGAATAAGTAACCATGTCCAGGATTAGGTCCTAGAAATTCAGGTTTTAAATTGTTTGTATAAAGAGAAAAAAATCTATACTAAATCAGAGGTCAACTCTAAGAGCAAGAAAGAGGTTCAGTCACAGACTCCCTCCTCGGGGGAGAGAACAGACACGCCAGCTGGCACGAGGTGGCACAGGGACCCACGAAGACAGCTTCCAGACAGGGCGGCGCAGCAGGCCACAGGTGGCCCAGGAGAGGTCTTCCTCTGGGGAAGGGGCAGAGCGCGTGCTTTGGTGGAGGGCAGAGATGGAGAAGCTCAGAACCACATAGGAACAGGGAATCCCCAGGGGCAGGGAAGGAAGCGAGGCTGCCAGCTGAGAGTCAGCGGTGACTGTGACGAACAACAAGTCTGGACTTGTGGTGGCACAACCCGCTCAGCACGGGCTCCCCGGGGCACAGGCGGCCTGCACAGGACCAGGCTGAGTCGGGCACGTGGGGCTACGAGTGGCAGAAGCAGGTCCCAGGGGAGGGCTGGCAGGGGCCTGCAGAGGGCAGGGGGACTCAGCAGTCATCGGGTCTCAATCACCTGTGACCAAAATGCTTAGAAGGTCAGGAGCCTGTGTTGGTCCAGGGTTCAGGAGTGGGACGAGGACACGCATGCTGGCGGGGAGGTAGCCCTCCAGTCCCGCCGGGGTGGGCCAGTTTGAGGAAGGGCAGAAGCGGGAAGCCACCTTGCTGCAGGAGTGGAGCCTGGATGACCGGTGGCAAGGAGCGGGTGCCAAGGGGCCATTTCTCTGTGCTCAGGGGGCACAGGGACAGGCATGCTGGCTTCCCGCAGCACCACAGTAAAGCCAAGGAAGGGGTGCCCCGGAATGCAGCAGCAGAGCGACCAGGCAAGGCGGGACGGAGCAGCGGAAGGCAGCCGTCAGGGCAGCGGCTGCAGGCAGGGGCACACCATGAGCACTTTTTTTTCCCAAAAATGAAAAGTATTAGTTCATCCATAAATAGGAGCAAAACTGACACACAGCAGATATGAAGAACCGTAGGACACCACGGCAGAGAGGCCAGGTTCTGAGGCCACACGGCATGTGACCCATGGACACGACGGCCTAGGGCGAGTCCACAGCCACAACGGGGATTCGAGGGTGCAGCAGTCTCGGGAGGGGAGGGCTGGCTGCTTGTGGGGCAGGGCTTTTTTGCGAGTGATGGAAATATCCTGAAATCAGTACTGACTAGTGCAGCCGTAACCATGTATAGATCGAAACCCGCTAAATCCTACACATTAAAAGGGTGAATCTTGTGGCATGTGAATATGTCAGAAAATAATACGACTGGACAGGGTGGCACACTTGTAGTCCCAGCTACTCATGAAGCCGAAGCAGCAGGATCACTTGAGCCCAGGAGCTCAATGCCACCTGGGCAACAGAGTGAGACCCTGTCTCTTAAAAATAGAGCAAAGTATTAGCAGGTACATTTTGCATGCACGTGAGACATCTGAAAGAATCCACACCAGACACTTCGCAGTGGTGGCAGGTAGTGGGGAGAGAGGAAGTGGGAGTCGGGGGCTTTTTTCTTTTTCTTTGTATTATTTGGATTTTTTTTTCACAATGGAAAGCTATGACTTTCATAATGTCAAAGAGAGTAAACATATTGTAGGCACTCCTGAAAGGATCCCAGAGTCCTGAGATGACCAGTGATTCCGGGTGACTCAGGCAGCTGGAGGAGGACACCATGTTACCAAGGCCAACCAGGATTACCTTAGGAAAGGGAAACTGCTCAAGTCCAGTGGGCTTTGTGAGTGACCTTGAACTTCAGTGGCTAGGAAGTATCTGGACACCAGTGAATAGCAAATACAACGGTCACCTTAAAAAGGGGGAGGCTGGGTGCTGAGCCCCACATGCTCAGTGGTTGAGCACTTGCCTAGCATGTGCAGGCTCTGGGTTCCACTCCCAGCACTGGAGAGAGAAGGAGAGAGAGGAAAAGAGAGAGGGAGAGACAGAGGGAGAGAGAGAGGGAGAGAGAGATGATTTAAAAACTGTGCCTATCTTTACTTGAACACCTTTACCCATCAGGCCAGGATAAGAACCGCTGGCTGCATGGGCAGAGCACCTGAGATGCAGCTGGGCCAGATTTCAAAGACCCAGCACACAGAGACACACAGGAAACACTCGGTGATAACCCCCCACATATATTCTATATTGAAATGACGGTATTTTCAACACCATGCATTGGATGGAATGTGTTGTTAAACTGCTCGCACTGTCTCGTTTTGCCTTCTAAAATTTGAAATTACACATGTGGCTTGCATTGTTTCCATGTTGGTCAGAAATGATCTAGAAGAGTCTTACAAAAAAAAAAAAAAAAACAATCACTGGACTCTGAATTCACAACTATCTAAGAGACCTTATTTTACTAGAAAGCAGGCAAAATTTTTAGATATCAGTATGATCTTGATCAACTAGGGACTGAAGTCAGTTCATTAAGTCCTTTTTGGTGACCCACAAATGTAGTAGAGGGGAGTCCTTCCTCAAGGGCTCCGCATCAGGTGACAGAGAAGAGGATAAGCGTACAAATAACCCTCACCTGGCAAAAGGCGGCGGGGAAACGCGAGGTGGAGCACGGGGCGGGGAATCCCGGGAGCGCCCGCGCTGGGCCCTGTGGGATGCGTGCTGCCGAGGGCCACCAGGCAGAGGTGCAGGGCAAGGACAGAGACACCGGCTGACTGGAGCAGGGCGAGGGGACAACAGGCCACGCCATCTGGATGGAGGAAGGTGTGGATGCCGGTCCCAGCCTCAGACTCCTCTGGGGCAGGAGTCAGCAAACTACAGCCCACAGGCCCCGTCCAGCCCAGCCCGACGCCTGCCTTTGTACTGCCCGCAAGCTGAGAATGGTTTTTACATTTTTAAGTGGTTGGAAGAAATCAAAACCAAAATATTTGGTGACACATGCAAATGATATGAAATCCACATTCTGGCATCTGTGAACAAAGCTTCCCTGGCGCACGGCCATGCCCGTGTTCACATGTCGTCTGGGTGCTCGGGGACACCCAGGAGAGGAGCAGGGGTGCAGCCATCTCCCGCCCACAGCGCCTACAGCACCTGCTGCCTGGCCCTTTGGCTCCCGCTTCCTTGAATACTGAAACACTCTGTGGGCTTTCTGGGCCCAAATAAAACAAGGGCATTTTGCTCAAATGAAAAAAATGGCACTTTTGCCACTCTGCAGAAACTTCTATTGGATAGGTTTCTCCTTCAATTTGAAAAATTTGCCCCACAGTATTTCTTAGACCTTTGCTACAGGTTTCCTCTTATCTGTTTGGGAAGAGCACTCAGCAAAACAAATTCCCCGCAAGTTTTACGTTATTGGGAAACACTGAACCAGCCTGTCCTGCCTGATCCACGGCTGTTTTAAAGGACAAGCAGTCAAACAGCGCACACCACGATGGCATCTTAGAACTGAGTCACGTTTCATGAATAAATACTGCAGGTTCTCAAGACGTCTGGAAGGAAAACAAGGAGCTGAATCTGGGGTCCTGGGGCTTCCAGGGACAAGGGGTGCCCAGGTGGGGACCCAGCAACTCTGAAGCTACAGAGCTGCCACCTTCTTAAGGGTCTGATGATCATCCAGACCCTGCTGGGATTTGACAAGGCCCAGAAGTAGCACAGCAGCCTCCCTACCTGCAGGGAACACACTCCAAGACCCCCAGCCGAGGCCCTGACGCCTAGACGCGCTGCCGGTTTTCCTATACACTCCTGTGACCGTTTGCGAATTAGGAACAGAGATTCACAATAGTCACAAAGCAGAACAATCGTCCCCATATACCATAATTAAGATTATTTAAAGCCTATGCATTGTTTGTCTCTGGAATTTTCTTTCCATTTACTGTGTCTGGACCTTGGGCAGTGGAAACCACAGAAAGTGACACCTTGAGGAGGGGGACGAATGGGAATGCACACCCTGGGCCACAGTAGGCGCCTGGTGGTGAGCTCACACGGCCTTTGTTCTCAGACCTAACCTTGGTCACCTGACGGTCACAATTTTTTAAATCTGGCTGAGCCGTGAAGGCTGCTGTCCCGCCCACCTGCATTCACCTGTGGCTGACAGGCCCTCTGCCTTTCTAGAAAAAGCCTCCTTGCCTGCTCTGCACATACGGAGGAAGCGTTTGGTCATCTGAAGAACAGGCAGGGCCTGGAGGACCTTGGCCCTCCTGTGGGGACGCCCTGGGGTCTTCGCAGGTTCATGCAGATCAGCCCTGATGTGCACTGTGCTTCCACCTCCAAATGGCTCCACGCGCTTCTGCGAGAACTGGTTCTGTCGCCCCATACAGATCTTATGTGGATCGGAGGGGAGCACTTGATGCACAGCAGGCTGTTATTTTACGTAGGAGCACTGTAGCCAGACAACTGTACAATGGTATCAGAGTTTCTACTGGGAATCCCCCTGGGAATTCTGCCATCCAGGGAGTTTATGGCGGCCTCTCTAGTTGGCTTAAAGAGTTTGACTTGCATTAAAAATGATTCTCGGGCCTGTAATCCCAGCAGCTTGGGAAGCTGAGGCAGGAGGATCACGAGTTCAAAGCCAGCCTCAGCCCTTTAACGAGGCTGTAAGCAATTCAGTGAGACCCTGTTTATAAATAAAATATAAAAAAGGGCTAGGGATGTGACTCAGTGGTTAAATGCCCCTGGTTCAATTCCTGGTACCAAAAAAAAAAAAAAAAAAGACTCTCGGTCCACTGTGACCACTGCGCAAATTGTATGGAAGTTCACTCGTCTGTATTTATCCTGAAGAATTAAAGTCAGGATACTGCAGTGATACCTGCATGCCCATGTTTACAGCAGCACAATTCACAACAGCCAGAATAAGGAACCAGCCTAGGTGTCCTTAGTAGAAGAATGGATAAGGAAAACATGCTGTAGATACACAATGGAGTTTGATTCAGCCATGAAGAAGAATGAATCATGTCATTGGCAGGAAAATGGATGGAACTTGAGAACATTGTGTTAAGCAAAATAAGCCGAACTCAGAAAGTCAAGGGTCATATGTTTTCTCTCATATGTGGAAACTGGAGAGGAAAAAGGAAAAGAAAGGGGGCGTGGATGAAAATCTAAGGGAGACCAGTGGAGTAGAGGAAAAGGACCAGGGGAGGAGGAGAAGGAAAGGGGAAAAACTGGGCAATGACACTGGCCAAATGACATTGTTATATCATGTGCATGTCCAAATATGTAACAATGAATTTCACCATTATGTATAATTACAATGTACCAATAAAAATGGGAAAAAATGAGTTGGGGAGGGGATGTAGGTCAGCAGTAGAGTGTGTCACCAAGCGTGAAGTCCTGGGTTGATCCCCAGCACTGCAAAAAAAACAACAAAATAAAGACTTTACCCAGGAAGAAACCCGTTCTTGGTCTAACTAGAAATTCAGGGTGCCTGGCATAAACTCAGGAAGCAGGGCCCTCCCTGCTGTGGCAGCACAGTGATGACACCTCTAGACCACAGGATGGGGGAACCTCAGTGGGCTGCATCTCCCCCACCATCAGAGCCACCGGCAGTGACCTGGACCCAGTGCCTCCTGGTTGACTTGCTGTCTTCCAGCACCTGACATGGACACTACTTGCTTTCTCTTTGATACTCAGCCTGTGAGTCCGGAGCAACCAAGAGCCTTAGAGAGGGCTGGAGATCCTAGCATGGGAGAGGGATCTACCCAGAGGCCCCTGGGGAAACGAAGGGGAGCATGCGGGCCTCTGTCCTGAGGAGCAGGTCACTCCGGGGAAGCTGCTGAGCTGGGAGCAGAGCTGGGACAGGACCTTCAGGGAAGGCAGCCGGCTTCGCACAGCTCTGCTCCTTCTCGGGAGCTGCTTCCACCCAGGGCACAGCTGGGAGCACAGGGCTGATTTCTTGGGGGTGGCCCCGCAGCCTAGGGAGCTGTCAAACCTCTCACAAACCCCTAGAACCACAGCAAGAACAGGTTCACAACACAACTTGGCCTTGCTTTTCCTCAGAGCAAAAGGAGAATTCCGCCAGCTGATTGATGGACTTGCACTACATTTGCTCCAAATCAGCTTTTTTAAGAGTGAAATCTCTGAAAACTTCCAAAGACAAACAAGAGACAAGACAAACCCCCGGGACTGGCTTAGCCATAGAGTCGGGCATTTAATATTCTCCACTGTGTACTCGGCTCCTAGCAATGAGACAGGCAGCATTTCCATTATAAGACTCCATACCCCCACCCCCATGAGACCCCCTGAACTTTCTGGAAAAAGAACTTGACTTGCAATTTTGGCTGGGCAAGAAAAGGAAGTCAATTAACAGTAGAGGTCTTTGATTAAAACTTCTCTGGGGATCTGGTCAAAGAATCTGCATATTGAAAGGGCTGGAATGTTAATTTAGACAGAATCAAAAACATGGAGATTTGAAGGCTATCAGATTTTTCTTTTGTTAAAACTGCAAGCCACCCTCGGTTTGTGTGGGCCCCGCAGGTCTGGGGAGCACCCAGGCTCATGGGTTTTACTCCTGCATGTGTTAAAGGTGACACCCTACACACTGTGGCCTGTGGGAAGGGTGGCAGGGAGAGCTGTCACCCCCTTCTAGGAGCCTGTGACAGTGAAAAAGAGGAAATGAGATGCGTATGTCACTACTGTGTGTCAGAGCAGCACAGTGACATCAAGGCCGAGTGCCAGGGTGACTCTTCTGTAGTCCCTGTCACTTCTGGCTGATTAGTCCAGTGGTCTCCACCCAGGAGACATGTGGCAGTGTCTGGGACACGGTTGGGGGTCCTGGCTTGGAGAGGGGACGTGCTGTGGGCAGGTAGAGGCAGCGTGCTGCTTGACATCGCACAGGACCACAGAGTCCGCTCCACCAGGGATCATCTGCCCCCGGGGGCCACCTGCTGTGGTGGAGACCCAGTGCTGGTCCTACACTGTCCCACTGAACTCACCAACAAAGACCCCAGTTTCCAAGGTGACAGCACACTGGAGAGGGTCTTAAGAGCAGAATGTTCAATGTAAAGATGACACTGCAGAGCGGAACAGGAAAGCGGCAGATCTGGTCCAGGCCTGGCACCTACTCAGAGAAGTGAAGGAGGCGGCGGCCGCACAGAGACGAGCTGCCAGCGGTGGTCACAGCAAAGGCGCCACGACAAAAGTTCGGCTGATAGAAGTGGAGAGAAAGTGCCCATCTGTTCCTCCTCGCAAGGCTGGGAGACAGAGAAAGTGAGAATCCCAAGGCAGGAGCCCCGAGGGAGAAGACACGGAGGCGGCCACGCGGGCGCTCGCTGGCGGGGACTGTGGCTTCCAGGACAGGAGCCGAGGGCAGAGCCAACAGCAGAAGGCAAGGGCTCCAGAGGCCACTCAACCAGAACACAAGGGAAGCTGGGCTTGGGCAGGACACCCCGGGGAAGGTGAGGCCACCGGGAGTCTAGGTGGGAGCACCATGCGGGGCCTTGCCGTCCTCCTAAGCCCAGCCTCCCGCAGGCGGTGAGGACAGAGAGCTGCCAGCTGACCAGGTGGTTCCTGTGAGCACATGGCCTGTTGTGAACTTAACCACGAGTCCTAAAAGGCTCCCAGAAAGCCTTCCTTCTGTGCGTGTCTGTCTAGGGGAACCACGTCATGATCTCCGCAGGTCACTCGCTCCTGAAATGCACCCGCTGGTGCCTCGCCTATGAACCTGAACGCCAGCTGCCAGTGGTGGTGGACACTTTCAAGTTTCTTCAGCCACCGCTCCCTCTCAGCTTCCCCGTGATGATACAGTGACACACTTACAGCCTCGGTTCATGAAAAGCTCCCCAGAGCCTGGATATTTGGAGTGAACAAATATTTGCTGAATAGATGGAGACCCCACAAAGGTCTTCACAGAAATCAGTCCCAATTATGGTGAATTCTTTTAGAAAAAGAACAATTCTTGGGGCTGGGATTATGGCGCAGTGGTAGCGTGCTCGCCTAGCATGCATAAGGCACTGGGTTCGATCCTCAGCACCACATAAAAATAAAATAAAGATATTCTGTCACCTACAACTAAAAAATAAACATTTAAAAAAAAAAAAAAAAAAAAAAAAAGAACAATTCTTTTTAAAATCAGAAGCACATCCTTTACTCGCTGTCTGGGGGTCTGGAATTGCAATGCCCTCTGTCTCACAGCTGGCTGCATCTGTCCGCATGTGCTCTGAGACCAGGAGAGGTGGGCAAAGCCCTTGTGGTGTTCTTGGGCTCCCTGGGGCCCTGAGAAGAGCGGGCGCACATTTTTGTGGGCTGGTGATTTTTCTGGAACCTGCTTGCAAGGCCTTGTCCCACAGATCACCTTCTAAACAGAATCATATTCTTGGAAACACAGCAGTTTTTCCTCAATGATGATCAGTTTACATCTTTAAAATGAGCATAATTAGGTGCTGCTGCAACTTTAGGAATGAACTTCCGTATCATTGGTATGATTTCGACAGTTTTCTGGGGAAAACTGATCCAAACCTCTGCCTGTTTTGAGGACAGGGTCCTTTCTGAAGTGGTGCTTGCCCGAGTCCCGTCCTGGTCTCTGTCACACTGGGATCTTCCTGGTGCTCAGTCCTCGGGTTACTGCCTCGCTTGCCTTCCTAGCCGTTTTCCAGGTTCTCCCTCCACCGGGCGTCCTTCAGAAGCTCCTCTTCTGAGCCCAACTCACGGCAGCCGAATGGGGGGAACAGTGCCATGTCCACGGACGGACACCCCTGTGTCCAGCCATGCACTGAAATGTCATTTAGTCTTAAAAAGTAAGGAAATTCTGACTCCTGTTACCACATGGATGGACCTTGAGGACATTGTGCTCAGTGGAATAAGCCAGGCATAAGGGGACACACCCTGTAGGACTCCACCCTCAGGAGGTCCCTAGACTCTCAGATCCACAGAGACCGGAAGCAACAGTGTGAGCAGGACTGGGGGAGGTGGGGTTCGTGTGGAGGGCACGGCTTCACTGTGGGGAGATGGAGGGCGGGGCGGCTGCGCAGTGTGACTAGCTCACTGCCCCGAACTACAACGCAAACGGGTCAAGACGGTCACTGCGATGTCAGGTGGATTTTGCCATAACTACAAATAACACAGAACGACTTTCCTCCCGACTCCTCCATGCTTCTTGTTCCTTCAGTCTTTTTTTTTTTTTTGCTCCCTGGGATTGAACCCAGGGTACTCGACCACTGAGCCACATCCCCAGCCCTATTTTGTGTTTTATGTAGAGACAGGGTCTCACTGAGTTGCTTAGCGCCTCACTTTTTGCTGAGGCTGGCTTTGAACTCGCGATCCTCCTGTCTCAGCTTCCTGAGCCATGGGGATTACGGGTGCCACCGCTCCTGGCTGTTCCTTGAGTCTTGGTGGCTCTTCCTTGGCCTTCTCTCCCCACTCCCCACCCTCTTCTGTGTGACCTCACCCACTTCATAACTGAAATGACCCATTACATGCTGACACCTCCTGAAGCTTGACCTCCAGCCTGGCCGCCCCTCAGCTGCAGGCACCAACATCCAGCTCCCTCCTGGAGAAGTGTCTCACTTCCTGTCCCACTAGCATCTCACACTGGCCAAGCACAGAACTGGACTCATCGCCCTCCCCACCCCAAACCAGCCTCTCCATGTTCTCCCACTCACTGAAGAGTCCTGCTCCGCCAACCCCTAATGCAGGCACCCAGGCACGGGTATCGGCTCCTCCCTGGCCTTGGCCCCGCAGTGAGTCCCGGGTCCCATGAGGGCTCAGGGTCCTCGGCTCTGGCTCCCCCGCTCTGGCTGCTGCTTCAGGGAAGGCCTCATCACCTTCCCCGCTGTGCTCCCACCTGCGGCCTCCAGCCTCCCAGGGCATCTCCTACAGGCCTCTCTGATCCCACAGCTGCATGGGCAGGGGCCTCAGCCCAGCAAAGCAGAGACGAATCCCCCGGCTAGCCAGGGGGTGGGCCAGACTAAGTATTTTAGGCTCTGCAGGCCACATTCTGTTTCTGTCGCAAATACTCAACCCTGTCACTGCTGCGTAAACACAGACAGACAGGACACGCAGGTGGATGGGCGTGGCGGGGTGCCAATAAAACTTTACTCCTGAAAACAGGCCCAGGCCTGGACCCGGCCAGGGAGTCAGTTTTTCCCAGCCCTGCTTAGACTTTGGTCCTGCATCTCTGCCTCTGGGTCCCCTTTCCAGCCTGACCTGCCTTGGGCTCTGGACTTGCACAGGAACTGCCTACAGGTCCCCAGCACATGGCCACATCCTGCTCCCCACCCAGCTCCGGCAAGACGCCACTGTGGAGACTCAGCACAAGCCATTCCTCCTTCGCGGCTTTCCTGGCCCCTCCAGGCAGAGCTGGCATGCCTCCTGAGGGCATCCACTGCGCCGAGGCGATGTCTGCACTGTCCCTGTTGTGATCTCACTGGACAGTGCTTGACTTGAAGAGGGCAGGTGCCAGCGACCGAGGACACAGGGCAGAGGTCTGGACACAGATCTTCAGTGGGTGGCCTTGCCCGTCCACCGACACCTACACACGGGGCAAAATCTACCGGAAGTCTAAATCAGACCCAGAAGAGCATCCAAACCCTTCCTCATGGCCATTGAGGCCTTGGGGACCTGCCCTGCTCCCCTTCCTCTTGCCCTGCTCACGGGCACCAGCTCCCTCTCTCTGCCTTGCCGGGGCCCAGCTGCTTCCCCACCCACCACTGGAACTTCGTGCCTGCTGCCCCTGCCTGGGGGGCTCTTCCTGGGAGCTCCACAGGGCCAGCACCTCGGGGCTTTGTGAACCCCAGGAGGCCAGTGAGCTCCAGGGCCCCACTGTGTTGCCCCAAGTTTTGGTTTAGTTCACCACCTGCCAAGTTTCTCATTATGAATTACCCTCGTCTTCAAACACACGGCCAAAATGACGGCAGAGGTCTTGGTAGGAACAAGCTTACCCTGTGTGGCACGTCTGGGCTTCATTCATAACAAATGACAGCCAATCACTCCATTGGGCACTACGTGTAAGTTCTACATGTCTTGGTGGCTTCATGACATTATGACTTTTTCCTCTTTAAGACATGAACCATAGCAGGTGTAAAGTGATTCACAACATCTGAAACCCACTTGTTTTAGAATCACCTGCAGGCAGTGGCAGGTCAACTGCATCTGTCGGGAAGTCAGAGAACTCACTGAAAATAAGAATCAGGCACTGCCAGGCCACAAAGCAGTGTTAAAACCCACAGGACCCGTGCCTCATGAAACAGGAATGCAGTCAGAGAGGAAGGGCCAAGGTGCAGCGCTGCGGCCGCCTGCTCCTGCGGGCCTGGCTCAAGGCCTCGCACGAAGACCAGGCCAGTCTTTGCTCCAGATGGCACATTTCCAGATGCTGACCGTGCTGGCATTTAAGAGCAGTGATAACAGAAGGGAAATCAGTTTTGAAATGTTCTCATCTCTAACGTTCTCATCTGCCTGTAGAGCTGGCCTGATGCTCAGGGACTGACTTCAGGCAGGCGTCACACAATGACCATGACGGGGAATTCATGTTACTTGGTTGTTGTTGGAGATTCTGCTAAGCACTTACCCTTGCAGAGGGATATATCTGTACCACTGAATTTCTAGATTAACTTCAGGCATTGCCTACCTTAAAACAGACCACACAGGGTCTAGCCATTCAATCCAGCAGGACGTCCTTCCTGAATGCATCTTTAGCATCCGGTGGTAGTCAGGAAACCCAAGCACAAATTGACAGTCCCAGGCCACTTATTACTTAGTAATTATGACCACAGGCTTTGTTGAGCACCTTTTCGGTGCCAATCCCTGTGCTAAGTAGTTAATAGAAATTATTTCTAATATAGCAGCCGTATAAGCTATTATTATTGATTTCACAGATCCATGCCTTTTCCAGAGCTGATCAATGGGGGCACCCCAGTTTAACCCTTCCTGCCGCACTGCAAAGCTTTCGCTCGGTGTGAGGTGGGAGCTGAGGAACTGATGTTTCCTTCCTTTCTCGGCCCTCATCCATCCAGTCTGAGCTCTGCCAAGTCTCAGCAGTGGCTTACACGGTCACTAAGGAGCCACTCTCCACTCCACAGGGCCTTCCTTGCAGGCACGAATGAAGCCACTTGTTTATTCACTTAGGAACATTCACTGGGTGCCTACCTGGTGCCAGGATTGTCCCCAGCCCTGGGGATGTAGAAGTTACTGAAACTGACAGCAACTGCTGCCCTTGCCAGGCTGGCCATCTCAGGAGGGGCGGTGATGAAAAAATAAGCAGGCAGACTACACAGTGACAAGGCCAGGGGGGGCGGGAAAGCAGGGAGGGAGGCCAAGTGCACTGTCACTTCTGAGTGAGCGGCAATGACACCTGGGAAGGGGCTTGACGGCAGGGAGCCCTCCCAATGCTGGGCGAGGACTCTGCAGGTGCTGGGTTTCTGAGAGGCCTCAGCACCAGGGAGGTCAGAGGTGAGGTCACACAGGCGCTGGACTGGGCCATGAGGGTGAGAGGTGACTTTGATTTTAGCTCCACGTGGAGGTAAGAGCCACTGATTGGACAGGTTTGAGCGGAGGAATAGAAAACACGAAGGAATGTGACCCCCTAGATCAGCAGGCTCCATCCAGCTTCTGTGCGGAGGATGGACTGCCTTAGGCCACCACGGGCATCACCTGGGCAGAACCCCAGTGGCTTGAACCAGGACTGCCGGGAGAAGCGGTGAGACAAGGTTAAGGGACAGTGACAGGATACGACGGCCTAGCAGAAAGGGGTCAAGACTGAGTTCAGGGTTTTGATGTGAGCAACTGAGAGCAAGTTGTTTTCTAAGGCGGGAGGCAGGTCTGGGGGAACTGTGGTGAGCTCACGGGAGAATCCACCTGGACTGCCCAGCAGGCAGCCCGATAGACATTTTGGGCAGGGAGATTTTAGCATCCTAAGCCAGTTGGGGCTTCCTGGGCAGGAATTCCCTCCAGAGCTTTTTGTGGGTCCTCCCTGGCCCCCTTCCCCTACTCCTTTACCTACTCCCTGACCCACAAACCCTCTTCATTCTGGTCTTCTTCTCCTAAAGTTCTCCATTTTTTTTTTTCTGTAAGAATTCTTTGCTAATCTTGGGGTTTTCAAGAAGCATGTACTGGTTTTTAGACTTCTCTAATTCCTAACACACATGCCGTCCACTTGTCCATCCTGCAATCCATTTAATTAATCAAGTGCGTCCACTATGCCAGGCACATGCCTAAGAGAATGCAGCCTGCAAGGAGTTAATCTCTTCTGAAATTCTGGAGAGGCTGTCAAGGTGACTTTCTTATCAAGTCCACAATCCCTGATAGCAATCCGACCTGAAAACTGGGAGATTTTAAAATAAGTATGATACAGACTCATTTGATGACAAAACCTGACCTGAACTGATATGAGGTCTCTTATGGTCCTTCTCCACTCCGTTTCATGCAAATATTCACATAATTTAGGGCAGAAATCTGCATGTGTCTACATGGGAGCGCAGCAGACCTCGCGACTTCAGCACTGCCGGGGAATGGTACTGCCTGCCCGCCTCGTTGCTGAGGGTCCTGAGAAGTGAGATGGCCTTTCTGCAGACTTCCCTTTGCTTTTTAGAAAGTTTCATGATTCACAGATAAGCGGGTGTGCGTGGGGCGCCCTATTTAAAGAAGCAGGTCATCCTTCAGTTAATAAGAAACGTACGATGTAGTTCCTCCCAGTCCCAGGATTTTACGAGCAAAAGAATCACTACTCATATAAAGATCTCACAAGTACACTCAGATTTTTGTCTCAATTATAATATTAATTAAAATTAATTAAAGTAAAATTAATTAAATATTACTATTAATTATAACTCTAATATGAAACTCAAAATTAGATCTAGGGAATGAGACCCAGAGAAACCATTCCCCGGTGTGTATTTCTGGTGCACAGATCCATCCTATTAGCACTTGGGTGATAAGCAGTCAGGAGATGAGAAACACCACTACCAGTACATTTAAAAAAATTTTTTTTTTTTTGGTACTGGAGATTGAACTCAGGGGCACTCGACCACTGAGCCGCATCCCCAGCCCAATTTTGTGTTTTATGTAGAGACAGGGTCTCACTGAGTTGCTTAGCGCCTCGCCATTGCTGAGGCTGGCTTTGAACTCACGATTCTCCTGTCTCAGCCTCCCTAAGTGCTGGGATTACAGGCTTGAGCCACCACGCCCAGCTACTACCAGTACATTTAAAGGTAACTCATGCCCTTCGCCCAGGAAGCAGACATCACTGAACTGCAAAGGGTCATCCTGTTCCTGGAGGTAATTAATAACTCTGCCCCTCCTCACAGACTCCGTCGTTCATAAAGGCACATCTCAAGGGTAAAATACTTCAGTAGTGCTCTTGCTGCAGGGGCAAACTGTTCTGAATTTGTTCCTAGCCCAAATCCGCGGAGCTACACAGGATCAAGTAACAGAGTAGCTTTCCTATCATTAAACCCCCACCAAAGTGTGGCCAAGCCTGTGGATGAAGGAGCCCTGGTGACAGAGGAAATTAAATTCCTCTCCTAGGGGCTCTCAGACAACTCTCATTCTCAGTGAGCAGAACAGGTGAGAAGCCATGTCCAGGGTTATTTTCAGGTCTATGCAAGTCTTTGGGAGAAAGAGCAGGTACTCACCCCCAGGACACGGTAAGGATCTTCATATAAAAAGAAAAGGATACACACACACCCGGCACACACACGCACACTTTCGGAGCATGAAACAAAAAGAGAAGGACATCTGGCCGGTACATACAGGCAAAACCAAAAAAAGTTCCTATTGAGCTTTTGCGTCATGATTATTGGCCTGAAAATGTGTTTAATTCACCTTCACTTTTGCGATTTTATTTGACACATAATCCTTGTACATATTTATGAGGAGGGCGTTAGCAGCAGTAGGAGCAGCAGCAGCAGCAGCACTCTGCTGGGGAAGTCCCCTGAAACCGGTTAGGAACCCCAGCAAAACCTTGATTAACTTTGGATCTTCAGAGAAAAGCGGGAGGGGGGCGGGGTGTGTGTGACCTCACTGAATCCTGCTCTGACAGTTTACAGCGTAAAGCAAGAAAATAATGGGGGAGGGTACTAAAAACATCCCAAGTAGGAATGAGGTCCCGGGGACTCGCAGAAGCCCTGGGCGCTGCTAGGACCGTCCGAACTCTGCCGGGTCCCTTCTCCATTCCCGCAGGGAGAGGTTAAAATAAGAAAGCGACCCGCCGCCGCCGCCCGAGTGGCCGGACAGCTGGGGCCTTGAGCGAGCCGCCAGGTCGCGGAACCCAGCTCTGTGGCCAGCCGAGAGTGGACGGCAGGCGGGCGGCGCCGCGGCTTCTCCCAGGCAGCGCAGGAGAGGAACGAGCGGCGCGGGACGCGGGCGCAGGCCAGGGTGGGTCTCACCACCGACGCTCGCACCGCGCCGCGCGGCCCGGAAGGCGCGCCGAGCACTCGGGGCTCCTGCACCAACTCTTAAGACTCAGAAGAAAAAAAGAAAAAAAAAAAAAAAAAACCCCACTTCGGTGAACTTTCTCGCTTCCACGTAGGTCCAAACAGGGGAGCCGCGGGCGTGCGTGGACTTCGTGGGGGGCGCGAGAAGGACCCCCGACGCAGGGCCGGGGACCCACCGCGAGCAGGGCGGGAGGGGCTCTCCCAGGACCAGCTCGCCGACTTTTTGAGGCAAAGTGCGAGCAGGGGGTTTCCAGGGCTGCCCCAAATTCAGTATGTCTCGGGGGGTTACAGGGAAAAGGGGTCCCCAGACACCTCAAATCCAGGAATTGAGGCAGGAACGAAAACGGCGCATCCAGGACCCCCCATTCGGGGAGTGTGAGACTGAAAGCGAGCGGGACCCCCAGGGGTGCCCCGACTTCAGAACTTTCGGGAGTAAACGGCAGAGGACTCCCCGGTCGCCCCAATCCGGGAGCCGGGGTGGAAGTGTCGGGGTAAGTCCCCGGGCGGTCCCGCTCCTGGCTCGGGGTGCGGGGAGCGCAGTGACCGGTCCTCCCAAAGCTGGCGGGAGGGTCTCCGGGCGGCCGCACCCCAGGAAGTTTTGTAAAAAGTGAGGCGACGGGTCCCCACCTCACAGAGGTTGTTAAAAACAGGGACGGGGCGTCGCTAGGGACCCCCAAACTCCGCGGCGCGTGGGGACCCGGGGCGCGGAGGCAGGTCCCGGGCGCGCCGTCCCGGGCGCTCGGGGAGCTCGGCAGGGTGCTCTCCCCGACCCTCGGCCCCCCGGGCGGGGTCCCCGCCGCCCCCCGCACTTCCCGGACGGTCGCATCGGTCACCTGGAGTTCGGGCCGGGAGTTCGGGCAGCGGCTCCCGCGGCGGCGGCGGCGGCTGCTGCGTGTTGGTCCCCGTTGGTAAGTAACAGTCTCCACGGCTACAGTCTCTATGGCGGCGGCGGTGGCGGCGGCGGCCGCTCCTCCTCCGGCTCCCGCCGCCCGCCCGCCCGGCTGCCTCGCGCCGCCCGCCCGCCGGCCGCGACGGGGCGGGGCGTTGTTACCGGCAACGGTTACCAGGCTCCACGCCCCACCCCCTCAACGGCCCGCCCACGCCCGCCTCCAACGGGCAAGGGGCGGAGCACGAGGTCTTGCGGAGTCTTATTGGGTGCATGAGGTGCCTATTGCAGGGGGCGTTCCCAAGCGAGGAAGAGGGCGAGGCCGGGCCAATAGCCGCGAAGGAGGGCGGGGCCTGGCGGGAAGCGCGCGCGCCAGGGAGGGTTGGCGGCGGGGAGGCGCGCGGGCAGGGCTGGTGGCCGGTCCTGGTGAGAGTCGGTGTTTCCCAGTACACGGGGCTTGGGTTTATTCCACAGGCGGAATGCCCCACATGTAGGCACAGTATGGCCAGAGGTCACCAAACTCTGGCCCGCTGTTTTTGATGCCTCGTAAGTTGTGAATTTTAAGAGACATTTTTAACGTGATTTAAAAACAA
This sequence comes from Xerus rutilus, assembly GCA_028644305.1. Classification (NCBI taxonomy): domain Eukaryota; kingdom Metazoa; phylum Chordata; class Mammalia; order Rodentia; family Sciuridae; genus Xerus; species Xerus rutilus. The sequence continues at coordinate 3,670,875 of CM053413.1, forward strand.
ATCAAAGAATTTTTTGTGGCGTGTGAAAACTACAGAAAGCTGTATTTTATTTTTATTGACTCCAGAATTTTCAACTAGTGTAAATGTTAAGTAGCTAGGCGATCAGAGAGGGACAATGAAGGGCGGCTGGAAGCCACCGGGAGCCTTATCTGAAGGCTGGGGACTTGGTCTGATCAAACCTCCCCAGCTGATTACACCCCCGTGGGAAGAACTATTGTTCCAAGATCATATCACACTCCACCAGGTGGCCTGGACCCATCCTTGTCACCTAAACTGCCACAACCCCCAATCTCCCTGGCAACCAAAACATCAAGACTCTCACAAAGAGAGCTTGCTGTGGGCTATTCAGAGGGCCATGAACCATTAAGGGACAGGAAATTGAGGCAAAAAACGGGGGACCCAATTTCCTTGATGCCTCCAACGCCAGGAGCTCCAGCCAGCCTCCCCTGGAGGCCATCTATGCGGTTCCTGTGCTGTCAGTCAAAGGGTGGGCCTGGGAGGACTCTCTGGAAACTTCCCTGGGACCTCCCCACCCAGTAAAACTGGAAGGCAGGAGGGGCACTCCAGCCCTGTCCCCTCTGAGAGGACCCACACTCTCCTGTGAGTGTCTCCTTTTCCCCCTTCCCATCCCTTCTAATAAACTCATGCCTGTTACTCTGAGCAGGTGTGTGAAACCATTCTGGCTTGATTGCAAGAATAAGGGTGAAGAGGGCGATGTCCGGCTGCCTGAGTTCTGTGGCAGGCCTCTGACTTGTAACATGAAGATTGGCAAACTGTAGCCTCAGGTCACATTCGGCCTGCTCTGTTTCTAAATAAAGTTTTATTGGAACACAGCCCTGTGCTTTCCTCTGAGCAGTGTGAAAAAATGCTTTGACATTGTAGGGCAGGGTAATGGAGGATTGGGTGAAGACTGTAAGTGAAGCCTAAACTATTTACTCTCTGGCCCTTTACTGGAAATGTTCACCAAACTAGCTGCCTTCCCCAAGGTAGCAGGTTCAGTTATGAACACAACAAACAATGCGACCCTCATGGAGCTTTTATTTCAGGGACGGGGGACATTGATGATAAAATAAGTAAAGAAACATGTACAGGATTTTAGAAGAAGGAGCTGGAACTCAAAGGGCAGCTTCTGAGAAGAGGCAGGCAGGGCAATTCAAGGCCTCAGACATATTCATTCAACAGGTAATGTTAGTATCAGTTAAGCTGTCTCCATGTGCCAGAAGATGATCTAAGCATTCTTTCTATGCTATCTCATTAAATTTTACATTCACATCCTGAGTAAAACATCAGGTATTATCCCCATTTTACAGATCTGGAATCTGAGGCCCAGGGAAAAGTGAGAAAATTTGCCCAATGTCAAACAACATGTAAAGGATTCAAACCCCAGCATCCTAGCACCAAATTCCACATTTCTTTTGTTTATTGGGTTTCTGTTTGTTTGCGGTGCTGGGAATCTAACCTATGGTCTTCCACATGCCAGGCAAGTGCTTTACCACTGAACCTCATTTCCAGCCCCTAAGCCCACACTCTTGACCACTAGAACGGTGACTTTCAAACATCTTTGATCGCAGCACACAGCAGGAAATACATTTTACGCAGAGACCCAGTCCACACAAAAGCATCTGTAACTATAACAAATGTTCCTGTTAGGTGAGTTTGGGGCGGCTGCAGGGAAGGAAGCATCAAGCAGCCCGCATGTGCAAAAGAACAACCAATCAGATGCTGACCCGTAAGCAGTAATGGCATCTGCTACCAATCAGTGGACTTCTCCTACTCATCCTAGAAGAACTCTGAGATCCCCTGACCAATAGGATCCCCTGACCAACCCCAGGGGAACACGGGACTCCAGATACCTCCTTTTCCTGCCCCAAGCCCTCCCCTTTCTGTCCAGGGTCCTTAATATTTCTATACCACGGAGCACGTGTGCCATTCTCCCGGACCCGCTCCGTTGGACTGGGGAGTTTCTCCCGGGAGCATACCTCATTAAAGCCTTGCTCAGTGGTTTTAGTTTGCCTCTGTTTGGTCATCTGGCTTTACAGTTCCTTCCGCTCAAATTGTACCCTTTAGGTTATCTCTGGGGTTTGGAATTGGTTGGGGTATGTTCCCCAAGGAGTCACATGAGGGAGGCTTGGTCCTCAATGTGATGATGCTGGAAAGTGGCACAACCTTTAAAAAGTGGGACTTGACGCAGGCTACTTAGGTCACTGGGGTGCTGCCCTTGAAAGAGATTGATGCTGGTCTCAGAGTGAATTAGTTGTTCTCCCAAGAGGAAGTTGTAAAAAGGCAGGACTGACTCCTGAATTTGTCTCTCTACTGCCACGTAATCTCTCTCCCTTACATGTGCTCCTGTTGTGATGCCATCTGCCATTATGTCACCCATCCTGTGATGAGCCAAGGGAGGGCCATCACCAGAGCCTGAACTAATGTAGCATGCTGATCTTAGATTTTCAACTTCCACAACTGTGAGCTAAATAAACCTCTTTTGTTTATAAGTTAACCAGCCTTGGGTATTTTGTAATAGCAACACAAAATGGACTAATACATGAATGCACTCTGATAGTTTTTTTTCTATTTCATTTTAATTAAAATGTTGCTAATGGTTTGCTAACTTGATTTCGCCCTCTTTTAATGGGTTGCTTCTTGCAAATTTTCATGTGAGTGAGTCTTAAACTTAAGCAGACCTCAGTAATTAGTCCTTTTCACTCAATTATTAATTTTGTCTAAATACTTATCTTCTACTAACTGTACTTCCTAAAGACTCTACTGTAAATTAAATACTATTTTTCTATTTGCATTGCTTATAGGAAGGGTGATATAGTGACTTGGGGATGGTGAGTGGGTGGAGCTAATCCTAGATAGAGCAGCTAGGGATGACCTCTCTAGGGAGATCAACCATCTTATCTGGCCTAAAAATGAGGGGTTTTCCAGGACATGGGAAATCCCCAGATGAAGTGGGGAGAGTTTGTCTCCCCGGGCCTCCCTGAAGAGGTGACATCTGAACCGTCGCTGTGATAATGATGAACAAGAGAAGACAAATTTGCATTCAGGATCCCTGGGTGGGATCATGTGGAAGGACAGGGAGCCGTCCTTGGCGGGTGGACCAGAGTGGGGGGGGCTGTGAGTGGGCTGCGTGGTCAGCCAGGGAGCCAGAGGGTGGCCGCAGGCCTTTCACTTGAGGCTCAGGCCGCGGGCAGGAGGCCTCATCAGATCTGGAATGAGATCCAGGGGGAAATGGCATCTGACTGGGAATTTTAAAAGCTCAGTTGGAGCGCCGCTTGGGTGCGTGCACACTCTCATAGTTTCTTTTCTATTTCATATTAATTAAAATGCTACTAGTGGTTTGCTAACTTGATGTCACCATCTTACAAGAGAGTGTGACAGAGAGGGTTTAGATGTCTGGCCCAGTTATCCTGGGCTGGAAAGTGGGGCAGCTTGGATGCACCTCCTTGCAGTGGAGGTTCACATAGCGAACCTCAGAGAACATTGTCATGGAGCAGGTGTAGGGGACAGGGATAAGGTCCTATGGTGGGGCAGGGGTAGCTGCTTTGTATAGCCAGTCTGCTGGATCCTTTGTTTTGGAAACATAAATTTGTCCCAATGTGATGGATACAATCAGCTGGCCACCCTCCTCCTCTGAGGGTTCCACATTCATGGACTTGACCAACTACCAGGAGAAAATGTTTGAGGAGAAAAATTCCAGAATGTTCCCCAAAGCTTGAAATTTCCAAGCACTGAGCGCTACATGGGGCCCACGTCCAAGAAGTGATGTGCAGACAGTACTGCCGCAGCCTCCCAGCCGCGCAGGGGTCCTCGGTCTCTCCCTAGCGCTCATCCTCCGAGCACCTCTGTAGCCCACGGTGTCCACGAGCTACGCACTGGGACCTAGGATGGTTGCACCTGTATGGAGCAGATATAGACCTTTTTCTTGTCATTTTCCATAAACAGTACCACGTGACCACTATGCGCGTGGCATTTGCATCACATGATTACAGGTCTACACATTGTGCCATTTATAGAAGGAACTGGAGCATCCGGGGACTAGGGCAGCCATAGGGGAACCTGGAACTGATCCCCATGGATACCTTGGGGTGACTCTAATCAGAAACAGTCTGACCACAACATGAATTTCACCTTTGCTCATGTGCCATTTCCTTTGGAAGAAATACGGGTGAATATAGAAAGTGCCTCTGTCTAGCCGGGCACCGTGGCTCAAGCCTGTAATCCCAGCACTTGGGAGGCTGAGACAGGAGAATCGCGAGTTCAAAGCCAGCCTCAGCAATGGCAAGGCGCTGAGCAACTCAGTGAGACCCTGTCTCTACATAAAACACAAAATAGGGCTGGGGATATGGCTCAGTGGTCGAGTACCCGAGTTCAATCCCCAGTACCAAAAAAAAAAAAAAAAAAAAAAAGTGCCTCTGTCTGGACCAAGCCATGTAGGAAGACACAGGGCACACACAAACACACACCTCGAACACCTCCCAGCTGCCCAGGCACGTCACGTGTCCCCAGCCACAGCCCTCCAGAAGCACAGGAATTTTTTGTGTGTTTGTTTGTTTGTTTTTGGTCCTGGGGATTAAACTCTGAGGCACTCGACCACTGAGCCACCTCCCCAGCCCTATTTTGTAATTTATTTAGAGACAGGATTTCACTGAGTTGCTTAGTGCCTCGCTTTTACTGAGGCTGACTTTGAACTTGCCAATCTCCTGCCTCAGCCTTCTGAGCTACTGGGATTACAAGCGTGCGCCACTGCGCCCAGCGAGAAGCAAAGTTTTCATGCATTTATTAACCATTTAAAATGTGCAAAACTCTACCACATTAAAGGCAAAATCATGAGCTAAATTAGAAAACATTTTGAAATTAATGAAACAAACCCGAAGATACTGAGATTTATGGGCTGCAGCTACTCTAGAGAGAAATTTACAGCTGTAAAAACCCAGGTTAGTAAAGCAAGGTCTCAAGTCATTTTCCAGCTTAAGAAAATGCAAAAAGAAGAATGAACTAAACCCAAGAATAGCAGAATGGAGGAAATAATAAAGAAAATGATCGAGATAAAATACAAAATACAAAGCAAATAGGCAACAACATTACAAGTTGGTTCTTTCAAAAGATCAAAATGAACAAACATTTAATTAGATAGACCAAGAAAAGAAATAAGAGAAGATGCAAATTACTAACACAAGGAAAGAATGACAGGACATCACTATCAAGGAAACATTACAGAATAAAATTCTGTGTTACAGAAATAAAAAGGATGATAAAGTACTACTATGAACAAGTATCTGCCAGATATCCTAAATGACACCTAATAACCAATAAATCACATAGATGAAATGAACAAATTCCTAGAAAGATGCAAAGTACCTAAATTGACAAAAGAAGAACTCAAGGATCTAAGTAGATCTATAACAAGTGAAGAAATCAAAGAGTAGTTTTTAAAAACCTCCACACCAAAAAGGACCAGATGGCTTCACTGGCGAATTTTACAAATGTTTAAAGACTTAGTACCAAATCCCTTACAAGCTAGTCTTAAAAACACAAGAGGACGGAACTTCCCACACCTCCCAATTTATTCCAGTAAGCTGGTATTATTCAGAAAGCAAAACTACACAAAGATATCTCAAGAAAACTGTAGACAGATAGCATTTATAGTTATAAAGAGCTTCAGTGAAATACTACAAGCCAAATCCAAGGGTATAAAAACACCACGACCACGTGGGATTTATCACAAGGATGCAAGTCTTGTTGGGTCAATATTTTTAAAAAATCATCATGTTAGTAGAACAGAGGACAAAAACTAGAGGGCCATTCCAACGAGGCTGAAAAAGCATTGGACAAAATCCAACCCCGTTTTATGACAAAATCACTCAACAAACTAGACATAGAAGAGAACTTGTTCAACCTGATAAAGAGCAGCTACAAAAACCCCGCAGTGAACACGACGTTTAATGGGGCAAAAGTGCATGTGTGCCCCTGAGATCAGAAACAAGGCGAAGATGTGCACCCTCACCACTTCCAGTTGACATTTCACTGAAAGATCTATCCAGGGCAACCAGGCAAAGAAAAGAAATAAAAGCCAACCAGATTGGAAAGGAAGAAATAAAACTATCTGAATTTGGAGATTATTTGATCTTGTATGTGGAAAATTCTAACAAACTCACTCAAAAGTTATAAGAATTAATAAACCATTTCAGCAAGGTTCTAGAATAAAAAAATCAATATTAAAACACAATTTTAAGCCAGGCGCTGTGGCGCAAACCTGTAATCCCAGCACTTCGGGAGGCTGAGACAGGAGAATTGCAAGTTCAAAGCAGCCTCAGCAACGGCGAGGCGCTAAGCAACTCAGTGAGACCCTGTCTCTACATAAAACACAAAATAGGGCTGGGGATGTGGCTCAGTGGTCGAGTGCCTCTGAGTTCAGTCTTCAGTACGAAAAAAAAAAAACCTACAATTTTATTTCTATACACTGGCAATGAATGATCCCTAAATAAGAATATGTCAAACATAAAAAGAATAAAACAGGAATAAATTTCATTAAGAAGGCACAAGGGGCTGGGACTGTGGCTCAGTGGTAGAGTGCTTGCCTTGCATGCATGAGGCACTGGGTTCGATCCTTAGCACCACATAAAAATAAATAAATAAAATACATTGTGTCCATCTACAACTAAAAAAAAAGTTTAAAGAAAGAAGGCACAAGACCTATATACTAAAAAATTACAAAGCATCATTGAAATAAATTAAGAACACTCAAATAAGTGGACAGACATCCCATGTTAATGGATCAGTATCCTTTTTTTTTTTTTTTTTTTTTTTTCAAAAATATTTATTTTTTTTTAGTTGTAGGTGGACACAATAGCTTTATTTTATTTTTATGTGGTGCTGAGGATCGAACCCAGTGCCTCCTGCGCGCTAGGCGAGCACGCTACCACTGCGCCATAATCCCAGCCCCTGGATCAGTATCCTTAATAGCTTTAAGATGGTAATGTGGGGGGCTGGGGTTATGGCGCAGTGGTAGCGTGCTCGCCTAGCATGCGGGAGGCACTGGGTTC
>CM053413.1:3678020-3704621 GCA_028644305.1 Xerus rutilus
ATTGTGTCCACCTACAACTAAAAAATAAATATTTAAAAAAAAAAAAAAAAAAAAAAAAAGATGGTAATGTGGGCTGGGATTGTGGCTCAGTGGTAGAGCGCTTGCCTAGCATGTGTAAGGCACTGGGTTCAATTCTCAAATAAAGGTCCATTGACAACTAAAAAATATTTTTAAAAAAAGATGGTAATGTGCCCCAAATTGATCTTCAGACTGCATGTAAACTCTATCAAAATCCAACTGGCTACTTTGCAGAAACTGACACACTGGCTCTAAGTTTCGTATAGAAATACAAGGAACTCAGAATAGCTCAAACAATTTTTAAAAAGAACAAAATTGAAGAACTCACACTTCTGTATTTTAAAACTTACTGACATAAGGTTAGACCTATAGATAAATGGGACAGTTTTTAAACTCCAGATATAAAACCTTACATGTGTAGTCAGTTGATTTATAACAAGGTATCAAGATCATTCAAAGGCATAAGAATAATCTCTTTGACCAATGGTGCTAGGACAACTGACATTCACATGTAGAATAACGCAGTTGGAACCCTACCTCACACCATATGCAAAAATTAACTTAAAATACATCATAGAGGGCTGGGATTGTAGCTCAGTGGTAGAGCGCTTGCCTCGCATGCATGAGGCCCTGGGTTCGATCCTCAGCACCACATACAAAGCAATAAAATAAAGACATTGTGTCCATCTACAACTAAAAAAATTTTTAAAAAATACATCATAGAACTAAATGTAAGAACTAAAACTCTTACAAGAAAATATAGGGCTTCATCTCCATAATCCTGGTTTGGCAATAGCTTCTTAAGTGTGATACCAAAAACATAGGTAAGAAGAAAATAGATAAATTGGGCATCATTGAATAAAAAAAACATGTTTTTGTCAAAGAACACTTTTTTTTTTGGTACTGAAGACTGAACTCAGCAGCACTTGACCACTGAGCCACATTCCAGCCCTATTTTGTGTTTTATGTAGAGACAGGGTCTCACTGAGTTGCTTAGCACTTTGCCCTTGCTGAGGCTGGCTTTGAACTCGCGATTCTCCTGTCTCAGCCTCCTTGAGTGCTGGGATTACAGGCGTGTGCCACCGTGCCCAGCTGAAAATCATAAATTGTATGAGGGACTCAGATGCATAATATATAAAGAATTCTTGCAGTTCAACAGTAAAAACACAAGCCAATTAAAAATGAAGAAATATTTGAATAGACGTTTCTTCAGTGATGATAAACAAATGTACAGTAAGCACCTAAAACAATACTCAGAATCATTCACCATCAGGAACAAATCAACCAAACCACCACGAGACGCCACTCATACCCACCAAGATGGCCATAATAAACAAAGACAGATAATAGCAAGAGTGGGTGAAGATGTGGAGAAGTTGGAATACTCACATGATACTAGTGGAAATAGGAAATGGTACAGCCACTTAGGAAAACAGTGTGGCATTTCCTGAAAGAGTTAAGCACGGAGTTATCATACGATCCAGCCATTCCAGTCCTACAGTATTTTTCTCATTTTGTGTGTTGTCTTACTAATTTCTTTTTTTTTAATATTTATTTTTTAGTTGTAAGTGGACAGAATATCTTTATTTTACTTTTATGTGGTGCTGAGGATCGAACCCAGTGCCTCACGCATGCTAGGCGGGCACGCTACCACTGCGCCACAATCCCAGTCCCCTTACTAATTTCTTTTTTTTTTTTTTTTTTTTGGTACCGGGGATTGAACTCAGGAGCACTCGACCCCTGAGCCACATCCCCAGCCCTATTTTGTGTTTTACATAGAGACAGGGTCTCACTGAGTTGCTTAGCGCCTCGCCGTTGCTGAGGCTGGCTTTGAACTCGCGATTCTCCTGTCTCAGCCTCCCTAAGTACTGGGATTACAGGCTTGAGCCACCGCGCCCGGCTACACTAATTTCTTGAAGATGTCCTTTGAAGCAGAAATTTTTTTGACTCAATGATGCCCAATTCATCTATTTTCTTTTTACCTGTGCTTTTGGTATCACACTTAAGAAATGAAGACACATGTCCACACAAAAGCTCGTACACAAATGTTGGTAGTGGCATTTTTCACAATGGACAATTAGTAGAAATAATTTGAATGCCCACCAACAAATGAACAGATCAACAAAATATGGCACATCCATACAATCGAATACTGTTTGGTAATAAAAATGAGACACTGATACAACACGGATTGAGCTGCATTCTTGGTGGAGGCTGCTTGTCACAGAGGATCTCAGCCTCAGCCTGCAGGACTTCATTTGTATGAAGTGTCTGGAGCGTCACCTGCATGGATACAGCAAATGGCTGAGGAGAGAGGGGATGGAGGGACCGCTAAGGCTTACGGGGTTTCTGTCACTGGTCGTGGTGATGGGTGCACCAACCTATAAACATACTAAACGCCCACGGAATGATGGCGTTTAAGAGCTGAGTTTCCTGATATGTGAAATATACCCAATAACACTACCATTTAAGAAGCCTGCTGCAGGGCTGAGGATGTGGCTCAGTCGGCAGAGTGCTGGCCTGCCATACCCAAAGCTCAGTCCCCAGCACTATGAAAACGAAAAAGAAGCCCCACTGAGGTCCCGTTATGCCTTGTAGTGTGATGTCACTCACCCCACTTTAGCCAGCGGCCCTGAGCGCATTCACCGTGCCGAGCAACCTCTCATCTCCTCGTGTGACACACTCTCCTGTGCCCTCTTCCAGCCCTCAGTGAGTACCACTCTACTTTCTGCGGCTCCCCTGTCCTGGGGACCTCGTGAGTTTGTCCTTGGGTTAGGAGAACTGGCTTTTTTTCTCCTAACATAAAGCCTTCAAGGCTCCCCGTGATGTGGCAGGTGTCAGAGCTTTGGTCCTTCTTAAGGCTGATGGCACTTGGGTGTACGCGTGGAGCACGCCTCGTGCGTCCGTTCATTGCTGCAGGGACGTGGGGTGTCTGCAGCGCGGGCTCCTGGGAACACGGGTGGCCAAGGACTTCCTCCAGGTTCCGCCAGTTCTTCCGTCGCCCTCAGTGCTCGGGCTCGTTGGGCAGAAACACGGAGGAAACGTAGAGGGATAGGTGTAATGCTGTGCTCGGAGGAGCGGTGCCCCTGCTCGGGGTCCAGGAGGGCGGCGTGGGGCTCCTGCGAGGCCCTGTTGGCTTTTCCTGGCGGCGCCAGTTCCCGCAGTGGGTGTTACGTGAGGGCAGGAGGCAGCGGGCATGCGTTTCCACTTGGCCTCACGCTCTGCTCAGTCCCTGTGGGCTCCCCAGGCCCCCTCCGTGGTCCAAGCAATGCCTATCAAGGGAAGTGATAGTGATAGTGACACCCAAGTGTCCCCTGTCGCTCGGCTGACAGGGGACACCAGGCAGACAGGAGCAAGGGAGCCGGTCCTCAGCTCCCGAGTGGGTGGAGCCACGTCCTGGTCAGAGAGAGGGCTTCCCGCCTCAAGGAGCTGCTAAGAGCATCTTGGAGAACCATCCCCGAAGGACCTTGCTGGGCACAGCTTGGAGGGAAGTGGCAAAGCCAAAATCGCCATTGTGGACAGTCTGCAGAGAAACTGGAGAGTGGAGGTCCGGGTATGGAGGAGGGAAAGGGTATACACAAGGCCACATCCTGCTTCCTGGGTCCCCTCACTCGAGGCTCTCAGGCAGATGACACCAAGGAGGAATCATTTGTGGTGTGACCAACTCACCCAGTTTCCTTGGTACTTTCCCACTTTTAAGACCGAAAGTTCCAGTTCCTCAAAAAGTTCCACCTGTAGCCACCAGAGGACCCAGCAGTTCCATCCTGGGATCGGCCCAAAGGCACTGAGAAGGTGTCTACGCAGGACTCAGCCAGGATGTCCAACGGCCTGAGTCCTAACAGCCCAGAACCGGGAATGACCCCAATACCCGCCCACAGATGAAGGGACGCAGCGTGATCTATCTGCACAAGGAAATATTCTGTGGCCCTAAGAAAGACATGGAGCCTGAAGGCAGGTGTGTGTGAGGAGCTCCACATGCCTGCACCCTGGCTGTGACGTCATGTGAGGTCAGGTGTGCACGGTCATTCCCAGTGTCATGTCGTGACTCCACAAGCTTGAGATTTCAGAGCAGTTTGGATTTTGGATTTTCAGATAAGAGACACTCAAGGTGTACTACCTTTATAAGTCAATATGTGTGCATTTATTGAATGCCTACTGTATGCCAGGAAATTCTCTCATCGTCTTGCCAATGCAAATTAATTTCATCTGCATGAAAATTCTCACACTCTTGGTCCCATTTACATGCGAGGGCACTGAGTGTATTCATTATTTACTGTTGTGTAACAAATCACCCTCAAAACAACATTCCTTATCTCGCAGAGTTTCTGTGGGTCTGGAAGCTGCCCACAGTGTGGTAGGCTGGTTCCAGCTCATGGTCTCCCATGAGGTCACGGCTGAGTTCTTAGCTAGCTTTGCATTCTCCTCCAGAGGCTTGGCTGGAGGCAGATTTGCCCTTTCTCTTCCTTCCTTCTTTCCCCCCTCCTCCTTTCTTTCCCCTTTCTTTTTTAAAATTGTGCTAAGAACACTTAACATGAGATGCACCCTCTTAATGAAATTTTAAATGCACACTGTGGTACAGTTGTCCCTCTGCATCTTGGGGGCATTGGTCCCAGGACCCCCTGCAGATACCAAAATTCATGGATACTCAAGGCCCTCATTTAAAATGGTGTGGCAAGGGCTGGGGTTGTGGCTCAGTGGTAGAGCACTTGCCTTGCGTGTGTGAGGCCCTGGGTTCAATTCTCAGCACTGCATATAAATAAATGAATAAAATAAAGGTCTATCAACAACTAAAAAATATATTAAAAAATAAAAATAAAATAAAATGGTGTGGCAAGCCGGGCGCGGTGGCACACGCCTGTAATCCCAGCACTTTGGGAGGCTGAGACAGGAGGACCACGAGTTCCAAGCCAGCCTCAGCAACAGCGAGGCACTGAGCAACTCAGTGAGACCCTGTCTCTACATAAAACACGAAATAGGGCTGGGGATGTGGCTCCGTGGGTAAGTACCCCTGAGTTCAGTCCCTGGTACCAGAAAAATAAAATGGCATGTCATTTGCACAGAACCTACACACATCCTCTTGTAGACTCTAAATAATCTGTAGATGATTTATAACACCTGATACAATGTACATGTTATGTACACAGTTGTTACATTGTATGGTGTTGGGAATAAGGATAAGAAAAAATGTATCTGTTAAGTACAGGTGAAATTTTAAAAAATACTTATTTTCTAACAGGATGGGTTGAATCTGTACATGCAAAACCCATAGACTTTGGGCTGGGGTTGTGGCTCAGGGGTAGAGCACTTGCCTAATATGTGTGAGGCACTGGGTTTGATCCTCAGCACCATATAAAAATAAAAATATAAAATAAAAAAGAATTTAAAAAACCCCATAGGTGTGGGGAACTGGCTGCCTTGAGCACTACAGGCGCAATGTTATAAAGCAGATCTCCAGAACAGACTCATCTTGTAAAAGCGCATCTGTGCACTCATTGAACAGCACCTCCTTGTGGAGCAGACTTTGCTTCTCACTCGTGTGGGGCGCTTGGTAGGCCTCCCTCCCTGGAGAGCTATTAGCTGGAGGTGTCAGCTCTTTGCCACACAAGCTTTCCAACGAGCAGCTTGAGTGTCCTCGTGACCTGGCAGCTGGCTTCCCCCATGCACCCAAGATAGACGTCACAGTCTTTATGACCGAGTCTAGTAGTGACATCCCAGCCCTTCTGACTTCTTGATTAGAAGTGAGTCACTAGGTCTACCTCATGGTCCAAGAGAGGGGATTATGTAAAGATGTGACTATGGGCAAGTGAGGATCAGGGGGCATTTTGGAGGCTGCCTGCCACACTGGGGTACAGAGCTAGCTAATGAGGAGCTAGCTAATTTTGTCAACCCAAAATATATCAGCAGGGCATATTGATTAGTTTGAGCTGAGAACAATGGAGAAATTGCAATTGCAGAAAAGGCTATCTGACCTTCCTTCCTACATGTTGCAGGTCATAATGACTGGGGGGGGGGGCACTCTCCCCACACCAGAGGGAGGACCAGTCCTTATCATTGGAGGCTGGGCTGAGCGTAGGCCCTGCAGTGGAGCTGTGTAAACTCGCTGGGGGCACGCTTATCTTCCACTGGCTTTTTTTAAAAAACATTTTTAGATGTCGATAGACCTTTAATATTTATTTGTTTATTTTTATGTGGTGCTGAGAATCGAACCCAGTGCCACTGGCTTTACCTCCCCATCTACCTCCTCCTGGCTTGCTTGGAAAGCACTGCTCCTGGCACAGAAATCCCTCTGCCCTGCCATTGCCTCACAGATTTACTGTTCATTGTCTAAAGGGCAGAAGTGCATCTTGTTTGGGACGTGGCTTTGGATGGTCTCTCTCTGTGGGAATCTAATGTACATGCAAAATTAATAAAATGCATGCACTTTGCTCTTGTTAAACTTCCTCATGTTCATTTGGCTCCTGGACCCTGAGGAAGGCCCCACCTAAAATCTAAGATAGTTGGAGGTGAGTATTTGCCCTTCCACACTGACAGATTGAAAAGCTGAAGTGTGCCCTCCGGCATAGACCTCCCCTGCAGCTGTACTGCACACACCTCCCTGAGGTGCCTTTGCCAGTGTTTGGTACTGGGGATTGAACCACTGAGCCCCACCACGGGCCATTTTTTTATTTTGAGACAGATTCTCGCTGAATTGCTGAGGCTGGCCTCAAACGTTTGATCCTCCCTCCTCAGCCTCCCAAGTCGCTGGAATGACAGGCACCACCATGCCCAGCTCCCGTGCACTTTTTCAACACACTCATGTATGCAGAGGATATTTCTGGAGAGATAATAAATATAATTTAAGACTCTCCGTCACAGTGAGAAGTAGGCTTGACCGTGAATGAAGGTAAGTCCATGCTGTGGACTGTGTATGTTTCTGTGTGTATTTACCAGATACCAACATTACCTTTCGGATTAATTTCTTTATGCCAGAAAACCCCAAAGACGTGGCGAAATAAAAACATGCTAAAATAGAAAATAAAAATTGAACAAAAGGCGTTAGCGTGTGCCAGGAAAACGTTAGCCCAGGACGGAAAACAAGACAAGGACAAGCACGTGAGAGGCCTGTGCCCCTGAGGGCCTCCCGCCTCTCCTAGAGAAGACGGGCCTTCATGGTTGTTGAAACTTTTTCTCCCCAGATGGGCTTCTTCCTAATTGCCTGTTTTTATTTCACTAATGACTGTTAATTAAACAGCGGTTGTTAGAACTTTACAAGCCATTTGTGCCCAGAGGTGTGGCTTGGAGAGCCTCTTCCTCGGCTCAGGCCTCAGCGTAGCATCTGATCCTCTGAAGAGTAGAATCAAAGGACGATTTCCACAGTGACAGGGCTTCTGAATAGCGGATGTGCCTGGAAAGCACCTGAATGCCGCAGACATCTTTTATTTGTGTTATGGCTTTCTTGACACCCTCTCACATTTCTCTGCGACTCCAAATCATTTCCATAGCAAACTGTCATGACCCCACCAGCCTTCAAAGGGGCAGGCTGATTGTGCATCAAATGCATTTTTTTTTTAAAAAAATGTACACATTTTCTTTTAGCCAAATGTATCATTAAACACTTCTAGGCAACCAGGGAGGTGGGGGTGGAATGGCTGGGCTTCTGTTCCAAGCTGACTGCTAATGGAAGGGAAGGAGAGAAAGAGACGGAAGGAAGGAAGGAGGAAGAAAGGAAGGAAGGAAGGGGGAGGGAAGGAAGAAAAGGAAAGGAAAGGAAAGGAGAGAGGAAAGAAAACGAAGAGAGAGAATTGGAAAGAAAATGAAAGGGAAGAAGAGAAGAAAAGAGGCTTAAAAAAGAAAAAAACAGGAAAAGAAACAAAGTTTCAATAGCAACAGCTTTCTGGAGCAGCCTGTGAAGTGCAGCCAGCCAGGTGCATTGTCAAGTGCATGCAGTGCGTTCATCTGCTCAGGCCCCTCGCATCCACAGATTCAACCTTCCTGGATCGACAGCTTCTGGAGACATCCCAGAGAGCTTGATATCTGTCTTTGTCCATTTTCAGTTTCTATAACAAAATACCTGAGACCGGATTATTTGTGAACAATAGAATATCTTTTGGCGTACGGTCCGGAGCCTGATGTGTCTGAGAGCGCGGCTCGGCCCGTCCTCAGCCTCTGGTGCGGCCTTCTTGCTGGGGAAGGCATGCAGCACGGTGGGGCATCACCTGGTGAGGCAAAGCAAAAGTGCGAGCTCACCTCTCTTCTTGGAAAGCCACTGATCCCCTCACGGAGGCCCCGCCCTCATGACCTCATCTAATCCTAATCACCTCCTATGGGTCCCACCTCCAAATGCCATTAGCGACTGTGTAGTCCACAGCCCGTGCTAGCACAGTGGGATAGGTTGCTGAGAGACCAAAAAAGGCACTGGAGATGGAGTGTGAGATGTTAGGCTTATTGAGGAATGCCCTCTGGGGAAGGTCTGGTGGCAGGGGACCAGACAGGTGTTGCACCGGAGCATCCAGTGGTGGTGGGCTCAACAAGTGCTTCTCCAGAAGGTTAGTGGCCATGGGTTGGACCAGTGCACCCCATCCCGCATGGTGCCTCTGTGCTTTGCCAGAAAACAGGGTGGCCACCCAGATGAGCACTTCCCTCTCCGCGGGGCTTTGATCTGCATCAGCTCCCCCTGGGAGAGGGGTTTAGAAGTGGGGTGGCAGAAGGAACGTTGTCATTAGTTTGCTTCATTTCCTTCTCTTGTATGACCAGCATCTAAGTAGAAGCTGTCCTGACATGTGCGGAAGAAAGCAGTGCCTCCAGATGACACGAGTTTGCCCTGTTTACAATACACATGGGAAAGAGCCAGTGTCCTACCCGAGCTCCAGATCCACACTAACTTCAAGGACACAGGCCCACTCTCACTGGTCTCCAAACTTGACTCGGTTCCAGGGAATGGAAAGGGGCATTTATTTTAGGGACATGGTGTTTTACTATGGTCCTTTTCTTTAAGGATGACACAGTATGAATTTTGGGGGTTAAGCTTCCAACACTTGAACTTTTAGAGGACACACTCAAATCACAGCAAGGTTCAACGGCCCCTGCCCAGGGAGATGACCCAGCTCTCAGGTGACTCACTCCTTTCCAGTTTCCAGGGTGAGCCCCTGGAGTTCAGTTCATTTGGCCCTGGCACTGGGCACAGGGGGTCTTCTGGGGTCTGCTGAATTGAGGTAGATGGGTTTTGCCTACTGGGTGCTTCTTTTCCAGCAGCTGCTGTCCGTGTATGATATTGTTCCTGTGTCAGTCCTTGCTCAATCAAAAGCTAATCAGTGGCTTAGGATAGACACCACTGTTCCACTTGGAGGAGGTGCCTCAACCATCCCAAGATCCCTGACCTCAGGTCTGTGTAGGGAGAGCTCATAGAAGGAAAGGGATGAACACAGGGGTTTGGGAGTGACCAGCTAAGGGTCCTCAGGGCAGGGCTAGAGGTGGTGAGTGCCCATATTACCTTACCCGGGGTCAGTAAGATCCAGGTAAAATAAACTTAGTCAGATTTTCATCACTATGACCAAAAGGCCTGACAAGAACAACTTAGAGGAGGAAAAGGTTTACTTTGGACTCAAAGTTTCAGAGGTTCAGTCCATGAACATCTGACTCCATCGCTCTGAGCTTGAGATGAGGCAGAATATTTTGGCGGAAGGGCATGGTGGAGGAAAGCTGCTTGGCTCACAGCTGCCAGGACGCAGAGAGAATCAGCCAAGTGTTGGGGACAGATATAAACCCCAAAGGCACATCCCCAGTGATCTACTTCCTCCTGCCATTCCCCACCTGCCTACAGTTACCACCCAGTTAGCCCACCCAAATTGTTAATCCATCAAGTGGATTAATCCACTGATTAGGTTACAGCTTTCCTGATCAAACCATGTCACCTCTGAACATTCCTTCATTAACACAGGAATTTGGGGGAACACCTCACATCCAAATATAACATTCTGCCCTGGTCCCTCAAAGCTTATATCCCTTTACAATGCAAAATGCATCCATTCAGTCCATCGCCAAGAATCCCCATAGTCTTAACAGTTCCAGCATTGCCCAAAAGTCCAAGTTCAAAGTTTCCTTTGATACTCAAAGCAAACTATTGTCTATGAGTTTAAAAATCAAAAGCAAATTACATATATCCCATATAGAGAGGCACAGAGTAAACATTCTCATTCTAAAAGACAGAATAGGGGCAGAGAAAGAAAGGGTAGAACCAAAGTCAGACCCAAGCCCAGCTGGGAAAACATTAGGTCCTATAACTGCAAGTCTGGCGTCCGGGGCACATAATGGTGAGAATCCCGGAAAAGAACTTGGCAGGCACCCCTGTGCAAGCAGTATGCCCCCAAGGTCTCTTCTCAAGGGAGGTTTCGTTTTTATACCCTTGAGTCTGCCATGGGTATGACCTTACTGATTCCTGATATTTCCTCAAGGTGTCTTTCTAATTGTCTCTGTGCAAAGTACTTAGTTTCTCTTTAGTGGTGATAATGTCTTCAGCAACCACAACTTTCTTGGCACCAATTTCACATGTGTTCCTCTGAACACGCTGCAAATTTTTTGGATCTTTCTTGTCTGCTTTCTGTTCCCAGTTATCACAGTAAGTGTCTACAATCTGCCATCAAGACCCATACCACTGCGTGGATTCTGTGCTGCCTTGACATTTCCTCTACCAGATTAATTAGGCCATCACCTTTAAATCTAGATTCACACAGAATCTCAGGACTAGAACAAAATGTAGACAGGGTCTTTGCCAAAATGTCACATGAATGGCCATCAGCCCCAGTCCCAACAGAGTCCCTGTTCCCCTCTGAAACCTCATGAGCACAGACTTAACGATCCACATTCTTATCGGTGCTGTTTTTTCCCACCAGAATTGCCCATTAAGCTCTGCTTACAATAATCTGAAGGTTTTCCAGCCTGCATTTTCAAACTTTTCCAAGCTCCTCCCACAAACCAGTTTCAAAGACTTCTGAGCCACATAGTGAGGTTAGTCACAGCAACGACCCAACTTCCTGGCACCAATTTCTGTGTTAGCCCGCTTTCCATCGCCCAGAACAAAATGTCTGACAGAACTTAGAAGAGGAAAATTTTGTTTTGGACACACAGTTTC
Source organism: Xerus rutilus (assembly GCA_028644305.1). Taxonomy (NCBI): domain Eukaryota; kingdom Metazoa; phylum Chordata; class Mammalia; order Rodentia; family Sciuridae; genus Xerus; species Xerus rutilus. Next base: position 3,689,146 of record CM053413.1, read on the forward strand.
AGAGGTTCGGTCCATGAATGACTGACTATTGCTCTGGGCCTGAGATGAGGCAGACCATCATGGCAGAAGGGCGTGGTGGAGGAAAGCTGCTCAGATCAGACTGCCAGGAAGCACAGGAAACCAGCAAGCATCAGGGACAAAATACGAACCCAAAAGGTACAGCCCCAGTCACCTATTTGCCCAGCCATGCCTCTCCTGTCAACAGGTCCCACCCAGTTAGTTCTTCTAAAATATGAGTCCGGGTGGGGGTGGTGGCTCAGTGGTGGAGCACTTGCCTAGCATGTGTGAGGCACTGGGTTCGATTCTCCGCACCACATATAAATAGATAAAATAAAGGTCCATCGACAACTAAAAAAATGTTTAAAAATAAAATAAAATATCAGTCCATCAAGTGGATTAATCCATTCCTCAGGTTACAGCTCTCCTAATTGAATCATGTCACCTCTGAGTTTTTGGAGGGACACCTCATATCCAAACCATAGCATCAAGGGGCTTCAGTGACATGCAGTTGCTGCCTTGGTTGCAGGTGCAGGGTCCTTGGGAACCAGATGAGAGGACTGAGACGACAAGGGCCTGTCCTAGGATGGACACTGGTGGAGAGGAAGGAATCACGAGGGGCAGAGAGAGAGGAGGACTAGGGCTGCTCCCAGGGAAGAGTGGCTGCTGAGATGGCTCCTCTGAGCTGTCCTGAGTTGGGGTGAGGGGCAGGACATTATACCCTGGGCTGATCCAAGTTGTCCTAGGAAGGGAATGGCAGCCTGGATGAGAGGTGCGATTCAGGGGACTGAAGGGACAGACAGCAGAGGTCTGCTTTCAACAGCATTCCCAGAAGCCAGGAGCAAATCCTTCACACCTAAAGACACTGGGAAGCGTGGCAGTGTCCCCTCGGCCTTGCCCGGCCTAACTGGTATCATGTGCTGACAGGTGTTTCCTGAGTTTGTTTTTTTGTAGTGAGAGTGTGTGTGTGAACGTGTGCATGTGTGCGCTACCGTGCCTGTGGGCGTGTGTGTGCGCGACGGTGGGTACGAGTGTGTGCAGGTAGGTGTATGTGTCTGTGTGTCCAAGCATGTGTGACTACACATAGCTGCATGCCGTGCACACGTGTGGGTGTGTGACTCTATGGGGGTGCGTGTGTGTGCTGTGTGCATGTGTGAGCGTATGCACTCGTGTGAGGCATCTGCCACGTGTGTGGATGTGGCACTGTGTGTCTGAGGCAGGGCACTGTGGCAGAAGATGGGGACAGCAGGGAGACATCTGTGCGTCCCGGAACGCAGCTCGTGGACCTTCTGCTGGTGCCTGCCTGGGTCAGCTCTCTGCGCCGCCTGGGCCTCTTCCCACTGTGTTGGCATTTTGCATGGGTCCGGGCCTCCCCACAGTCCCCTTGAATGGACCTCACCGGTCGCGCTTATCTTTATGTCTCTGGCACCTTGTATGGTGGCTGGCCCTGGGGCTGCCATTCCCACGCACATGCAGGCATGAACAATGAGTGAAAAGAGAACAAGGGTCCCCGCGACCCCAGGAGCAGTTTCCTCGGGGGAGGGGCAGGGAGCACTGCCAGTGATGTCACAAGGGACGGCTGGGATGGAAGGTTCTGGAAGGTTGAATGGGGTAGAAGACCTATTGGGGAGGGAGGGAAACTACCCCACTTCCTGCCTCCCTCCACCACCATCATCCCAGCCGGGCCCAGAGGGCTGGCCAGGGGCAGCACATGCCTGGGCTTCCAGGAGGGGGCACCTGCTCACTGTCTTTGCAGAAGGAAGCACCTGCGTGGTGCCATGTCCGAGCTCCCGGCACCTGGCCGTGACGGCCAGACCCACAGCTGGTGAACAGCGGCTCGCAGTAAGGCTTTCCGGCAGGTCATGACTTGGCGTGTGGACACTTCCAGGGCAGTGCTGTGCTGGGGACCGTGCATGTCTGCTTTCATTGCTCTGGGGTGTTTTGCATTGACCAGAGTCCAGCTCTTGCTGGCCTCAGGGCCTTCCTCCTGCCCAGAACCCAGCTACTCTCTGCGGCTGCTGTTAGCTCCGTGTGCAGGGAAGACTCTGGTCGTGCTGCTGAGTCTCATCCAGGGTGTCCCCATGCCAGCATGCACGTGGTGACATGTGGGGCCGGTCGTTCCTGGTTGGAGGAAGGTGTCCTGGTCTCTGTGGGTGTTTTGCAGCATCTGCCTCCATCCAGTAGACACCAGTAGTGACCAAAGCTGCCACACACTGCCAGGTGTGTTCCTTCCGGGGGGACAGAATCTCAGGTGCATTGAACCAGCATATTCAGGTGTGTACTCATTCAGTTCACACTGATTGTGACAGGTATTGGGTGGGGTGTTAGGAGTTAATGATCAACAAGACGGTCACACACACACACACACACACACACACACACACACTTTCATGGAACTACAAAGTGGTAATTTGTAGTTTTCCTTGATCACAAAGGAAAATCAAGAATGGGGACGGAGATCTGGTTCATCCCAGGACAGCAAGGGATGCTCCCCAGTCTCTGGAGTCACCTGTTGTGACATTTCCTACCGGTGGAGTCACACCCTGTGTGGCCTCGTGGGTCTGGTTCTCACCGAGCGCGCCGCAGCATGTGATGGAGCCTGGCTCCTGCTCGGGGCTGAGTGACGTCAAGCACACGGATGGCTGTGCTGACCCACTCGGCACCGCCGTGTTGTGGGCGCCTTCTGGGTGTCTTTACACAGCCGAGGGGTTTGCACGGCCCGGGGCTCCAGGACTCACCCACCAGCCACTCTGGTTGCACACATCTGTCCCCCAGTCTTCTCTTCAAACTGAGCAAGCGCGACGCCCTTGGCAGAGAGCGGGAAAGCCCGCCTGGGGAATCCCTCCTCGGTGTTCCTGACTGACCTGGGACTGAGGATGTGGCTTTGTGCGGATGTGGGACTTCTATTCCCAAATGTGCTCTAAGGAAACAGACGCTTCCTGATGGTCCTTGTAGATAGGCCCGTGGTGCATTATTACATTCTAATTACTTAAAATCTTTATCATAAATTCCAGTTGGGGGAGCGTGCGATTTGGGCACAGAGTACACGTGCCACGTCTCATCCATAGCTGGCCTCCCATAGCCGCAGGCGCACATCCTCGGATTCAGCCAACTGTGTGTAGAAAATATTCAGGAAAAAACTGTCTGTACCCAACACGCACAGACTTTTGTGTTACCATTATTCCCTAAGCAACAGTGTGATGAGCGCCCGCAATGCTGACCTTGCGTTAGGTGTTATAAATCTTCCAGAGGGGACCTGAGCCTATGGGAGGATTGCACAGGCTCTGCACAAACGCTACCCCATTGCATATAAGGGATGGGACACCTGCAGGCTGGGGTGTTAGTAGAGGGGCCCGGAAACAATCCCTGTGACACACCAAGGGACGCCTGTAATTCCTTCTTCCTTTCTTTTTCCTTCCTTCTCTGTCTCCCCCGCCCCGTCCTCTTTCTTTCGTGTGTGTCGAATTCCAAGCTTGGACAAACACAGCCTGGTCAACCAACACAGAATGCAAGCATCACCTCAAGTTCCCTCTGGCTCCTCCTTCTCAGGAACCACTCCTCCCTCTCCCAGCCCGTGGCAATCACGGATCTGCTCTCTGTCACACCCGGCTGGTTTTGGCCCTTTTCTTGTTGTTTCATCAGAGGTCTTTACATTTGAAGGAAATACAACCTTTATCTATTAGATATCTTGCCTGTATTTTTTCCTGGTTTGTCGTTGACCTTTAGATTATGTTGATGGTATTTTCTGCCTTGTGGAAAATGCAAAAGTTTTATATACCAAGAATTACCCTGTTCTTTTCTTTATGCTCTGGGAGTTTTCATGTTATACAGTAAGGCTTCCATCTCCACAGATTCCACATCCTCAAACTCAAGCAATCTTAAATTGAAACTACTTTTTAAAAATTGCATATATTCTGAGCTGGGTGTGGTGGCACACGCCTGTAATCCCAGCACTTTGGGAGGCTAAGACTGGAGAATTGCAAGTTCAAGGCCAGCCTCAGCAAGGGCGAGGAGCTAAGCACCTCAGTGAGGCCCTGTCTCTACATAAAACACAAAACAGAGCTGGGGATGTGGCTCAGTGGTGGAGTGCCCCTGAGTTCAATCCCTGGTGCCAAAAAAAAAAAAAAAAAGCATATATTCTGGACATGAAATATGTTTTCTGTCCTTATAACCTAAACAGTGCAGTAGAGCAGCTAGCACTTACACTGTCCCTCGTATTATTAACCATCTCGAGATGGTTTAAAGTCTCCAGCAGGCTGTGTGTAGTTTCTATTTAAATGCTGCCAGTTCCACAAGCAGCTTGCATGTCACTTTGCAGGGGCAACTTGAGGTACATCTGATGTCTGCAGGGGGTCCTGGAACTATCCCCAACACATACTAAGGGATGACTATCTTTTATTTATTATTAATTTATTTACTTAGATGCATTTCAAGTCAGAGTACATATGTAGAGCTCAATTTTTCCATCTCTCTGGTTGCAAACAAGATAGTCACCAAGATAGAGTCACACACACAAGATAGTGAGATGTGTCTTCATACATGCACCCGGGGTAGTGAAGTCCATCTCATTCAACCATTTTCAATACTCCCATTCCTCCTCCCCTCCCCCCACCTGCCCCCTACCCCACCCATTTCTCCCATGCTCCCCACCCCCACCCCCCTTATGGATCAGCATCCACTAATCAGAGAGAATATTCAGCATTTGTTTTTTTGCGACTGGCTTACTTCACTTAGCATAATGTTCTCCAGTTCCAGGATGACTATCTTTAAGGCAAGTCGACTACAGCAGATCAATGAGGTCTCGTGAGAGTTTCTTTCCCATGAGAGGTTTCCAAATATTCCCTCACCCACAGGTCACATGCAGACCTAGTTCTTGTATTCTAACCATGGAAGAGTCTCTTCTAGAAACTCACAGATTGAATACCCTCTGAACTTTACAAATTCTCTGCTATCTGGGGAACAGGCTCCTCTTCTCTCCTCCCAGGCTCAGGACAGGCATAACTAATCGGTCCCAGGATTCCGGGCAGGCCTGACCTGCGGATGGGAGTGGCTCCTTTGCCGACGTGGCTAAGTCCCCCTCTTTTGCCTTGTAGTACTATGAGGAAGAATGGTTCCTGTGAACTTGGAAGGGCTGAAATTCCAGAGTCCCAAGGAAAGGAGACTAAGGACCTTAAAGTAGACATGAGTGAAACGCCAGGTATGCCATTCCTGGGAGCAAGAGAGGGGGGCATGTTGATTCCATGTTGACCCAGCTGCCCTTCATCACAGACCCGGCCTTGGCTGAGGGGGCCCGACTGCTTGGCCCATCTCCACTCCCAGTAGAACATGGAGGAAACCTGTGCAAGGGGTTGGCCGCGTGCAGCTGGCCCCCGTTCACAGGCAGAGTTCACGAGTCCATCGACACGGGGCCTCATTTGCATGCCTGAGCCACTCGGGCACCAATCACAGCTCCTCTCCATCAGGATGTTGTACCCGTGTGGGCACAGTGCCCAGGAACCATCCAGAGTCACAGTGATCCGATATCATGATGTGACAACCACTGTACAGCCAGAACCGAGCCCAGGGGCATTGTGTGATCGCAGACCTCCGCTCACCCTCCTAGCTGCCCTTTTCTTTTCTTTCTTTTTTCTTTTTTAGGGATTGAACTCAGGGGCACTCGACCACTGAGCCACACCCCCAGCCCTATTTTGTGTTTTATGTAGAGACAGGGTCTCACTGAGTTGCTCAGCGCCTCGCCTTTGCTGAGGCTGGCTTTGAACTCACGATCCTCCTGTCTCAGCCTCCCAGAGTGCTGGGATGACAGGCTGGGATGACACCACCACGCTTGGCTCTAGCCCTTTCAAAGCACATAAAATGTTGGCAAGAATGATGATTCTCATGGTCCCTCCTCAAGCAGTAATGATCTTAAAAACCCTTGTGTTGGTCACTGTATCCATCTCCTAGGGCTGTTAGAACAACGTGGCCCAGGCTAGGTGTCTGAAACAACAGAAATGTATCATCTCCCAGTTCTGGAGGCCCGAAGTTCAAAACCAAGGTGTGGGCAGGGCTTTTGGAGGTTCTGAGGGAGATTCTGTCTCAGGTATCTCCCAGCTCCTGGCGACTACCGGCCGTCCTTGGTGTTCCTTGGCTTGTGCATGTTGCTCCAATCCCTGTGTCTGAGCCCATTTACTGTTGCTATAACAGAACACCCGAGACTAGGAAATTTATAACAAAAAGAGGTTGGGTCATGGTTCTGGAGGCTGCATTGTCACATGGCGGATGGCATCCTGTGGTGGGGCACGTGAGAGCAGCAAGTGGGCGTGTGCAAAACAGGGAAAACACACGGGGCAGGGCCTTGCTCGGCAACAACCCCTCACGAGATAACTAAGACCGTCCTGCGAGAGCAAGGCACACTCACTGCTGCTTGAACTAACCTGGTGTCCCGAGAATGGCACCGACCCCTCTCACTGACCTCCTCCACGTAAAGCCCCCTGCCAACACTGCCACCACGACAGCACATTTCAACATGAGTTTTGGAGGCGACCGGCTACTTCCAACCACAGCACCTGCCTCTGTGTGCTCGTGACCCTCTCCTCTGTGTGCATCTTTCTGTGTCCTTTCCCCTTTGTGCAAGGACAGCAGTCACTGGATTTAGCAACCACCCTAACTCCATGATGATTTCACCTCAATATTCTTAACCAAATCCACTTGCAAAACCCGTTTCCCGATGAGGCGACAGACATCCCCACCCTCAAGGGCTCTGCAAAACACGAGCTCGTGTCTCGCCCTTGCCACATGTGTGGCGTGGGGGCACAGGCTTCTTCTTGACTTAGGCTTTCTCCATCTTTGTAGCAGAATAGAGCAGAAAGAACCCAGGAGTGACATGATCCATCACTGGCCAAAGCACATGTAGTCACTTCGTATTAATTTAGCTTTTTTTAAAAAAAAATCCATGTAAATACAGGTTGAGGTTCCATAATCTGAAAATGCAAAACCAAAATGCTCCGAAACCCAAACCTATGAGCACCACCACCGCACCACAGGCGGAAAACCCCACACCCGATCTCAACGGCACGGGTGGCTGCAGAAATGCACAAGCATGGTGCAAAAGGGCCTTCCGTCTGTGTGCGTGCAGGTGACGCCTCAGGGAATACTGTGTCTGGATTTGGGTCCCATCCCCAAGGTACCTCATTTTGTTCAGGCAAATATTCTAAAACCTGAAAACAATCCAGATGTCAGAAGCATTTCTGTTCCCAAGCATCCCTGTGATGCAGAACTCCAGTTAATGGTTCATACACAGAATCATTTAAGGACGAGGTGGGTAGGTAGTTACGGCTTCATCTGAAATGCATCGAAAAATAAGATGGAGGCAGAGATGGAGGAGAGGCGCATCCTGGAGGTATACGATAGGGCCAACTGGCAAAATGCCAGCCACAGTGGCAGGTAGGTGGTGGGCAAGAGGGAGTTTGCTATACAGTTTTTTCCATCCATGCTTGAAATTTTGTTTTTATAATAAATTGTTGTAAAGGGCCATGAAAAAATAAATAAATGAGCCGGGTGGCGCATGCCTGTAATTCCAGTGGCGTGGGAGGCTGAGGCGGGAGGATTGTGAGTTCAGAGCCAGCCTCAGCAAAGGGAGGCGCTAAGCAACTCAGTAAGACCCTGTCTCTAAGTAAAACACAAAATAGGGCTGAGAGCGTGGCTCAGTGGTCAAGTGCCTCAAGTTCAATCCCCGGTATCCCAAAATAAATAAATAAACAAATGAACAAAACAAAAAGTGAGAGAGGGAGCTTCGCTATGGCAGCCGTGACGCATGCATCTTCACCCAAGGAGGGGGTTAGTGAGTGCTCAGCACCGCAGCTCCCAGAGCCCAGCCACCCCCTGCAGAGGTGCTTCGTTAATGAAGCACCCGCCACCCACCCCCATGACTGTTGGCAGCTCCTCCCAGGTTGTGGACCACCGATCGAGATGGCGAAGTCCTCCTCAGGCTGGCGAAACACGGGCCAGGCCACGAGACCCCGATGACCATCCCCGAGCTTTTTCAAGAGTCAGTCCAACGATTTGGCGCGTATCCAGCTCTCTCCTCAAAGAATGACAATAAATGGGAAACTCTGAATTTCTACCAGTACTACCAAGGTTGTCGGAAAGCCGCCAGAGCCTTGATCAAGGTGAGCGGGTCACCCATTCCCGGGCCTAGACCACACGTGCAGCGTGGCCCACATACGTAGATCAGGTACGAGACCTGCCCAGCTCCAAAACACGCACAAGTTCATTGATGAAATTGCTCCCCGCAGCCGACCCTCAGCCAGCCGGGGCCCCCGTGGAGGAAGCCACTGTTGCCAGTTTTTCATATGTCCTTTGGGGAAAAAATCACATGCATATATCATACGATTTTCACGTTTGCCCATTTTACACGTGTGGTGTCATTTATACCCGTGGTCGTGAATCTTGCTTTTGTCCCTTATTATGGCATCTCTATATATTAGTCAGTCACTGCTGTAGTGACTTCAAATGACAGATGTTTGTTACATCACAGGAATCCAGGGGCAGCTTTGCTGGGTGGCTCTGGCTCAGGGTCCCTCATGAGGCTGCTGGCAGGCTGTCCAAGCTTACTTACATGGTACCCAGAACAAAAGGGGGGTCTTTTCGCCAGTCAATTTCGCCAAGTCTCCTGGCTCATTATCAGCGACATTTGGAATAGGCCTGCATCTTTATTTTTTTTAACTTTTTTTTTTTTAGTTGTAGATGGTCACAATACCTTTATTTAATTTATTTATTTATATATGGTGCTGAGGATCGAACCCAGTGCCTCAACATGTTAGGCGCATGCTCTACCACTGAGCCACAACACCAGCCCCAGACCTGCATCTTTAAATGTGCACTTTATCACTATATGATGTCATGCTCTTGAGTACTCTGGTTATTAGAAGTAAAAATAATTCCACATCTATTTGAATGTCCATACATACAGGCGTACATATGTGTGCACGTGTGTGTGTGGTTTTGGTTTTAGGTTTTTTTTGTACTGGGGTGGAACTCAGAGGGGCTGAAATAGGGTCTCACCAAGTTGCCCAGGCTGGCCTTGAACTTGCCACCCTCCTCCTCACCCTGTTGTCCCTGGGATCACCACTTGACACTGTGCACCACCACGCCCAGCTTAGGATTTTACAGGAAACATACAATAACCTGTGTTGGCGTGGATGCCGAGGCAAATGGTTGGGCCCCTTGGGAAAAGGGGATGGTGGTCCCTAAAGCGTTAGACCTGGGGTTCCAGGTGGCACGAGGAGTGAGCAGGGCCACAGGACGGTGCATGGCAGCCACAGCACAGCGGCGCCGTTCAGGACGGCCACACGGCAGGGGGAGTCCAAACTGGGACACTATCCAGACACAACATCCAAATGCCACGACTGGACGAACCGGAGGGCACCCGAGCGGCCAGACACATCAGCCACAGGAGGACAAATGCCACCCACCCGATCCCTTCCCAGGAGGCTCCCAGGGTCTTCACATCCATAACTAGAGGAAGCAGCAGGTGGCAGCTGGCGCTGGGAAGGGATGGCGTCGCTGTGGAATGGGGCAGAGCTTCGGGTTCGGAGAGGACGGGGAGGGGGCGCCACACACAGTGCGAATGGGCTCCACGTCCCTGGACAGCACCTCAAAAATGGTGAAGATGGCAAAGTCCATGTTGTACATATTTTGTGGCTAAAAATAAAGAGATAGACCAACAGGGTGTTGTTACACAGAGGGAGGCAAACAACCTGCCAGCGTCACAAAAACCGCATCCCTCCGATTTGAGACGTGACACTGACCCCTTTTGAGTCTGTTTTCTCTCATCCTGATGATCCACTCACGGCTCCCGCTGGAGACCCCTCTGAGTTGATGCCTCCTGTCTGTCTTCCTTTCCAGCTGGGCCTACAGCGTTTCCATGGAGTTGGCATCCTGGGATTCAACTCTGCCCAGTGGTTCATTGCAGCTCTTGGCGCCGTCTTGGCAGGGTAAGGCACCGTCCTGGTCCGTGGTGAGTGCTGATGAGCCACTGCCCTGGGCTTGGCAGGTTTGGCTGGCGAGCAGGAATTTCAGAGAGACCCACTCACAAATCATACCGATCACGGGTCAGGTGTAATAATATTCATTAAGCTGGTACATTTTTTTCTTCAGCTGTAGAACTTTATTCAAAGTAACGACTACAGATAACAGCTGGAGATTTCTGATTACGTGCCCAGCACTGTGCTCTGTGTGTATGAGCCGATGAAAATCTCACAGGAGCAATATGAAGTGAGTCCTGTCATCCCCTATTTACGGATGAGAAAGCCAGGGCTCACACAGCCAGTGGGCAGGTCAGCACCCAGAACCAGGCTGTTAAGTAAACTTCACACAGAAAATTCCATGTTATTTCCCTCTGTCTGCATGAGACCTCATTCATTTGTTTTCATTTTTATTTAATTTTTATTGTGATAAAATATGTATAACAAGGAATTTATATTGTACTGTCTCCAGAGGAATCTTCTCAGCCAATAATGGAATTATGGAGGGGCTAGGATGGCCTGGAATTAAATCCCACATAGTTGGGGAGTGTTTAGTTCACCTTTGGGACATGGTTTACCAGATTATGCAGTGAGTATTTAAAGAAATGGTGACCATCTGTATGGTCAAGTGAAAGCCCACATGAAGTCCCTATGTATAGTGGTTAATCCCTAAAGAAAAACGATCAGCCAGCTCTGTCTACATCGGGGTTTCTCCCTCCTGACACCGGGAGGCTGGACCACTGTCTGTGGAACATCAGGGTGTGGAGCACCATCCAGTAAATGTCAGCAGCACCTTCAAGTGGTGACACCATAAATGTTCCCAGGATTTTCCAAGTGTGCCCTCATGGGACAGAATCACCCCAGTTTAGGCTCCCTAGGTTAGGGGATGCCATAGATCCCCGAGAGACTCTGCATCCCATGATGATGAGGTCCTAGGATGCAGCCCACCTTTACATTCACACACTCAGTGAGGAGGGAGGGTGGAAGGCCATCCCAGAAGCTGGGGGTCCCCTGGTTCCTATCATCTGCCCGTCAGGAGCGAATTTGGCGTCTGGCATGAGCAGGGACGGGGCAGCAAGAGTAGCAGCAACTGTCACAGGAAACTGAGGCACACGACCAAAGCAGGCAGCACGGGAGGCGCCAAGACCCAGAGCACTCTGGAACATTCTGCTTTCTGAATTTCATACGAGCATGTATTACTCCTGACTTACAAGTGAGTTGGAGTAAACTTTAACAAAGAGTCCACTTGAGCGTCAGGACCGCACGGTGAGACAGTGGTTCCGGGGTGGGCTCTGGTCTCGGGTGCAACCTGAGTTTAGAGCTATGGTCTTCCCCGGATCTTGTGTCATTTGGGAAGATGAGGATGATTTCAATACACCTCCAAGCCTCACAGGATTGTTAAAAGTTTCAATGAGATGATGCTCATTAAGCCCTTAGACGGCGCCTAGAGAATAGTGCATCCGCAAACAGTGATTAGAATCACTACTGCATGTCATTAAAACCTGCATAAGCCGGGCACGGTGGCTCAAGCCTGTAATCCCAGCACTTAGGGAGGCTGAGACAGGAGAATCGCGAGTTCAAAGCCAGCCTCAGCAATGGCGAGGCGCTAAGCAACTCAGTGAGACCCTGTCTCTACATAAAACACAAAATAGGGCTGGGGGTGTGGCTCAGTGGTCGAGTGCCCCTGAGTTCAATCCCCAGTACCACAAAAAAAAAAAAAACCTGCATAATTCTCTGCACAATCTAGCAGTACAACTAGATCAACTGAGCAGAGAGCCCAGAAATAGACCTGCACGCACTTGGTCACTGACTTTATATTTAAAAAAAGCACCAGCGTAGTCCAATGGTGCTGGATGTGCACATGGGAAATATGTCAGCCTTGATCCCTACCTCACACCACACACAGACTCAAACTGAGGTGGACTATAGACCTAATCCCCAGAGCTAAACTCTAAAGCTTCTAGAAAAAGGAAGCACAAGAGAATATCTTCACAACCTGGAGTACCCCCAGGTTTCTTGGGACACAGAAAGCAAGAAAACATAAAAGATTGACAAATGTACTTCGTTAACATTTAAAGTACCTGCTTGTCAAAAGACACCAACAAGAACACAACAGGCAAACCACGTGCTTGGAGAAAATGTCCATAAAAGATGACCCTGCCAGAGAATTTGTATTTAGAATGTACAAAGAAATTCTATAACTCAGTAATAAAAAGATAAAAATTTTAAATGGGCCACAGAAATACCACAGAGAAGTAGCCCATCAGCACTTGTAAAGATGCTTGGTGTCATCTGCCATTTAAATGCAAATGAAAACTACAATCGTATGCCCCAGCAGAGGCCTGAGCCAGGGGTTCAAATCCTGAGCCCGACACTCACCTGCCGTGTAACCTCCAGCAAGCAGCCCCACCGCCCTGGCCCTCTTTTTCCTTGTCTGCACAGTGGGGAGCTGTCAGTGTTCCGTGACCCTATGTCATGATGACAACATCGGAGTTGTCACTTGTCATTGTTATTTTCGTTGCTTTCAATATCGTTAAGCCGGAGAGGAAGCTGGTGCTGAGGCTGTGACCTCAAAACTCACTTGCAAGTCTTTTCTCTGCCTGACCTCCCAGGCCAGGCTCACCTTAAGGTGAGTGAGCACACATGCAAATGTGTTTTCTTTCCCCAGGGGCCTCTGTGTTGGTATTTATGCCACCAACTCTGCCGAAGCTTGTCAATATGTCATCACTCATGCCAAGGTGAACGTCTTGCTGGTTGAAAATGATCAACAGTTACAGAAAATCCTTTCGGTAAAGCCTTACCTAGCAGTGCCCGCCAAAGTCACCTGGGCTCTGGCCAGGCCTCATCTTACTCCCCAGGAGATGCTCATGGTTGAGATGGGGGGGTGTTCTCCTCTGAACGGGCTCAGGAAGAGTCCCCATGACCATGCCGAGGTCCTGGTGAAGCTGCTTTTGTGGGGGCAGCAGATTGGAGTGGGAGAGCTTAATTTCCAATTCATATTAACTGAGTTTACTACTCAACCTCCACATAAAAAAATGCATTTATGTATTATTTTATAGACATTATTTTTCTTGTGGAAGTGTGATAATTTCAAGCCCATGCTCCCCATCACTTTCTTCATTTCTTGTCACCATTTTCATTTCCGGAATGACTTTGCTTTTCTCTTTCTTTCCCAAGTTCTGCCACTTCCTGTTTCATTTTCCTGGTGGCAGGCCCCTTTATTCCCTGAGCACCTGAGTGTCTGCTTTGTGCTCTTCCTGCCCAGCTGTGTCTGCTTCATTACAGTTTTAATCTTATGCTGGAATGCTGGATTGCAATTTTATTTCACTTTGTGGTGAAATTTTCAGGTGAGTTTTCTCTGGGTGCAAGTAAATTTAGCTCCTCTTCTTTTCTTTTTGTCGTATCTCTGTATGAATGTTGTAGAAATCTGTTTGAATGAGCTGCAGTTTCCTGCATCAGCTTTTGGCAGGAGGATCCTAAGGGTAGGAGAGTCCTTGGAAGAAACTTCTAGGCAGCCAAATTCCTCATTCAGTGCAAGAGTCCTGTGACAGTTCACATAATATTGAGTCCCACAATTATTCTTTTTTTTTTTTTTTGGTACCAAGGATTGAACTCAGGGGCACTCAACCACTGAGCCACATCCCCAGCCCTATTGTGCATTTTATGTAGAGACAGGGTCTCACTGAGTTGCTTAGCGCCTCACCATTGCTAAGGCTGGCTTTGAACTTGTGACCCTCCTGCCTCAGCCTCCCAAGCTGCTGAGATCAGTTCTTCTCTTTTAATATCTCTATAGACATGTCTTGCCATTGATGTCATATTCTGATCACGCTGATCATGTGTCTTCCCATCTCTGAAATTCAGGTACACTGTCCAGACTCACAAAATCCTAGCTAGAGCCACTGAGATTCCATACCAGGCTTCCTTCGTCTCCTGATTCCTGGCCTGGTTCAGGAATGACAGGCTCTACCTCTAGCCTTAAGCTCTTGGGAGTTACTTTCTTTTTTCTTTTTTTTTTTTTTAAATGTTTATTTTTTAGTTTTAGGTGACAGAATATCTTTATTTTATTTTTATGTGGTGCTGAGGATCGAACCCAGTGCCTTATGCGTGCTAGGCGAGCACGCTACCACTGCGCCATAATCCCAGCCCCGGGGGAGTTACTTTCTTAAGTGATGCTGCTGTGGTCTCTAATACCCAGGTCATCACTGTTCACACCGTGGGGCAGCTGGTGGTGGGCGGGTGGGGTCCTTCCTCTTGCCATACAGACTGGCTTAATATGAGTTTTCTGTCACTGAAATATGCCACGGGCCCTGCCCCTTCCCTCTACAGCTCCCTCCATGCTGTAGATTACAGTCCTGCCTCTGGGTGTCTGGCCTCACATGCATAAGGGATATGAGTTACTTCTGTCTCCAATTTCACGGAAGGCACCGTCTGGGAGAGAGGGACTCGTTCTTCTAGTTGCTCGGTGTGAAGGATTCGACTGGATGTGAAGCCCCCTGGAGAGCTCTGATTTGGGGCAATGATCAGGGCTCCTGCTGTGATCATAACCCTCCGCCCCCAGGTTTCCCGTCTCTTCAAACTCCTTGCCTTTGCCTCCCAGGCTCCACCCCCTGGCCTTCACCACCCTTTCCTGCCTCCTTCCCGGTCACTGTCTTGGGCACCCCCTCCGGCCATCGTTCTTTGGAGTCCTCAAACTCCCCAGGCTTCTCTTGCAGGCTGTTGAGCGTCTAGTTCTTCCCCCTGGAAACTCCTGCCAGGCTGTCCCACCAGTTTCTTGTCTGAGCACAGTGCATGCTGGAGGGGGCTTTTTCTCTGGGCTGGCCAACTACGCCCTAGAAGTATCCTCCTTCCTTTGCACGAACAGGCTGTCGGCATCGCACCAGTCACCTGAACCATACAGTCCTCCGCAGGGTAGCAGGTTCCCGGCGCGTCCAGTGCCAGCCACCTTCATGAAGGAATTTTGCAGCCGAGGTTAGCGGAATCCTGCTGCCTAGTGCAGGGCGCTGGACAGGGAACCGGGTCGTGCTTAGCTCGCCCACCAGCGTCCTCCACGCAGAGCAGCACAGCGCGGGCGGACACGCGTCCTCTCCTCAGGCTAAGGTCCTCATCCACCTTCGCCGTCGCAGGCTACTTATGTGGACCACAAAGAATCCAGTAGCCCCCGAACCAGTCAAGAGAGAGCAGTGCCTTGCAGTGTGGGCAGGGAAAGCCAAGACGCTGGAGTTGCCTCAGGACAGAGCTTAGACTCCTGCCAGCTTCGGTCTTCCCCGGGGCTAGGCTGCCACAAAGCCCACAGAGAACTTTCTTTCAGATTCCACCAAGCAAGCTGGAGACTCTAAAAGCGATCGTCCAGTACAAGCCTCCGATGAAGGGGAGAAGCAACAACCTGTACTCCGTAAGTGTGGGAGGTGGGTGCCGGGGCGGGGCTGGGACCTCGCAAGGGAGGGGGCTTAGCCTGTCCTGGTGAGCAGGAAGAGC
>CM053413.1:3705121-3786963 GCA_028644305.1 Xerus rutilus
ACTCAGTGACATTCTCACCCACAGCATATGAGAATTCCCCTTGTCTGCATCCTTGAATAAATTCGCTTTAAATGGCCATGGGTTTAGACTCTCAAACCTGCTGTTCCCCTGAGAAATCCTAAAAAGCCATGAAGTTCATTTGACTTAATCTCCATGCAAGTGAGAGAAAAGTTGGCAATGATCCTTTGTGGACAATCACAACTCATCAGCTTCTGTGCCTTTCAGAAAACAGACATGTCCCTCTGGGGTGGGGGTGGGGCCTTACTGTGTTGCCCAGGCTGGCCTCCAACTCTTGGGTTCAGGCAATCCTCCTGTCTCAGCCTCCCAAGTAGCAGGGACCACAGGCATGTGCCACTGCACCAGCTTCAGAGATATCCATTTAAACATTAATACCAGGACCAATCAGAATCATGTATTTTAGAGGTTCCAAGTGGACAGTTTCTTAAGTCTTAAATAACTTAAAGACTCCTTGGTTAGAAACAGCCTGGACATCAGGGTCTCTCAGCTGTTGCTGGTGACATTTGAGGCAGGTAATTCTCTGTTACAAGGGGCTGTCCTGGGTGTTGTGGCGTGTTGAGCAGGGCCCCTGGCCTCCACCCTTTAGATGGAAGTAGCATCTTCCCTCTTCAAACAACCAAAAATGTCTCCAGAGTTTGCCCAATGTCTCTTGGGTGACTAAACCACCCGGGGTTGAGGACAGTGATTTGTAGGGGACAGTTTTGTGACACAGAACGTATCTACTTTGCAGGAGAGGGTGGACCTTACGGTCTTAAGTTCATTAGAACTGAGAGCAAAGAGGAAACTCGAATGTGAAATCTGGAAGTAAAGATGGCACCATAAGACAACTGGGGAGCAGGCTGGGTTCAGCATGGACCCGCCCCAAGCTGGGGCGGATCCCAGAGTTCCAAGAGGGAGGCTGGGATCAGACCACCTTTAACACCCATGGCCACAGAAGGGAGGTCTTCCACACGCCATGAGGAGAGGTACCTTTTGGGAAACAGCTTAGGTCATCTCTCAGAGAAAGAACAGGACTCCCCAAAAGGCTTTGTGTACTGCTCCTGTCCCATCCCCCTACCTTGTTAGAGACGGCCCGGGCCACGCTTTTGCCTGCTCAGATGGAGAACTGTGCAGGTCCTCCACTTTGGATTTAGCGCCTCACCCTCGCCCGGCGCCTAGCTGGGTGTCAGTCTACGGGACTTCTGCAGGGCCCGCGGGGTGCGCAGTTCAAGTGTGCTCCGAGGCACCAGATTCTACGCTAGTCAAGAGCAGGCTCTGCGGTCACACCATCCTGCCTTTGCGTGCTAGTTGCTGTTTATTTGCTGTGTGACCTTAAGCAAATAACTTACCGCTCCTGAGCCTCGGCTTCTTCATCTGCTAGAAGGAGGCCATGCATCTGTCAGCAAGGATGCCGTTGGCTTCAAGTAACAAACCTGACCTCAAATCGTGTAAGCGCATGAAGATCATTCGTTGGCTTGTGTAATTACAGCTCAGAATGTGGGTTTCAGGCATGGCTGGAACCAAACAAGGTGCCCTGGGTTCTTTTTGGCTCTCTCGATTTCTTGGCTCCGCTCCACCCTCGCTTTTCCCACCCCCATACTCCCGGGGCCCGCTCAGCAGCTCCTGCGGCTGCGTCTCATTCACCTCCACTTAGTCAACGTCCCCGCATGGCCCGCTAGTCTTCATCTTCACTGTGATTGGACCACTTGAAGTCACATGCCCAGACGCTATCCAATCACTGTGGCCCATGCCAATGGACTTGTCGGGCTTCAACCAATCAGGGTTGACGGCTGGTGCTGGGGCGGAGTCCTCCTCCTGGGGGTGGTGACTGCGGGGCAGCGCCGGGCGCCGTGCTCTGGAGGGCGGTGGACGAGGCGGCCCTGTGCCCGGCGCCCTGAGCACTTCACAGGGAGGTTGCCGCTCGGAACCTCTGCGGGAGTTGGTCCCGAGGTCATTCCCACTTCACAAACGAGGAAACTGAGGCCCCAGGAGCCCGACGGGCCGTCCCAGGTGAGGGCACTGGGAAGTGCAGAGCTTTCGAGGGGCCTGGAGCCTGCACTTGCCCAGCCCTGCCTTGTCGAGGAGTCACCGAGGCCAAGCGCATGGGTGTGTCCCCGGGGACCGGCGGGGTCCCCATCCTGGGCTCTTTCCCGTCCGCAGTGGGATGACTTCATGGCGCTTGGTAGCAGCATTCCTGACGCCCAGCTGGACCATATCATCGAGACCCAGAAAGCCAATCAGTGTGCGGTCATCATCTACACCTCAGGGACCATCGGCGACCCCAAGGGCGTGATGCTCAGCCACGACAACGTAAGCGCCAAGCCCTTGGCTCGCGGGCGGGTTGGGGTGCTTGCCTGGAGAGGGGCAGGTGGGGGCAGGAAGACTATTTTAAGACGGTGGGTACATTCAATACCCTGATGGTGGTGATGGTTTCAGGGGTGCAGACATGCGTTGGTATGTGTTGAGTGTATACTGCAAAAATGTTTAGTTTGTTGTATGTCAATTATAACTTGTTGAAACTTTATTGAAGACAGTAGCGGGTATTGCATGCTCGCTGCATGTCAGGTACTGTTTTGAACATGTCTGCATTTAGTAAATCCTCTAGTGATTCTATTGATTTTCTCTGGCAAATGCTATTTTACAAATGAGAAAACTAGCCCAGAGAGGGTTAGCTGCTTGCACAAGGTCACACAGCAAGTAATGTGAGAGAGCCAGGATTTGACCCAGGCAGGCTGGTTCCACCATCCCCACCTTTAACTATGCTATATATCTATGTGGCTGGTGTGTAAAGATGTCCAAAGAGATGCTGTTAAAAATGCAAAAGGCAGGTGCCGAATAGTGCTTAGAACACGATACCATTTTTTGGTTAAACATTTTTAAATGACCACAAGTGATAGGCACATGGTCAGTTTTAAAAGCTGAAACTTTCTGGCAGGACATGTACTTAACAGATGAGGACGGTTCCCTGCTGAGGGAGGAAGATGGTTGGTTTTCAAGGAGACATTTCTACCTTATTAAAGCTTTCTCCCCAGCCTGCTCACTACTGGTTACCAGCAAATGCTGGTGCCTGACGCCACAACCTGAGGCAGGAGTCATTCTTGTGCTCCCTTTACAGAAGGAAAACGAAGTCCAGAGATGTTAAAGAGCTTGCCCCAGGACACACAGCTAGTAAGTAGCTTTAGACCCACACAGTGCCGCTCTCAGATCTGTGCTTACAGTCCTTGCGCCAGGAAAACATCTTGGCAGATGCAAAGCCACGAGGAGCCCGTGTGCTAGCCAGAGTAGGGTCGAGGAATCCTTTCCAGTCAGAATTAGTTTCCTCTCCAACAGCAGTTTGAGTATTCCAGGGCAGTTATACAGCTGGCTTTTGAATTTTTACAAATTCTGGTTTTAGCATTTGTCACTTGGTGCCATGCTGGTCGTGTGACTTCACAAAGCTGGATCTCAGTTTTGCCCATGTGTAAAATGGGGACAGGACGAATGCCAGCCTTGTATGACGGGAGAACTCCATGAGGAGCCTGGCCTGTGGGCAATTCCAGGGCCATCAAGAGCCTCACCTGGTGCCCTGTCTCAGCTAGCTATTGCCGTGTGACAACCAGAACCTCTGGGTCTGTGGGGCATGATCCTATGCCTACACCTTGGATTCTTCTCTGGATTTCTCATTTTTATGTGAGTCCAAAGACAGCCTGGAGGACTTCTGATTCTTCTACAACTAACAGACTCTCTTGCACTCTGCTTCAGCAAGACCCGGGCCTAGGGATTCAATCTATACATTAATTAAAATGCAGCTTCCTGCGCCACTGGATGAATACATACGCTCTGCTGTGGCAATGAGGCGTCATAGGAATTTGTAACAAGGTTCAGAGGTCACAAGAGCCCTTACAAAGGAGCTTGGGCTCCATTGTATGATGCAGATACAGAAAAGGTATTTTGAGGTCCAGATCCCATTACTGCTCCCCTGAACCTGTGCAGTCACCTCTGCCCTGTCCCCCACCCCTGCCTGTGAGCACCTGAGTCAGGTCCCTCCCTCCTCTGTCTACAGCCCACTATGGCTCCCAGCTCCCTCAGGGTCAAAACCCAAGTTGTCCTCATGCCCACAGAATCCTTTACAACCTGCCCAATCACCTACCTCCACTCCCTTTCTCCTCTCTTCCCCTCACTTCCTCTGTTCCAGCTACGTGGGCCACCCATCAGGCTTGGTCTTGCCCCGGGCCTTTGTACAGGATATGCCCTCTGCCTGGAGTTCTTTCCCCAGATAGCCACATGGCTTGCTTCCTCATTTTCTTTGGACTCCTTCTTAAATGTCACCTCCTCAGTGAAACCGTCCTTGACTTCTAGGTTTGAACTGGCAAACACGGACACCACCTGAGTCCCAGTGCCCCTCTGGCTGCCTTTCTTCCTCGGCATTTCCTACACTGACACCTATTTCTCATGAGCATCAGACCTTGAGGGAAGGGATTGTGTCTGCGTACTGTGTCTGCAATGCCTGGTGCTCAGGGGGATTAGGTCCACTCTGGGGAATGAATGGATGAATGAATCTTAATTAGGACTCCCACCCTGCCTAGTGTTTATGTTCTAAGTAGCTTCACATTCTTCTAGCATAGGGGTCAGATGCATAGACCCTGGCACAGGGCTGCCTGGCTTGGAATCCTGCTCTTTCACTTGCTAGCTATGTGACCTTGGGCAAGTTCCTTAAATTCTCTGGGCTTTGCTTTTCCTTTCTGTAAAATGGGCACAAGAATGGTTCCTACCGTTCAGAGTTATAAAGATTTGAATGTGTAATATATGGTGTCAGTTATGCTATTGAGAGTGTAACAGTTAGGACTTAGTGGCTTAAAACACCAACGGTTTTAAGACGAATATATTAGTCTAGAATTTGGACAGGGATCAACTGAATGTTTCTTCTACCCCATTCAGTGCTATCTGGAGTTAATTGGCTGTACTCAGCCAGTGCCCAGGCTGGGTTAGAGGGTTCTAGAAGGCTTCACTCACACGCCTAGCTCTCCACTGCTCTTTTGCCAAGCTGCTGCCTCTGTGCCGTTTGGACTTCCTGGCAGAATGGCCGTGGAGCTTCCTCGTGTGGTGGCAGGCTCCCCCAGAGGCAGATTCTGGAACTACAGCCCCATTAAGGTCCCGTCCCTCTTGCTTCAAGCGGCTGATCAAAACAAATCCCTGTACCATCCCTAATTCAAAGGAAAAAGAATACCAGACTTGACCTCTGAAAGTAAAGCTGACAGGAAACCTGCAGCTTCCTTTAATTTACCATGTACACATTAAACTTTAGAACAGCCCCGAACTCAGAATAAGCTGCGTTAGTCTCAGCTAGTAGTGTTATTTATGTTGTCGTCAGCTTTATAGCAAGAAGTGAAGCCTCGATGTGGAAGCACAGGGCAACATGTCACGTTTCTCCTATGTATGGATAGTAGCTATGTGCCACACTGAGACAGACTCCTCGTAACTTCTCCTAGAACCCCTACAGGGTCAGCTGTGTCATTAACCACCTCTACAAATGAGGAAGCTGAGACTCAGAGAGATGTGGCTTGCTCAGAGTCATGAGCAGCGGAAGGCCCGAGCTGAGATCTGAGCCCAGGCAGGAGTTTCTGAACCATGGTGCAGCAAAGTCTATGCATGCCAGGCCCCTCCCCTCAACAAACAGGTAGTGGTTTCTACATTAGTTGATTTTCTGTTGCTATAACAAAACACTTGAGGCAAGCTAACCTTATAAAGAAAAGAGTTATTAGTTTTAGAGACTGAGAGTCAAGCAGTATGGCCCTGGCTCTGGGGAGGGTCCCACGGCAGGAGTGCATGTTGGAGGAGATCCTATGGCCAAAGAGGAAGGCAGAGAGCTGGAGTCCTGCTGTCCCTTCCAAAGGCAGCATCCCCAGGGACCTAAGGGCATGCACTAGGCCCCACCTCTTAAAGGTCCCACCACCTCCCGAGGACCAAGCTTCCAACACATGGACCTTGGCAGATGGGTTCAAACCACACTCAAACTGCAGCAGGACCACAGGCTGTGAGTGGCAGCACCTATCAAGACAGAAGTAAGATTCCCCTGATTGGAGATGCAGAGCATGAGATGGACTAACCCAAGGACGTATCTGGGGCCAAATGGGACTTAGCCATTGGACTTAGCTATCCTGCTGCCTCATTTACGCATCCAGCAACAGCCGTCAAGCACGTACCATGGTGGGGAACATTCCAGGTGCTGAGAATACTGCAATGAACAAGTCAGACCCAATGCTGGATCCAAGGAAGACAGACCGGAGGTGAACAGACAGACGCAGGGCTGTGCTAAGACTTAGATCAGAGCACCTTCAACTGCAGTGGTGTAAAGTGGCCTTCTAAGGAGGTGACATTCAAGCCATGCTTAATATTTAAGAAGCAGCCAACCATGGAAGTAGGTGAGTGGAGAAAGCCAGAGGAAGAGCATACCAGGCAGAGGGAGCAGCCAGTGCAAAGGCCCTGAGGCTGGAGCAGGCCTGGTGATTTGGAGGGACAGCTGTTATTGTCTATGTGGCTGGATTAGCACAGTATAGATGGAAAACTTGTAGACACACTGCTACTTTACCTGAAGTTATGCACTGGAGAGTGGAAAACACTAATCTGCTCACTGTTGGCATATTTACGTGATGGGATTATGGGTAGCCTGTTTGGTTGACAGTATTGGTTCCATTGTTTTATAATGACTGTGAGAAAGTGCTGTACAGATTTAATGCAATTCCTATTAAAATTCCAATGATGTTCTTCATAGAAATAGAAAAACAGTCATGAAATTCATGTGCAAAAATAAGAGACTCAGAATAGCCAAAGCAATCCTTCATGAGAAGAGTAAAGCAGGAGGCATCACAATACTAGACCTTAAATTATACTGCAGAGCTATAGTAATAAAAATGGCATGGTATTGGCACAAAAACAGGCATGAGGACCAATGGAACAGAATAAAAGACACAGGAAACCCACATAAATACAGTTATCTCATACTAGACAAAGGCGCCAAAAACATACATTGGAGACAAGATAGCCTCTTCAACAAATGGTGCTGGGAAAACTGGAAATCCATATGCAGCAAAGTGAAATTAAATCCCTGTCTCTCACCATGCACAAAACTCAATGCAAAGTGAATCAAGGGCTTAGGCATGAGAACAGAGACCCTGCAAAGTAGGCCCAAATCTCCATCATGTCAGCTTAGAAACTAAATTCCTCAACAAGATTCCTAAAGCACAAGAAGAAAAATCAAGAATCAATAAATGGAATTGTGGCAAACTAAAAGTTTCTTCATAGTAAAGGAAAAAATCAAAAACATGGAGAGTCTACAAAATGAGAGAAAATCCTTGCCACCTGCACCTCAGATAGAGCATTAATCTCCAGGATATACAAAAAACTTAACACACACACACACACACACAAATAAATAACCCAATTAATAAATGGGCAAAGGAACTGAATAGACACTTCACAGAAGAAATACAAATGGTCAACAAATATATGGAAAAATGCTCCACATCTCTAGCAATTAGAGAAATGCAAATTAAAACTACACTGAGATTCCATCTTACCCTAGTCAGAATGGCCATTATCAAGAACAGAAGTAACAATAGATGTTGGTGAGGATGTATAGAGAAAGGCACACTCACACATGGCTAGTGGCACTGCAAACAGGTGCAACTACTCTGGAAAGCAGTATGGAGATTCCTCAGAAAACTAGGAATAGAGCCGGGCGCAGTGGCGCAAGCCTGTAATCCCAGCACTTAGGGAGGCTGAGGCAGGAGGATCATGAGTTCAAAGCTAGCCTCAGCAGCCGCGAGGCACTAAGCAACTCAATGAGACCCTGTCTCTACATAAAACACGAAATAGGGCTGGGGAGGTGGCTCAGTGGTCAAGTGCCCCTGAGTTCAATCTCCAGTACCAAACAAAAAAACAAAAAAAAAAAAACTAGGAATAGGACCACTCTTTGACCCAGCTATCCCACTCCTTGGTCTACACCCAAAGGACTTAAAGTCAGCATACTACAGAGACGCAGACACGCTAGTGCTTACAGCAGCTCAACTCACAAGAGCTAAGCTATGGAACCAACCTAGGTGCCCTTCAACAGATGAATGGATAAAGAAACTGTGGTACGGGGCTGGGATTGTGGCTCAGCGGTAGAGTGCTTGCCTTGCATGCGTGAGGCCCTAGGTTCGATCCTCAGCACCACATACAAAGCAATAAAATAAAGACATTGTGTCCATCTACAACTAAAAAAAAAAAAATTAAAAAAAGAAACTGTGGTGCATACACAATGGAATATTACCTATAAAAAAAGATTGACTTTATGACTTTTGCTGGCAGGTGGATGGATCTGGAGACTATCATGCTAAGTGAAATCAGTCAATCCCCAAAAACCAAGGTCAAATGTCCTCTCGAACATGTGGTTGCTAAAACACAACAGGGGTGGGACGGTGGATAGAAGTTCAGTGGATTAGACAAAGGGGAATGGAGGGAAGGCAGGGGCGACGGGAACAGGAAAGACAGTGGGACAAATCAGACACAGCTTTCCTGTGTTCGTATGTAACACACGGCCAGTGTAACTCCACATCAGGTACAGCCACGGGAATGGGATCCTAATTAGAATGTTATACTCCACGTATATGTCAATGTCAAAATACCCTCTGCTGTCAAGAATATCTAAAAAGAACAAATTTTAAAATATATAAGGAGGGCTGGTGTTGTGGCTCAGTGGTGGAGCCCTTGCCTAGCATGCGTGAGGCACTGGGTTCGATTCTCAGCACCACGTATAAATAAATGAAAAAAAATAAAGGTCCATCAACAACTTAAAAAATATTTAAAATATATATATATAAGGAGTGTGGGAAGCTTCAGTGCTCATTTTACAGAAGAGGAAACAGAGGCCATAAGAGATTTAAGCCAATAGCACAAGGTCTGGCTGTTGGTGGAGTCAGGACTGGACTCTGGGACATTCACAGGCCCCTCAGGATTCTGCGTTTCCAGGAAGATGTTCCAAATCTGGTGATGGGCTCATGGGGTGCTGCAAGCCTCCAAAGCTGCCTTGGCTTCAGGTCACTGCCTGTACTGCTGTCCCCCATCTGTAAAGCGGGCTGAGGGAACTCATCCCAGATGTTGGGAGGAGGACCAAGTGACAGCTTGGAGCTACAGAGCAAGGCTGGGCAGGTGGCAGGTGCTTGGAAAGCTTTGTTAAGTGAGCACAGCAGTGGCCCTCTGGTGAGGTGGAGGCCCTCTGGGTCTTCTCTTGTATTCTAGATTACGTGGATGGCGGGAGCCGTGGTGAGGGACCTGGGGCTGACAAAAACCTCAGAGAAGCAGGAGGTGGTGGTCAGCTACCTGCCCCTCAGCCACATCGCAGCACAGATGATGGACATGTGGGTACCCATGAAGATAGGCGCTGTCGTTTACTTTGCTGAATCAGATGCTCTC
Organism: Xerus rutilus; assembly: GCA_028644305.1. Lineage (NCBI taxonomy): Eukaryota > Metazoa > Chordata > Mammalia > Rodentia > Sciuridae > Xerus > Xerus rutilus. The sequence continues at coordinate 3,714,551 of CM053413.1, forward strand.
AAGGTAAGACTGAGTGAGAACCTAGGCCCCCCTGCATCCTCTAGGACAGCCCCTGGGAGTGCAGGGCTGTCCATCCATGGAACAGGTGTCTTGCTAAACCTTGGGTCTAAGAGGCTTTTTCCTCACTCCTCATCTTCTGTTCCCAGCTTCCTAGAATATGTGATACTACCTTTTCTTGATTTATCAAATTTTAAGTATCATCAATTACCTTTCTATTGTAGGTAAAAATTTATTTCATTTTCTCCCCCATTTCCATATATTTCCCTTCCTATCCTCTCAGTGTAAATCATTCTTACCAGTTTAGCCCAGTGCTTTACTATATGATTATGTTTTCTTGCCTGGTACAACTGTTTGATTTTCCCAGAGTTAATAGTTGCCTTTCTTTTCCAGTTTCATGACTTTTTTCCATACTTGTCCAGTCACTCCTTTTGATCTATCACATGTTTATTGGCATTTTCCAAATGTTCAAATATCCATTGCATTTTTTTTCTTCCCTTCTTTAACTCTAACCTGGACTGGTTGTTGTCCTAGGTTGGACCACCTAGAAGCAAAACCTGAGATGGGTATTTTTGTGATTTATTGAGAGGAAGCTCTCAAGTGAAAGCTGTAGAGAAACCAGAGGAGCAGAGTAGGTCAGAGGAAGAAGCTAAGAAAGGATGTTGGTTTGGCTGGACTATAACCTCATACCAATCCATGGGAAGTACACCATAGAGTTCCCCCACTTGGAACAGGAAGACTGGTATCTGTGTCTCAGGTAGTCACTGGCTGTAAGCTCATACACTCATGGAGGAGCACAACTTCCCAGGTCTTTCTGAATAAGGGCACCTCTTCAGAGAACAAGAAACTGTGGACTGTGAGGGACAGAATACCCACAGCACCATGCAGGGGTATCCCTTCCCCACACTGTGGTCTCCTGTTTTCTAGGGTCACTGTGTCCTATTTTTGGATATTCCTTCATGTAGCTGGAGATCATCCAGGGTAGCTTTTTCAGAGTAGTTATGTGAGAGAAATTTTGATTTGTTTTATGTCCGGACTTTGCAAACATAGGAAGCCAGAAGAGAACTCTGAAATTCCAACCCCAGCCTTGCTGTACTGTGAGCTTCCTAGTACCACCATGGCACATGTCCCCAAATGTAGCCGTTAGCACAACACACTTTTATCATCTTACAGTTCTGGAGGTTAGAAGTCCAAAATGTATCTCTCTTGGTATCATCAAGGCTGATTCTTTTGGGGGGTGGTCTTGGGGAGAATCCATTTTCTTTTTTCTTTTTTCAGAACTGGGGATTGAACTCAGGGGCACTCGACCACTGAGCCACATCCCCAGCTCTATTTTGTGTTTTATGTAGAGACAGGGTCTCACTGAGTTGCTTAGCGCCTCGCCGTTGCTGAGGCTGGCTTTGAACTCGTGATCCTCCTGCCTCAGCCTCCCAAAGTGCTGGGATGACGGGCAAGCGCCACTGCGCCCAGCTGAGAATTCATTTTCTTGCCTCTCCCAGCTTCTAGAGGCCTCCTATGTTCCTCGACTGGTGGCCTCTTGCTCCCCAGCAGAGCAGCAGTCCAGGGCCACCCGTCTCACAGCTCCTCCTCCTTTGTTTCCATCTTCAAATGTTCCCTGACTCTGACCTCCGGCCTCTCCCTTGTAAGGACTCTTGTGATGACACTGGGCTGCCCAGACAATCCAGGAAATGTGTCCATCTCAACTTCACTAGGCTTGGTGGCACATACCTGTAATCCCAGGAATGTGAGAGGCTAAGACACAAGGATCTCAAGTTTGAGGCCAGCCTCAGAAACTTAGCAAGACCCTGACTCAATTTTTAAAAAAGACTAGAGATCTAGAGATGTAGCTCAGTGGTACATCTGGGTGCAGTTCCCCATATCAAAAAAACAAAAACAAAAACAAAACTTCAACTCAATGACATCTGCAAAGGCCTTTCTTCTGTGAAAGACGTGGTCTTCATCACTTCCGGAAGTTACAGTGTGGACGTATTTGGGGGAGGGCATTATTCTGCCCCCACACTCTCAATCAAGTGGCTAAATCTCAGGGCCATTGTTCTTCTTTCTGGAGGGTCTCTGTCCTGTTCTCTGTGTGGCTGACTCCTCCCTGTCACCTCATGCTCTGCTTGACTTTCCTTGTTCTGTCTCGTCACTCTCCTGTCCCCTCTGCTCAGTGCCTGAGCCACCGCAGGTACTCAATAAGGTGTTTCTTTGTATTTATTTATCTTTCTTTTTTAACTGAATGCATAAAGTATACACAGTCACCTACAGGATCCAAGAAGTCCCATCTTCCCACATCCTTATCAACCCTTAATATGGTCAAAAATTTTTAATTGTTAATCTGAATCATGTCAAGGTGTCTTGATGTTTTAAGAAGCTGCCTGTGTGTTTTCCAAAGTAGCTGCTGCACTTTACACCCCGGGGTGCGCATGAAGGTGCCAGTTTTCTCCACGTCCTCCCGAGCACGTATCCACTTAAAATTACTTCATAGCCATTTCTAGTGGGTACAAGTGGTACCTTATTATTTTAATTTGTACTTCCCTAATGGCCAGGGATGCTGAGCATCTTTTTGTGTGTTTATTGGCCATTTGTATATCTTCTTTGGAGAAATATGTTTGAATCTTTTGCATTTTAAAATCTGGTTGGATATTTAAACTTAATGTTGATTTTTAAGGGTTATTTACATATTCTGGTTATGATTTTTTTTAAAAAAAATTTAGTTATAGATTTACACCTTTCTTTATTTTTACGCAGGGGATAGAACCCAGTGCCTCACATGTGCTATGCACGCAAGCGCTCTGTGGCTGAGCCACAACCCCAGCCCATGAATTCTTTATCAAATAGATGACTTACAAATATTTTCTCCTGGTTCTTGGTGTATTTCTGTTTTCTTCATAGTCTTTTGAAGAGTGAGAAAGTGTCTAACTTGAATGAGACCCAACTTAGGGATTTCCCCCACTTATGCTTTTGGTATCATATCTAAGAAATCTTTGACTACTCTAATGTCACAGAGATTTTCTTCTCTTTTCCTCTAGAAGGCTTTTAGTTTTATCACTTCATCTTTAGGGCTATGATGCATTTCAGTGTTTGTGTTTAGCAAGAAGATAGACCCCAGGCTGAGCTCACTCACTTGTTCTGTGTATGTGTCCCCTCTCTGTGCTGCAAGATCAGTTGTTTATAAATGGAAAGTTTCCTTTCTGGACCTTCTGCTCTGTTCCCTTGAGCTGCATGGCTATCCTTATTGCCAAAACCACACCGGCTTGGTCATGGCACTTTATATCAGGGTGATCAACTTGTCCCAGTTTGCCTGGGACTTTCCTACTTTTTAAACTGAAAGTCTTGCATTTCTGGAACCCCTTCAGTTCTAGGTAAGCCTGCACAGTTGATCACCTGACTTTATAATAATTTTCAAAACTAGGTAGGAGTCCTCTGATTTTTTTCTTCTCCAAAATTGCTTTGCCTGTTGTAAGCCCTCTGCATTTCTACATAAAATTCAAGATCAGCCTGTTGATTTGTGTGAGCCCTCCTGCATGGACTTTGACAGGGATTGCAGCAAACCAATAGATCAGTTTGGAGGTGAATCTCGCCTTTCTTTCTTTCTTTCTTTCTTTCTTTCTTTCTTTCTTTCTTTCTTTCTTTTCTTTCTTTCTTTTTTCTTTTCTTCCTTCTCTCTCTTTCTCTCTCTTTCTCTCTCTCTCTTTCTCTCTTTCTTTCCCTCCCTCCCTCCTCCCTCCCTCCCCTCCCTCCCTCCCTCCCTTCCTTCCTTCCTTTTCTTTCTTTTTTTTTTAATATTTATTTTTTAGTTGTAGGTGGACACAATCGCTTTATTTTATTTTTATGTGGTGGTGAGGATCGAACCCAGTGCCTCCCGCGTGCTGGGCGAGCATGCTACCACTGCGCCACAACCCCAGCCCCCTTCCTTTTCTTTCTTTTTCTTTCTTTCTTTCTTTCTCTTTCTTTCTTTCTTTCTTTCTTTCTTTCTTTCTTTCTTTCTCTCTCTCTCTCTCTCTCTCTCTCTCCCTCTCTCTCTCTCTCTCTCTCTTTCTTTCTTTCTTTCTTTCTTCATACTCTTCCACTACAAGCTTGGGCAATTTCTTTAGCTGATCCCACTCGTTTAACATGTAAATTATTTCCATTCTATTACAAAACGATACCACAAATAACATCTTGTTTGCATTTCTCTGTGTACTCGAATCTTTCATTCAACTAAATCCCTTGGCTCGCCTAATAAGTTGCTAGGATAGGATCTTCCAAGCATCTTACCAGAGCAGGCGCTCCATCCAAACCCTGGCGAGCACGAGAATCCGATTGGCTGCTGGCCAGCCAATGGGTTGGCTCCCGTGGGCTGGGACTCCGCTGTCCAATCAACAAGAGGGAGGTTCTCGGCATCTGCTGGTGAGCACATGCGAAGAGATGCCGGCTCGCGTCCACCCGCGGCGCTGCGGGCCTGACCCTGCCCGTCCCGTGCAGGGCACGCTGGTACGCACTCTGAGGGAGGTGAAGCCCACCGCCTTCCTGGGGGTGCCCCGAGTTTGGGAGAAGATTCACGACACGGTAAAGGAAAACCTGGCCAATTCCTCGAGCTTGAGGAAGAAGGCGTTTTCATGGGCAAAAAACACGGGCTTAAAGATCAACGCGAAACGGATGCTGGGGTAGGTGGAGGGTGCCCAGGGCTGGGAGGGGCCAGGCCGCCCAGCTTCCCCTGCTCCAGGGATGCCCTTTGCCCTTCACAGGAAGCACGACCTCTCATTGGGCTACCACATGGCGAAGGCGCTGGTGTTCAGCAAAATCAGGAGCTCCCTGGGCTTGGAGCACTGCCACGCCTTCCTCAGCGGGGCGGCGCCGCTCACCGAGAGGACCTCCGAGTTCTTCCTCAGCGTGGACATCCCCATAGGCGAGATCTACGGCTTGAGCGAGAGCTCAGGACCCCACTCCATGTCCACCCAGAGCGACTACCGGATACTGAGGTACCGGCCTGCGCAGGGCCCTGCTGCTCCAGCGACCCCGGCTGCGGGGTGGAGGTTGGGTGGACCGGTCTCCGGCCAAGGTGAACTTAGCCTCTCCAGAAAGATCACCGTTCTGCAGCCTCCAGGCCCCAAGCTTTCGCAGGTGTGGACCCCTGGTTTGTCAGCCCACGGGAAAAGCAAGGGCCTCCCCCCCAGTATGGCTGGTGAGTTCTACCTCCAAGTTCACGTCCTCTGAGCCTGACACCCCTCTTCTTCACCATCTTCCATCTCTGACACTTCCATGGCCCCTTTGTGGGGTTCCTCAAGTTGGGATCACCCCAGGCTGAAAGGCGGACCCAGATACCAAAACTGGAAGACGAGCGAGGGCAAGCTCAGTTCTGAGGCCCAGAGTTGTGTTCCTTGGCAGAGTCTCGCAGTAGGTCTGACACCCCTCCCTGCCACCGCCCGCCACTCACTTCCCTAACGTCCAGGTGCCAACTGAGGAAGAAAACACCAGTGAGACCTTTCTGACCTGACACGACGCTCTTCTGCCTCTGACTTGCGGGGGACCTTAATCATCTCAGCCTCTCCCCTCACCCCTGTAAACTCCTATCGGGGTCCGTCTTCTGCAGAACCCCAAGGCCCACTAGTGTTTCCGAGAACCGAAACGCAGTCCTTCCCACCTGCCCCTGGAAGAAAGGTGCAAATGCCAGTCTGTCTTCAAATGAGTTTTTGAGTGAGTAGTACATGCACATGTCCAAATGCCGGCGGGCTCAAAGATGGTACAGTGAAAGCCCCCACCCCAAGCCTCCCAGTGAGTCTCCTAGGGCTGCCACAGCAAAGCCCCCAGAATTAAACAACGGAAATGTGTTGGCTCATAGTTCTGGAGGTTAGAAGTCTGAGATTAGGGTGTGGGCAGGGCCAGTTCCTTCTGAGGCTGTGATGGAGAATCTGCCCCGGGCCCCTCCCCAACTTCTGGTGGTTTGATGATGGTTCTTAGTGTTCGTTGACTTATGGGAGTGTCACCCGCTCACCCCCATCTTCATGTGGTACTTTCAGTGTGTGTGTGTGTGTGTCCACATTTACCCATTCTGCAAGGACACCAGTCACACTGATTAGGGCCTGCCCTGCCCCAATGTGACCACCTCTTAACGAATTACACTTGCAGTACCTCGTTTCCAGGTAAGATCACACGCCATGGTACTTGAGTTTAGGACTTCTACATATGAGTTGGGGGCCGGGGAAGGGGGTGACCTAATTCAACCCGTAACAACCTCCCAGAGGCAAAACCACCACAGGGTGTTCTTTCCAGCCAAGCTGGCACACATCATGCATCGACGTATGCTGTGTGCATTTAGCCCCAACAGAAGCATTTTCCATGTCGAAACAGACACAGAACCCAGGGCCTGGTACACAAGCTTTATTACTGAGCCCCACCCCAGCTGCCTTGTTCTCAGCAGCCTTGTGGTATTCCAGAGTCTACAGATGGAGGTACCATAAATTATTTAAGTGGTTCCCTTATTTTTTGTTTTTTTTTTTTTTGTTTTTTGGTACTGGGGATTGAACTCAGGGGCACTCGACCACTGAGCCACATCTCCAGCCCTATTTTGTGTTTTATGTAGAGACAGGGTCTCACTAAGTTGCATAGCGCCTCGCTGTTGCTGAGGCTGGCTTTGAACTCGGGATTCTCCTGTCTCAGCCTCCCTAAGTGCTGGGATTACAAGCGTGAGCCACCGCGCCCGGCTAAGTGGTTCCCTTATTGGTGAATATTTTGGGCTTAATTTTCCCCATCAGGTGCTCTCATAAATAATGAGAAAAATGAATGTTTTAAGGACTTTTTCTTTCTCCCATGTACATGGGCATTGTAAAAGCAGCCCATAGGGCCTGGGGCTGGGGCTCAGGGCCAGAGTGCTTACCTGGAACAGGTGAGGCCCTAGGTTTGTTGGGTGCCCAGCACTGCAGATAAATAAATCAGAACAGTCTACAGCACTGCCAGGGTTCCCAGTTCACAAAGTGTTGGGAATTTAGCAGATTAAGTGCTTTGGCAGGCACCTCCTCACATCCACTGGGTCCCGGAGAGGGTGCAGGTCCAGCCTGGGCCCTCTGAACACACTGGTAGGAGCTGGGCCTGCAGGTCCAGATGGACCCAGTTGGGTGACTTTCTCTCTCTGAGCCTCAGGTTCCGCACTCCTGTTCCCCTGGCAGCTGTGGCAAGATCATGAGCGGGTGTGAGAACATGCTGGTCCAGCGGAACAAGGATGGCACCGGAGAGGTCTGCATGTGGGGCAGGCACGTCTTCATGGGCTACCTGGACAGGGAGGACGCCACTCTGGAGGCCATTGATGAGGATGGCTGGCTGCACTCTGGGGACCTGGGCCGTATGGACAACCAGGGGTTCCTGTATATCACCGGCCGCATCAAAGGTAGCACTGGTGCAGGGCTTTGGGCTCCCAGCTGGACGTGCTGGTGCAAAGGCTTCCTGGCTCCTCACCTCCCATGGAGGGCTGTGCAGGGACACCCTGGTGGGCATGACCCAGCCTCCTCCTCAGGCCCAGGAAACAGTCACCTGTCCGTCATTTCGCACACCATGGTCTGCCTCTGGGAGGACCTGGGAGAAACAGGCCCTGGAACACCCGTTCCCTTTCCTGTGGCTTAAGGATGCTGATCCACAGAGTTGTGAGGAGTAATTGCAAATGACAGGGACAGGATCCCCCAGGGTTTCCTGTAGAAGGCCCTGTGGAAAGCGCTTCCGGGCTGACAGGACTTAGTCTCCACTGCCACCAGTCAGCCACACCACCTGTAGCACAGCCATAGCGCATGGAAGAGTAGGTGTGGCCAAGCACCCACAGGCACTCCGCGTCATTTTTATGTGTCACAGATATCCTCCTTTTTATTTCCTTCCAACCATTTAAAAAGGTAAAAAAAAATTTTTTTAAATTGTTTTGGCTTGTGGCCATACAAAACTGAGCAGTGGGCCAGATTTGGCCCACAGGTCTACGTAGTTGGCCAACCCATGTGGAGGGCATTTGGCACCAAATCTGACATAGGCAGTGACTATTCAATAGATGGGCTATTTTAATATTATTTCTGTGATGAGTGACAGAAAATTCATTTCAAATTGAGTGACAGCAAAACTGTTGGCTAAACATAACTGAAAAGTCCAGAAGTTCTAGCTTCAGTCATGGCTGGATCCAGGTACCAAAATGACATCAGAATGAATCTTTTTCCTTCTCTGTGCTAATGCCAGGGTTAAGAAGGTGGTTCCTGTTTTGTGACAAGAAGGCCACCAACAGTCTATGTTCATTTCTAACTCCAAAGGGAAGGGAATTAACAGTAGTTCCAGTATAAACATTGTAGGTCTGGCTGTCATTGGACTACTTGAGACAAGATATCAGGAGGAATGAATGAGTGTCTGGGGACAAGTCTCACTGTAGGGGGGACATGTGCTAACTTGTTAGGCCTGGTCACCCCTGTGGTCCACCCACCCGGACCAATGCATGAAAGAGTGACAGCAGATTGCTAAAGACACAGCTAGCGTTCTCCCCAGGGAGGGGTCTTTGGGCAGGCCATGGCTCAGACGTGCTCTGCACCACACGGTGAAGACTGCTGTTGTGACAAACGGCCATCGTCAGGGCAGCTTTGCCAGGTCCTGGGCAGGAGGAGACAAGATCACAGGACAAAAGAATGAGTGGTCATGGGTCCAGGGCAGGAGGAGGAGGTGTTGAGAATTTTTGGAGACTGGGCAACGGGGAAAGGAGCCTTAGAGAATCGGGGATGCCACATGCACCCCCAGGGCAAGACTGGAACTGGACTCCTGGGTGGCTGGGCATCGGGAGCAGCAGCAGGAGACAGACAGAACATGGCCCCAGAGGCTTCACCGGCCTCCAGTAGGACGCGGGAAGAGCGCAGAGCAGGCCTGGGGTGGGCGGCTAGACTGGGGTGCTGGATGGGGAGGCAGGGCAGAGCCCGCGTGCTCCTGGGATTTTGGAGGAGAGTGGCATCTGCCACTCTGTCCCCATGCCAGTGGGGGTTTCCTGTTGTGGTGGTGGACCTGGGCTAAGCCAAGCCTTGTTCCAGAAATCCTCATCACTGCTGGCGGTGAGAACGTGGCTCCGATTCCCATCGAGACCCTGGTGAAGGAGAAGATCCCCATCATCAGTAATGCCATGCTGGTGGGAGACAGGGCCAAGTTTCTGAGCATGCTGCTGACACTGAAGGTAAGGTGCGCCCCTGCTGTCCCCTGAGGGTACACGGCCAGCCTGACCCGGTCCCAGGGCTGGGAGCTGCCTGCAGGATCAAGATCAATTCTTGGTCTTCAGGGCCTGGGTTGGGAGGGCTGTCCAAGGACCGCGTGGTGACGGGCTGTCCTGGGCAGTGCGAGGTAGACCTGTTGAATGACATGCCCCTGAACAAGCTGAACTCGGAGGCCATCAGCTTCTGCCGCAGCCTGGGCAGCCAAGCCATGACGGTGACAGAGATCGTGCAGCAGAAAGACCCGCTCATCTATGCGGCCATCCAGCAAGGCATAGATGCTGTGAACCAGGAAGCCACCAGCGACGCACAGCGGATTCACAAGTGGGCCATCCTGGAGAAGGACTTCTCTATCCAAGGCGGGGAGCTTGGTGAGTGGGCCGGAGGGCTGGCCACCCTGACTGCAGAGGCTGGTCCCTTGCCATCGTCTGGGCCATGTGGCCTCTTGGGGGCTGGAGGGCTGTGGGTCTCGGCCGTGGGACTGCCCCCTGGTCATGCCACCAAGTGTGGAATTGCCTTTCCTTCTGTGACTCCATCAAGTTCTCCTTTCTCAATAGGTCCAACAGCAAAAATGAAGAGACAGTTCATAGCCCATAAATACAAAAAGCAAATCGAGAACTTTTATCAGTGACTGCCCAGGCGGACCCTTGGCTGCCCTGGTGGCGAGGTCTGGTTGCTTCTTTGCTGGGTTGTGCACTGACTGTCCCATGGGCTCCGCTGAGTGGCAGGAGTGGGTGGAGTTGCCACCCCTGGGGGTTACTGTGGGTTCTGGGTAGCATCTGGTCTCACCCCCGCTCCTCCCCCGGGGCTGGTAGCACCTGAGCCGCCTCCAGAGCTGGTCTGCAAGTCGACAGCTGCACTCGACCTTTTCTGCTTCCCTCAGAGGAGGTGTGACCCTCCTACCCAGGACTGGTATTTTCCTGGAGCCTCCAGATGTTTCTCTGGCTTGCCTGGAGAGGGCCTTTGCTCAGAACTCTTGGTGGAAGCTTCTCCTGCCAGGAACCCAAAGAATGAGCCGTGCCCCTTCTCCACCTGTCCCTCAGATCATGTCCCAGCCTCCACAACACCACGAGTCTCCATGCCTGCAGCTGTCCCAGGACACCTGACCCTCGTGTGGGCAGACCTGTTCTCTGCTGATGCCCCACTCAGCCCGCTGGTAGGAGTTTGAGCTGCCACAATAAAAAGTAGCACAGGCCTGGGCCTCAGAGAGCAGGGACTTACTGTCTCACAGTTCTGGAGGCCAAAAGTCAGAGATCAAGGTGCCAGTGGGGTTGGTCCTGTCAGAGGGCACAAGGGACCTGTCCAGCCTTGCTCCCTGGCATGCAGATGGCCATCTTCTCCCTCACCTCATGTCTTCCTTGCATGTATCTGTGTCCCCTTTCTTTTTTTTTTTTTTTTTTAATAGATAGACACAATGTCTTTATTTTATTGCTTTGTACGTGGTGCTGAGGATCGAACCCAGGGCCTCACGCATGCGAGGCAAGCACTCTACCGCTGAGCCACAATCCCAGCCCCGTGTCCCCTTTCTTAAGGACACCAGTTGTGCTGGGCTAGGGCCCACCTGCAGGACACCTTAATTCTCTACCTCCCATCTCTAAACAAGGTCACACCTGAGGCACTGGGGGGCTGGGGCTTCGACAGGTGAGCTTGGGCATAGCCTGGACTCAGCCCCACACTATGCTGACTTGTCTCTCTCGCACTGTAACCTGTGGGGTCTGGTGAGAGGGCCTGGTGGTTCCACACACCTCCGTCATCCCCAGCTTTCACAAGATTTCCAGGCTCACTTTGCAGTTGAGTGAGCAGCTGTTGGGCGCTGGGGTGGGAGATGGACCCACCCTCCATACCAGTGCGGTCCAACAGCGCAACCCTTGGCCATGGTGTGGCCGATCTGCATTGGGACATGCAAAACACATGACTTCAAGGCTTGGTCCGGAAAGGAATATAAATACCTCGTTAATATTTTAAGATCTTGATTACATGTTGTGATATTTGGAGCATAGTAGGTACATCAAATATATCATTCAATTAATTTTATTAGTCCTTTTTAAAGTGACTACTAGAAAATTCTAAATTGCATAGGTGGGTTTCTCTTGGACGGGGCCACTCAGGCTCATTCTGTAGGGAGCTGGGGGAGGCCTGTTTGCCAATGGACCTGTCACTGAGGAGTGTTCTTCGTTTGGTAGCTTTGGGGTCTGGAGGATGACTGCACATCACCAGGATCCTATGTGATAACTCGTGCCCCCCCCAACAGGAAGATTCACAGGGGCCTCCTGCTGCAGGCAGGGGCGCTCCCTCCTGTTCTAAAGAAGCTGATTTCCTGCCGGTCAGTGTCCTGATTGTTCACCTGTTGAAGAGGCTGGACCCTCCACGCCTTTCCAAGCCATGAGATCATTGTAGATCTGCAAGTGTTTCAAGCACAACCCCAGGGAAGCTTCTGGGGGGTCTACAAAGAACTGCTTGTTTAAAAAGAAAGATCTGCCCTTGTGGGTCCATTTGGATGGTTTTTCTCCCCAGAGGACTTGAGACATTAGAAAGAAAAAAACTTTCATAAGTTTGAAAAACTGGACCCGCGAACTCACCCACCTGCTCAGAAGCTCCCTGGAAGCCCTTCCTGTAAGTTCTGATGATAACGTGCTTCAGTGTCTCCTGTCGCGACTTGGGGCCAGTGCGGACACTGCCCTTGGGTGTGGTGGGAAGAGGCGAGGACTCCAAGGGCAGCTGGACCAGCTGTGTGAAGTCCAAACTTCTGAGGCTCAGAGGTTTTTTAACCTGGAGACCCCCATCTCATAGTCTGGCTGTGAAAGTTCACTGAGATAAGGTACAGGGATCACAGTGACTGACCTGAAAGCCCCCGGTACAGGTTAGGGGGGTCACTGCCATCAGCTGTTAGGGAGCAGGAATGACTCAGCTGACCCATCCTTAGGGCTGAGTGTTGCTGTTGTAATAAAGTCCAAAATAACCACAACTTGGAGAAGGTAAATGCTGGCTCCTCTCATTGAAGAGTCATTGTAAGCAGCCCATGTTAACCAGCGTTCCTCACTGTAACAACCTCAGATAAATGAACCAGAGGAAAGGCTGTCCTGGCCCACAGTCCTGGAGCCTGCAGTCCATGGTGGCCCTGGTGCCTCTGGGCCTGTGTGAGGCAGCACATCGTAGTGGCAGGAGCACAGGGTGGAGCAGAGCTGCTCCTGGCCGGGGAGGGGGCATGAGACAGGCTATTGGTGTGGAAGGTGGAGGACTCCGCTGGACTAGGTGACCGTTCTGTCACCAGGGAGGGGCAGGCCACCCTGTGCCTCAGTCATTTCTCCACATTTCTTTCTGGGCGGAAAGGGAGAGGGGCTTGAGAAAAGAGAGGTGGCCATGCGGCGGCACGCACACACAGAGGGTGTGCTCCAAGTCCCTCCCAGCAGCAGGCCCAACAGCGGCCACCACGGAGGGGAAGTGGGCCAGCATCCCAGGGCAGTCCCAGGGCAGGAGGAAAGGGCAGGGCGGAAGGCCTCGGTGAGCAGCACCGAGTCTGATCCGCAGCAGGGTGGGGTCTTTGTGCATGGGGAGCAGGTGCGGGGTGCAGTTCCATCTGGCCCGCAAAGCAGAGGGGCTGGAGATGGCCTAGATCTGTCTGGGCTGGATTTAAGACTACTGGGTCTAAGAACGTAGGTCTGTCTGGTGCCATCTTCCTCTCCCAATGGCGGATGCTCCCTTGGAGGGTGGTGTCGCAGGGTAGCTTGTGTGCCCTGGGGCCTATTGAGTCGCTCCTTCCAAGTTAAAACAGGAGTGGAGTCTGGCTGTGGTGGGCTTTTGAGCTCAAGGCCTCGACTGCCAGGAACACCCAGTGGCAGCACAGGGGTCATCTGAGTTGTCACATAACCAGGGCCTGGCCTGAGCCTGGTCCTGAGTGGCCATCAGACAGACCAAACTGAAGTTCACCCTGCAGGATGAGTTCTGAGCTCTGTAATGTGATCCAGGAACATGAGACTGGGAAAGGAGAGGAATCCTGAGCCCCGCGGGCATGCACCAGCTGGCAGTGGTTCTGAACCCGTGCTGGCTTCCTGGTGTGGGGCGCCACGTGCTGCAAGGAAAACAAAGCGTCCCTGCTCGGGGAAACTGCACGGGGGTGTGTGGGGAGATGGTGCATCTGCAGCTCACTGCGGCCGGGCGGCGTGAGGAAGAGGAGGAGACAGGTCCCAGCTCTCCATTACTGTGAAGACAAAAAACACCCCAAGAATCAGCTTATAAAGAGGGAAGGCTGCTTTGCGCTCAGTCTCAGAGGTTTCAATTTGTGACTGATCGCTGTCCTGGATCATGGCGGAGCCCATGGTGGAGCAGAGCTGCTCACCTCGTGGCCAGGAGCAAAAGGCTAGGGAAGAGACCAGGGTCCTGGAAGTGCTCCCACCACGCCACACCTCAGAGCCTCCAGCCTGGCCCAAGCTCCAGTCCAGGACTAAGCCTTTAGCACATCAGCCTTTGGGGAACACTGAGCACCCTCAGCAGCAGGAGGCATGAAGTGGCCTGGTGTGTTAACACGGGTGAATCTTGGCAAAGAGGATGTGGGAGATCTTTGTGTTGGCAACTTTTCTGTAACTTTGAAAATACTTCAACACATTACTTGGAGATACATTTTAAAAACCTCTAGCTGATTCCTAGCCCCCTTCTGTGAGCAGGCGTGCCAGGACATCTTTCTCTGAGAACTGCTCCATTCTTTCCAGTTCCTGCATAGTTTCCTGCAAAATGGACTCCGCATGGTTTACTGTCTGTCCCCTATCGCTGGACATCCGGGTTTCTGTCCCTTTCCCACACTGCAGTGAGTAGCCGTGTATGTCGCCCTGTGCACAGAGCATATCTATCCCTTCAGAGTCCTCCTCTACTACACCAGATGTCCTCCTGGCCTCTCACTCACCTGCACTCATGAAGACCAGAGTGGGCCTCAGCTTTTGGTGTGTTGACCAAGCGTCCAAGCAGGACACCCTCCACTGCTCGAGCCATCTTAGGAGCCTCGTCCCTACACATCAACAGTGTCATCCTTGGATAAAAGGAGGACAGTAAAACACCACGTCCCTGAAATACCCCTCTCCATTCCCAAGACCCTGACCAAGGCGAGGGAAAATGAGAGCATGCCTGCGCTGGAACGTCCAGGCACGGTCCTCTCAAAGGTACTGGCTCTATCCCAGCGTGCTGGGAATCAGGGCAAACCAGTGCTGTCTGCCCAAAGCTGCTTTCTTACACACATGATATGGTCCTTGGGGCGCCGGTCCTACAGGGACAAAGCAAACTAGGCTGGTGACGTCACTGCTTCTGCAGCCTGACTCATAAAGCCTATCCCCGCAGCAGCCAGCGCAGAACAGGACGCTGCAGACGGGGACCTGCGTATCCGGCTGGCCGCCACGGCCAGTCACACAGGACGGCAAAACAAGCACCAGAGGCACCGTGAGCAACACGCGAGCGCCTGTCCGGCCATCGCCAGTGGGTTTCTGGCACAGCACCCGTCTGCCCGTCACCATCAGATCTTCCTCAGAAGCATTTTTCCATCAACCTTGTTTCCTGTCCCATCTCCACGTGTCGTCTGCTCTCGGCACCTAGCCCCGTAGGTGTGCGCGGTACCACCCTCCTCTCATCATGCATCAGCCTGTTTGACACTGCTTCTCCCTCCCTGGCGTGGCACCTGCAGGATTCAACCCAACATGTGGCCCCCTACAAGCTAGCCAGATCTCGTAGCCATTCGCCAGTCTCTCCTCCAAGTTTTGACTTTGTGATCAGCCTCTGGGGATATCCCAAGGTCTGACTCCACTGATGTACAGAGGCCATGAAGAGGCAAGAGGGCAGGGGAGGGAGACTGGCTAATGCTGGCAACACAAGTGTCCCCTGAGGTCATCAGAAGCAGTTTCAGCAGAGTGAGACCAGCCTGGGCTGGGAGGAAGGGCTGCTTTTGCTAACATGGGCAGCTGGTGGGACCTGGGAGCTCAGGGCACTCACAGTCATCTAACTCCTCCCAAATCTCACCGTCCAGTTCTCTGGGTACCGTGTTTTCTCAAATAATACCCTGACTCTCGCATGAAGAGCTCACTCGGCTGTGAATCTACACCACGTTACACTTCAGAACCTGCAGCTGTGTGGGCGCTCAAGGCACGTAGGAAGACCCTCTGAGCAAGCCTAGAGGCGAGACCTGAACCTGGAGCTGGTAATTTTCAAGGTCCTCCTGTGCGGTCATAAACAGTACCCATGGCTGCTGGTGGCCAGCTCTTCCTGTCCCTCAGTCCAGATCTTTGCCTCGGATAGAGGAGCAAGGACGGCACAAAATTCAACAGCCCACTATGAAGTGCAGACATGTAGACAATAAAACCAGAGTCCAGAAATGAAATACCACGTTTATGACCAACTGATTTTTGATAAAGGTGCCAAGGCAGTTCAGCAGTTCAGTGGGGAAAGTATGGTCCCTTCAACTAATGGTGCTAGAATAATATGGCCAGAAGAGAGAGAGAAAAAAGAATTTAGGCCTTTATTCCACACCACACACGACTTGACATCATAAACCTCAATGCAGAAGCTAAAATTATAAAATTTCCAGGAAAAAAATACAGGAGAAAATCTTGATGCCCTCAGATCAAGTGAAGATTTCTTAGAAATGATGCCAACGTACAAACCATGAATGAAAACAAACAACCAGGTTGCACCAACATCACAGTGTCTTGCCCCTCAAAAGATCTCATCAAGAAAACAACTTGTGGGGCTGGGGTTATGGCGCAGTGGTAGCGTGCTTGCCTAGCACGCGTGAGGCACTGGGTTCGATCCTCAGCACCACATAAAAATAAAAAAAATAAAGATATTCTGTCCACCTACAACTAAAAAATAAATATTTAAGAAAAAAAAACAACTTGTGGCCTGGGCTGTGGCTCAGTGGTACAGCGCTCACCCAGCATGCATGAGGCACTGGGTTCAATCCTCAGAACCACCTAAAAATAAAGAAGGTATTGTGCCCACCTATAACTTAAAAAGATATATTTCAAAAAAAGAAAACACCAACTTAGAAAAGGAAAGGCTGAAGTATTTGAGTCATGCAAATGTTAACAAAAGTCTTACTGCCTGAGTATATAATGCTCTTACCACTTGATAATAAAAAGAACTGCATCTCACTGGAAAAGATGAAGACTTTCCAGAAAACACCATGCAGACACCAGGTGTCTTCCGATGGTGGGAATGCAGTAAGTGCTGTGATCAATAGGACCATATGGTCTTTGCAACCACTTTGAATGTTTTTAGTTGGGTCCAATTATATCCATGACTCAAACTTGTTTGGTTTCTAGAGTCAACAGCTGATCATACAGACACTTTTACAAATTAGCATGAACTAGGAACCTGGTATACCTGAACTTAAAGGGAGGAAAGAGTAAGTGGGAGAAGGTAATGTGCAAACTACACCTGAAAGTCATTTCAGCATAACATTGTCATTACAATGATCTTGTTTAAAAAGACAAAATGACCCAATTTAAAAATGGACGAAGGGGCTGGGATTGTGGCTCAGTGGTAGAGCGCTTGCCTCGCATGTGTGAGGCACTGGGTTCGAACCTCAGCACCACATAAAAATGAATAAAATAAAGATATTGTGTCCATCTACAACTAAAAAATATTTAAAAATAAAAAATAAAATAAATAAATAAAAATAGACGAAGGATCTGAATGTGTATTTCTATAAAAAAAAAATACAACTGGCCAAAAATACATGCGAAGCAGCCTGGCATCCACAGCCATAGAGGACATGTACATCACACTCCCATGAGATTGCACTTCACTGCTCTAGCCTTGCTAAACCCTTTTTTCTTAGGGGTGGGGGTTGAACCATGGGCACTTAAGGACTGATCCACAACCCAGCAAACCCTCCCCTTTTTATATTTTATTTAGATACAGTCTCACTAAGTTGCTGAGGCTGGCCTTGAACTTGTGATGCTCCTGTCTCAGCCTCCTGAGCCACTGGGATTACAGGTGTGGCCACTGCACCCAATCTAACTTTGCTAGAATTCTTAAAATGTGGTGATGTGCAGGCAAGGAGGTGGAGACACAGGCCTCTCCCATGTTGCTGTGGGATGTGAAGTGGCACAGCCCTGTGGACGTTCATTGAAATGTGAAACATGCAGGTACTAAGTGGCCCAGCAATTCAGCTCCTGCTACAAATAACAAATAAACCAAAACAACTTTGTAACCAAAGGCAGGAGGACATGTGAGAGGGAATCATGGGGTCAGCCAGGAAGCCAGTGAGGGGAGGGGCGGTCTTCACAACTCTCTTGAGAACTGTCCCAGGGTTTCACCAGCCTTACCTGGATCCCCTGAGGACACGCCCCCAGTGACCTGACCACCTCCTACTAGGTGCTGCCTCTGAAAACTTCCCTCACCTCCCACACTGGGGACCAAGCTGCCCACACATGAACCCTTGGGGGACAAACATCTGAACCACGTGGTAAGACTGGACATTTCAGCTACAGGAACCCCCAGTTCCCTAGTTAAGGAGACCCCGTCATTTCAAGTTGACCACATGCTCCTGCTACCTCCGTGGTAGTCGAGAAAAAGGCTGTGTTCAAGAGGCGCTGGGTCAGCAACCTGCTGGCCAAAAGAGAAGGCTGATGTGGCCACTGCTGACCCCAGAACCACTGTTTCTGCCAGGGTCCACCTTGGCTCTGCTCCTCAGGTGACTCACATCCAAATCGGTTATGACCAGTGGAACCCAACCATGTCCAGAACCTTCCCTGCAGTTATAGGGAAGAGAGCTCTTAGCTTCCAGCCTGTGCTGTTAGAATGGGGCTGGGTCCCATCTTCCTCCAGGCCACAGTCCATGTTCCTTGAACCTGCACTTCTCACTCTGCTTTGCTGAACTACATACAATGTGCCATCTTTTGTGTCTGGCTTCTTCCACTGAGTGTGACTCCATGTGCAGGTCACCAGCAGCTCCTTCCTTCTTTTTGGGGGGATACTAGGGATTGAACTTAGGAGCACTCAACCACTGAGCCACATCCCCAGCCCTATTTTGTTTTATGTAGAGACAGGGTCTCATTGAGTTGCTTAGCGCCTCGCCGTTGCTGAGGCTGGCTTTGAACGCATGATCCTCCTGCCTCAGCCTCCTGAGCCACTGGGACTACAGGCACACGCCACCATGCATGGCATCTCCTTCCTTCTTAACAGCTGAGCAGTGGTCCCTTGTTGAGCTGTACCACCTATGTCCAGATGCACTTCTTCTTTGGAGAAATGTTTGCTCAAATTCTTTGCCCATTTAAAAAGGGGGCCACTTTTAATGTTTTGAATTGTAAGGGTTCCTTATGCATTGTAACAAAACCCCTTGTGCTTCTTTAGTTGCTAGTTTTACAATTATAGTTTGATTTTGGTAGGATAAGGCCTTTTGCTTAAATCTTTTATAACTTACTATGTAAACTTTGAAACCAACTTGTCAAGTTTCATAAAAATTCTTGAATTCTTTATTGACAATGTACTGGAGGCCTGGGAACACAGTGGTGCTGTGCTGACCCAGCACACACAGGCCCGGGCTCGATCCCCAGCATGGCCAAAAACAAAACAAAAAAAGCCATTTTTATTGATTAATCTGAAGAATAATATTTTCTCAATATCGAGTTTTCCTGTTCGTTACATTCGTCAATACTGTATCTTTTCCAAACTTTTAGCATTTTATCCATAACTGTCTTGTACAACTTTTGGTCAACTTAATTCTGGCTACTGTTTATTTATTACAGTTGAGGTTTTCCTTCTTTTGGAGCTTCCTAGGTGGGTGTGTTGGCACAAGAGAAAGCTGCTGGTGTTTCTGTGATTATTTCTACAGCACAGCTGATCAACTTCTCAAAATGCAGAGGCTTTTTTACAAAGATGAGCATATCTTGCAAATATTTTTCACTTCCTTTTCAATCTTTATTCCTCAAGAAAACACAAATGGCTAGTTATATTGTCGGGGGGGAATACCAGTGGAGGAATCTATGCATTTCCTACGACGACTCTGACTGCTGCCTTGTTCTTTTCGTGGCTATACTTTGAGAAACTGACAAGAAGCCATTTACTTCAGAAAGGCCTTGTGAATTTATTTTTAATTGTAAAGTATACGTAAAATTCACCATTTTAACCATTTTTCAGTCTACAGTTTTACACTCCCCCTGCTGTGCAGCCGTCCCCACCTCCCAGCTCCACAACCCTCCCATCCTCCCTAACCACCCCATTCCACACAGACCCCTTCTCCCAGCCCGGCACCCACCACGCCACTTCTTTCTCTGGAAACGGGCCACTTTAAACCTCCTGAATGGGGTCAGAGTATCTCTTTCTGTGACTGGCTTGCTTCGTTCCACACAATGTCCTCAGGGTCAGCCACACAGCAGTGGTGTCAGGACGTCCTTCCTTCCTGTCGTAGCACAGCTCACTCATCCCTCCCTTTGTCAGTGGCCACCAGCTGTGACGGCGTGTGTACAGCTCTCTCCAAGCCTCTGCTCTCGGTTCTCTCGGCTACACACCAGCAGAGGAACTCCAGGATAGACGGCCGTCCTCAACACTAAGAACCAGGAAGGCTTCCAAATGGATCCTCAGTTTGTCGGGCTCAACAACCTCCACCAATATTTGCAAACTGTAACTGAACACACTTTGGGAGCCTGTTATTTTAAGTACAGACCACACTAGTTCAGATTCTAAGCGCTTGTCAGGCTGGGCCTCGTGGGCCAGGGCTCTCTGCTGGACTCTGGGAAGCCACACCTTCCTCTCTGGCTTCCTCTTTCCACTGTCTTCAGGCTCTTGTGAACCCTGTCACTCACAGACAACAATGAACAGCAGTGACTCGAGTCCCTCCAGCTGCCAGACCTGAGCCCAAGACCCTGCCCCCAGCTCCCTGGGCACCATCCCCTTGGAGACCCTTGCCAAGAAGTCATGGTAGAAGTCCTCTTGCAGTGGACCTCTCCTTGTCGTCCAAGACTAGCCTCTGTAAAGGGACAGTGATCCAGGTTGCCATCATGGCCCTGGGCCATGGAATCAAGTGATGTCACAAGGGTTAGCCATCAATAGCAATGTTCTGGACATCCAGTCTAGACACTGCTTGTCCCTCTGTGGCTAGAGCAAGGAGGGTGACAAAGCTGACTAAAAGAAGCTGGACACAGGAGTAAGCACCACCTGGCAGGGCAGGGTGAAAATGTGCTGTGGGTGGGAAGCAGCACTCAGGGGCCATGTGTATCCCCGGGGCTCCCGGGATGGCCCAGGCAGCCCAACCGGTGGGGGACTGGCACAGAACTAGGTGCGCCCCTCACGCCAGCCCCAAGGACCTTCATCAGGCGCACCTTCTTCTACAGACTCCCGCTGCAGCTTTCCTGGGCCAGCTCCCACCCACTGCCAGGGAAGCCTTCCTGGCCTCGGCGACCAGGTGAGAGGTGGGCCTGGGAGCGCCCGTGACTGCTTGTGTGCACACGTGTCTGCCCAGCCCCAGAGCCAGCACGAGCCCTGAGACCCCGGGAAGGGAGGCAAGGCGCTCTGCACACCATGTCCTCCGGCAAGAGTCGCAGGGCAGCAAAGAAGCGTTCTGTCCGCCCAGAAAGTAAAACCAAAGGTGGGGCCCGGGCGCCTGGGGCGAGGGGAGGTCTGGCCTCCACCGAGCTGGAACCCCGGGGGTGCTGTCCATCCCTCCAAGCAGGCTGCCTGGGAGGGGAAGCGGTGGCACAGTCCCTCCTCCTGGATGCTGGGCTGGCCACGGCGCGGCGGCCAGCGCTCGCCAGCGGTGCTGGCCCCTGAGGGAGCCCAAGGCCAGGGCTGTCCGTCCCCTGCCCACCGCGCCCCACCTGTCCTGTCCGCTGCCCTCCACTCCCTGCGACCCGACCCGCGTCCTCGGCCCGCCGCGGCGGGGCCCCTGGACACGCGCTGCCCGCCCGCAGGCCAAAACTTCTGGACCTCGGAGCGCGACGGCCAGGTGCAGCTGCGGCTGGCGAAGAACGCGCTGGACGAGGTGCCGCTCACCGTGCACGACATGGTCATGGACACGGCCATCAAGTACGCCAACTACATCGCGCTGGGCTCCAAGTACAGGAACGGCTGGCACTTGCTCACCTACATCGAGTACTACGAGGAGTGCCGGCGCGCCGCCAAGGCCTTCCTCAAGGTAGCTCCCGCCGCGCCTGCGCAATGCCCGCCCGGCGCCCCTCTCCTGCGCCTGCGCGCCGCCTGGGGGGGGGGGGTCCCTCCTCTGCGCCTGCGTGGCGTCTCTGCACCGCGTGCGCTTGGGCTGTTTCTCCCAAGCTGCCTGAGAGCTCGGGATGAACAGCCGAAGCCTTGAGACCTGGTTCGAGTCTCAGCTCCCCGTTAGCCTCTCTGTGCCTCGTTTTCCCCATGTGGAACACAGACATTTTTCTGTTAAAAAATATGTATAATGTATAAACGAGTACGTGCAAAATATATTTTCGTATAAAATGTTCTATGTTGTACATGCATGAAATGCATTTTATATCTTATGCAAAAAAATAAACTCCACAACTAGAAGAGTGAGAAGTTATGCTCCATTTATGTTTGCCGTGTCAAAATGCATTGTCATGTATAACTAATTAGAACAAATTTTAAAAAATAGATTCTATGTTTTATATATTATACACAAAATACGTGTATATGTTTTATGTTGTATATGTAGATATATAATATGGATATTTTGTATATCCTTATATGTATACATATGTCTCTATTATACATCTACATATGTGAACATAATTTTATATTATACATGTGTTTTATACATTATATATATTTGTTTTATATATTTCTATGTGTGTGCATAGTGTGTGTATGTGTATATATACATATACATATATATATATTTTTTAACAATACTGGGATGTAGAATGATCAGACCCAGGAATATTCTACATTTTAAGACAGGGTCTTGGAGCTGGGGCTGTAGCTCAGTGGTAGAGCACTTGCCTAGCATGTGTGAGGCACTGGGATTGACTCTCAGCACCACATAAAAATAAATAAATAAAATAAAAGGATTGTGTCCATCTATGACTAAAAATATTTTAAAATGAAAAAAAAAAAATAAAGACACGATCTCACTAAATTGTCCAGGTTGGCCTCCAACTTATGATCCTTTTGTCTCAACCTCCCAAGTAGCTGGGATTATGGACATGTATCACCAGGCCCAGCTATATTAATATATATTATATGTAAAATATACTATGTTTTATATATTAGGCATATGTATCTTTTACATATTATACACGTATTAATATTTCATAGATTCTACTTATAAATATTTTAAATATGGGCTGGGGCTGGGGCTGAGTGGTACAGCGCTTTCCTAGCACATGTGAGGCACTGGGTTTGATCCTTAGCACCACATAAAAATAAAATAAAGCCATGTTGTCCACCTACAACTACCCCCAAAAAAGTTAAATAAATAAATAAATAGTTAAATGGATCTAATGTATACAACATGTCGTATGTTTACGTATCGACCTTCCGCACTGGGTGCTTGCGCATTAGGAGCACGGACACTGCTGTTCACGCCTGAGCGCGTGGACGCCTCCAGCGCCCGTGCCCGGTGTGCGGCTGTGGTGCAGCTCCCACACGCACTGGACTCGGCATTGCCGTCAGCTGCCATTCTAACGTGGTGGTTATTGGGTCTCTTCTCTGGTGGCATTTCCGCAGCCAGGTCTCTCCTGACCCTCCTTGTTCTCAGAACCTGCCTCCCTATGCCTTCTCTGTCATGGCCCCTTTGTCACTGTCCAGCCCTGTGGCCACCTGATCCTGTGATCATTTGTTTAGTTGGTCTGTCTCATGAGAAGTGGGGACTGCCTTGCTCTGGCATGGCTCCACCTTGGGGTGTTTGTTTAATAGATGAACGCCCGTTTTTCAGGTTAGGAAAGGGACCCAAGTGAAGCCCAGTCAACATAATGAACAGTCTGCAGTGGGTGGCCAGCGATATGTGGTCCAGAGGAAACTCATGCAGAGAAGGGATTAGAAAGAGTCAAGGATGGGGTTGAAATCGTTAAATATGATGGCCAAGGAGAGTCTTAGTGATAGAAGGTGACATTTCAACTAAGACCATAGGAAGCGGGGGAAAGAGCCACGGGGAGATCTGGAGGAAGGTGCAAAGGCCCTGAGGCAGGACTGTGGCACTGTTGGAGGCTCAGCAAGGAGCTCCTATGGCTGCAGCAGAGGGGCAGGGGATGTGGCTGGGGAACGGGGCTGGTCCTGCAGGGCCTTGTGGGTTGCAAAGAGCGCCTGGACTTGACGCCAAGGGAAGTGAAAGCCATGGAAGCCTGTGGGACTGGGGCAGAGAGACAGGACTTGGCTCAGACACCCACTGGCGCCCCCTCTGGCCACTGCGGAGAGGAAAAGCATGGGTGGCAACCCAAGTGGAGATAAAGATAGTTTGGCAGAGATGGAGGAGGCGGGGAGCAATCAGATTCTGAAGGTGGAACCAACAGAGTTTTTCAAGGGTCGGTGAGTCAGACAATGAAGGCACTGAGAGAGTGACCAAGACTTCTGATGGTGCAGCGTGGAAGGTGGGGCCGGCCTCGACTGAGGTTGCAGGAGGTTGGAGAGGCGGAGCAGGCTTGGGGTTGGGGGACACCAGCATTGCCATTTGTGCTGTGTGGGGTCTGGGCGAGGAAGCAAAGGTGGGCTGTTGTATCCAGGAGTCGGGGGTGGAAAGGAGAGGCCCTGCCTAGATCCGATGGGGCCACCTGCTCAGTGCCTGGTGAGCGAGTGGAACCCTGTGCGCGCCATCTTGGATGGCTAGTCATGTGGGCAGGCAGAGCTTGAGAACAGGGACCTCCGCACCAACGTTTTATCTGATGAAAGTGAAAACAAAACAAACCTAACAACTCGAAGCCACCAAAACATCAGCCGGGGTGGGGGGTGGGGGGCTGAAATGACAACATCTGTCTCCTACACCATGTCACTGAGATGTTGCGTATGTAGGGAAATAGCCAAAGGCTAGGGAAGCCGTCTAGACGTGTGGTGTGTGAACAAAGGCAAGTTACGGTAACAGCATAGCATCGCCCTGGTTCCACAGCATTTTCTCCATAAAATGCCAGGGCATTTTGCTGGTATCTTCTTGAGCTTCCTCAGTCTCTGGGCTGCTGTGCTTTGGGCCCAGAACATGCTCTGTGGTGGACACTGTCCTGGACCAGTGGTATCCCCCCCGCAAGCTGTGACAGCCAAAAATGTTTCCAAGTGTCACCGAATGTCCCAGGGGAGAGGATCACCCTGGCCAAGACCCCCATGAGTATGTGGAAGCTTATCTGTTGTGGGGGCCACTGCCTTATCTCAAGAAAAAAGGACCAATGTTCCTTTGAGCAAGGGACCCCCAGCTTCTGGGCCCCAGGCCCCCGGGGAAGGCTGTGGGTGGTGACGGCCAAGCCTGCCTGTGCCTCACAAGCTGTTGCCCCTCTAGCTGGGCCTGGAGCGCTTCCACGGTGTGGGAATCATGGGGTTCAACTCCGCAGAGTGGGCCATCGCCAGCATCGGAGCCATCATGGCGGGGTAAGGGATACTGGTCTCCCCCCGTGAGCCCGTAAGGCAGGAGCCCCCAGCCCTCCCCCTCGTGGATGGTGGTGGTCTCATGGCAGACTCCCCAGGATAAGGAGCCGACCCCCACTCCAGCTTCATCTGTGCTCAGTGGGATTTGTCTAAGTGCCAGTCCCCAGCATGCTCAGCTCACCTTCCACACATTCTTGCCCCAGCAGACTCATACACAGCCTGTGAAGCCCACCTCTCCCATCCCCTCCTCCAGGAAGCCTTCCTTACTCCCCAGTCCCTCAGATTCCCTCACACTGAGCCCTCTCTCCACTAATCCAGAACACTAGGTGAATCCCTTAAGAACAAGGCCCAGGCTGTCCCTGAGTCCCACCTTCAGGGTACATCATGGGTGTTGGGGCATCAGGGACTCCCAAGAACCCTGCAGTTCCCCAAAGCACTCACCCAGCAGGCCTTCAGCTCCTGGATTCTGCTTCCAGAGGTTTCTCTGTTGGCATCTTGTCCACCAGCTCCTCAAAGACCTGCCAGGTCATTGCTGAAAGCGTGGAGATGGACATCTTTGTGGTGGACTGTGACAGACAGCTGCAGAAAGTCATGGAGGTTAGTGAAGCTCCAGCCTGCAGGAACCAGGAAGGCGTATGGTGGGTGCACAGTGCAGGCAAAGGCACAGACCTCACCCAGTAAAGAAGGGGAGTCCAATGTGTCCTCCAGCCACGTGAGAGGCTGTGGCAGGAGGATCCTAAGTTCAAAACCAGCCTCAGCAACTTAGTGACATTCTGTCTCAACATTTTAAAAAGGACTTGGGGATGGCTTGCCCAGTGTGGGTTCAACCCCAGGTAAAGGAAGAGGAGAAGGGGAAGAGGAAGAGGAGGAGGAGAGGACCTGGATGGGACAGAGTGTGTGGCCCCTCCACTGGGGGGCCTTGCTCTGCTACCTGCCACCCCAGAAGTTCCATCCCGAGGAAATCTGAGCCTGTTCAGCATTGGCTCCAGGGCTTTCCCTGCAGCCCACCCCAAGGTGGGAGATGGGATGCCCCCTGGATAGGTCAAGGTCAACTCTAACCCCAGACCAGTGAGATTAGGGAGATCTGCCTAATAATAATGGTGGGGTGGTGACCTCAGTAGCAATCCACATGCGTGGGGCACCTGCTGCTTACCAAGGTGCCAAATGAGGGCTGTCTCTCGGGCACAGCATCGTTATGAGGCAAGCCTGCACCAGAGCCTGCATGACAGAGCTCAGTGACGCTCTGACGTCTCCTGCTTGAGGTGGTGTGGCAAACAGGAGCCACCCCTTACTTTTGACAAGATAGACATGACCTGCCACTCACCATGGCATTGTGTAATCCAGTATTGTGTAAAATCATTGCCCCTGGTTCCAGAGCATCGTCACCATCCTGAAGGGACACCCCTGCCCACCAACAGTCACCCCCCCAGCCCTGGCAGCCAGGCACCCACTCTCTGTTCAGGGATTTGCTTGTGCAGATTTGTCATCTAAATGGCATCACGCAACCAAATCCACCGCAGGGGACCCTGACCATCCACGTGCCAGGCTGAGCAGAGTTGAGGTTCTCTGAAGCAGGGGCTCTGAGACCTTGCTCCCACCACTGGGAATAAACCCAAGAGAATTGAAAATAGGATCTTTTTAAAAATATTTTTTTAGTTGTAGATGGACACAATATCTTTATTTATTTATCTTTATGTGGTGCTGAGGATCGAACCCAGTGCCTCACGCATGCGAGGCAAGCGCTCTACCACTGAGCTACAATCCCAGCCCCTGGAAACAGGATCTTGAAGGGAGATTTGTGCCCCTCCCCGAGTCACAGTGGGTGATTCATAGTATTCAGGTGGGGGAGGGAACCTACCTGTCCACCAACAGATCAATGGACAAATTCAGAGTGTCCACCCAGACACTGGAGTGTTACTCAGTCATGAGAGAGGCCAGACTCAGGCACACACCACAGCATAGGTGGACCTTGAGGACCTCACACTCAGCGAGAATCAGACACAAAAGGACACTGTGTGTGGTTCTACTTATAGGAAACATCTAGAATATACAAATGCACTTAAGAGCCGGGCATGGTGGCTCACGCTTGTAATCCCAGCACTTTGGGAGGCTGAGACAGGAGAATCGCGAGTTCAAAGCCAGCCTCAGCAATGGCGAGGCTGCTAAGCACCTCAGTGAGACCCTGTCTCTACATAAAACACAAAATAGGGCTGGGGATGTGGCTCAGTGGTCGAGTGCCCCTGAGTTCAATCCCTGGTACCAAAACAAAAAAACCAAATGCACTTAAATGGTGGATTTGTGTTCTCCGGGGCTGAGGGAAGGGGAATGACTGCTAATAGGCATGGGGTTTCCTTTTTGTATGATGGAATGTTCTGGAATTAGGTCACATATGCAACATTACAAATGTACTCCTGACTCATCTGCTTTAAAGTGGTTCAGTGTGGTACGATCACATGTATTTTGCCACATTAAGAACATGGGGGACCCCCTTATCACCTCTGGAAGAAGCACCATGCGGCAGGAGCTTGGCGCTGCATCCCTCCATGCCCGCTGAGCCCAAGGGTGTCTTCCAGATCCAGAACTACCTGAAGCACCTCAAGGCCATCGTGCAATACAAGGACGAGCTTGAGCTGGTGCAGGAGAATGTGTATTCGGTACATGCCAGGCGGGGAGGGGAGGGCGGGCAGCCACAGCTGGCCAGGGGCCCCCTCTGCCCCCAAGAGCCTACTCACAGGCCTCTCTGCAGTGGAAGGAGTTCCTGAACCTCGCAGGTGACATCTCCGATGAGAAACTTGACCGCGTCATTGACTCTCAAAAACCCAACCAGTGTTGCACCTTGGTCTACAGTGTGGAGTCCGTGAGCCCCTCGAAGATCATGATGCTCAGCCACGACAACGTGAGTGTCCCGCCTGGAGGGGGCTGGGACCTGGCTGTCCCCAGCTGGCCATGTGGCTGCTCTTGGGGATTGGGACTGAAACAGCCTGCAAGTGACTAGTCAGTTGCCTTTCAGATCACCTGGACCACAGCAGCCACCGTCCAGAGCCTCTGTTACAAGTGTCCCCCAGAAGGGCAGGAGGTCCTGGTCAGCTACTTGCCACTCAGCTACATTGGGGCCCAGATTTTCGACATGTGGGTGACCATCTTGGTGGCTGGGACACTGTACTTCCCCCCACCAGAGGCTGGGAGGATAGGCGTTATTCCACGGCCCCCTGGAGCGGTGAGTGCAGGCTCGGGCAAGGTCAGCAGGTGGTGAGGGCTCCCGGGGCAGGGCTCGGTCCAGAACACAAATCCTCACCCTGAACCTGCTTGGCTGTGCGGCTCGGTTATTCCCCTGTCTGGGCCTCAGTTTTCCCATGTGCAAGGCACAGGGGGTGGAGCAGATGTGGACCAACGTCACGGGGCATGGCAGCAGGTGGCCACCGCTAGGCCCAGAAGGGTAAGTGCGGGCAGCTGCACTGAGGCACCAAGAGCAGAGGGGAAACAATCCGCGTGGCCCTCAGTGAATAAGCTAATACACACCATGTGGCCCACCTGTGTGTGCAAATATCAGCCTTAAAAAGGAAGGAAATTCTGTGGGGCTCAGTGGCCAGGCCTGTAATCCCGGTGGCTCGGGAGGCTGAGGCAGGAGGATCATGAGTTCAAAGCCGGCATCAGCAACTTAGTGAGGCCCTAAGTAACTCAGCGAGACTGTGTCTCTAAATAAAATAGAAAAAAAGGCTGGGGATGTGGCTCAGTGGTTAAGTGTCCCTGGATTCAATCCTTGGTACCACAAAAAAAAAAGAAAAGAAAGAAAAGGAAATTCTGACACACGCTACAGTATACACGGAGCTCGAGGAGACGATGCTCAGTGAGAACAAGTCACAGAAGGACACACGCAGCAGGCCCCACCCCTACGGAGACCCCTGGAGTCACCCGATCCACAGACAGGAAGCCGGGCGGGGAGCGGGGAGTCGGTGTTGCATGGGTCGTTTGGGGAGATGAGAGCACTCTGGAGATGGACGGTAGGGACGGCTGCATGGGCACATGACTGCTTGCGTCACTGAACTTAGACCTAGTTAATGAGGCTGGGCGTGGTGGCAAGTGTCTATGGTCCCAGCTACTCAGGAGAATGAGGCAGGATTGCTTGAGCCCAGGGGTTCAAGGCCAGCCTGGGCAACATGTTGAGAACCCCATTTCCAAAAAAAAGAGAGGAAGAGGAGGAGGAGGAGGAGGGGAGAACAGGTTAACATGGTGAATGTCATACACTATAATAATAATAATAGGAAAAAGAGCACAGGAGGTCCCTAGCACAGGGGACAAACTCCCCTCTGCTGCACCTGCTCTGAACATACAGGTGCACACTGCCGTCAAGCGTCAGGCTGACTGTCTGTGGGGACTGCTGTCTGCGACCTCCAGCGAAGAAGCAGGGAGTGGACAATTTCAGCTTTCTGGCCAAAGTGATCAATTGGAGGTGTTGTGTAGGCACTTAGGGAAAGAATGAGTTTTCACAAATTTCTCAAGGGAAAAAGGCAAATTTTTATGGACACGAGCATTGGAGTTTCATGTTGTTTTCATTGTCGTGGATGGTACCCTCCAGGGGATGGAGCCCCAGACCTGGTGCACCCAGGTGTGCTGTGCCACCCAGCCCCAGCCCCTGTCTTTTCAAATTTAAAAAGTAATTAATTTTTAAGAATTTAAAACATTTAAATGATCCAGAGTTGTCCATATTTATGGAGTACAGTGTGATAATTCAAAGCATGGATACAATGTGGGCAGGTCCAATCAGGGCAATTAGCATCTGCACCTCTTTATGCACTGATCCTTTCTGTGTTGGGGTCCTCAGGCACCTTTTTGTTTGTTTTTTGTTTCTGTACCAGGCATTGAACTCAGGGCCACTCAACCACTGAGCCACATCCCCAGACCCTTTTATTAATTTATTCATTCTTTTGGTACCAAGGACTGAACTCAAGGGCACTCGACCACTGAGCCACATCCCAGCCCTATTTTGTGTTTTATGTAGAGACAGGGTCTCACTGAGTTGCTTAGCGCCTCGCCCTTGCTGAGGCTGGCTTTGAACTCGCGATTCTCCTGTCTCAGCCTCCCAAAGTGCTGGGATTACAGGCGTGCACCACCACACCCGGCACCCTTTTATTTTTTGAGACAGAGTCTCGCTAAGTTTCTTAGGATCTCATTAAGTGCTGAGACTGGCCTTGAACTTGTGATCCTCCTGCCTCAGCCTCCAGAATCACTGAGATTGCAGGTGTGCGCCACCATGCCCAACTCCTCTGGCAATTTTTAAAAAGCATTTAAAAGTTAACAATGGCAGAGACCAACCTGGGCTGTGGAGCTGTGGGCTCATGCAGGCGTGAGCGGGTCTGGGTCATCTTGGTCAGTGTGGTAGTCTCCATCCTTCTCCACTGATACTCTGGTTGAGGTCATGGCAGAATCTTTCCTGGTAAGAGAAGACTTGAAAATGTGACAAAATCAGTTTATCCCACTTCTGCTTCCTCCCATCTCTCCCCCTGCCCCATCCCTCGCTTTGTCTCTCTCTCTGTGTGCTTGTCTCTCCCCGTCTCAGCCTGTCTCTCTCTTCTTGCCTTGCTCTATCTCTGTGCCTTTCAGTCTCTGTCTTCAGCTCTGTCTCTCTCGCTCCCTGTTTTTGTCTCTCTTCCTAGCTCCTTCTCTGCGTGTGTCTGTCTCTGTCCCTCCCTACCTCTCTGTGTTTTCATCTCTCTCTCTCTCTCCTCAACTCCTTCCCTTCCTTTCCTTCCCTCTCTCCTTATTTCTCTGACTTCTTCTCCTCTTTCTCTTTCCTCTTCATCTCTCCCTCTGCTCTTGCTGCCTCCCTCTGACCACCCTGGCAGGCCCTCCTGGCTGCATCTCCTGCCTTGTGCCAGGCAGATGCTCCTGGAGCCTGTTCCTGCTCTGGGGGTGGCCACCCACCCTGTCCCTGTATCCCTCCAGCCCTGACCCCAGCTCCTAGCCACCATCCTCAGAAGGAGGGTTCCAAACCTGTGGCCCTGGGGTGGATGGGGGGCTGGTTGTGGGCAGTGCTGTCCACTTGGGGACTGAGCATCGCCTGTCCATCCCGTCCCACACAGGGCTTCCTGATGGACTTACTGCGGGAGGTGCAGCCCACCACGTTCTACGGCATCCCCTGGATCTGGGAGAGGATGCTGGACAACCTCAAGACCAGCCACCTGGATTCCTCTGCGTTTCGCCGGAAGCTAGACCAGTGGGCCATGAGGCTGGGGCTCACCACCAACAAGAAGCGGATGTTCGAGTGAGGCTGGGCACCCACGGGGACGTGGGGCGGGCAGCCGAGACCACGCTGGGCTCCCGTGGGCCTGCTTCTCAAGGCAGGTCCGCCCCCCGCTGTGCTTCCGCGTGGCCAAGATGCTGACCTTCAACAGAGCCAGGAAGTTCCTGGGCCTGAGTCACTGCGAGCAGTTCTTCAACATGGGCCTGGGGCTCCCCAGGGCCACCCTAGACTTCTTCCTCAGCCTGGACATCCCCATCTTCGAGCTCTATGGCCTGTCCGAGTGCACGGGCATCCATGCCCTCTCCAGCTACCAGAACTTCCGGCTGCTGAGGTGGGTTCTGGTGAGGACCTGGGTGCGCCAGGGGCTCGTGCGGTTCCCGAGTGTGGCTGTTACCCCAGCCAGCCCTCCTCTAAGGAACACGTGTCTCAAAGCAAAATGACCTGTACCCTTTCTGGGGCAGGACCTGAAGCCCCTTTGGTTTGTGTTTTGATTAGAAAACCATTATTATAATAATGGTATCTCTATGTGCTGCTATGGAAAGGTGACCCCAAGCTCAGCAGCCAGGATGACAGCCATTTTTCATCACATACTTCCTGTGGCTCAGGAATCTAGGAGCTGCTTCCTAGTTCCTGAGGTTTGGGGGCAAGCTACTGGCCAGGGCCATCTCACCCAAGGGCCTCTGGGGCTGGAGGGCATGACTCTGCTGGGATGACTCCCTCGCACAGCTGAGGCTGGAGGCCCCAGCTTCTTGCGGCTCTTAGCAGGAGGCTTAGTTCCTTTGCCATGTGGCTCTCACCATTGGGCTGCTTGAGGTTCCTCCTGACATGGCAGCCAACTTGCCTCAGAGCAAGAGATCAAGGTGAAAAAGATCAAGGTCGTCTGGGACTAGGACTTTAAGATGAAGGTGGCCAGACTTAGCAATAAGAATACAGGACACCCAGTTAGGTTTGCAGTTTAGATACACAGTGAATAATTGTTTTAGTATAAGTCTATCCCACACACTATTTGGACCATTTTTACACCAAAACTAAAATTTGTCTGACGTTCAAATTTAAGCAGGTGTCTTCCATTTGATTTGACCTAAGAAGTGGCACTTGGTCAGTTCTGCCACATCTGACCAGCCATGGACCCCAGTCCTATCACAGTAGGGGAGGGGTTGCACAAGGATGTGGACACCAGGAGGCACTGGGACTTTCAGCGTCCCAAAGGCACACACAGGGAGGTTTGAGGGGGGATCTGGGGAGTAGTTTCATAGGCAGCTCATGGGCTAGGCCAGATCCTAAACTGCAAACCCATTCTGGTCGGGTGGCTGACTGGGGCCCTCCCGACTGCAGGGTGATGAAGGTGGCAGATCCTGACCTGTCACCCATCCGTGTAGGGGACATTCTGGGGCTTGGCCTGGAGCAGGTGCAGTGCAGTCCGCTGGCTGTCCCCTCCCATGCCGCCTCGGCCTTTGTTCCTTCACTTTCTTTCTCAGTGGCTTGCAGGTGGCAGGCCTCTCAGGAGAGTTCCTATAAGGGCACGAATCCCGTCTTGGGCCCCCACCTGCTGGCTCTAACCTAATCACTTCCCACCCTGTCTCCAGGGACCACCCCCCAGGAGCCAGGGCTTCAGCACATAGTTTGCCAGAGAGGGCAACAGTTGGGGCCCCAGCTGAGTGTCCAGCTGGGTCTCCTGGGAGAAACTGAGCAGGGGCTGGGGTGGCCACGTGTCCTGGTAGGAACCTGGAGCTTGGAGAGGCCAAGGTCCAGCCTCTTGGTTTCCACGCAGCTAAACAGCAGGAGAGCCCCCTTCCTGCCCGGATCCTATTCCCTGGGTGTCCCCTGCATGGAAACCTGCAATAGCAGCTGGCTCGCCTTAGAGGCATCTTGCTGTGTCCCCTGGGCCGGGTGCCATGCGCATCACCCTGGCAGTCTCCCTTCTACTTTTGGCTCTGTGCCTTGTAGGACTCTAGGACCAAGAAGAAGCCAGGAACACTTAAAAAGGGCTGTGTGCAGGTGTAGGGAGCCCCCTCGGGGGGCGGAGAGCAGCTGGCAGTGCCTGACGACCCGCTCCCCTCCAGCTGCGGGCAGGGGCTTCCTGGCACCCACACTAAGGTGAAGGAGGAGGATGAGCAGGGCGTGGGGAACATCTGCATCTGGGGTCGGAACATCTTCATGGGGTATCTCAACGACAAGGAGGGCACTCAGAAGATGATGGACAGCTGCGGCTGGATGAACACGGGGGACCTGGGCTGCCTGGATGTGAATGGCTTCCTTTATGTCATGGGCAATGTCAAGGGTGAGACAAGGTCGGGCCTCCAGGGTTTCCATGGAGGGTGGTGCAGGTGGCATTCAGCACAAGGCCCAGTGAGGGTCAGTACTCAGCTTGGCAGGGGCACCTCTATGCCGGTGGGGCTGCTGCAGGACAGTGTCTCCTATCTGACCTGCTGCCTTGGCCCCCACGGGGGCTGACTGCATGTGGCTTTTTGGAGTTGACCCTCCTCCCTCCCATGTGTAGATCTCATCACCCTGAGCTCAGGGATGAGGATCAATCCCCGCCCCATCGAGGAGCGGGTGAAGATGTACGTCCCCATCGTGCGCCACGTGGTGGTGGTGGGCCAGGACGCCCCTTTCCTGTGCGCCCTCCTCACGCTGAAGGTGCCTGGGGACAGTCCGGGGTGGGGGCCAGCTGGCGGGAGCTGCTGTCCTGTTGCAAGAAGAGGAGACAGGCTCAGGGTTGGGGGAGACTTGTCAGGCCCCACACGAAGGGCACCCCGGGCTCTGAGGGCAGCGGGGGAGCCTGGTGTTTGTCCTATAGCCTTTCTCAGCATGAGTGGAGGGCCACTGCTCCAGGGACACCCGGTCCAGGACCTCGGCCACACTCTGGTTGTGGGGGAGGGTGGGCTCTGGGGACAGGAGATGCTGGCCTCCACAGGGACAGGAACGGGAACTCCACCTGAGGGCAGCATCCCAGCCAGGGCAAGCTCATGCCTTGTCCAGGCGGAGGAGACCTGTGCATAGGGGACATCCCCCCTCTCCCTCCTGGAGGCAGCCAGGGCCTTGGTCTTGGAGCGAGTGCTGTGGCAGTGGATGGACTGGGCAGGGCAGGCGGGCACACCCCTCCTGGGCAGGACTGGTGACCTGCGGTGGCCAGCCCCTGGTGTGGTGTAGTGGTGGGCATGGATGCGGTCTGGGGAGCAGCGTGACCCGGGCCCCCTCCACAGTGCCAGATCAACTCGGAGACTGGAGAGCCCCGCACAGCACTGACCAGTGAGGCTGTGGCTTTCTGCCGGAAGCTCAAGAGCCAGTCCACCAGGCTGACGGACATCCTCCACCACCACGACCGCATCATCATTGAGACCATCAGCCAGGGGATGGAGGCTGTGAATGCAGAGGCGCCCTCAGAGAGCGCCAAGATCATCAAGTGGACCATACTGGACACGGACTTCTCCGTGGGCGGTGGAGAGCTGGGTGAGCCGCGGGAGGGCAGCGGCATGGGCAGGGGCCTGGCCATCACTGGCCTGCCAGCTACCCAGACATGGGCGATAGGCCTTGGCCAGCTAGTTCAGCAAAACCTGCCCCAGCCCCAGGCCCATGTGGGACGCGTTGCTGAGACCCCTGGCTCCTCACCCGGGGGCCGAGCTGCCCCCAACGCTGCACCCGCGCTGCACGTCCATGTCTAATCCCTGGCTTTTGGTGTGGAGTCTCCACTTGAGTGTCCAGGGAGTCTGGATTTTGTCCTTGAATTGTGCCCCAAGGGCCATTCGCACCCCAGGACCCTGGGCACTTGTCAGAATGCTCCAGACCTGTGGTTGGGTCCCCACATCTGAGTTTTTTTTTTTTTTCAATACCGGGGATTGAACTCAGGGGCACTCAACCATTGAGCCACATCCCCAGCCCTATTTTGTGTTTTATGTAGAGACAGGGTCTCACTGAGTTGCTTGCTTAGCGCCTCACCATTGCTGAGGCTGGTTTGGATTCGTGATCCTCCTATCTCAGCCTCCCAAAGTGCTAGGATTACAGACATGTGCCACCGAGCTCGGCTCCCACATCTGCGTTTTTAAGCCACTGCATCTCCCATGCAGTGAGGGCTGCTGCCCTCAGCTATGGTGGCTATGGAGGATGGAGACCCCTGGCTCCCTTTAGCTGGCTCCCAGCAGAGCCTCCAGCTCCCCAGTACCCACCCTCCGTACCCTTAACCCAGCTCGCCCTGCTGCATGGGGACCTCCCAGGGGCAGGTCCTCTTCAGACCTCTGCTCTGTCACAGGAATCACCACGAAACTGAAGAGGGCCATTGTTGCCAAGATGTACCAGGATGAAATCGATGGCTTCTACCAGGAGCTTGTTTAATGGCCAGGAGGCTCCGCAGCTGCCTTCTCCGCAGGTGGCCTGAACCCCTGCCTCTCCCCCTCCTGTTGACAGTTGGGGCTGATTCCCAGAAGAGGGGAAGGTGCCTGCAGGGAGGGTCACGGTATGAAAGAACCTGGCTCTCTCTGGACAAGTGCTTTATACTTTAAAATAATAAATTTGGTTCACTAAGGTGGCTCTCACCTGGAGTGATTCTGCCCCCAGGGGATCCTGGGTAGTGTCTGGGGACCTATGGCTGTCAGCCTGGGAAGCTGCTGGCCTGGAGTGGGTGGAGGCCAGTATGGCTGCACCGTGGGAGGAATCACATGCCCAGCCCTGAGATGTCCCAGTGACGAGGGGCAACCTGGGCTAAATGGAGTCCTCACCCTGGCTTTGAGTTGAGGTCCTGGGAGACCCAAAAACTGCTGTGATGGAGCCCGTGGGCTTCTTTTCTTACTGTTAAAATTATGCAGGTGAGGGCTGAGATTGTGGCTCAGTGGCAGAGCGCTTGCCTCCCATGTGTGAGGCTTGAGTTCGATCCTCAGCACCATGTATAAATAAATGAGTAAATAAAAGTCCATCAACAACAACAACAAAAAATTTAAAAAAATTTTATGCAGGTGAGAAGCCGCTGAGGGGCAGTTGGAGGCTGGCTCCTCTACAGACAGAAGCCACTGCTGTGTCCCAGTGCCCGAGGCTTGGGTGCTGGGTGGGCCCTAGGTGCAAGGAGGAGGGCACACCCAGCTTTGCATGCTGTACTCACGAGGAACACTTGGGGGACTTGTGGTTCAAATGGTGTGCATTAAAACCCACCCAGCACCCGACTAATAGAAGAGATGTGGAAATGAGCTCAGAGCCAGGCACAGTGGCCTTGCCTGTCATCCCAGCAACTTGGGAGGCTGAGGCAGGAGGATCACAAGGTTGAAGCCAGCCTCAGCAACTTAGTGAGACCATCTCAAAATGAAAAATGAAGTCTGGGAGCTGGGCACACTGGCGCACGCCTGTAATCCCAGCAACTCGGGAGGCTGGGGCCGGGGGATCATGAATTCAAAGCCAGCCTCAGCAACTTGCTGAGGCCCTAAGCAACTCAGTGAGACCCTGTCTCTAATAAAATATAAAAATGGGTGAGCATGTGGCTCAGTGGTTAAGTACACCTGGGTTCAATCCCTGGTACCAAAGGAAAAAAAGGCTGGGGATGTGGCTCAGTGATAGAGCACCTGCTGTGTGTGCAAGAGGCTCTGGGTTCCATACCTCCAAAAGACCTCAGCAAGGTGTGCGGGGCTCAGCAAGGGCCAAACTGTATGGCTGGCTCTGATGGGGCTGGGATGTCCCAGGGAGCCTTGTGGGAGTGAGAAACACAGGGCACAGAGGAAAGGCCAACAGCAAGAGACGGCGCCCAGGAGAACGTGTGCCGAAGCACACAGCACTGTCGCTTGTACTAGGAAACAGTGTCCAGAAAGCAGTGCTGAGAGTGGTTCCCAGTCTGACCTGTGATGAGCCTGGAAGTCACTTCCACGCTCACAAGAAAGAAGGCTGAAGAGGTGTCCATTGGGGGATTAAGGCCAAGGCGCAATGTATGTCTCTGAAGAAAGGATGGGTGGATCCAGAGACTCCCAGCTTACCCAGACTGGCAAGCCCTGCTGGATCTGGCACTGAGCAAGAAGACTTACAGGACGATCCTAGGCTCCTACTCGTCTGCGTTGTTATTCTAATAAAATGCCCCAGGCTGGGTACTGGAGGAAGATAAGAGGTTTATTTAGCTCACATTTTTTGGAGGCCACCATGGTGTCAGCTCTGGTGAGAGGCCCTGTGGCTGTCACAAGGTGGATGGCATCATGGCAGGAGTGTGTGGGAGACAGGACAGACAGGAAGCGGAGGAAGGAGGGCCCAGCCTTGCTCTTGCTCTGCTGAGAACTACATCCATTCCTGCAGAGCACAGTGCCGCTGTGGCCTCCAGACCTCGCGTTGACTGTGGTCTGACCCTAGCAAAACTCAGGCTACTGATGTCATGGGGAATAGCTCCAGACCCTTGCTGACTCCATAGCCCAACCTCAGGAGCTCAGATCCAAAACCATCCCCCAAGGCTGCGGAATCTTACTGTGGCAGGAAAGGCAGAGGCAGAGGAGGCCACAGCCCTGATGTTGGGACTGCAGACATGCTCCCGAGTGATCCAGGGCTCAGCTGTGTCTTGTCCTCTGGCTGCCACCTGCTGACAAGTGGTCTCCATCAGTAGCTGCTACTGTGGGCAGGGCAGTGGCAGAGGGCATTGGCTGGCAGTGTGCACCTCTCAGGATTGGCACTGCTGCTCTCTGGGTGGACAGATCTGCTCTAATATGGCCAGTGAGAGTTCTGCTGGGGTCCCACCAACTGATAGTCATTGGACTCCAGTCAGGGATGCCTTTGCCTCCATTTTCTCTTCCCTCCACCTCCCCACCCACCATGCGCCTCCATTCCCGCAAGTCAGGTTCCCTTTGCCACCCGGACTCGCTGCCTGCTTCAAGGAGACAGCAGGGAGCACAGGAGGCGTGCCGCACCTGGGGCTTCTGGTGGCTGTCTCTACTTCTCCAGGATGCCAACCCTGTCATGCTGTCGGCCATCCCGCGGCCCGCCAGGCTTGGTGCCAGCCTTCCCTCCCTCTCCTGGGTCGGGAGCAGGACCACGCCGTGTCCTGGGGGCACCACATGCATGAAGAGCGCTGCTTTCCCATCTGACTTTATTTCACTTTTTTTTCTATAAAACTCCTCCATAATTTCACAATTTAACAAAAAAAAGTTTAAAATTCAGGACATAAACAATCCTGTAACTCATTACAAACACAATTCTCCTTACTCCTCTTTCCCAGGAGTTGGTCGCAGGCCGATGAAGTGCCCCAGTTCCTCAGTTCCCAGAGACACACTCTGGTAAAACCCTCGTGGGTCAGAGGCTGACACTTCCTGCTGTCTGGCATCGGTTTACATTTTGCTCAGGAGAAAGTGAAACACAGGGATTTGCACCAGGGCAGGTGGCTTAACATGAGACACGTGGCAGTCAGTGCTGGGCCCTCCCTGTGGAAGCGTCCCCAGAGCCCAGTGGGGCAGGGAGCAGCAGGAGGAAACCCTGCAGTCAGGCCTTGGCTGCCTGGCACCTCTCAGGGCCAGTCCTGGGTCCAGAGCAGCTCCGGAGGACAGTGGCGAGGCCTTCCGGTCAGAGGAGGTAACTGAGAAATGGGTTGGAGATTCTGGAGGCTGTGGAACTGCAGGAAGGACTGGACGCTGCTGCCAAGGGCAGGCAGGAGTCCACCCCTGCTGGCGGAGCACAGGGCTTCCCAGTTGCCATGTAGACTGGACAATCCTCACAGAGAAAGAGCAGCCCTGTGGGCCAAAGGCCTGCCAGGAACCCGCTGCCTCTGCACTGTGGGCTGAACAGCTGCCACCCTCCCAGCAGCCCACACGGGCCAGTCTGTTCTGTCCGTGTCTTGGAGTGTTCCCAGAGGAGGCGGCGTCCCACTTTGGAGTGCTGTTGGCCTGCCCTCCTTCTGAAGGCAGTGGGCAGGACAGGGGGCACGGGAGAGTTGGTGCTGAGGTTTCCTCTGAGTTCCCGGGCCTTTCCCCGAGAATCTGGGGCTCTCCCCAGGAAAGCTGGAGCTGGGGTCCCCCCAGGGAGTGTTCAGGTCTGCCTGACAGGCAAGACTCAGAGCAAGGACAAGACAAGGGGCCCTGCTGCCTCCTGTGTCTGAACATCAGCAGGCGAGGAGACACCACCAGCGGGCTGGAGAACCCAGGGGCCCACCGCAGGCCCCGGTCCTCTTCCACACATTGTGGTCAGGGCATGAACACTTGAACAGACTCTGAAGTTGGGGGTTGGGGTGTGGGGGGAGCTCTGGATTGAAGTCTGGGAAAACCCAGAGTTGGCTGACTACTAGGGCTCCTGGTCCTGGAAGGGTGGGCCGGGCAGAGGACTGGCTCCGTCCTTGGAGAATCCCAGGCGCACAGTTCAGCCTCCAGGCTGCATCCGCTGTGAATCGCAGCCATGGAGGCAGAAGCCACAGGAGGAGAGGAGCCCGAGGCCTGTGCTTTGTGGGGTCCATACCCCAGCCACGGGCTGAGTGCACATGCACCTCCAAACCACAGACTATCCCGTCTTATTTGGCAAAAGCTCATATTTTTTCAAAGTTCGAAGACTTGATTAACAGAAGAGGAGGAAGAGGATCCTACAGGGGGGCAGCCCCAGGGGCTCAAGCGCCTCTCCCTAGAGACTGGCGCTCACCCGAGGAGCTGCCAGTGAGGGGCGGCTCCTCCAGTGCCCTGAGGACCGGCTCCCCCATGGTCATGTTCACTGGCCCTGGGAACCCCAGCAGGGGGCAGCGGCATCCTTGGACCCACAAAGGGGGGTTCCTCCATGCCCTGGGAGGCCAGCCGACAAGAAGACCACGGAGACATCTTAACCTATAAGCCCCACCTTACCCCCCACCCCCCACGTGCACCGCGGCCACAGAAATGCACATTGGAAACTGCTTCCGGACACACAGCGCGCACATATATATACTATACATAGAGCTGCACGGCACGGAGGCCTGGCACAGTGAGGGCCCACACGGGATGCAGTGCCGGCTGGCACAGAGGGCGGCATGGCCCAGCCCGGCGCAGACACAACTGGAGCCTCCCCAGGTCCCAGGCAGGCTGAGGCGGCGGCCCCAGCTGCTCAGAGAGGCCCAGGCAGAGAAACCGTGGCACACAGCCCCCATGGAGCTGGGGACAGAGCCATTTGTTCAGAGGGCTGGTCCCGAGGTGGGACGAGGGGCCCTCAGTCACACACGCTCCATGGGAGTCTCCTCCTCTTTCAGGAGTGAGGCCCCGCGCTACCTTCAACATGAACCGCTTTCCGAGGGAAGCCCGGGTGGTGGTGCATATGCGGCTGGGAGCCGCAGCACTGGCCTGACCCCCAGGCCCCAGGATCCCAACAGGGTGGTGGGTGGCAGGCTGGAAGCCACCCAGAAAAGTGCAGCTGGCTTTGAGGGCTGAGGGCAGGGTGGTCACTAAGGCAGTGCTGCGGGTGGGCAAGTCAACAGAGAGGAAGGCAGGCGGGGCCTGGACGTGGCCTCCCAGGACCCTGGCAGTGGGGGCCTGGCACTTGGCCCAGGGTCATGTGGCTACGGCTTCCAGGTAGCTCTGCAGCTTGCGCACGGTCGTCTCATCCAGAGAGAAGAGATCGAAGTCAAAGGTGGTGTTGGTGACATTGAAGTGGCCAGTCTCCTCAATCAGGTTCACGATCTGCAAGGCACAGGCAGGTGGCCTTGGGACAGGAGGCTGAGGGTGGGGTGGCCCCGCAGGCCCCAAGAACGGAGGCCCCCGGGGCCGCAGCACGCTGCTCGCACCCCGCTCGGCTGGGCAGTACCTGCTGCAGCACGTTGCGTTCCCGCAGCGCCATCAGCCTCCGGTGCAGCTCCACCAGCTCGTCCGTGTAGGCCTGGGAGGGCGGGAGCCTCAGTGCAACCCCCCCTCGCCAACCCCAGCCCTGCAGCCCCTCCAGCACAGGGCCTGCCCCCGGGGGAAAGCACCTCCTTGGGAGCTGGGGGGAGGCCACCCCCACCCAAGGACAGTCCAGATTTGGGAACTCACAGCCCCCAGGCTGTGGCGCCCGCCCGGCCCACCAGCCCACCCTGCCCGCCTGGCCACCTTGTCATAGGCGCCCTTCTTGAGGATCTTCTCGGGCTTGCTGCAGGACTCGGGGCTCCTCCGGCCTGACGCCTGTGGGGAATCCAAGGTCTGCTGAGCTGCCGCCCATGCCCTCCTCTGACCGACTCCCAGGACAGACACCGAGACCCCACGTGGGGCCTGGAGGTGAGTGGGCTCTGCACCCACCACCAGCAGTGGCACGGGCTCACCTTGCTGTTGGGCGGGGGGGGCTTCTGAGGGGGTGGGGGCTCACGACCAGGCAAGCAGGAGTCAGCGCTGTTGTCACTCTCGCTGTCACTGAAACTCAACCTGAATGACAGGGCAGCACGTCAGGCTCGATGCCCACTGGCCTGAGGATGGTGCCCTGCACTCAGGCTGCAGTGCTGGCACCAGCCTGTGCTGGGCTCCAGGAGGCTGAATGGGGGCAGGGTGTGCCCAAGTGTCACCGCAGCCAGACAGGGCGTGTCAGCAGTGTGCCCTTCAACCTGGCTCTGCCCCTTTCCTGAGGTGCGGAAGGAGCTGCCTGCCAGAGAATGTGCCCCGTGCAGGGCCCTGGTGCACAGCGGGGCCGTCCTACAAGGGGGTGTCTGGTGTGATGAGAGGCCCCGGGGGGCCATCTCCTCACCTGTAAGAGGCTGTGTGAGCACAGGGGATGGTGACGAGCGCGTCCACAGTGCCAGCAGCAAGAGGCAGGAAGCAGCGCTCCCAGAAGCCCCTGGCCCCAGTGTGGGAAACACACCCTGGCCTAGCCTTGCTGACCTCTCCCATATTTCTTGAAGTACAGCAAGAAGGGTGCCTAGAGGGACCCCCAAATGGCCCTGTGGGTGCCATCCACCTCACTGCCCCCACGGCAGCCTCTGCTTGGATCCCTGTTCCTCCAGGGACTCTGGGGATGTGCAGGGGAGCACGCTGAACACACTTCCTGTCTCCTCAGACAGGCCCTGCCACTGAGCAACGTGCCCGAGGCTGCGCAGGCTGGGGCCAGGCAGGGTGAATGCCACCCTCTGTGCCGTGGCCTGCTGCTCCCGCGCTCCAGGAGCAGTAAGCCAGGCTCTGTCCAGAGCCCCTGCTCTGAGGCCGAGAGCTGGAGCCAGATCTCTCGTTGCCAGGGCAACACGACAGCTTCCGCTTCCTCGCTTCTGCCTCTTCCCATGTCCAACAGGTGGTGGCTGGCCGCCATCACAGACCCGGGGTCTCTCCAGGGAGCACACCAGGGCGGGGGGCCTTGCCAGCACCTGCTGCAGCCTCCCATCCTGTGCGGTCCTTTCCTGACCAGCAAGCTGTCCCCAAGGCCTTTGGCCAACACCCATCGAAGTGGACGTCAGAAGGGCTGCTTCTCCCCAGGTCCCCACACTGCTGCAGGCCCCTCCCACAGGACTGTGTCTGTCTGGCTACCCGACACACAGCTCTGTGCAAGTACAGAATCCGTACTCGGTGTCAGCACACGAGGCAGGAGCTTGCTGCTTCTCCTGTCCTGTGGAAGTCAGTCCTCCCTGCATCCAGAGACTGAGTCCCCCTTGGTGGCCAGGCCTGAATCTTCCTGGCCAGGCCCTGGTTCCTACTGGGCTCCTCTGTGCACACAGGGTGGTGGGAGCCTTGGCACATGGTGGACCTGTGTGCACGCCCTCCTGGCCCCAACACTCAGAAGGGGGTGCTAATCAATAGCAAAGAGGGCTGCATGTATCATTAAGCCTCCTGTGGTTTATGAAGCCCACTACTGCAGAATGACAGCCACTTGTAAATTTAAAGGGGGGTCACTGAGGGTCAGTGGGCTCAGCTGACCCCAGCCCCTGCCATTCAGCTAGAACTCACTGCCCTGGCAGGGCCCAGAGCCTTCCCCTGATAGCGAGGTCCTGAGGCCAAGGCCAGGGTTTGCTCTAGTGCATTCCTGGTCTGGAGGCTAGGAACACAGAGCTTCCCACCCCAGGTGAGGCCTCTCCAAGGATCACGGGCATCCAAAGGACATACTTGTCCACCACTGGGGGAATGCCAGACACTGATCTCCCTGCAGGGCGTCTCAGGTGGCCCTCACCCCACCACACACATGGAGGGGGCTAAGGGGTCTTTGTATAGGACCAGTGTGCTCCCTTCCCCGACATGCCTCTACAGCACTGGTACTTGAGCAGCTGAAACGGCTTTGCTGTGCCCAACACCCCTTCTTGGAGGGTGCTGGGCTGCCCTTTGAACACCCCCAATCCTCCTTGCCAGGCAGCCACACCTTCAGCAACAGGGAAAGGCCCCTAGAAGAAAGGGCAAGCCCAGGAAGCCCCATGGCTCTGGTGATTAGGAGAGGACAAGACAGTTGACCCCAGGGCCCAGGCGGAATGTGGCTGACAGGGGCCCAATGTCCAGCTGGCTAGAGTGTCTGCTCATGCTGGAACCTGACCCTGGCTTGGCCCTCCTGGGAGACCCTCTGGTCCTGGCACCCTCTGGCCTGTTTCTGCCAATGCCAAGCCCCACAGTCACAGCAGCCCCTGATAGTCACCCTGGTCACCACCAGTGCCCACTCCTGCTGGGCCCCGTCACCTGGAATCCCGGCCTGGGTTTGCCTTGACAGTCGCTTCCTCGCCTGATGAAGAGTCATCCTCGTCGGACTCCTCAGACTGCAGGTCCTCCACCATGGAGCGTAGGGGTCCTGGGGGAGGGAGAGTGGGGGAGGTCTCTGCTGAGCCTCCACAGCTGCCTCCATTCCAAGGCTGCATAGCACCTCTTGACACCGACGACCCTCTCAAATGTGCAGTCTGCCCTGGAGGTCCCCTTCTGCTAGGAGGGCCTACCAGGCAATCCCTAAAATCTGTTCCCCACCCTTCAGCACCCCCTTCCTAAGGGACCCTCTGCCTCCTCCCAATCTCTCCCTACCTTCCCGGCCCTTCTCGCAGGTCTCGAGCCCCTGGCCTGCAGCAGGACCACAGGGCCCCTCCATCACGAAGGCACAGGATCAGAGATCAGAGGCTCCCAAGAGCCCAGGACAAGCCAGCCTCACCGAGGAAGGTGCAGGAGCTAGAGAGTGGGCTCGAATGCTTGTGCCAGGGACCACAGATCCCCCACCTAGCCTGCGCCCCTATTTGGGCCTACCCAGCCTCTCGGTAACCCTGTCTGTTGCTCCCAGCCCACTGTCCTCCCCTTTCTCCAGAGGCGCCCGGTTCCAGTCCCCTACAGACGGCATCTTGGTTTATATTCCTGTTGCCAAGGCAACAGAGGGACACAAAGCCCTCAATTACCTTGGTCACATGATGCCGCTTCAGTAGGTTCCCCTCCCTAACCAGCCGATAAGAACGCTTGGATAGTGTGGGCTTCAAGGACCCCATCCCCCAGCCTGCGCCTGAATTCCAGGTCAGACCCCTACACTCCCCCCACCCCACCCCCACCAAAGGATTGCAGCCGGGAGGGGAGGAGAGTTTCACTCCCATCACTAGAAGACCTGCTTCTGGTTTGAGGGTGGCTGCTGAGGTCTGTGCTGGGCCCAGCTGCTCTCACACCAGTTCCCGCCCACCCCGGGTAGGATGCAGTGGTCAACTGGGCCTTAACGCCCTCTCCCCAGAACCCCACATGGAGGCCTGCAGGGAGAGGGCAGACATGCAGAGGTGGTGGCCTAGGCCCAAGTGCCAGCCAAACGCCTGAGTGGCAGCAGAGCACTGTGGGTCCCAGGGTGCAGAAAGCTTGCACCTCCAGTGGGGGTGGGGACAGGATGGGCAGAAAACACAAAGCTGCCCACAAGGCACCTTCACTTGGAAAGTA
This sequence comes from Xerus rutilus, assembly GCA_028644305.1. Classification (NCBI taxonomy): domain Eukaryota; kingdom Metazoa; phylum Chordata; class Mammalia; order Rodentia; family Sciuridae; genus Xerus; species Xerus rutilus. The sequence goes on from CM053413.1 coordinate 3,759,190, forward strand.
CTGGAGAGGTGGGTCCCTGGCACCTCCAGGTCCCCATCAGAAGGGGCTATGGGCCTGAAGCCTGCGGAACGGACACCTGGGGCCACTGGCAGGAGAGAAGCAGAAGAGCCCAAAGGGCGGCAGGTCCGCAGACCTGCTCTGCTCCTCTGTTGAGTGCGAACTCCACAGACAGGGTCCCTGGGCCCGCACAGGGAAGCACTCCCCACAGACACGGTCCCTGGGCCCGCACAGGGCAAGCACTCCCCACAGACACAGTCCCTGGGCTCGCGCAGGGAAGCACTCCCCACAGACACGGTCCCTGGGCCCGCGCAGGGCAAGCACTCCATCCTACAGAGCCGTGTCAGCCCACCAGGCGGCAGAGCCTCAGGCCCTGGCCAGCCTGTGGCCCCGCCACCCCCTCCCTCTTCCTGACTGTGGCAGTAGCAGCTCCCACTGCGCCAACCCTCAGGTCCCTCAGAACTCAGTCTCAGGAGGGAGTGTCTCGCAGATCATCATCTTCTCTGATGACGAACCAACACCCAATGGCCTGTGGGTGGGGGCTGAGGTTCCTCTGCCCACCCACCTCAGCCTCTGGCTCACACACCTTGGCTGTGGTTCTGAGAGGGCTCAAAATCCGAGTCTGAGCTGGAGTCTGAGCTGGAGCTGGAGTTGGACGGGCTGGACTGGGCAGACTTCACCCCCACGTTGGGGGCGGGCAGGAAAGGAAGAGGAAGAAAACAGTCATCTCTCAGGTCAGAGGGGAAGAGCGGGGTACACACCCTCTGGCAGTGCAGACACTAAAAACCCGCCTCCACGGCGTCCCCCAGGTACCCTGGCCCAGCACAGGACCCACCAGCTCCAGCACCAGGACACAGCTGTGTGTGGAGGGGCCTCCTTTCCATACAGAGGCTCGAGCAGCAGCAGCTGCAGCCCCCCAGGCAGCTTTTCCATTGGCCCAGCTGGAGAACAGGAGCAGGTGCTGGCTGGTGCACAGTGGGGACAGGGAAGCTGATGAGGAGGGCCTGGTTTCTCATTCAGACCCACAAGCTACCCTGGGTTTCTGGGGCAGCAAAAAACCCCACCTCCCACCCAGGTGTCACTACCACCCTCCAGCCACCCAGAAGCTGATGAGTGGCATGTGTGCATGTGTGTGTGCATGCGTGTGACAGACACGGTGGAAGCTGGCTCATCTTTCCTCCTTTTCCTGTAGCTGTGCACCTTGACTCAGCCACCAGGGGGCAGTCGAGCTAAAACATACATGACAGGATGCAGCAGGTCCAGGGCCCAGCAAGAGGAAGTCTTTGTGCACAGACTTCCTAGAGCTGCCTCTCACAGGTGGACGGGAGTCAGCCACAGATACTTGCATGAGGAAGGGGCTGATCTTGGGTCTGGTCCCACAGAGCACCTGCTCTGGGTGTGTGTTTCTGCAGATGGACCTTAAGGCAGGAGACCAGGCCCCCAGCTTGGGGAGCTGCCCAGACCTTGGTGAGGCCGCCTCAGACCCACCAAACTGTTGCTCAAACTGAGCACCAGCCCTGTCTCTTGGGGGACCAGCTAAAGGAACTAAGTACATGGAGCTCCTGCCCCACCCCCATGGAATAGGGAAAGGAGGCGGGAAGGGGAGGGCAGGGGAGGGAGGGGGACAGAGGCAGCCAGCTAGTCTGGATTTTGGCAGAGGCACTGTAGCCATCAGCCCTGAGAGAAGACCCCAGGAGAGGAGGCTCTGATTCATGGGGATCAGGACCTCAAGTGCCCAGGATCTCATGGACCCCTACCCATGGCGCGTGGGACCAGGGCAGACTCACCCTGTGAAAGGGGCACAGGAAGGCACAAGGTTTCCGTTCACTTGGTGAATCCAGAGTGCCCGTGGGCTGCCTGGGGAGGACGCCGCACTCCTTTCCAGGGTCTGCTGCAGCCTCTCCAAGCCTGTCCCACCAGCGTCCGTATGGCCTACCTTCCCCAGACTCATGGTGTTCTGTGGGACCCAGGGAATGGTGTGGCCCCAGGAACCCAGCTGAATAGTTTCCCATTGGCTACTGTCTACTGTGGGGACACTTGGGGAAGTCCAATAGACCAGCTGGGTTCCCCTACAAAACCTGGGTCGAGGAAGCCCCCTGCTCAAGCTGACCTAGAGCCACATGGACCTCTTACATGTAGCCCTTCCTCATGTGTACGTGTCTGAGGGGAGAGAATAAGTGATGGATGACAAGTGGCTGCTGCCTGGGGTCCCTGTTTTGACCTCAGCTTTCTCACCAAGTGGCTCTGTTACTTGGGCCAAGGCAGCCCCCAGTTTTAAGTCTCAGTTTCCCCATCTGAAAGGAGCTGCCCTGCCAGCCTCTGCTGAGCACATCCAGGTTGGTGCTGATCCTCTGGCCTTTGGGGCGGAGGGAGGGTGTGCGAGCAGGGCTGGGAGCAGAGAGAGCAGGAGGCTGGTGCTGGCTCAGGCCCCCTGTACCCACGCCCGTCTCTAGAGGGGTGTGGAGGGCCAGAGGTGGCGTCCCGCCTGCAGGCTACTCCAGTCAGCAGGCCTGAGAGACGAGGGCCCCAGAGCCCCTGCTCTGGCGCTGTCCAGCCGTGGAGTGCACAGCCACACTTGTCTTCTCTCCCCCACACGGATCCAAGCACAGGAGGAAAGGGAGCTGGAGACGGTTTTAAAGAGCCCAGAGATGGTGTGGCCTGGCACCACAGTCAGCCCAAAGCAGCTGGGCCACATCAAGTGTCCAGAGGGGCGTGGCCTACGCTCCTCCCTTCACCACACTCCTGACCCAAGACTGGCCCAGAGTGGACAGGACCAACTGATTCAGAAGTCCCAAGAGCCAAGGAGACCTCCAAGCAACCACTGGGAGAACTGAGGAGCCAGGCCGAGGCACATGCCCTGCGGGCTCTGTGCAAGCCGAGTGCCGCACGGCAGCGGGGGTGGGGTGGTCAAGGGGTGGTGGCCCCAGCTTTCTGGCAGCGAGACCACGCACAGCCCCCAGGCAGGGACTGCCTGAGATACTCAAGGAGAGGCTATGTCACCGCCATATGGGAGGTCTTTCTTCCCATCTTCTGCCACAGAGGTCTGTGCTCTGCCAAAGCCCCAGGGCTGGGAAACGTCAGAGACCACTGGGCATGCTGCTGATGGCTTAGGGCCTACTCTGCAAGGACACCACTCGGGAAGTCACTCAGTGTGTGGGCTGCTCACCAGCCAGAAGTCTCATGTCTCCTGGGGCAGGTCTGGCCTGGGGACCACGTGCTCTCAGGCCATAGGCTCAACATCCAGCCCCCCACAAACGTCCGGTGTTCACTGATGTCAGCACAGAAACCCAGAGCGAGGACACTAGCTGGGCAAAGCCTATGGAGCCCCAGGCTCTGGCCCGGTTGTGGGACTGGATCTCACCCAGTTCCCTGACCATTTATTTCCCTGGCATGGGCAGAAAGCGACTAGGACCTGCCCAGAGCTCTGGCTGCTGCACAAGGGTGGGTAAGCAGCAGCTTCCAGCACTGAGGAAGCAGCTACGGGACCTACAGGGCAGGGAGGGCAGGTCCTGAGCTGGTCCAGGGCTTCTGTGATGCCTGGGGCCCTAGCACCCCAGGAACACTGGCAGGTCACTAGCTGCTGAGAAGCTAGGTGCTCAGCCTTGCCAGCCTGGTATGTGCCAAGAGCCAGGGGTGTATGCCATCACCCACAGGATGGACAGTTGTACCCAGGAGGTGCTGTTACCTCTAGTGAGGTGTTCTTGGAAGCCACACACTCACAAAACCAGCACTGCTGACACAGAGCCCCTCTGACAGCTTCTCCAGGAACTACTTCCCAAGTGCAGCTCCATGCGGCACCCCTGGAGGGGAAGCTCCCGCCTTGGGGTGAGTACCATTTGGAAACTAAACAAAGCCACTGTGGCCAGGACCTAGGCACTTTTCATTCAGGTATCTGAATGTCATATGGACCTTTGAAGACAGAGAGGACAGTGGAGGTTGATGCAAGGTCTGGCCATGAGGCTGAGGGCTGGCTCTAAGTCCCATGGCGTGGTCCCTGACAGTGGTCTTCAGAGGGCTTCCTGGACACACTGCTGCAGGACAAGCTCAGTGCTTCATAGGGACAAGCTGCTGGCTGAGACTGGGCCGACTACAAGCACCGTGTCCCTGCTGTGTGTCAGTCAGCACAGACAGGTGGGAGGGGACCAAAACTGGGCAGAGTTCAGTCACCATCATTAAACATCCAGGCAGGGACAGCAAAACTAAAATTCCTGGGCATGCCCAGTTAGCAGAGGGAGTGAATTCCTCACTGGACTGGCCACACAGTGGCTGGAAAGGGTGGGCTGGTGAGATGCAATCTCCTGACTAGCCCCAAGGTGGCCACAGGGGCCCCGGTCTGTGCAGGGTGCTACAGGAAGGCAGGAGCACTGGACCAAGGCATCACACCACATGCTTTATCAGAGCTGCCCATACACACCACCTGGGGATCCGCTCATACCGTCTCTATGGAGGCAGTTCTCCTAAGCCTGATCGAAGGGCAGACAGGCCCCGCAGGCTGCGGAGGCTGGACCAGTGACGCGGAGAAGGAAGGACCAACAGCTTCCCCAAGCCCTGGACTCTAGCTCCAGCCTGCTCCTCTGCCAGCACTCCAGCCATGGGCAGCAGTGGCCCGGTGCCCACCACCCTGCCCCCTGGGTGCCCTGTCCTGGCCACCCACAGCTGTGCAGATGCACAGACCAGGGGAGGAGAGGAAGGCTCTCACCTCTGACTTGAAGGAGGCCTCGTCCTCCGAGTTGGACTCCTCCGCCTCCAGGGCCCTCCTGGCCTCCCTGGCCTCGCTCTCGCCCTTCGGCTTCTCCCCTCTGGTGCTGCTCTTATCCTTGGGTGGCTTCTTGTCCGGGAAGGAGGACGAGGTGCGGGGTGAGGCGCTGGGGGCCCTCCGGGACGCCTTCGAGCTGCTCTTCTTCTGCTTTTTGGCGCTGGGCTTGGGCGAGTCCGCGGTAGCTGGCCGCTTGCCAGAAGCCTTGGGCAGGACTGGAGGCTGGGGTGCCCCCTTGGGGGACATGCTCTCCAGCTTGGTCTCCTTCAGGGCCATCTTGGGCTCCTTGAATGCGGCCTTGGGAGGCGGGGCCTTCTCCTCCTTGGGCAGCCGGCCCTCGCCCAGCTTGCGCGCGGCCTCCTTGGCGCCCTTGGCCTGCTCACGCTCCAGCTCCTTAGAGGAGCTCTTGCTCTCTGAGTCCTTGCGGGGTCGTTCCCGGTGCTCCTTGGTCACTTTGTGAGGCTTGGGGGCCTTGCTGCTTTCCTTGTTGGCATCCTGCAGTGCCAGAGCAGGGCGGGCACAGGGCAGAGAGAGACATGGTCAGCCGGCATCTCGGGGCCACCCGGCTCCGCCACCCCCGACCCCTACAAAGTATGATCCACCTGATTGAGACTCAGCTAGAGAAAATCTTCCATAAAGCGAAAAAGTAAGGCAGCAGGTGAGAGTTTTAAATGGAGCTGTCCCTTTAAACTACTGGGAAGTGTCAGCAGGTCCCGGGCGACTGCAGAATAAGATCCCTTGGAACTGAGCTGACTTCCCTGAGGGATTCAAGAAGAAGAGCACAGTGAGTCAGAGGCGAGCAGGGCCATCTTGGCCGCCCCGCCAACGCCTGTAGCTGCCCCTGGCCCAGGAGGTCCGAGGCTCGCCTGGTGCCAGAGGTCCCAGTGGCCTAGGGAGCAGGCCCTGCCCATCTTCTCTGGCCCCCAGCACATGTCCTGCGTGCTCCCCGTTGGCATCTCTCAGCCTTCCTCCCTGGGCCTTCTGGGCCCCTCTCCTGCAGGTCTCCCGGCCCCCAACTCTCCAGCCTTGCTCCCACCAGTCCTCAATGCATGCTCAGGGGAGAGCCATTAATCTGATTTAGGCAATGAACACTTATTGAGCACCTGCTGAGTTCCTGGGTACTGTACAGAACAAACAGCTCCCAGGTCTCTCAGGATTGAACTGCCTGAGCTGTTCTCCCAAAACAGGGAGGATGTTCCCGGGTCTCTGTCTCAGTCAATTTAAGCATTTAGGTTGGAACTTGGATTTGGACAGATGAGCTAGCTCTGTGACGCTCTGGAGACAGAGGTGGAACACAGGCAAGAGTAGCCCTGCCCAAGCCCCCAGGGAGCCTAGGCAGGTGACTCTGTGTATCTGTTACCTCTGCTATCTCACAGGGCAAGGGCACAGGTCTGTCAAGGGGACACTATGGCCTGCCTGTGACTGACAGCATGACCCACCACTAGGCTGAAGTCTTCTTATGTCTGTTTTGTCCCCATGTTCCTTCCCCAAAACAGCCAGTGAAGAAGGCAGGAGCCCCATCTTCCCTATCGACCCTCCATAATCACCCCATGTGTCCCAGGATCCTGAATGGGTGCCTTTGTTGTGGGCTGACGCAGGCTCCAGCCCTCAGGTAGAAAGGTGCACGGTGGGCCCCCAGAGTTCTCCAGATGAACAGGTGAGGAGACCAACAGCAGCAGCCTTCTCACAGGTGAGACCAACAGCAGCCAGACCCGAGGGTGGCCCACAGTACCCTTGGATGCTCCCGTGAGTCAGCCAAGAGCAACATGAGGGAGGGAAGTGGACACAGAGTGGAGAGCTGGCCAGGTAAACACCCAACAGCAGGGAGGACCTCTGCCACCTGCTCTCAGAGCCACCTGTGCGTCCAGGGACACACAGAGCTGTCTCCACATCTCTGATCTGTGCAACGTGCTGTGTCTTCTTGGAAATCCACAACCCAAATGATGTCAGAGTGTTAGAGACATATTTCCTGGAGAAGGGCAGGTCATGTGACCAGGTCCAGCTCTGACATCCCGCGGCAGTGGGAAGGGTTGTGCATACCACCAGTTGCCAGGGCCAGCTGGGACCACAGGCACTCCCTTGGGGCTGGCACGCGGAAGGGGATGCCAATCCCCAGCAAGCTGCTAGGGAGGCAAAAACAGAGGAAGGCACATACAATCCCCAACTTTTCTCAGAGAGAGTGCAAGTGCCAGGCTACAGGAGCTAGGCCGTTGTCATAGCCACAAGTGACAGAAGGAAAGCAAACCCCCGCAGCGTGCTGATGGCCTCTGAAGTGGCTCCCAGTGGATGCCACCAGGCCTTCCAAGGGCTGAGAGCCTTCCTGGTAGCTGCACAGGCACCCGTGACCTTGGGTGACCTCTCCGGACTCATGTTGGATTGGAAAACGCGTGAAGGCTGAGATGAAGCTCATGTGCCTCATTCTCAAAGACACCCATGGCCTAAAAATGGTCAAAAACTGACGTTTAGTCAAAGATCAACTGGGCAACTGCCTGACGCCCAACAAGGCACCACGGGAGCCCCTTTGTCTTCAAGCAGGTCTGGTGGCCAAGGCTCCTCCTCGTGTAAGCCCAGCAGGCAGTCCAAAGGGCTCTTCAGAGGCTCACTCTTGCCCACCTGCCACGTGTAGGAGAAGGGGCAGCGGGACCACCAGAGACTGATTCACCTCCAGGAGCAACAACGGATCGCCAGCAGTACCCTGGCATGGGGGGGCGGTTCTGATGGGTGAGGCCTAGGGCCCTCTGGCCTCAAGCACACGGCTGGCCACCTAGGCTCCCTAGGCCCAGGTGGCAGAGAACCAATGTGGAGGCAAACAGATGCCCAAATGAAGGGAGAGGCTTCTCAGAGGCCTGTGCCTGCAAGGATGGTACACAGATGAGGCTCAGAGGCGGGGCCGTGCTGGCAGAGCCGGGGCTTCTTGGAGAGCTGTCAATGGAGAAGAGCCCTGGCGGACCCTGTGCTGCTTGGGAACACCACAGAGGCTCCTAAAAGGCTGAGGACAGAGCTGGAGAGCCTGCCTATTGCTCTGGGCCTGGCAGACCTGCCCTTGGGCTGCAGGCTCCCAGGGCTCCAGCAAGAGATGTGGTCCTGCCCCCTGTGCAGCCCTGCCAGCCACCAGTGTCCCTACCGCCTGGGAAGGCATTTCTTCACAGGGCTTTAGGTGGCCTTCGTAGCACCCACACATAAGAAATGGCAACTCCTTCCCTTCCTAGTTGGCATGGACTTCCAAAGAACTGTGGGGTGCCTGGAAGAGAAGCTGCTGAGATCCCTAGCAGGGAATGGTCTGTCTGGCCCAGAGGCTGGAGGGGAGATCCCCAGAGCCACATTTCACACTCAAGATGCTGACGAATCTGAGGATTTCCAAGACCTATTGGCCTTGTGGAAAGAGCGAGAGTGACCCTGCCTGGGTGGTGACTGTCCCAGCAGTGCTCATAGGTAAGATGATAAGACTTCCTAAGAGCTCTACTCGTCCCCCAGGCGTGCCCCAGGCTCACAGCACCCCACGTTAAGTGAAGCAAGAAGAATGCAAAGAAGGCAAGTGCTCAGTGGAGGGGGTCAGTTACATGCCAACCAGCAGCTGCCCTGAGAGCCACACGGAGCTCGTATTCCCAAGAAGGCTGAGTAGAGCAGGTGGTCGCAGAGGAACACAATGCAGGCTCTTGAGGGTTTATATGCATTTATAAGCACATCACAGTACCATCCAAAGCATTTTCTAGCTTGTCCTCAGGCAGCCTGAGTGCCACCTGTCCACCTGGGCCAAGATAAGATGATAGACATTTCTTCTTCAGAGGATTTCAGCTCAGCCACCTACATCATTCCCCCACTGGCCACCCCCACGCAAGCTTTTCTCTGTGGCAAGCCGCTGCTGAGAAGCGAAGCCGGGAACAGCCGAGGGTGGGAACCTCACTCAGGAGACCGGAGAAGGTAGGCAGCCACAGCCTGCAATGGAAACTCTCTGTCCAACAATGGCCTTTGAGCTGAGCAGTCATAAGGCCCAGCGCTGGCTTAACAGGGAAAGGAGGGTGCTAGGTAGGGCCTACAGCCTCAAGAGGAACAGGTGAAGGGCCCTTGATGACCTGCCCTATTCCTTGTCATCCTAGGGAAGCAGCAGTGAGCAGCAAGGTGGAGCAGAGAGCTCAAGGTGCAAGATGCCAGGGAGAGGCCAGGTGCACAAAGCCCAGCACGGCAGAGGGCGCCTGGCTGGGCCTCGCAATGGCTGGGCCCAGCGCTCTCACGTGACTGGGCCTTCCACCTCACTAACCTTGGAGCCGTGGGATGGTTTGGTCTTCTTGGGGTCAGAGAAGGCAGAGAGTGGAATTGTGGGTAACATGGGGTAGTCAGGGCTGGGCCTGGACACCGTGTCTGCTCCTTCGGGCATTACCATCACCTAGTGACAAAGAAGAGACAGATGTTATCAATGAGCACGGGGCGGCGGCAGCTGGAGGCCAAGGAGCTTGGTTCGTGGGGAGGGAAGAGGTGGAACCGGAGCCACTTCCCCCAAAGAATTGTGAAAGGGCTGGGCCAAGGGGGCGTGGAGCAGGCTCAGTGGAGCAGAGCAAAGAGAAGCCTAGGATCCCAGGACGGCTGGGCCCAGTAGGGGTCACTCGGCCCCAGGCACGACGCACAGGAAGGCCAGGCCAAGAAGACTTGCAGAGTATGCCAAGAAGCACTGAAGGTGGCTGTGGCCATAGCCGAGCTAAGCACTAAGATTCAGAGCCCACAGGCACAACCAGGAGAGGCAGAAGCCAGCTGGACACCATGACAAGTGGGCCCCTGGCAGTGAGCAGCTTCTGAGGGGTCTGCCCAGATGCCATGTCAGCAGGTCACAGGCCGTGGGGATGAGTCTTCTTCCTCCCTGCACCTGCAGCAACTAAAGCTGATTCAATCAGAGCCTGAGGCCACCAGGGTCTGCAAAGCTGCCTCACAGCAGGCAGCTGTCAGGAGGGAAGTGCCGGTTCCTGCCCTTGCTTAGAAGGCTACAGACAAGGAAGGGCTCAGGTCCTTCTGGGAAAGTTGCTACCTGCCTGGCAGCAACTAGGCTCCAGGACACCTGCTACAGGGGCAGAGTGCTCAGGCAAGGTCTCCAACACCAACACTACGAAGTTAACACGGCGACGGGGCCAGCCACTCAGAGAAAGCCTTCCAGACAGCAGAGAGATGGAACAAAATAAAGGCACTTTTTTTTTTAATATTTATTTTTTAGTTGTAGGTGGACAGAATATCTTTATTTTATTTTTATGTGGTGCTGAGAATCGAACCCAGTGCCTCTCGCGTGCTAGGCGAGCACGCTACCACTGCGCCATAACCCCAGCCCCATAAAGGCACTTTTTAAAAGGCCTTCAACTCAGGAGAAGCACCACTAACAAGCTTGAGCACCTGGGATTCCTTACAAGTCAACCCTTTCATCTGTGGATGTCATGGGACATTGCGCTTAGAGAGAGCAGTAGAGCCTTGAGGCTGTCCTCCCTGCAAGCTGCTCATCAGAGCCCCTGCCCACAACACTGAGGCATGCCACCAATGACACGTCTGCCCCCAGCCATGCTCTACCAGCCAAGTTCCCTGAAAGCATGCCACGTGAGACCCTGTGCCTCGGCTGGCAGCTCCACATACACACAGCTTCACAGAGGACAATCACACAGCCCACACAGCCCAGTCACAGATGGCTCCTGGAGGCTTTGGCTGGTGCACTCCTGGACCTTTTTCTTCTACTCCTGTGGGAATTCACCTTCCCTCCCTTCAAATTAACTAGACCAAACCCCTCCAAGGAGAGCCTTCTCTGCCTTCTCTTCTCTAACCAAGATCCTCAGAACAAAGGAGAGAGGGCATGTGCTCAGCTGGCTCTTCCTCTTCCCCCACAGGGTGCTGCTGCAAGACCCTGGCTCCCTGACAGAAACGCAGGCCCTTGGCCAATGGGCAGAGGACAGGAAACAGCTTTAGGGGATGGGGCTGGCTCTGACTTGCTAGGACAGTGGGAAGCCCCACTCCAGTTGCTCCCAAGGAAAGCCTGAGGGCTCGGGCCATTGCTGTGGGATGGCAAACACTGTCCCTGAGGACACTAGGGAGACTGGAAGGTCTACCACAGGGGCAGTTACCTGGTCCTGGGAATCACCTGGGAGGGCCACCGTCCCATAACCAGGCTGCTCCTAAGGCTAGAAAACGCAGCTGGGCTGTCAGCCCAGGAAGACCAGGAAGTTCCAGACTGACCAGCCAGCTTCCCTGGGCAGCCCTCTCCAAGAGATAACAGCACCTGGCAGAGACCACTATGTGGACCACAGCTCAGGGGCCTCTCTAGAGTCCAGCAGGTGCCTTGGGCCACTTGCTCCCTCCAGACTGGCCCTTGGCAGACTGAACCAGACCTCCCCTCCCCATTGCTCACTCACCTGCTCCTCCCCACCCTGTTTTATGTGTTGAGGTGATGCCCTCAGAGCCTCCTCTCTTCAGAGGACAGGAAATGCCTCTTGCAGAGGCAAAGAGGCCTAGGGACGCTCACTACTTCCCAAAGAAATGTGACCATGGGCCTTCAGGGGACGCCCACAAACACTTTGGGGAAACACTGTGGAAAATACATGGCCACAGGAGTGGTGGAGAGCAGAGTAGGAGGGTCTCTGGGACCACTCCTCCCCACAGCTTGTGCCCTCTGCATAAGCCCTCCTGCGTCTTGAGTCTCCAGCTCTCCCAGCCCTCGCTGGCCAGAGCAGAACCTCAAGCAAAGCTGTTACTAGGAGCACAGCAGCACTCGGGACTTCCTCAACCTTCGACCAGGAATCAACATTACTTTTATTTAAGAAGAAAGTTCCTAAAAGACCCAATTGTATAGAACAGGAAGGCAGGAGTTGTGTCTGAGCCCAGAGACACACAACAGTCCACAGCCACTTGGAATTGGGCCTGCCCAACACCACACGCTTCACAACACACACACACACACACACCCCATGAGTACCCCACACAAACACACACACCACACATACATGACATACATCTTATACAAACACCATCAACATACACAGTACACATCTAGGCATGCACACACCCCAAAGACCCCACACAAATACCACACAATCCTCCCCCGCCACACACACACCACACATATATTCTACACAAACATACCATCAACACACCACACACACATGCACACACATGCCTGGCCCAACCGTAGTGTGGAAAAAGGATGGCACCTCAGCTTGCTTAGTGACCTGGGATCACTAAAAGTGTCTCTGATGGCCCATGACCAAGCCTCAGCCTACACCTGCCTTCACAGACAGTGCAGCTGGCAGCCGCATGGCCTGTCCTCCTCAGCCATCAGCACCCTGTGCCCTGCCCATCTCCAGAGCCTGAAGAGGCACCTGGAGAGCTGTGCTCAGGCCACCACGTGGAATTCCAGGACAGAAGTAGCAGGCAGCACACGCTGACAGGGTGCCTCCTGGATGGGCTGGTGCTGGGCACCAGCTAAGGGTGGCATAGGCCTGGCCATGCGGACAGACCAGCCTTGCACCCAGCTTCATGCCACACTCAGGAAGATGCTAATTACCCACAGCGGCCCAGGAAACGCCGGGACAGCTGGCGCCTCAACTTCTCATCCACAGCTGCCAACGCCCAGCACTGGCTGGGGAGCCCCTAGGGCCAGCCAGCTTGGCCAGGCAACAGCTGTGTGACTAGCACTCACATATCCCAGCCCAGGAGCCAGAGGAGCACCCTGGGCAGGCATGGCAGCCACTGGGCCAGATGGTGGCCCTCAGCGTGTCATACTCACCCCGCCAGCCATCAGGAGCTTGTACCGGAACTCGGTGGTAGGGTTGTTGAAGGTGAGCTTCTCGCAGCGCAGGTGGTTCACAGGCGGGTTGCCCTCCAGGTTCAGGAACAGGTCGTAGGTGAAGCACACCTTCCTCGGCTCCTCCTTGAACAAAGGAAACAAGGAAGTCCGTGTCAGGGGCGGGCAGCAGGCTGCGGCTGCAGGACAGGGACAGCTGCCAGCTGATGGCCCTGCTCGCTCCTTCATCCGGTCCTGATCGCCTGGCCCCCAGATCCTTCTCTGCCGCTTCTCCTCTCTTCCATCATTCAAATAAGCTAACTTACTACTCGCGGTGGACACAGCAAAGGAGGCCTTCCCTAGGACACAACGGTCATCAGTCACAGTGTTCTCTGGTGCTTACAAGAAGTGACCGCTACTGGCGTGCAGCCTCATGATAGCACTCTCCCTTCAGCCCTCACTGCGTGACTGACAAATGGGGAAACTGAGATTCAAAACCACACAGCTTGCCAGTGGCAGTGCTGAGGCCTACCCCAGCCAGGAAGGAGCCCAAGACCTGACTCAGGACAGGATGCAACCCAGAGTGACTGGTGGGTAAAGGTTAGAAAACAGGAGTGACAGAACTCTCCAGTTTCCAGGAGGCTTCATCCACGCCATCCTGCTCTGGCCACCCCAAAGGACGGGGACATGCATACTGGCATTGCCCCTGGCATAGACTAGGACCTAGTGTGAAGCAGGCACTCGACGGACTTGTGAGTGAAGAGTCCACAAGGGGCATCCGTGAGGAAGGGACAGACTGGGGGATCTGATGCCTACAAGGAGAGCGGGGCTCCCGGGGAGGACGCTCTTCAGAGGACGCTCTTCAGCAGCCTGGCACAGCCCAGCAGCACGTCCATGGGATCACTTCTTCACAAACCTTGACACAACAAGTCATTTTCCTGTTCTTTTTCTTGAGTCCCATGCCACTCCAAATTACAAAAGCTTCGGGTCTCACAAAACCTAGATCTGCCCCCACTGCAAAGAATCTGACTGGTTAGAAAAGCGGGTAACTAGGGAGTATGGGAGAATCAAGGCTTGAGAAGCCCTCAGCATCCCACACAGGATTGGCTCCAGCATCAGCACAGAAACCAAGACCTACGGAGACTCAAGTCCCTCAGAAACTGCACGGAACCTACGCACACCCTCTCCTATGCTTTAAATCGTCTCTAGCTGACTTCTGACACCAATGCCACATAAAGCTATGTAAACAGTGCTACACTACATTGTTTAGGAATAATGGCAAGGAAAAAAGTCTGTATACGTTCACTACAGACCCACCTTTTTATTTTTTTCTGAGTATTTTTCATCCCAGGTCTGCAGATGTGGAGGGCTAAGCATAAATGACAGGTATGCCTGCATTTGTTGAAGTGCCAATAGACACTTCAACAGGAACAGAAGAGTCTCTTCAACAAATGGTGCTCACATCGTGTATCCACAAGCAAAAGAATGAAACTGGATCCTTATCCCACACCACATTTTTAGATATAAAAAAATAACTAAAAAATGGACCTGAGACCTTATCTAACAGCTAAAACTCTAAAACTCAGGGTACAAATGATGACCTTGCATTAGGTGATTTTTCTTACCTATGACACCAAAAGCACAGGCAACTATAAAAAAGACAAATTAGACTACATCAAAACTAAAAATTTTGTGTTAACAAAGGACACTATTTGAGAGGATGAAAATATAACCCACAGCCGGGCATGGCAGCACACACCTGTAATCTCAGCAACTTGGGAGTCTGAAGCAAGGGATCACAACTTTGAGACAAGCCTCAGCAATTCAGGGAAACCCAAAGCGACTTAAGGCCCTATCTCAAAATAAAAAATAAAAAGGGCTGGGGATGTGGCCCAGTGGTAAAGCACCCCTGGGCTCAATCCCCAGCAAACACACACACAAAGACAACCAAAAGAATGGAAGAATATATTTGCAAATCATTAATCTGATAAGGGCTTACTGTTCAGAATATGTAAAAAAATAAAAATAAAAATCTTACAACTCAACAAAAAGAAAACACAATTTAAAAATGAACAAAGAATATGAACAGATATTTCTCCAAAGATACACAAATGGCTAATGAGCCCATGAAAAGAAATGCATCATGAATCATTAGCAAAATGTAAATCAAAACCCAATGAAATACTAGTTCATACCCCCCGGGACAGCTGAAACACACACGTGCACCAGGAGGATGACTGCACTGCTGGCGAGAATGTGAAATGGTGCTGTCACTTTGGATAAACTGTCTGGCAGGTCCTCAAATGCTAAGTATGAAGCAACCAGTGACCCAGACCATCTAGGTATATAACCAAGAGAAATGAAAACATTATAGTCACACAAAACCATGCACACCAATGTCCAGAGCAGCAATACTCACACTACACAAAAAATAGAAATGACTCAAATGGCCATCAAAAGATGAAAGGATGAACTGTGGTTCCCTCACACCACGGGGTATCCTCAGCCTTAAAAGGAACCAAGCACTGACATGTACTCCATGCATGACCCTTGAAAATACTGTGCCTAGGACACAAGGCAGACATAGGAGGGTGCACAGACTGGCTCCTTTCACATGATGTGTCCAGTGTAATCAAGTCCAGCAAGACAGAGAGGATTCACAGTTGCCAGAGACTGGGGGAGCAGGCACACAGGAAGTGAATGCTAATGGGGACCAGGCTTCCTTTTGGGGCGACAGAAATATTCTGGAATTAAAAAACTGTGATGATTACACACTGTGAATAGATTAAAACTCAGAGTGTACACATTTTAAAGGGATTATTTTGATGCAGCATGAGCTACATCCCAGTCTATTAAAATACTGTACAACAAAGAAAAATTTCTGGGCATAGGGGAAGAACGCTGGATCCACGAAGTCCAAGGAGACTTTCTAACTGCTCAGTCGGAGGCAAATAGCCTCGCAGCTTCTGGGTCCTCTTTCCATTCAGCCTCTCCCTCCAGCAGCCCAAGCTCACTGGCTCAGCCACTTTCTTGTGTTGGTGAAAGAAAAGGGGATAGAGACAGGGGCTTGGGCAGCCACCTGGCTGAGTCTCCTAGGCCACTCCATGGTGGGTGGGTCACAGTTTATGCACACACCAGATCTGTAAGCTCTGGGACCAGCAATGCCTGAGTGCCAGAGCTGGCTGGCAATGTGCTCATTTCAACAGAGGGGAACTGCGGATGACACCATTCTAATGGATGGGAGGAGGAAGGAGCCTCCAGGAGCCATGGGTACAGTGAAGCGCAGACAAGGAATGGGCCTTCTCAAGACGACACGGACCAGTGAGGCTGACTCTAGCTTGGTCTGGGAGGAAAGCCCTTGTTTTCAGAAGAGTGGGTTTCAACCCAGCCCCACCCACACGAGACTTTGAAATGTCCATCCCCTGTCACAGGTGGGCATGTGACCTGATTTTTGGGTAAGGTGATGGAAGGGAAGTTGGCCTGGGGAGGGCTTTCCTGTCCACACCCAAAACAAAACTACAAGGTTTCTCACCGTCTCTCCTCCTGCCAGAACGCAGAAGGGGAGGCAGTCTCCACAGGGGTGATGCAGCAAAACCTCAGGCACATGAGCCCTGGCACCTCCCAACCTCCAGCTTGACAAGAAAACCAGTCCCTGGTCAATCCCATCACACACTCGCCATGGGGAGCTAGCTGTGACCTTAGCTGAGACACCAGAATGTCACTAAGTCCTTCCTTCCTCTACAAAGGCGGGCAGTGCTTCCCCACTGGACAGGAACCTCTCCTGTACTCCTTTTAGGTGTCCAGTGGTGGCATTCCATGATAGCTGAATGGATGGCACCTGGGGAGGGCACGGAGGACACGAAGGGCATGAGGGCTCCTTGGAGGCTTGGACAGGCTTGGAGGAAGGCTGGCATTGGACTACAGCAGCATCCTCAGCAATGATGGAGCCTGAGGCGGCATGGTGTCTCACCTATGAGGCAGAGCGGAAGGGTGAAGGTCCTGGCAGTGTGGTACAGCTAGGACACTGTCCACCTCGGTCAGGTAACAATGGTAGAGCCTGCACTGAGGCCAGGTACTTTTCTGAGCATGTAATGTATGCAAACATGTCCACACACAGGTGTCCTAGTGTCCCTATCTCACATTAGAGGAAATGAAGAGGCAGAGCCATGCCTGAAGCCCGTGAAGAGGCTCCTTGTGCCCACTCAAGCCAAATGCAGAAGGCAGGGTGGCAAGGAGCAGCCAGGTAATGTTCTTATGGACACCTGGAGAACACAGTGCTGGACCAAGCAGGGAGGGCCATGGTGTGGACCTGGAGAACCCAGCACAGCCTGCTGCCATGAGTCACTGAATACTAACAGTGGCCAGTGGGACTGTCTGGACCAGACCCCAGGCCTCAGGCTCAGGATCTCTTGAGATAGTCACAAAGTTGTCCCTGAAAACGTGGCCTCCTGAGAGAGGTCAAGACACGCCAGCACTCTAGGATGGAGGCCAGGTAGCGTGCCAAGTGATGATAAGCTGAGGCCAAAGTAGTCAGCCAGAGAACCCAAAGCTACTGCGCTTTGTCACTCTAGCTGGACTCCAACCCGGGCCCCCTCTAAACAATGGCACCCACTCCTCAGGCCATGGGCTCTGAGCCAGCGTCTCTCCAACCTCAGCAAACTAAAACGCAGCTGAACTGGCCAAACCAGTGCTGGCGCCAAAACCCACAGTGTGCATCCTGTCCACAGCATCTGGGGCCGGGCTGGGGAATCAATGCCATGCGCCTACAAGCCTCCTCATTGAGAAGGTCGTGGGAGCCTGAGTGCCCCTGGCCTATGGCTGGCTGACCACACCAAGTCCCCAATGCTGCATCCTTCCTGTGAAGGACTCCACATTGGTTCCTCTTCTCAGCTGGTCCTAGGGGCACCCAGACTTGCTTCCCCACACAGGGTGTAAAAGCAGAAAAGCTGGCCTCCTGTGAGGCCTCCTAGCTCCTGAGGCTGGGCTGGTTCCTGGCTACCTCTGTGCTGCCCATGCACACCCCTGGATCATTTGAACTTCCTTGTGAGTTCCCCAGACACTCACGAGGCCTACAAAGACAGCTGAACCTGAATGTGACCACAGTCCCAGACCTAAGTGCCAGCGGGGAGGAAATGCCCAGAAACGCCGCCACGGGTAGCTGACATGCCTCACAACATCCCTACAGGATGAATAATCCAGCTTATCCAGAACCCTGTGCGATTTAAGAGCACACGCACACCAGGGAAGCAGGAAAGGCTCCCAAGGCAGCAACTGGGAGCAACGAAAGGAGCTTACTCAAGAACACAACTTGTGGGTGTGGCTCAGTGGCAAAGCAAGTGCTTGTCATGTGCAAGGCCCTGGGTTCCATCTCTAGCACCCAAAAATACAAAAGTAAATGAACACACACAGCAGATGACAAGGGAGACTGGCATTACTGGATATGTGATGGGAAGCACTTGCTAATTTGTTAGTTTCTAGGTATGATGATATCATTTATGTGGTTTTTTTTTGGGGGGGGGGACTATCTGCCACAGACATTGAATTGTGTACAGATTACAAGATCTGATGTCTAGGACATGTGCCCAAACAATCCTGGAGTAGCGATGAGAAAACCTTGCACACAGCTCAGCAACTGTGACGCTGGATGCAGATGGAGTGCCTCGATTGTCTTGCCATTCTAACTCTGTGTATTTAAATTTTTTTATATTAAAAAATATTAAGTATAAATGTTTGGCTCTGTCCTCAGCCTTCCTTACAGAACAGCTCTGAATTTTAATTCAAAGCCATCTGTGTCTTATTGGCCTGCCTCCATCCTGCTGCTGGGTAGAAGGCAGGCCCAGGACCAGCCCCTCCATCCACAGGGGTCCTCCAGGGCCACGAGGCAAGTGCCTCACTTTCTGCTGTACCACAGGGTTTACAGAGCGCCTGGTTTCAGCCACAGCAACACTGAAACTGACTGGCTGTTCTCATCAAAAGCCCCCCACACCCTGCCAGGCCTTTGAATCAAGTTCTCCCATGCTGGGTTCCTGGGTTCCCTGACCCAAGCCCACAGCGAATGAAGGGGGCGACTCTTGCTGCAGCAAGAGAGAAGTGTCGGCACTTCAGTAAGAAAGCAAGGGAAGGAACAGAAAGCAGTCCAAGAAACAAATGCCACCAACCCTGAAATCCCAGGAGGCGGTATTACCCAGTCACGTAAGCGCATGAACAGAAGGACAGGGAGGGGCAGTGAGACACCCCCGCAATAGTGAGACATCTCGAGACACCTGGATGTCCCTCACTGTAATTACATGGAAAGTCAGGTAGACTGTGGCTACCTACACTGTGGAGCACACCACACAGACACCAGGGAGAACAAGGCAGAGCTAGGTGTGTGGGCTCAGGAAGGTCCAGAGATAGTGAGGTTAAAAATGCCACACACACATACACACATTTGGAAGCACACATGACTGCCTGCTTATCATGATTACTTCAAGGCAGTGGGCTGGAGAAAAGACTGCCATTCCTTACAACTTCCATATCTTACCTTCAAAACCAGTCTGAACTGTGAACTCCACTGTGGAGCGCTCTGCTCTGCTGCCACTGGACAGAACTGATGCTTACAGCAAAAAGACAAACAAGGCACATCAGAGCCACGCTGGCCCCTCCACGGATCGTGTGGCCCTGAGTAGATTATTCCTCCTGCTTGTGCCTCAGGTTCCCTGCCTGCAAAATGGAAATAAGGTAACCCACTCCACATACAGGTGCTCAAAATGCTGCTTACACACTGCACGGAGACAGCCCCCCAGGGTGCCAGGAGAGAATGAGCTGCAAAAGGGAGCAGGCAGCCCACTGCTTTTTTTTTTTTTAATTTTATTTATTTACTTTTTAGTTGTAGGTGGACAGAATATCTTTATTTTATTTTTATGTGGTGCTGAGGATCGAACCCAGTGCCTCACGCGTGCTAGGCGAGCACGCCACCACTGCGCCACGATCCCAGCCCAGCCCACTGCTTTTAAAGAAATGCTTAACATGTGAATGCAAGACATGCAGAAGAGTCTAGAACTTGGACAGTCAATTGCTGACCTCCTGAGAAAGCAAGCAAACTGAGCAAAGCTGGGAGGGAGTTCTGCTGTGTCTGCCGTACCATGAACGTGCTCCCAGGCCCAGAAGCAATGAGACACAAGAAGGCAGAAGGGCACCCACGCCACGGGCAGAGAGCATTCTGGGAACAGCCAAGCACACTGAGGCTTGGAGTGGGCTTCACAATCTGGAGCCCCAACTCACGGTTTCCCCCAGGCTAACACCAAGGCGAGAAGGAAGAGGCCTGCGACGAGCACACGTGTGTAGAAGGCAACGTGAGGAAGAAACCTGGGCCAGGGCCCGGGGAGGGAAGGCAGAGCTCAGGAGGAGTCCTGGGAGCCGCAGCAGTGGTGCGCCCAGGCTGAGGGCAGCCTGCAGCTCTGAACCTCAGTGTACCTCCAGGAGGCGACCCTACCGTCCACAGGACGGCCATAAGACAAAGAGACACAGGCCACAAACACATGACAGGAGGGTCAGCCTCTCTGCCCACAGCTCCTCTCAGGGTGCCCTGGGCTGGGCTAGTGCTCATGTGTCCCACCCCACCCTCAGGTGGCTGTCAGGCAGAGTCCAGCTCAAGGCCTAGTCCATTAAGGGCTACTGCCTGGCCTTCCTGCTCACAGCACCTAACCCCACTGTGGACAGCTGCAGCTCCAGGGCCTGCGCCTTGCACTTCCTGTTTTCTCGTCAAGCTGGTGAAGGCTGCGCTGCCCTTAGGCACGTTTCCCACTCCATGTGGTACCCTAGCTTTCTCCAGAGACCCTGGAGGGGACACTGGTGGGGGCCAGCCATGTGCCTGGGAGGGAACCACCACACAGGGCATACTGCCGCCCCTGCTGTGCCTCCTCTTATGCATGGCAAGGGCACCTTGGCCCTTTCAAGGGGTTTCTCTCCCTTGCTCCAGACCCTGCCCTCCAAGAAGTACAGATGCATGCTGAGTCCCACCTCAGGGAACAGAATGATGCTACATGGAAAGACAAATCGAGCAGGTCAGCCTGCATTCATGTGGCTTGCCACAACTCAGCAGCCCCCTGACCTTTCCCTGTGTCTGCCACACAATGCCCCTTCTGTTCTGGCTCCCTCAGCAACCCACTGGCAAGGCCTTCCCTCTCAGCAGCATCAACCAGTCTAATTGTCCCTGGCAGAGAGCTCTGCAGGCTCAAGGAGGGGCTGCCCGCCTCCTGAACTCTGCAGAGCCCCCAGAAGCCTGGGAGCCTGGGAAGGAGCACAGGAGCAGACGGCTTCCATGCCTGCTGGGCTGGGGTGATGGTGAAGGGAATGCTGAACAAGGAGAACCTGGGTCTCTACTGATGTCCTTCTGGACAAGCTCTCTCCAAGGTTCAATCTCAATCAAGGGCAAGAGGGAAAATCGAAGCAGCCCTGGCCTGAGACAGTGTTGCAGCCGTGAGCTTTTGCCATTCCAAAGAGGGTAGAGAGGGGTGCAGAGCATCTGGTGGCCCTGGCAAGTCACCAGCCCTGCCACACTGCCAAGGCAGCTGCCCATGGCTCCCCAGTGCAAGTTAGCCAGGACACGTGGAGAAGAGACCTCCAAGGGCGCCAGGGCTCCAAAGCAACACCGTTTAACTCACTCCACAAAACCTTTCTGCATGAAACCGTGCACACCTCCTCGTCACTACGCCAAATGCCCTTCCTGTGCTTCAGAGAACTGTGTTTGAGGAAGGCCCTGGACAGTTCCTGACAGTCATGGCTCACTGTCCACTAATGGCTGGACTTGTGAGAGGAGCAGGTAGAGAAGAGAAGATCTAATATTAGTTTTGATGACCCAAATGAACTTCTTTTACATTTTCAATGTTTTCAAGGTTGGACTGTCCCTTAAAGTTACTATGCACGTGTACCATGTCTCTCTTCCTCCCAAATGTGCGACTGAATTGAAAGGATAGCCGGCCACGAAGGGAGACTCAGACTGTGGGAAGGAACCCAACATAAGAGGCAGGGCAAGGGTGTGCCCACAGGGCTGCGTGGCCCTTGACAGGTGCTGTGGGGGAGGCAGCACCCAGGCCAGAGCTCACTCAAGGAACACCCTCACAAGCATTCGGGAGGGGGGTGTGCCCTGCACCACCTGAGAAATGACAGTCAGTGTCTCTGAACTGGAACAGCCTCTCTCCCACCTGCCACTGACTGTCTCACCTCTCAGCTTTGTCAAGGGTTCCAAGCTGGCTGGAACAAGCAGTTAAGTGGCAACCAGCCTCATTTGAAAAAGAAAGTGGCAGATTTAAGAGATTCCCAAGGGATATTCAGTCACATCAAATGCCACTGAAGTCCAACTGCCAGTCTTAGCTAACAACTCAAAACAAAATACATAAGACCCAGCTGTGCTAAAGTGTACCTGCTGTGACACAAAGCAGGTAAATGGTGGGGTCATGGAGTGGCACAGCCCAGAGGCCTCAGGAGCTGCCCCAACCAGGGCAATGAGGGAAGGAGAGGGCAGTGCATAGGCCTCAGGCTCGGGGCAAGCAGCACTGACTGGCTCCTTCCCACACCCTGCTCCCAGGACCAAGCCACATGCTTAGGGACCTCCAGATCAGCCCTAGAGCCCCCTCCCTGTGGGCAGTTCAGCACACACCTTCTCCAGGCCCTGACCCTGCTCTCTAACCAAACCCAGGACACAGACAAGTACTTCCTATTTGGCAGCCACTGACTTCCTTCTGGGAGAGACTGAACTAGCTCTGTTCTATAATATGACTAATGCCACAGACTGAGGGGTAACAGGAACCTCATGGGATTCTGAAGCCACTGCCACTAGATCTTATGCAAAGAGGTAGAAGAATCCAGAGGATTCAGAAGACTCAACCAGTTACTGAGGGTCTAGCAGCAAGTATCACACGTCACCCCGAGTGCAACACGCTCCGGGGGGTCTGCAGTGTGCATGGCCCTGCGCAGCTCTCCAAATGCCCACCTCCCTCTGCACCCACACATCTGCATCTGATCACCCTGGTTCTACCATTCGTACAGCTGGCCCTGTGCCCAAAAGGTTCCCTGTCCTCACTGACTCTGTCACCCGCAGGCCTCTGCATCAATCTCACCTCCTACAGGAAATTCTCCCCTTTCTAACCAGGTTCCCTGGTGCTTGGAACACCCTAAACGTTGGCCTCACAGAGCTGAGGATGCGTTCTGATGCAGTCACTTCCATGACTGCGTGGCTCTCCCTTGCCCTTTCAGGCTGTAAACACCACAAGAAATGGGGCCACAGTCCTGGGGCTGTAGCGCAGTGGTAGAGCACTTGCCTGGCACGTGTGAGACACTGGGTTCGCTCTTCACCACATAGAAATAAATAAAATAAATAAATAAAGGTATGGCAAAGAAAGATTTTAAATAAATAAATAAACAAACAGAACTTCAGCAAATAAAGACGAAAGGCAATTCCTCCTCCTGGCTATAAATGGAGAATTTTTTAAAAAGCCCTCAACTGCAAAGAAGACATGGTCCCAACAGCCCCCGGCACTCCGTCGTCTGGGTGGTTCCCTCAGGCTCCAAACACAGCAGCTCCGAACGGACTGCCAGGGCTGGCTGACGAAACCAGGGTCCTTGGTTCTGGCACAAGGTTTTTAGATACAATACCAAAACACAACCCATGACAGAAAAATAACAGTAAGTTGACTATCAAAAACTATACAGCAAGACAAACTATAAGACAATGAAAAGATGAACCACAGACTTGGAAAAAATATTTGTAAATTATATACTACATCAAGAACCTGTACCCAGAGTATACAAAGAATTCTTAAAACTCAATAAGAATACTAACTCAATAAAACTCTTAAAACTCAATAAGAACACTAACTTAAGATAGAAGAAAAAAGGCAAACTTCTGAAAAGATATTTCACTGAAGAGGGTATCTGAATAGCAAATAAGTACATGAAAGATGCTCAATATCCTCAGCCACTGGGGGGAGAGGCAACTCAGCTCAGGAGAGGCGGGTCCACACTGGGCAGCTGCCATCAAAGCCAGGGTGAGTCCACGAGGTGCGCAGCCTGGGCCTCCAATGTGGCAGGCAGAGCTGGGGGAGTGGGGTAGAGACGGGACAGCCAGCTCAACAGAGTCAATCACCAACAGACCCAAGAATCCCACTGGAATTAGAGTGGTGACGGGCTGACGAGGCACAACTCTGAATACACACCATGCGGTGGAACTGTGTGAGAGGGAGGGACCAAGTATCCTGGGGACTACGTCCCAGGAGAGCTGTTGAGACGCCACTACACACCCACTAGAAAGAACAGAAGGGAGGGGGAGGAAGGAGAGGGAGGAGAGGACAAAATGGCAAAATGACACAGCCACCTCAGAAAACGGCTGGGCAATACCTTGTAAAGTTCAAGAGCCATTTGACACGTGACCCAGCAATCACCACTCCTGGGAGTTTACTCAAACTGAAAACTTATGTTCACACAAAAGTTGGAATGCAAGTGTTTATGGCAACTTTATTCATGATTACCAAAATCTGGAAACAACCCAGACACAAGTGAAGGGACAAACTGCAACCTGTCCTACAACAGAACCAGACTGCTACTCTGCAAAAGAGAAACAAACTATTCACCCCTGCCACAACTCCAAAGAACTGCAAGCACATTTTGCTAAATGACAGAAACCAGACGCAAAGGGCCACATGTTGTCTGATTCTATTTATATGGCAATCTGGAAAAGGCAAGCCACGGGGATAAAAAGAGATGAGGGGCTGGGGGACTGGGTGGACAGTGTATGGTAGTCTGGGGCCAGAATTGTTCTACATGGAACTGTCACAGCAAGGCATGACTCTATGCATGTCAAGACCATGGAATCAAGTGGATTCCACTGAATACAAACTGAAAAAAATAATAGTGATAATAACCAGATGAGAGTGGGAGGGGACCCAGGACGGGCTGTAGACTCACTAACGAATGCTATAACTGCTACAGATGGATGACAAAACACACTGAGGAACATTCAGGAAAGAGCAGCCATAAACACCTGGCAAAAGCGTGTCCTGACTAGATGCTGGGAGATGAACACAGAGCTGCACACAAACACTGTGCTCTGACTGGTGTCTCTCACAGGTGGCTAGTTAGCAATTCTGAAGCTGTATTCTGGGTTCAGCAGCGTTAAAGATGCAAACACAGGACAGATAAAGAGCTGGTTCCTTCCTTTAGAAACAGCAGTGACCAAGAAGCCGCTGGGGAGACGCAGTGACCTCCACAGTGCTGGAGTGGAGCTGGCAGCACTGGTACGACCAGGCAGAGTCAAACAAATGAACACAGAGGTCCAGGGGGATGTGCTTATACACAACGCCTTTCCCGGCCGTCCTGCAAGAGGCCCAAACACAGTGACATTCCAGTAGCAAAGAGCACACTTAGCTCCCAGATCTTGGCTTTTAAATCCCATTCTCCAATTAAAGAAACCAGGACTTCTTGGAGCCATGGCTGGCTCTAGAGCTGGGGTAGGGAAACTGTGAGAGCCTATGGGACCCAAATGCACAGAAGCACCCAGAAAACCACAGCAACACGATGAAAAGACATAGGGCACACATGGACGGAGCTCCTACTGGCCAAGAGGAGAACATTTTGAACAACAAAATAAACAAGAGGACTGGATTTTAAGCCACAGGAAAAACAACTATCCAGCTAGAAATCCACAGAAGGAAGACTAGAAACCCTGAAATTAAACAACCACTGAGTCAAACAAGAATCACTAGGAAAATTATAAAATTATTTTGCCTCTTTCTGAGATTTTGCTTTTTTTTTTTGGTGGAGCCAGGGACTGAACCTAGAGCCTTGCGCGTGCTAGGCAAGTGCTCTACCAGTGAGCTACAACCAGCCCCAGAAAATACTTTGGGATAAAGAAAACAAAACAACATACCAAAGCATTGCTCAGAGGAAGTCCAGTAATGAATGCCTACATTAAATAAATAATCAGCAACTAACTGTATACCTGAAAGAATGAGAAAAAGAAGTAAACCCAAAACTAAGCCCAAAGCCAGCAGAAGGGCAGATAAGAACTGAGATAAATAAAATAGAAAACAAGAAACAACAGAGTGAATCAAATTATTTGCTTCTCTGGAGAGATCACGTAAATGGACAAATTTTTAGCTAAACTAAGAAAAAAGCAAGAACACACAAATAACCAAAATCAGAAATAAAAGTAAGAACTGAGCTGGGTGCAGTGGTGCACGCCTGTAATCCCAATACTTTGGGAGGCTGAGACAGGAGGATCGTGAGTTCAAAGCCAGCCTCAGCAACAGTGAGGCACTAAGCAACTCAGTGAGACCCTGTCTCTACATAAAACACAAAATAGGGCTGGGGATGTGGTTCGGTGGTCGAGTGCCCCTCGGTACAATCTCTGATACTCCCCTCTGCCCAAAAAGTAAGAACTGCCAACCTGACACAAGTGAAAGAATGTAAAAGGACATTCCAAACAGTTAGACCTCAACAAATGTGAAATATAGAGAAAATGGACATATTCCTACAAATGAATTACCAAAATTGAATCAAGAAGCAGCAAAAATTCCCAGCAGATCTATAACAGGAGAATGAATCAGTCATCAAAAACTTCCCCAAAAGTCCAGAGCCAGATGGCTTCCCTGTGGACTCCACCAAATGTTCAAAGAAAAAGGGCTGCACTGGAGCTCAGGGCCCAGTGCCCGCTGAACACACCCGAGGCCAGGGCTCCATCCCCTGCTCCGAATGAAAAATAAAAACAAAATGAAGGGCTGGGGCTGTAGCTCAGTGGTAGAGAGCTTGCCTAGCATGCGTGAGGCACTGGGTTCGATCCTCAGCACCACATATGAACAATAAATGAATAAAAAAATAAAGATCCATAAACAACTAAAAAATATTTAAAAAAAAAAAAAAAAAAAAAACAAAATGAAGAATGACCACCAACCTACTCAACTCTACCAAAATGAGAAGAGGAGGGAATGCTGCCTAACAGTCTATGAGGTCAGTATGAGGTCAGCATTGTTACCCTGATACCAAAGCACAAAGATGCCGCAAGAAAACCACAGACTAATAATATTCCTTATGAACACAAAAAATCCTCAAGGAAACACCAGTAAACCAAAGCTAAGAGCATATGGAAAAGACTGTGCATCAAACCAAAAGGGACTGATCCCAGGAATGTAAGGGCAATTCAACATAAAATCAATCAACATAATAGAGCACATTAGTAGCAGGTGAGAAAACACCCACAATTTTCTCAATAAAAGCAGAAAAGGCATTTGAAAGAATTCAACACCTGTTCATGATTTTTTAAAAAAAGTACACAAGAAATAGAAGAAATATATATATATCTCATAATAGGAATGTGTTTGGTCTCTGCCCACTGTCCTGGCACAGAGCTCCTAAAACCCTTGTAACTTCATGGGTGATGGCAGGTGGGGAACAGAGAAGCAGGTTTGTTGTGGGGAAACCCACACATTTGGTGTCAGAAATGTTGTGAATAGAGAAAAAAAGTGTTGTTCTTTTTCTCTCCTCTTAGAGGGCACTTCCTTAATCAGATCAAGGGCATTTACGGAAAACCCCACGGATGACATCACAGTCAACTGTAAGACTGGAGACCTTCATCTAATGTCAGAAGCCTACCAGGAGCCGGGCATGGTGGCGCAAACCTGTAATCTCAGCATTTTGGGAGGCTGAGACAGGAGAATCGCGAGTTCAAAGCCAGCCTCAGCAACGGCAAGGCGCTAAGCAACTCAGTGAGACCCTGTCTCTACATAAAACACAAAATAGGGCTGAGGACGTGGCTGAGTGGTCGAGTGCCCCTGAGTTCAATCCCCAGTAGCAAAAAAAGAAAGAATGTGAAAACAACCTACAGAAGGAGAGAAAACATTTGCCAATCAGCAACAAGAAAAAGACAATTTGAGAATGGGCAGATGTATAGAGACATTTGCCCAAAGAAGATCCACAAACAGCTGAGGAGCACATGAAAAGACATTGAACGTCACGGCCTAGGATGGCTGTAATGTGAAAGAGAAAACAAGCACTGCTGAGGATGGGAGAAAGGGAGCCTCATACACTGCAGGTGCAAATGAGAATGGTACACTCAACTGTGGAAGACTTTGGCAGTTCCTCAAAACTTTAAACAGAATTACCGCGTGACCCAGCAGTTCCACTCCCAGGCATCCACCCAAGAGTGGAAAACTGGTACTCAGACAAGTCCATCTACAAACATGTCAGAGCAGCTCTATTCACAGCAGCTCAGAATAAGCCAGGCCAGTGGGCTCTCCACAGACAA
>CM053413.1:3787063-3847867 GCA_028644305.1 Xerus rutilus
CCCCCCCCCCCCCCCCCCCCCCCCCCCCCCCCCCCCCCCCCCCCCCCACAACAACAAGGCGGTGACGTCCACTTGCTGCAGCTCAGCCCTGTGAGCTTGCCCTGTGAACACTTTCTCACAGTAGGCTTAGTGCCACATTCTCCACATTTTTGTACCCCTGCCCCCGCCTGCCCTGCACCACTTTGGCTGTTTAAAAGGAGCTCTAAGCATAAGGAGCTACAGCACTGTGCAGTATTCCTGAGGCAAGAAGAGGAAATATTTGTGTTCAATGATGAGCTTCGCTCAGGCAGGACTTAGTGCTGATGGCCATGAACTCAACATCAATGGATCAACAATTAAAATAAGGTGTCTTTAAACAGAAACACACATAATAAAGTTACACATTCATTAGTGGACAGAAGTGACTAGAGGAACCTATGCCTGCATTTCCCTCCGTGCAACCAGGCAATATTTGCTAACTCAGTGTTTATTCTCAAATAATGAGAATTGGCTGTATATACATTTGACAGAGTGTACTCGGCCAGGAAAGCAATGACGTACAGGTTGAGCAGTCCTCACCTGAAAGCTGAAATATTCTGAATTTGGGATTTTCACATTAAAGATGCTCTATGGGTAAAGTCTATACAAATAACCCACAATTCTCCAAACTCAAAAATCTGAAAAACTTGTGGTCCTCAACCTGTCCTGGTATAGGCCACAACCTGGATAAGCCTCAAAAGCAAGCTGCGTGAAAACAGTCACCAGGTGCAAAAGGTCCCATGTGGGCTGGGATTGTCGCTCAGTGGTAGAGCGCTTGCCTCGCATGCGTGAGGCCCGGGGTTCGATCCTCAGCACCACATACAAAGCAATAAAATAAAGACATTGTGTCCATCTACAACTAAAAAACTTAAAACAAAAAAAAAGTCCCATGTTACAGGATTCCACTTACCTGAAATGTCTACACCCCACAAATCCATAGAACAGAAAGCAGATTAGTAGTTGCCAAGAGAGGACGAAGGGGAAATGGAGAGTGAAAGTTCCAGAGTATCCTCCTCAGGTAATGAAAAACTTTTGAAACTAGAGGAGAGGTGATAAATGCCACTAAATCGAGCACTCTGAAATAGTTAGAATGCACGTCATGCAAACGTCACCTCAATTTTAAAGAACTACTTATGACATATGCATGACTTGTGGGATCAGATAAAGGCCTCCTTGGGAGAAAGGAGCAACTTGTTTGTAAGGCGCATCCTACCAATAGGTCCAAAAAAAAAAAACAACGCAGCCCCCATTAAAACCTAGTGTTCGATGCCACGTAATGCACAATTCCTTCACTTTACAGGCTAAGTCATTCAAAGGCAAATACACCTTGCACAGTACAAGCCGATGTCCTGGGTCTGAGAAGGATCCTTTTCTGCTCTGGTTATAGACCTACCTCTGTCTCAGAGAAGTCAAACAGCATCTTTCAGTCCCTAGGACCTCCACCCCTTCAGGCCTCCAAAAGCCCCAGGCTCTTCTCCCTCTGCACCTCCCTGCCTGGCCGTCCACAGTAACACCAACTGGGACATGTGAAATGGCCACTGGGCTAAGGCTTCACCTGCTGTCCCACTTGAGTCTTCCAAGTTGGTACAGGCAGGAACTCCACTTTATGGAGAGAAAAACTGAGGTCTAGAGAGGTCCCTGCCCCAGTGGTGGCAGAAACAGTTCGTGAAAGTTGAACCCTGGTGTACCTGCATCCAACCCATGCTCTTAGCTGGTCTCTCCACCCAGGGTGGACACACGACCATCTCCCCGTGATAAACTTCGTTACCTTCCCCTTTGTTTCTGACCTTACGTTCAACTCATCCTTTGGGGTTTTTCAATAGTTCATCAAATATACATTTACTATGTTACTTCTTTTATACTTACTTAAATTACGTTTAGTTTTCATACATGTCTAACTTGTACTATATGTTGAGTGCTTATAATAAATATCATAAAATACTCGAAGGCACAATCTATGCCTCCTGAGACAATCTGTGAATCCCCAGTATGCTTCATGGTGTGGGCACACACAGAACACTGAGTTTTAAAGACATAACAGATATTTTGTAAGTAAATAAATGACTGCAGACTTCTACTTCATTACATCTATCTGAATGCTACTGTATACATCCACATGCCCTCGTGCAAGGTATCTAATAGAGAGGTATGCCTCATGCAAGGTATCTGACATGGGCTGCCACCCATGACACCCAGACATTGCACAAGCCCTCCATAAAAGCTACTTGAGTACAACAGATTTGAGTGAGATACCCCAGTATTTCTAACTTGCTGCTGAGGAATGACTAGTAGCTTATTACCAGATGCAAGCTTGGCTATCTCAGGACATAAAAATCAGCACACATCCACTCACCACAGCCTTGGATCAAACAGCTCTCCAAACCTAGATACATTGTTTTTGCAATCAACCAATATTCAGTTTTTCACAACTGTCAGATCTTTACAAAACTTGGGAAGTAGGGACCCACATTTAGGCGATATAAGCAGAATGTAATACGAAGAATAATACTGTCTGTTACTTAAGTGTAAGTAAAAACCCAAATCTATTAACAGTCATCCTAGGTCATTCTGTCTCAGTTATTTAAGCAACAGGTGTATGTCTGCTCAGAGCTGGCTCCAGCCCCGCCCCACCAATCCCCGTGGCCTTCACCAGCAGACTTATATCCAAGAGTCCCCTCTTCCACAGCCCAGGGGCTCCCTTCCTCAGGGCTCGTCTGGAGGCACCAGCTGGCGCACCACACAGACTGCCGCAGTGGTGATCAGGGTCTGTGTGCCTGTACTGTCCCTGGCGGGGTCACCTCTTAGACTACCTCAGTACAGGACCCTCTATAAAGCTCTGTGGCAAAATCACCACAAAGAACACAGGATTCCCAGTGAGCAGGGTGCAGAGCATGAGCAGGCAGCCAGCCCTTGTCCTGAACCTGCGCTGAGAGCACACGTGGCAACTCTCTGAAGAGGGTGCAGTGGAATCCAGGCACAGCCACCACAGCCTCTGCAGGAATTGTGGAGACCAACACCTGGCACTGGAATGCAGCCTCTTCTGTTTCACTGGAACAGAAAACTGGCCCTCTTCCAACAGGGTTCAAATGGAACCGCATGCTTAGATAAAAAAAAATCTGCTACACCTAAAACAGGAAAATTTTACTGTATGTAAATTATACTTTGATAAACCAGATTAAAAACAACAATAACAACAAAAAACCTTGACCTGAAGCCAATAGTTGCTGGGGATTGCTGGAAGCAACAGAGCAAGAGCAGCACACCCGCCCCTTTCAGGCAGGACCTGGGGATGTGATTCGGTGCAGCACCTCAGGGCCTTTTGAAGACCAAGGCAAGGGGTGCTGCAGAAGAACCTGGAGAAGAACCTGGAACCTGCAGAAGAACCCGTACCACCCAATCAAGCACATAAGCCACACCCAAAATAAGGCCCTGATGATCTTGAAAGAGCAGGCAGAAATCCAGAAAACCCCTTCAGAGAGGGCCTCTGCCTTCTTGAATCCCCAGCACTGTGGAGGATGCTGAGCCCAGTAGGGGCAGTCCTATGGCCCTTTCCCCAGGACTGCCCAGTCCCTTTCCCCATCAGGGGTAGAAAGCAAGGGGTAGTACCACACAGAACTCAGGCCAAAAAACAGCCTTGAAATCTGGACATAGGCTGAGGCGAGCACTGCTTGAGTGTGGGCTGGTGGATGACTTGGGTAAAACTCCCTCAGGCTCCTGCTAGGTCTGCATTGCTCCAACCTCTGGGCGCCTGGCTGCCAGCTGGCCTGAGATTCTCCACACGGGATGAGGATGGGAAGCAGGGGTTGCATGAATGGCACCAAGGCCCTGGCCATCCTGCCTCCAAACCCGCTGGCAGCCTCCGGGAGGGAGGCCCTGGAGGTCCACGTGCAGCACTCCCTGCTGCTGGGCCAGGCAGGAGCACAGACCACTCCCAAGGCTGGGAGTGCAATTTTCCCTCTGTGGGCTGCCCAGTCACCCTCAGATGAAAGGGCTGAACAAGATGTCCATGAACATGGGATGACAACTTGACCAGGGATGCTCTGGAACATGGACCAAAACAAAGAAAAGAAAGGGGACAGGAATGGCCTCCTCCCAAGTACAAGCATCCAAGTGCTGAAGCACTCTTCTCCTGGTGAGGTGAACTGCCTTCCACTGTCCCCACTACTGTGCGTACTGAAGAGCGGAGGACACCAGCCCAAGTCTGCTGGGGCCCCCATCCTCAGCAGCCTCCATGGGCTTATAGATATGAGGGCCTGACAGAAGCCTCAGAAATGAGGACACCAAACTGATTATGTCCTGTGGCAAACATGAACCTTGACTAGGTCCTGGTGGGCACCCGCAAGAGATGGAAAGCAGCAAGCTCCTGCTGGGAGTGGGGAGGCGGAGGGGCTGCAGTCTCCCGGGTCACAGTACGAAGCACTCCTCTCCCCTAGAAAGGGCTCTGACTGGCCCATCAAGAAGCTGCGAATGCTGGGCCTGTACAGCAACCGAGACCTGTCCAGCTGCAAAGCACCATGCCTTCCTTCTGTTGGTACCACATGGACACCACACACATTCTCCTACCTGCAGACAGCAGTAGTCCAGGTGCAGCAACAGGCCTATAGTAAACTCTACAGGCCATACCAAGGGCCAGGAAGGTCCCAGCAGGGGCCCCTGCACAAGCACTGAGTGCCCTGCTCTGGAAGAGGTGGCTTGGCTGGGGCTCTCCAGCCTAGCAGGAGTGACCTTCCCAGAACACAGGGTCCCCTGGGACAAGAAACAGGGCTCTAGGAACCAGCATCCATCCCAGCAGCCCCAGCTGGCTACATGCTCAGCCCTAGGTACAGAGAGGAAGGTCAAGGTTCCAGGGACCATAAGCATCAGAAACAAAAAAAGCCCACAGACCTATGGGACTCCAACTGCTTCTGACCTCAAAGGCACTCTAAGTCAAACCATGGGAGTTTTAACCCATCAGAGATTCTGTCCCCCACCACACCTAAAGAATGCCAAGACAAGAGCACTTAGCAGATGGCCTTAGTCCCCTCGACCACTCCAAAAGTGGCTGCTGGTGTTCCTCCCCTCCACACACTCATTGAGGGGTCTTGGAGAGACTGGGTGCAGGTCTGCCAGGGGACTCACCGCTGGGTCCTAAGGAGTCTACCCATAGACTGGCTCAGCTCTGCTCCCCACGGGGTCTGGTCACCAGCTTCCGTGGTCTCCATTCCAGGAATGCCATAGAATCAACCAGGTATCTGTGAACAGTCTTTCGGATTTCAGGAGGCCTTGCACCTGAAACCTGGCCGAGTCACACCTCCTAAAAAGCCATTGGGCTCCAGAGGGGTGGCACACCTGAGTGTCACTCGAAAGGGCTATAAGGCCAAGTGGTCTGTAGAACAGTGTGATTCCTGACTCCCATTTCCCAGTGGGTATAAACAAGGGACTTGTTACAGCAAAGTGGGTGGCACCAAGTGCCAAAGAGACCTACTTGCTGAAAGCCAATCTAGTTGCAATTCACAGAAGAGCCGCCAGCATGGCCAGGCCAGCCTGAGCCAGGAAATGCCACCACTGGCCCCTTGGTGGCACCTGTGAGCATCAAGAGCAGGAGGCAGGGCAGCCTCTTTTTTTAATTACAGAGCAAAAAAAAGTTTAGAAACTACAGATTGGGAAAATAAAACAAAAGCCTAACATTGCATAGCACAGTGGAAAAATGGTAGCCTTCAATTTATTACACATTGCAAGATAACTAAAAGAGCTTGAAGGTTCCCAACACAGAGAAATAATATCTGAGGTAAAAATGCTAATTATCCTATTTGATCACTATGCATTGTAAACATGTCTCAAATTATAACACTGTACCCCACAAATAAATGCACATTTATGTCAACTTAAAAATAATTTAAGCTGGGCACAGTGGCACAAGCCTATAATCCCAGCACTTAAGGAGGCTGAGACAGGAGAATCGCGAGTTCAAAGCCAGCCTCAGCAACTATGAGGCACTAAGCAGCTCAATGAGACCCTGTCTCTACATAAAACACAAAATAGGGCTGGGGATGTGGCTCGGTGGTCAAGTGCCCCTGAGTTCAATCCCCAGTACCCCCTCCAAAAACTAATAATAGTAATTTAAATATACTGGGGAAAAAAGCCCCTGGAATCCTCCCATCCACACTACCCTTGTTGACACTGCTGACGCACATGATTCCTTCTCTCTATAGTAACTCCTTCTCTCTATACGTGTTACACTTGTAACTTGTTTCTTTCATTCAATAGTATGAACAACTCCTTCCCCTGGGGGTCAAAGGTCCCACTCACAAGAGGCACATAACTACCCATCCAGTCACTGTTGTGACATTGAGACTACTTTCAGCTCTTTGTCACCACATATGGCCCAGTGACCAACCCTCCAGGATCCTCACAGAACCCGCCTGTTGGGATACATCATGCTTATTCATCTTTCAAGGTGGCAGCTGCAGCCCCAGGGAAACTGCAGCGCTCCCACCAGCACCCGCTTGCTAGCAGTCCCGCAATGCATCTTGCAGGACAAGCTACTTCTGTCTCCTCCCTGTGAGCTGCCTACGGCATCCTCTGCCTAAGGGTCTCTAACGGGATGCACATCCTGCTCACTGCTCTGGAAGATCCTACCTTGTTTTTGAAGTACACCTCGATGGGCATGATGAAGCCAGCGTACCCCGACTCTTCCACTTTGTAGGGGGGCTCCTTGCACACTAAAAAGAAAGGGAAAACCATCCATCAGCCTCCTGTCCTTCCAAAGGCTCAGCCAACACCAGCAGCAGCTCCCCGACCCCACTGTCCTCCCTCCTTCTGGAGGCAGCTTTTCAGAAGGGTGTGCTCCCCCAGGGAAGTTGGGAGAATTCCATACCAAAGGGTGCCTGGGAAATAAAAGGGGCAGAGTTGGACAGGAGAAGGTGAGTGGGCCACTGGAACATCCAGCAGACAGAGCAAGAAGGGGCACAAGACTCTGTCTTCCAGGCACTTGCTCCTACCAGAGAAGGCTGCACAAGTTCAACTGACTCAGGTCTGGAAGACCTGGGGCCTCAGCTCCTCAGTTGGGGAGCATCCTCGACAGTCCTGACCTCCTCATCACTGGCTACAGCATGTGCACGCACCCCACTCTGTGCCAGGGACACACATGCAGGGTATCTGAAGGATCTCAGAGGGCTCTGCTCCTGGGTTTTCTACTTTAGCAGCGAATGAAAACAGTCCAAGCCACTCAAACAACCAGCCTCATTACCCTCCCTGCCCCCCCCCAAAAAATTGAAACAGCAAAATATATGTAAAATAATACACGCCTATAATCTCACCCAAAATAAACCATTCGTGTTTAAAATACATAAAATTTTAAAAACATAGTAAATTTAAAAAATAAAACATCCATGTTTCAACATGCCTGCAGTCATTATGAAAATACTATTCCCCTGCTTTTAAGTAAAATCAGGACATAAAGATCAAATCCCTTCATCCCTCCCTCTCCAGAGGATACCACTCCTGGGAGAAAGGAAGAATCCTGCCAATTACTTGTGAGGTTTTTTAACCACTTCTCTGAGGTTGGAAGGATATGTGAAGTTGTGCATACTGAATGACACATCTCAGTGAGTTTGGGTTAAGTCCATATCCATAAAGCCACTATCATTACCAAGGCCAGAGGCATATCCTTCACCTCCCAGAGCTTCCTCCTGCCCTTTGATTGTTTTTTCTCTTCCTAAGAACATTGAACGTAACTCTACTCTCTTAGCAATGTTAAGTACACGTTCCAGTACTAACAGCAATGGGCGCCACGCTGCACAGATCTCAGAACTCACTGATCCTGCTAACTGAAAGCTTGCGTTAGTTGACCATCACTGCCCCATACCCTAGCCCCTGCCCTGGGCAGCCACCATCCCAATTAGCTTCTCCAAGGTGGACTACTTTAGAAGCTACATATAAGTGATATCACATAGTGTTTACCTTTCTGTGTCTGGCATACTTCATTTAACAATATCAATTGTTAAAAAAAAAAACTTTTATATGCACATATCTGCACAAGTAAGTTAATTCTTAAGTGGGCCAGAAATTGCTAGAAAACAGCAGAACAATGCAACATGACTACACTACATTAAAGTCTTAATTAGCTAGGTGTGGTTGTGCACACCTATAATTTCAGCTACTAGGGAGACTGAGGCAGGAGGATCACAAGTTCAAGGACAGCCTGGGAAACTCTATAAGAACTTGACTCAAAAAAAAAAAAAAAAAAAAAGAACTTGACTCAAAATAAATAAAAAGGGGGGCTGGGGTCGTGGCTCAGTGGTAGAGCGCTTGCCTCGCACGCGTGAGGCACTGGGTTCGATCCTCAGCACCACATACAAAATACATACATAAATAAATAACATAAATATATTATATATATATAATAAATAAAGAAGGCTGAAGATAAAGCTCAGTGCTAGAGCTCCCCTGGGTTCAATTCCCAGTGCAGAGGAAAAAAAAAAGATTTTCTTTTTTTTTTGGCACTGGGGATTGAACTCAGGGGTACTCGACCACTGAGCCACATCCTCAGCCCTATTTTGTGTTTTATGTAGAGACAGGGTCTCACTGAGTTGCTTAGTGCCTCGTCCTTGCTGGGGCTGGCTTTGAACTCGCGATTCTCCTGTCTCAGCCTCCCTAAGTGCTGGGATTACAGGCTTGCACCACCGCACACAGCTTAAACAGATTTTTCTTAAAAAAAAAGAAAAAGAAAAGGCTCTCAAATATCAAACTTTTATGTATATCATGTATATATAGAAACAAACTTGGCAAGCAGGGCAAGCCTGCACTGAGCAGGAGCCCTTGAAGGTAGGGCTAAATGGACATCCTTGAAGAGAACCCAGTCTGCAAACTGCAGGGGACCTGTGGCTCCCCAAGCCTGGAGCTGCAGACACAGGCACAAGGGTCAGCAATGCCAAGGCTCCCTCTTACCCACCTCCACTGCCCCTGATGCAGCCCAGGTTCCCTCAGAGCCCAGCTCCACACCAATGCCTCACTCCCCCATCCCCTGGCTGCCACTGTCCTCACTTCCTCTCTGGCTGCCTGCCCTGTCCCTGCAACAGTCCTACCACTCACTTCCATGCACTGACCCGCTACAGCCTATAGCGGCCGCCTCTGCCAGACACTCCACCCACTTTTGCTGACATCTGGCTCTGCAGGTAAAGCACTGTTGCTGCCAACTACAACGACTACACCTGCTCACTCATCCATTCCTTCAGTCCACTGCTTGTGGTGTGACAGTGTCAGGGACTTAGAAGACAAAAGAAGTCATAAGAATACCTCTAGCCTCTTGTGGCTTACTCCTGAGGGGTTGTCACTCTCAAACCGGGCAAAGCAGGAACAGCCCTGCCTGTCCCTGCCCAGGACAACCCTGGATCAGGGAGAATCTTCAGCCTGGGGAGAGTTGTCCCAGATGGCCTACATCCAAATCTCCATTCCAGCCTGTCCCTTTTGGCTCCTTGGACAGGCTGCTGGGGATGTTGGACAGGAAACTCAGATATAGCCCACCCAGACTTCTGATGCACCCCTAAATCTGCACCTCCCCCAGCATCCCACAGTCAGGGACCCAGGTTGCCCAACATTCACCCAAGGACCTCAGGGGACCTGGCTCCTCCCCCAGGGCTCACTTGTCACCAAGTGCTATCAAGCGGGCCTTCAAACTTATAAACCGCCCAGGAATGCAGCCCACTGCCCACAGGTCACACCTCTCAGCATGGGGTACTTCCTGGCACCTCACCAGCTGCCTGGCCCTAGGTTCACTCCTGCACATGTCCTGCAAGGGCAGCCAGAAAAGATCTACACTTTTTTTTTAGTTTGGAGGGGGCCACTGTGTCAAACTCCTGAGCTCAGCTCAAGCAATCCCCTGACTCAGTCTCCTGAGTAGCTGATGTGACAGACATATGCCACCATGCCCACCTAAAAAACAAGATATATTTAAAGGGGGAAATTAGAAAATAGGAATGGGCTCTTAAGAAGATATTACAGGGCTGGGATTGCAGCTCAGTGGTAGAGTGCTTGCCTCACATGCGTGAGGCACTGAGTTCGATCCTCAGCACCAAAAAAAAAAAAAAAAGAATAAATAAAATATATTGTGTCCATCTACAACTAAAAAAATATTTAAAAAAAAAGAAGCCAGGCATGGTGGCGCAAGCCTGTAATCTCAGCACTTAGGGAGGCTGAGACAGGAGGATCGCGAGTTCAAAGCCAGCCTCAGCAACGGTGAGGTGCTAAGCAACTCAGTGAGATCCTGTCTCTACATAAAACACAAAAACAGGGCTGGAGATGTGGCTCAGTGGTCGAGTACCTCTGAGTTCAATCCTCAGTACCAAAAAAAAAAAAGAAGATATTACAAATGCACACTATTTTTCAATTCTATTGGATGGGTAGAAACTAAAGGAAATCTCCCAGGAAATAACGGCGAACAGACACATTTTGTTGAAAAAGTGAGATATGAAGAAATGAATCAGCAGATTAAATAATCCCACTGGCAGGGGCTGCCACTGCTAAGCAGCAACTGCAGAGTGCTCACCTCAGCTCACTTAACGCTCACAATAATCTTACTCTCATTTTACAGATGAAAGATTTAAGCTCAGGGAAGTTAAATGATGAGCATCCAAGAAGGAGAAAAAAGAGGAAATACACAGATGGAAGGAAACTGTCCCAGGTGTAGATAACTTTCCAGAGCTAAAATAAAGACACCAAAATGTCACAAACACACTGAACAATAGTAACAAAAATCCCAGAAACATGTCACACGAAACATCCTAAATGCTTCTGGAACGAAAAACAGGACACAGTAGCAGCACCCAGAGCCACAGCCTCAGACTCTTCAGAAGGGATGAAGGCCACTTTCAGAGTTCTAAACCATCTAATTCTAGTAATTCTCAGCCAGAATGTGACATCCAACTACCATCACTCTGCTGTGAGACGAGAATTCAAAGAGGTCCCTGCCCACACAGCTTTCCTAGCGAACTTCTTAAGTAATCAGCCTCTTGGGACAGCACTTGAGAAACTGCTCTAGTAAAAGGAGAAAATAACCAAAACAAAGAGGAATAAATTAAATCTCCCCAGGAGCACAGTGAAGAAAAGGGCCAGCAGGAAAGCCAGAGAGGAGTCGATCTGATCAGAGGGCAAAGGCAAAGGGAAGCGGGATGGAATACCCAGAGGAAAAGAAAAAGACCAAAACAGCACTCCACAGGACAAGGGACAGGGTTGAGACAGGAGAAAACAAAAGATGTGCTAAGGACACAAAACAAAAAGCACCAGCCAACAGTTACTCAAAAAGTCACAGCCCAAACATAAAGCTTGAATTGGGGCCAGATTTTAACCCAAAATGATTGAAAAGAGCTGATTCTGACCTTGAAATGACCTTGAGTGCTTTAGAGTCAGGGATCAGGGACATGGAGAGGAGGAAAGAAACCCTGGCATCCCACCCAGTCAGCCAGGTCAGTGTTGCTTCCATCTTTCAGAGGCTCTCTCCTATCAGGGAATGAAGATCTGGGTTTCAGTTCAACAAACTTAGCCATGTCAAGAGCCATCCTCAACAGAGGGGTGAAGGCAGCTCAAGGAAAGACAGAGGCCCTTATCAGGTCCTTTTCATTCATGCATTCATTCAATAAGCACTTGGTAAGGGACTACAGTGTACTTGCAGGCAACAAACGAAACAGACAGAACTCTTACTTGCAGGTGGGAGAGGAGATAAATATGTCAAGATGGTGTTAAGGAGAAAAATGAAACATGCTAAGCAGCATGAGGCTGTGTAGGTGTGCGGGGCAAAGAAACTGCACTTCAGACCAGCAGCCAGAGGATGCCCCAAAAGGACCACAGGTTCCATCTGTGCAAGAGCCGAAGGTAAGCACGCCCAGGCTTGCCCCATCATGCAAAGTCACCAAGAAGCTGCTGAGGGCCTAGCTCAGTGGAAAAGCACACCTCGAGCATGTGCAAGGCCCTGGGTTCCACTTCCAGCATGAAAAACAAAAAAAGCCACAAACAAATAAAAAGCAAATCATTTAACTATAAACAATGTACAGAAGATGGTGGAGAAAGGGGCATTTTGGGATAAGTTCCAATCTTTCCTGTTGGTAAATCAATAAACATCATTTACATTTGAAAAACAAATTAACCAATAAATAGTTAGCAAATCAGCTGGTGTTAAGAACACACTCTGGAAAAGGTTAAAAAGATAGCCAATGGAGTGGTAGGACTGGGGAGGAGATGGGAATCTACCACTCTCTACCTCAACCATTTCTGCTTTGTTCAATTGTTATAATGAATGCGTATTTGATATGAAAGATACTTTTTAAGTATATGAAACATCATTCCAGAGGACAGAATCCCCTAAGAAGTTCACCCCCTCTCTAAGAGTTGATCTACTTTTCAGTGAAAACTGGAAAAATTTAATACGACACAGTTCCCTTCAATGCAACAAAGAGTGAACTGGATTTTGAGTCTTTGATAGACTCGATGACCTACGCAGTTCTCTGGGATACATTTGAAGTGGCTGCCCTGTATGAGACACTCAAGACAGGAGGCAACAAACAGGTCTCAGCCACTAATGGAAAGGTGGCCACAAACTGATACTGCAGGGGAAAGAGCATCACCCACCACTCTATCTTTCAGGGACTTAGAACTCACAGACTGTACCCTCAAGCAGGTGCCTGGCCTGTTCTGCTGTGTACTTTGCCACATCTTCCTCATGGATCCTGAGAGGCCCCAGGTTGCAGGTCTGTCACCAGGAACACAGGCGTGACACCAGGCATGATGAATAAAAGCATGATGAATGCAAATTGGTACTACATGACATCTAGGAGCTGCTCGGGTACGCATGGTGGAAAGTGAAGAGAAAACAACTTCCAAGCAGATGGGAACCATCATCCTGGGTCCATCCTCATGCTCCACGCACAGGAAGAAGGGGAGAGGACAGGCAAGGGAGCTGGGGAAGGAGAATGCAGTGGAAGCTGCCAAAGGGAGAGGGAGGCAGCTTCGGCTTCCGCTCTACCAGCATCATAGGTGACACCTGGACAAATGTCTGTGGCCATGCCAGTAATTAAACCAGAGGTGGCTGGTTGCAGCCCACAGGCTGTTTGCTAACTAACCTCCTCCCACCCCCTTTAAAGCATGAGCAGCTGACCTGGCCCTCTAAGCCTATGTCCCCATCTGTAAAAGAGCAATGTGGTGAGAACGAGCCCTGATCCTGCCTATGCAGAGCCCAGCAGGAAATGCTAGCCAGTGGCTCATGTTCTTTTTATTAACAAGTGCTTTACAAGTACCTGCTGTTGTCAGGAACCATACCTGCCACCCTCTAAGAGGCTTAGGAAGAAAGGAAAAGAGAAGGCGAAGACAAAGCAGAAATGAGGAGAGAAAGCAGTGGCTGAATACTGAAGAAGGAAACTATAAGAGAAAGAAATGGCTGCCCTTAGCGCTGTGAAGTGCACGTCCTTTCAAAGTGCAAGTTCCCACTTCTGTGACATTTCATTCCCTGCTCAACAGCTAGCCTCTTGCAGGCAACCTTTTTAAACTACCCCCGTGGCCCTGGGACACCCGCACTGTAGTTGGAGGGGTCAAGGGTGGCCCTGTAGCAGCTCCCTGCCCACAGAACTTGCTGCAGAATGTTTTCCTTCCATCTCAACACACCCATTCAAGAGTATTTATTGGGGGGCTGGGGTGTGGCTCAGTGGGAGAGCACTTGCCTAGTATGCACGAGGCCCTAGGTTCATCCCCAGCATGGGGGGCGGGGGGGAGTATTGGATCCTCACAATGGGCCAGGCCCTGAGCCTCACACTGGGGACTTGATGGTGAGAAAACCAGCTCTAGCCCCTGAAGCACTCAAGAGAGACCAACCTTGTCTCTGAACTCCTCACCAAAGCCTTCCCCGGGGTCCTTTTCCAGAAAGCCATCTCTGATCCTAAGAGGGTTATAAGAGTCTGCTCCATCAGACTATGTCCTGCAGAAAGGCCAGGGCCACCCTGCCACAGGTGGAGACATGGGTGGGGTACACAAATAGGGCACTTGTGTTTAACAAGCAGCAGCCTAAGTGGGACATGGGAAGGGGAGACAACACAGGTGATGGGTGACAGGAACTCTTTTACTTCTTTCTGCTTCACATACTATGAACTCTTAGAATGGCACCCCAATCCAATACAGGCCCAGTGAGCAATGTCCTGGTTACTCACCAGCTGGCTGCCATCTAAATGACACAGGGCTGAGGTTGTGGCTCAGTGGTAGAGCACTTGCCTAGCATGTGTGAGGCACTGGGTTCAATTCTCAGCACTACATAAAAATAAATAAAGGTCCATTGACAACTAAAAAGAAATTAAAAAATAAATTTTAAAACAATGATGACAGTAGTCACCACCTTCTTTCCATTGCCCTGTGACTGACTCAATAGCTAGAGAAGGGTCTGGCACACTGTGGAGGAGGAGAGGGGTGGACCACCTCAACATTAGCCTGGCTGGGCACCTACATACACAGGCATGTGGGTCCTGCTTCCAGGGAGGCTGGATAGGTTAGCATTCAGGGACTCAAGGCCGGGGCTACTCACCACGTT
Source organism: Xerus rutilus (assembly GCA_028644305.1). Lineage (NCBI taxonomy): Eukaryota > Metazoa > Chordata > Mammalia > Rodentia > Sciuridae > Xerus > Xerus rutilus. The sequence goes on from CM053413.1 coordinate 3,801,624, forward strand.
TGGGCTTGGGGAAGCTGTCGTGCAGCCGGAAGATCACCTTCTCCACGAAGTGCTGGATTTCACATTGCTCTGGGCCACGAACGAACACCATCCAGTCGTGGGTGAACCCCTCCGTGGTGGGCTTCTTGCGCAGTTGGGCACGGTGCCCCAGCTCTAACTTGACCTGGACGGTGCACTGGAGGAGAAAGAGGTTGGAACAGGTCAGCACAAAGCTCAAAGCAAGGGACTGTGCAGAACTGTCCTGCCCCCTCACCCACAGACACACTAAGTAAAAGCCTCCAGGCAGAGCAACAGGTTTCCAAGCTAGGGAGGGGACGCGGATGCTTCAGTGCTTCCAGGGCACCAGCACTGTGCTGAGGGCCCCAGGAATGCTGGCTCCTCAGCAAGCCGGCACAGGGCCCATGTGTCCTTCACCTGCTTCCACATCCTCTCTTCTAACTGCACAGCCTCCTCCCTGGTCCTCCTGTTAGCCTAGCTGACTCCTGCCAGAGTAATTCCCCTAGACTTGCCACACTAGCTACTTTTCATCATTCAAGGCTCAGCTGTCACCTCTGCAGCGAAGCTTCCCTGACTGCCCAAGCAGACAGCACCCTGATGTTCTGCATCATACTTCATTCTTCTTCTTTTTTTTTGTACTGGGGATTTATCCCAGGGGGTGCTTTACCACAGAGACACATCCCTGGCCCTTTTTATTTTTTATTTTGAGACAGGGTCTCACTAAGTTGCTGAGGTTGGTCTTGAACTTGCAATCCTCCTGCCTCAGCCTCCCAAGCTGCTAGGATTATAGGAGTGTGCCACCACGCCTGGCTACAAACTTCATTCTCCTTAGCACTTTTGACCATCAGAAACCATCTTGCTGACTGCTGTCCACCTGCTCTCCCCTAATGTCAGCTCCTCCCAACTGAGATATCACTGAATACAGATGTGCAGCCCAGATTGCAATTCTGTGGATGAGGAAACCGAGGCTCCAAAAGCAAGCTGTTAAGTGGCACTTGCAAGTAAGGAGCAGCCTCAGATTTGAGGCTGGGTCTGTGTAGCCACAGGCTGCTCCCTGGACTGCTCAGCTACGCTGCCTCCCTGGCTGGGGCACCTACACATCCAGCACGGGCACGCACACTTTCATTCTCATGCACTTATGTGTGAGGGCAGGGGCCTTTCCTGCTCCCCTAAGGCATCCCTCAACACTGGCTTTCGGTTTCCAAAGCACCAGGGGCTGTGAGTAGGGAGAAGCAAGTGCGCAGCGACCTGCTGACAGGACCCAGTGGACCAGCTGGCAGCAGAGCTCTCCATCATTCACGTGCCTGCACTGTGTCCTGAACCACAAGGCAGCTGGGACCAGTTCCCCTCCAATGAACACAAAGCCACAAGCCTTGAAAGCACTCTTAACACCTAGGTCGGTCATCGAAGGAACCTACAGTAAACATCCACTCTGGTTTGTAAAACCTCCCCAGACTTTTAACAGACACAGCCCTGACATCTAGTATCAAATACAAGAATGTTACAGAATGAAGCACAGGCCAAGTGGATACTTGTTTGTAAGTACCAAGATAAGCAGGAGTGAGACATCCAGGGCAAGTCCTACGCCTCCTGAGTGACACTCCCACTCGCTGGGCTCCACCAGCCTCCCAGACAGAGCCACCCTCCTGGGCCCTGGACTCCAGAGCTCCCATCTGCACCTTGCACCTTCTTTCTAAGTGATTGTGTGCAATCCCTGGGACACGTGTCTCTGTTCAGACCTCCACCACTGGCTGAGTGAGCCTGCCCCTGGCTGGTCTCCTCTTCTCTGCCCTCATCCTACAGCTTGCCACCCCCTCAGAATGAAGTGCAAGCTCCTGGCACTCCTCCTACCTTCCACCTGTGCCTTTCCAAATGTCTAAAATACTCATCTTTTTTCACACTTTAATATTTTTGAAGTCAGAATCCAAGGCAGTCCAGATGTGTAAATTTCAGGTTTTGAGGGCCCCCCACTTTGTATGCACGTTCACACGGGCACATACCTGGGCGCACACACAGAAGCACCAGTGGTGGGCCTTAAGAGTCCCAGGACTGAGAAAACATAGGAAATGCACACACTTGAGGGCTGGCCAGCCCCCAACACACCAGGAATGCCCACCCACCTGCTCATGCTCCTTCCAGCCCCACAGCCTGTGATGCCTTAGACTCATTTCTCTGCTGGTCAAAATTCTACTCATCCCTTAAGTCCCAACTCAAAGACTACTTCCTGCAAGGCCCCTTATGATCACTGTGCCAGAACCAATCATCAATGAAGTCCATGGCCACTTCTTTCTGGGTGGTTTCCTGCTGTCCCCCTGATGCCCCTGAGAAGTCTCTAACAGGAGGGACAACTTGTTCATCCTCGTCGCCTCTATTCTGGAAGCACAGTACACAGTGCATTAACAGCACTGGATTAATTTGGCCAGAGGACCTTCTACATCCAACAGGTCTGAGAAGCACCATCCAAGAGGGAAGGGCCAAGTGGCAGATGAGGATAGGTGGCTCTAGTGTGTGCAGAGATGGCAAGAGGCTTGTGGTTCCAGGCACTTAGCAGCCTGGTATAAGAAACAGGGCAAGTTTTTGTCAATTTAAAAAATAAATTAATTTTTTAAAAAAGAAATGGGGCATAAGCAGTTCCCCTGGCTCAGAGTGATGGTCCCTTTGGGGCTGCCAGAAAGAGAGCAGTGACTCACTTAGGACACTGGAGGGAGGGGCTGGGACACAGTGGAGTGTCCAGATTGGACACAACAGGAATGATAATGGATTTTAAGTGGATGATGGAAATGGGGAATGGTATCTGAGTAAAAGTCCTCCGGCGATCTGTGCACAGCCAGGGCTACAGGAAGGAAAGGGAAAGAAGCAAACAAGAGCCACAAGAGCCTGCTAGGAGGCAACCAGAGAGGCCAGAAAGAGGAAAACAACCTGAAAAGGGAGAACCAGCAAGAGCCCATGGTGAAGGAGATTCAATACTCCCCGAGACCCATGCAGCAGGGCTGGCGACAAAGGCAGGGAGAAGAATGGAAGGTCAGTGCACCCACACAGCCCAGGAACCTGGGGAACACACAAGGGGAAACACCCCAGCAAAAGCCAGAGACAAGGAATAACCATCTGGACCTCAAACCAACCACAAGTATCTATGTGAACAGCGCTAAGTATGGAGAATGTTCAACACAAACCAACCCAAGCAGCATCCGCATGACCCTAATGGGCTGTGCACCTCACACCCACTGACCTCTGCCTTTATCCATGACCTGCTTCCACACTGAGAAATGGGAGACAATCTTGAATGGCTGCAAAGGTCACAGGTGAAAACAGTAACAATGCTATACTGGAGAATGAATTCTGCTTCCCTGGAGTTAACTCCTGCGTGATGACAGTCTCCTCGGAATCACTTATGCCCCAATCTAGCTACTCAGCCCTTTACTGGCTTCCTGGCATTTTTGATTACATGCAGTTCCCACCCAGGGCATGCCATCGGCAGAGCAGTTATTGTGAAAGAATGGAAGACCACAGTTCCATCAGAGGGAGGGACAGTGTAGGCACCCAAACTGCACTGCAGTGGCCAAAGTAAACAGGAAGGTTCTGAGGCAGTGATGGGTAATCGCAGCCGGCTGGCGGTGCCCAAAGCACCACCCCAGGGGCTGGCACCAACTGCAGCCTCAACACCCTGGTTAAGGGCGTGCCAGAGACTTGGTGGACAGATTCAAGGCTCCCTGGCCCAGCCTTCTGCACACTCCCCTGAATGCTGGAATCTGTTAAGAAATAAAGAGAGTGGGATAACACAGATTCCATGCCACTGTCTTCAAAAAGGAAGCATTGATTCAGTAAGACACTGGAGCCACATTCACTGGAAGCCAGCAAGCTGAGCCCTAGCCAACCACCCTGACGGTCAAGTCATGATAATTTATTACCACAGTTAAGCCAATTCCACATTCAACGGCTACATCTACTCCTTCCTCTACTACACCTGGACTCCCTCCATGGCCATCAGAACCAAAGATTTGAAGCAAACCAACCAGCTGGTTCTCAAGGAGGGGCGCCTGACTGAGAGGCCAGCTGCTCAGGTTAAGCTCCAGATTCTCCTGGAATAAGCTACCTCACCTGCCAGCAGCTCTCCCCTACCCCCACCCCCAGGATCCCATACAGATGTCTCAACACCAGCAAGTCCCTTCCAGGCACCAGGACCACCTGCTACCTGGAGGCCACTTCTGGAACTCCTGGAATGGAGGGCTGCAAGTGACCCCAAGGTGCTCAACCTGTGACTGCCACTTCATTGCATATTTGGGACTCCACATTGCTGCCCATTCCCCAACAAAAACCCAGAACAAAAGGGAGCTTCCAGGCCTGCCCTGGGGAGTGTTAACCATTTTATTCCTGGAAAATCACCCAGAAGACAAACCAATGGACAGGGCAGCCCAAGGGCTGTGAGGGCCATCTGGGGACAGTTAAGCTTAGGCAGGAGGCCTCAACTGGGACACTTCCCTCTAGCCAGGCCAGCTGGCAGAGGGCACTTGGAACCAAAGGGCCAGAATCCCAAACCCAGCAATCCAGGCACACAGATACTAGAAGGCAGCTTCCCAGACCTCCTTCCACTGAAAAGAACCGCTCTCTCCAGGTGTGCACTGAAATGCCCCACCACTCCACCCCTGGCAAAGAGGAAAAACCTTGTTCTGACAGCTCTATACGAGTCCAGGTTCTAAGCCCTTTCTTCTGATTTGGTCAGCCAGCCAGCTACTCCTGAGCCCTGTCCTATGTCCGAGACTCAGAAGGCAGGTCTTTAGCAGTGAGTGTATCTACAGGGTTTCCCCTGATTTTCTGGTGGGAATTCTTTCCAACAAATGCCCCAAATAAATCACACTTTGCAGAACCTTCTCCCTCCAGGCCCAACTGGGAGCTCTTAGGGCAGCCACTGAATTAAAATATAAGAAGGGAAAACAATGGATTGTCCCCTGTGACAATCCTCTTTAGTGGAGGACTGCCTGCCCAGAAGGTGGGGGCAAAGGTAATCACTGTACCAATGGCCAGTGGTCAGCACCTCCACTCCTTTTCTGGCTCCATCTACCTTGGTTCCTCTGACCCAGGACACAAGGTTAACGACAAAGGGATAAGAAGGGGTTCAACGAATGTCTGAAAACTCAAGTGTACAGACCACGTGGATACGCAAGTACACCCACAATCCTCGGTGTTCAGATTCCTGGTAACACAGAACCGCGCCTGTCACGGACCAGGCATTTATGTACAAGGTGCCCGACCTGTAGACAGAGCACCAGGTGTCTCCCAAGTTCTCCTAGGAACAAGGGGAACAGTCTTGGGGGATATTTTCTGAATATGCAAAACCCCAACCAAGGCATCTGTCATCAGAATAGGAAGGCCTGGTTGTAAAGAGACTGATTCTGGGCTACTTTCATTTAACTAACAGTTGGCAAAGGGAGAGGGAAACCTCCTAGTAGACAAAAAGGGAAGAAGACACTGGTGCCTGCCTTCAAGTACTTTACAATGTAACAACTTTATGACAAAACTTGACAAGGCAACTTTCCAACCTTTAGGACTGGAAGTAGGGGACAAACCAGTCACTCCGCAGTTAATACTCTGGGTAATCCTGAGTTTTTCTAGAAATGGTTTGGGGATAAGAGCAGGGGTACCAGAGAAAGAATCCAACAGGACCTTAACCCATCTGGGAACCTTCCTGGGCCTGCATTTCCACACCTATAAAATGGCTGGGAAGAGTGTCATAACAAGGCAGTCACTCTCCAATCCACGCTGTGAAGCCCCTGAATGCAAAGAATCAGCAAGCAGCAATTCCACCTTCTGATGTGACTGGGCTGTCACCACCTCAGAAACCAGGCCGCTGTGAAGGACTGGTCTTCTGTGAATGAGAGGCTCCCTGGTCCTTTTGAATAGGAGACCAAATGGCTGCTGACACCACTTCCCATCTCCCTGGACAATGACCCACTCCCACATCCTTCCCCGATCTTTTCAGCATCCATTCAGCCTCCATTCCACATCACAACCCAGCCTCAGAGATAAACCCCACTTCTCCCAGACAAGAACCCTAAGTGACCTGAGCAAAGATGTCACTCATACCCCTGCCAAAGAAAATACCAATGCCACAGGTGACACCAGTGCAGGCGTGGAGTAGGGAGAGCAGGAGAATCCTGCATGTGGGTGCGAGTTAGGGCAAAGAGAACCAGAAAGATCTTTTCCTGCCCAGTGGAAAAGATGCCAATGAGAAGTTAGGAGACCAGAGAAGAACGGGAAGCCCCTCTTCTTGCTGAACCTGAAAGGCCTGTGGGAAGGTCAAGTCAGGAAAGTGAACAGAATCAAAGCCTCCAGAAGCCAGGGAGCACTGTTCCCACTATAATGAGGCACTTACAGGTCTGGGGCATGGGGGACAGGCGAGACTGCAGATTCAAACTCACCTACTTGGTAAGTGACACCATTCTCCAGCCTCCCCAGGGGTCTCACTGTTAGCTAGAGAGGGGATACCCGGGATACCCCGGGATACCCCGTCTCTCCCAAATCTGCATGACAGCAAGGTGGGGAAGGCCAGCCAGACTTCAAAGCCTCATCCTCCCCTCAGGGGCTGATTTCACTTACAAACACTTCCGCAAAAATCAAGACCAGTGCTGCCCAATGGAACTTTCTACATCGATGGAAATGTCCTCTCTGGGCAGCCACACTAGGCAGCTGGCAACTCAGTTGTGGTAGTTACTGAGCACTCAAGAGGGTGACTAGAGTGACTGAAGGACTGAATTTTTTAAGCTACATGGCTGAAATTTAAAATAGCTACAGGTGCTAGTGACTGGCATCCTGGACAGTGCACACAGCCAGTTCTTGAGGGCCTGCACCACCTGAGTGGAACCTATATCTTCCTGTCACAGAGCAAGAATATCACCTGTTTCCACCATCCCACTTACGTGACAGCCACCCGACATTCAGGGTCCAGCACATCACAGGGGAATGGCCTAAGACCTCTAGGAACTAAGGAGTAGGGACAGGGGCCACACACTATGCCTCTTGTGGTGCCACGAGATATTCCCAAGGGTGGGCTTTATTTTTTTTAATTAATTTATTTAAATGCATTTCAAGTCATAATACATACATAGAGCTCAATTTTTCCATTTCTCTGGTTGCAAACCAGATAGAGTCACACCATTTGTGTCTTCATATATGCACCTAGGGTAGTGATGACCATCTCATTCAACCATCTTTACTACACCCATTCCTCTTTCCCTCCCCCCAAGGGGTGGGCTTTATTGACAACAGATGCTGAAGGGGTATTCCACTTGGTTAACTTAACAAGAATTACAGGCAGCAGGCTGTATGTCTCCAAAGGAAATCAACTGACAACACACTGCAAATGCACTAGCCAGGTGCCATGCCCTCTCCCTCACAACAACAACAAACACCAAAGCTAGAAGGGAGGCCACAGCAAGTGGGTGCCAGAAGCATGAGCCACCTGCTTCAGTGATCCTGTGCCACAGGAAACAGGACGGGCAGGGGGAAGATCCCTTGCCCCTAGTCCCAGACACCACACAGCCACACAGCACCTCACCAGACAGAGCCGCCTCTGTGGCGCCAACAACCAGGGACGCCCCAACCTGCCCTTGCTAAAGGCAGAGATTCAGCTGCCACCCCCACAGCCCCATAATGCCTTTCCTGGCTCTGCGCCCCTGAAAGCCAGGGCAGCAGCAGAGGATGAAGAGGTGATCCTGGGTCTGAGGAACAGAAGAAGGAACTTGGATGATGAAGAAGAGATACAAGGCTGGGTGAGGGGGGCGCTGGGGATCAGGAAGGCCTCAGGTTGACAAGAACCAACAGGACTGGCAGCAGGTTGGTTTCCAGATGGAAGGGGGAGCTGCCGACAGGAGTTTAGGGAGCATAGGAAATCCACCTTGGGTTTGGACTGAGGCTCTAAAATGCGGAGGAAGAGATGGAAAATGAGGTGGAGAAGGAGAAAGGGTAGTGGCTAAAAAAGGAAGCAGGCCAGGGGGCTTGGGTAGAGTGGGAGACCCTGAATGTAAGGAGGGGGGCCTAGGGTTCTGGGGAGACGGTGGGAGAAGCCAGGCCAGTGGAGGGCAGAGGAGCCAGACTGGGGCAAGAGAGCTGGATGGGGGGTTAAATGTGGGAAGAGCAAATGAGAGTGGCAGGCCAGCAGCAGTGGTCTGAAGGGCTGGGGTGGTGGGTAATCAGGTCAGAGAAGCACTGCTCCGGGCTCTGGTCTAAGAGCAGCAGGACTGAAGATAAGACAGTGCTTCCCGCCCTGGGGTCCAAGGGAAAACGACCACCACCACCTACAACCAGACGGGAGCCAAGGAGGCATGGTGGGTCAAAGTAGGCTGAGGACAAGTGTCCAAAGAGAGGGGACACTCTAAACAGGTCCAAGTCCTTGTGCCAAAACACGGAAGGCTGGGGTCCCAGGAAGATGAGGGAGGTCAGGCCAGGGCGCAAAGGGAAGGGATGCTCAGGAATGGTAGGAGTGGAGAGCTGAGGGCAGGCCCAGGGAAGACCGTGGCTCAGGGGGGACGAGTGGCGAGGGCAGTTCTGGGGAGACTCAAACCTGAGTTAAGGCTGAAGGGAGCACAGGCAGCAGGTTGCGGGGAGGGGGTCAGGGAGCGAGGCGACTCCAGTCCAGAGAGGAAAGGAGGCGTGGGTTGGCCCTGGACCCGAAAGGGGAAAAGGGCAACATATGGGGAGGGTCCCCAAAGAGGCCCGAGGGGGTCCTGCGCGAGCACTGGGGGCCCCATGGCTGGCTGTGAGGTCGCGGGGCCGAACGGGGGTCCCCAGAGGCACCTAGTGGGCTCTGGGTCCGCCGGGTTCGGAGGGGCAGCACGAGGGGTCCTGGGCCAGGCTGGGGCCCCGGAGCATCCCGAGAGAGTCTGGGTCGCACTGGAGTTCCGAGGGGCGTCCAGGCGGCGCGGGGCCGAACCGGGCCCTCGGGGGCTACGGGGCCGGGCGGGGGGCGCGGATGGGGGAGGGGCGCGCCCGCCCCACATAAAGGCCCGGGCGGCGGCGGGCGCGCACAAAGCGGGGCGGGCGGGCGCGGGACGCGCGGCGAGGCCGGGACCGCGGAGGGCCGGCCGGCCAGGCGGGCGGGCGGGCGGGGGAGGAGGCAGGGGGCCGGGCGGGCTGCGCCCGGGCGGCGCGGCCGCTCCTCACCTGATTGTCCATGGCTGGCGCCCCGCCCCGCCCCCGGGCCCCGCGTCGCTCGCCGCCGCCGCCGCTGCTCAGCGCCGCCCCGCTGCCCTCATTGTCTGTCAGGCGCCGCCGCTTCGGGCCGCCCGCCCGCCCGCCAGCCCCGCGGAACCGGAAACCACCGCCAGCCCGGGCCGCTCATCGACCGCGGGCCCCCGCCGCCGACTCGGGCCCGCCGCCCCGACGGACAGACACCTGGACCAATCCGCGGGACCGACCGTCGCTAGTACGGCGGGACTTCCGGCCTGGTGGGGGCCTGCCGGGCTGCGGTCTGAGGGACGAAGCCCTCAGCCAATGGGAGGCCGGGCCCGGAGGGGCGGGAGGAGGGAGGGAGGGAGGCGCGAGGCGAGCGCCGCCGAAGGGAGCGCGAGGTGTGCGCCGCACGTGGAGGGGGGCGGGGGCGGGACGGGCGCGTCGCGCCTGCGTATTGCGGCCGGGCAGCGGGGCGGGAGCGTCCCGCTCGCGGCCCTGAGGTTGCAGGTTGGAGCTCTGGGGAGTGAACCCCGGGGGCACTTGTTTCCTGGCTGCGTGTCGCTACTGTGTGATGGAATGAATTCTGCAACTGGGGATTAATTTTCAACCTTGAGTCTGCGTGGCAAGCCAGGTCCCTTGTCCCTGAATCTCAAGTTTCTGCATCTGTAAAATGGGGACAAGCATAGCAACGGCTGTTTCTGCTCCGTACCGATTGGAAGGATGCATATTTGAAATCGTGCTACACTAAAATAATCAACAGAGCCTCATTCTCTCAGTTGGGGGAATAAGTTCTGGTATCTTTTGCACAGCAAAGGGACCATAGTTAATAATGATGTATGTGTATTTTTTTAGAGATTGGGATCTCGCTATATTGCCAAGGCTGGGTGTCGAGTTTCTGGGCCCAAGACACCCTCCTGCCCCAGCCTCCTGAGTGGCTGGAAGTACAGGCACATGCCACCATGCCCTGCAAATAATGACATCTATTTTCAAATTGTGAAAAGAATAGTTCGTTTTGTTTTCTGGTACTGGGGATTGAACCCAGGGGTGCTTTGCCACTGAGCTACATCCCCAGCCCTTTTTCTTTATGTATTTATTTAGACAGGTCATTAGGTTTCCAAGCTGGCCTTGAACTTGCAGTTCTCCTGCCTCAGCCTCCGAAATTGCTGGGATTACAGGCGTGTGCCACCGCACCAATAAGAGTGGATTTTAGTGTTGTCATTACAAAAACGGTAAATATGAGATGATGGATATACTGACTAGCTCGAGTTTCTCATTCACAGTGTGTACTTGGATGGAAGCACCTTGTGCCTGTAAGCAGATACAAATATGTCAGTAAAAATAGTTTTAAAAGTCTCATTTTATTCATGAAATTTTAAATAAAACTGATCCCTCCAACAAGCGGTTTTAATTTGTAGGATCACAGATTTTCACAGGGACTTGTCAGCGGTGTTTAGGTTAGAAACAGACACACCCTGGTCTTTCTCAGGATTGGTGAGTCACCAGTGTTTGGAACCTTAGGACTTCTACGTGCAGTTAGAGGAGCCTCGTATATGAATTTTAAATGATTTCTTGCAGTTAAATATCAGGTGGTTTTGGTTTGTTCTGGGACGTTAGCCCTCCAGATCTCATTTGACTATCAGGTAAGCCTTTGTTGGATAGGACCAGTGTTTTGTCCTGAAGAATAACAACAAAACTCAGTGGAATGGAAGTTAGTTCAGATAAAAACTCTAAGAAGGCCAGAGTGCTGTCATGATAGCTCTACCATCCTTTTTAATTTAGGGTAGGTCAGGCTGAAAACAAAAATTGGAGGTAATGCTGAGAAAATAAACAGCAACTTTTTTGTCTGTTTGTTTTTTTTGGGTGCCAGGGATTGAACTTAGGGATACTTGACCACTGAGCCACACCCCCAGCCCTATTTTGTGTTTTATATAGAGACAGGGTCTCACTGAGTTGCTTAGTGCCTCGTAGTTGCTAGGGCTGGCTTTGAACTCGCTATCCTCCTGCCTCAGCCTCCCAAAGTGCTGGGATTACAGGTGTGTGCCACCACACCTAACTAAGAAGCAACTTTAATGTTGGTACAACTATTTTTTTGTTTTAGTCCTTATACCCAAATGTAAGTAGATCTGAGGTTCCAGGTGGTCCCCAAACCTGCAGTGTCATTACCACCTGGGAACTCTGTTAGAAATGCAGATCCTTTCTCCCTCAGAATCAGAAACAGTGCTTGCGCAGCACTCAGCAGCTTAAGCAGCCCTGCAGGTGACTGAGGTGGCTGGCCTGTCAGAACACCACCCAACCCCAGGAAAAAGACAAGTGGGGAGAGAGTAGCTCTAGGTCTCAGGTCTCCGAAGGAAGCTTTCAGGGGAGAATCTTTGAGCTACAATTGTTACAAAGATGAGCTTCAGAAATCCCTCTCCCTGCTCAGCTGGGAAATTATCCTTCTATGAAGTTCTGAACTATTACTTTCAAAATGCATCCCTGGGGCTCCTGCTGGCGGAGCTGGAAGCCTTTGAGAGTCAAAAAGGAAAATGAGGAAGCAACTCAAGTGTTGAATGGAGAAACACAACGTGGTCCACCCATTCAGTGGAATATTAGCCTTAAAAGGAAGGACCACTGAGCCACACCCCCAGCCCTATTTTGTGTTTTATGTAGAGACAGGGTCTCACTGAGTTGCTTAGTGCCTCGCCGTTGCTGAGGCTGGCTTTGAACTCGCAATTCTCCTGCCTCAGCCTCCCAAAGTGCTGGGATTACAGGCTTGAGCCGCTGTGCCCAGCTAACATGGATGAACTTCGAGGGCTTCATGCTCTCTGAAACAAGCCAGTCACAGAAGGACAAATTCTATATGGTTCCATTCCTAGGAGGTCCCTAGGGTTGTCAACTCCATAGAGAGGAGAAGTAGCATGATGGGTGCCGGCAGCTTGGGGAAGGGATGGGGAGTTCATCTTGAATGGGGATGGAGTTTCAGTTTGGGAAGATGGGAAGTTCTGGAGGTGGATGGTGGTGATGATTGACAGCCGTGCAGATGTGCTGAACGCCACAGGACTGGACATTTGGAAATGATTGAAAAGGTAAAAAAAAAAAAAAAGAAATATATATGTAATGACTACTTGGCCCTTAAACATATAACTGTCTGGGGCTAGGGCTGTAGCTCAGTGGTAAGAGCGCTTGCCTAGCATGCGTGAGGCACTGGGTTCCATCCTCAGCACCACATAAATATAAAAACAAATAAAATAAAGGTATAAAAAATACAAACACATTTAAAAATATATAACTATCCATGAGTCCATATTGAAACAACAAAACTCAAGCACAACCTTAGAAGGTGACCTTTGTCTCCACTTCTGACTTCCCATGGCTTCACAGCCTGAAGCCAGCCCCAGTGGGTGAGGGAAAGCTCTTTTTACAGAGAAATGCCAGCCAATAAATGTAGAAAGGATAACAGGAAGCACCCCTTTCAAATCCCTAATAGTTGTTCCAGGTAAGTCACCAACAGATGCTAAAGCCATCATGCTGCAGGGTTGTGGGGAAACTGTTTACCAGAACCCTCCCCCATACACACTGCAGACTGCCTGCTCGATGCCAAGAAGAAGGATTGAATTTTCAACAGAAGGTCCACGCTGTTGTCATCCTACTTCCATGAGCATCATTAGCCACACAACCTATTTTGTTCATGCATCTGCACTTTGGGCAACATGGGCAGCCAGGACAGCCCTGAAGTTGGTGAATCATCCTCCAACATGGCTCTGTCATCCACAGCTGCCAAAGTTAGCCTGGCTATCAGTTCTTCTCCATTTAGGCTTCTCCTCAGGGTGGCTTGGGCTTCCTCATGGCATGGTGGCTGGGTTCCAAGGGAATCAGGCAAAAGTTGCATGGCCTTGCACAAACTAACCTTGAAAGTCACATGGAGTCACTTCCACCATAGTCCAGACACACCCAGGTACAAGGGGGAAGGAACACAGACCCATCTCTTCATGAGAGGAGTGTAAAAGTCACATTATAAGGAGAGCATGTGGGTCAGGAGGAGTGGCACACACGTGTCATCCCAGTGACTTGGGAGGCTGGGGCAGAAGGATTGCAAGCCCCAGGCTAGCCTGGGCAACTTAGCAAGACTCTGTCTCAAAATAAAAAAATAAAAATAGCTGAGGATGTAGTTCTGTGGTAGAGCACCCTGGGTTCAATCCCCAGTACCACAAAAAGAAGGAGGAGGAGGAGGAGGCGGCAGAGGAGGAGGAGGAGGCAGGGGAGGAGGAGGAGGCAGGGGAGGAGGAGAAGAGCAACAGACATGTGGACTGGAGATACTGTTGTGACCATTTTGGAAAATGTACAATTTTCCAAAACATTATCTCCAAAGCCCTTACGTTGGGTAATTATAGATGATGATTACAAACATTATTTAATTTGCCCTTAAATAAAGTGAAGCCCTTAGTTTGCAGCATGGTCTGCAAGGTCACGGACAGGAAGGGTATCCTGGCACAGACACCCCCTCTTCCATGTCCCCTTACTGCCTTCTGCCTGCTATTTTCTGGGCACACTGAGCAGCCGCCAGCCTTGATATTTTTGCACTGCTGTTCCCCTGCCTGCGACCGTCTCCCCTAAGATGCTACTTGGCTCCCCACTTCACCTCCTCCAAGTCTTTGTACAAATTGCCTTCTCAGTGGGATCTCCTCTGACTACCTTATTTAATCCTGTCACCCCACCTTAGCCCCCCAATGCTCTTCCTCCTTTTGTAGTCTTTTCCTTGTTTCCACTTACAGCCTATTGATACACATGTAGTTGCTTAAGTTCATTGTCCATCTCCTGCAGCTTGAATGGCAGCTCCCAGAGAACAAAAAAAAAATTTTTTTCTATTTTTCACTGTCATATTCCAAGCAAAGTGCCTGGTACATAGTAGGTGTTCAATAAATATCAGTTGCACAAAATGAAATAATACTTAATAGTGAGAAGCTTAGCTTCTTGTCATTTTTTTTCTAGTCCCCCTAATTTCTTCTAAGAGAAAGTGCTGGCTTACTGCTTGTGCATCTTGGACATATTCCCTAGCAACTTCTTTAAAATGCAGATTTGTGAGAGAAATAAATGAGTGGGGTTTTTTTGTTTTGGGGTTTTTTTTTGTTTTTGTTTTTGTATCAGGGATTGAATCCAGAGGTGCTTAACTGCTGAGCCACAATCTCAGCCCTTTTTTGTACTTTATTTAGAGACAGGATCTCTTTGAGTTACTTGAGGCATCACTATGTTGTTGAGGCTGCCTTTGAACTCATGATCCTCCTGCCTCAGCCTCCCAAACTGCTGCAATTACAGGCGTGGGCTGCTGCACCAGGCTGAGTGTTATTTTTTTTTTTTTTAAGTCACCTGTCTTGATAACAAAGACAGCCCTGGGAGTCAGAGCCCAGTATAGGTGACTGTTTTTAGTGCAAGGTTTCCCAAACTTGCCTGACATTGAAATCTCCTGGGGACCTTTAAAATATACCAGTGCCCAGGCTCTGCCTCAAGAATTCTGGCTTTCTTCTTGGGAAGCAGCAGAGACTACCCCTCTGCTTTTTTTCCCAGCTCAGTGGAGGATTTCAGTGTGCCCCTGATTTAAGAAGCACTGAGCTCCAGTTATAACACTTTTTGTGTTACTGTATCTAGTTTTATGGATACTTTTGACCGATGACAAATCACTTATCAGAGGACACAATGTTTCCTTTTTCAACATATCAATGTAAGCAAAGGCAATAAATTTTGAAAAACACAGAAAAAATAACCATTTGAAGATCTGTGATTGGTCATGTTAAATCTGTTTAGCAGCAGCATCTTACAAGTTATCTCAATGTCACAAAAAACAGAAACAGATATAGACAGAGCATTCCACCCCCGCCTGCCAGGTCCCACAGTTAGATAGTAGCAGTTTTCCTGCCTTTTGACATCTGGTAAGAGTCCCTGCTACATTCAGTCTCTACCGCCCTCTAGTGATTGGGTTTGTTTGCACCTAAGGGGAGGACCTGGTGTTTCACCTACACCTTGCAGATGGTCCAGCCCTTGGGGACATTTTCAGGACCCTCTTTCTGGCTTCCTCTGTGCTCTTTGTACCTCACAGTTGGCTGCCGGCCACAAACGTACACACAACCACCCGTCACAATGTTGAAGGTGACCAAGCTGGAGCAGAGCCCAGTGGCCAGCCAGTAGAGGCCTGCTGGAGTGTATATCTTCATTGTGGAGAAAGTCCTGATCACCACACGGAGGCCTTGGACATCCATAGATGGTGGGGAACGCTGAATGGTTTGGGAATGAACCAAAAATATATCACAAGATATGCTCCCCAAAGGGTCACATGCTGAACACTTGCAATTTCCCTTCTTTTTTTTTTTTTTTTAAATATTTATTTTTTAGTTATAGGTGGACAGAATATCTTTATTTTATTTTTATGTGGTGCTGAGGATCGAACCCAGGGCCTCCCGCGTGCTAGGCGAGCACGCTACCACTGCGCCATAACCCCAGCCCCTGCAATTTCCCTTCTTAACTGCCCTCCCTTTCCTGGTAATCATCTCTGATTTGGGAGCTCCCTCCTTCCAGGGTCAGTGTAAGCGTTTAAGGCACCTCTGTGTGAAGTTTTAGTGACAACACCCTCCTGGGAGAATGCCAGCTAATGGCAGGTCACAGGGCTTGAGAGAGGACTGCAGCTCTCAGCTGCCCCATCCTCTACTCTCAGACCACATAGCCAGAGTGGCACTCGCCCTGTCCCCACTCCCAGTGAGGAAATCCACCCCTGGCCTGAGTAATCCAAAGGCGTGCATCCCTCTGGCTACCGGGGGTGGTTTAAAGATGGGCCCATGACCTAAACTTGTCCATGAATGGGAGTTTTTTAACTTTTTAATTGAGGCCAAATTTACCGGATATAAAATTAACCATTAATCATATTAAAGTGTCCAGTGAGAGTAATGTTTAAGACTGTCACGATGTTGTGCACCCATCACCCCTATCTGGTTCTGAGATGTGTTCATCACCCCAAAAGGAAACCACGCCCATCAAGCCATCAGTGACTCGCCCCTCCCCTTCCCCAGTTTTTGACAGCCACAGAATCTTCTGTCTCTCTTTCTGCCTGATCCGCACACACATGTGAGCAGAATCACCCAATAGAGGCCCTTTTATGTCATCTGTTGGTAGGGACTGTTTAGATCTCACACCATGGCCACATAAACCAGCAAAGATGGGGAAAGACATGAGGGAGAAGCTTTTCCTACCACGTCACCCCTAGCCACCCTGAGAGATTTCTGAACTAAGGTTCTTAACTTTTGTGGGGTATGCTACTGTGGATTGAACCCCAGGAATGCTTTACCACTGAGCTACACCCCAGGCCTTTTTATTTTCATTTTTATTTTGAGACAGGGTATTGCTAAGTTGCCCAAGCTGGCCTTGAACTTGCGGTCCTGCCTCAGTCTCCCGAGTACTAGAATTATGGGTGTACACCAGAGGTTCTTAACTTCTAGGGGGTCAAACAGCCTTTCAAGGAATTTCATGGAAGCACATCTCCTATGCCCTCAAATATCCCCAGACACACAGCATTTTGTAGATAATGCCACAATTTTGTAGAAACTCTCCTCCTTCTACTACCTCAGTCCATCCTGGGGCCACATATGAAGATCCTCTAGTTTCTAAAACTAGACAGTAAGAAGGACCCAGAGGGGCTGGGATTGTAGCTCAGCGGTAGAGTGCTTGCCTCGCATGCGTGAGGCCCTGGGTTCGATCCTCAGCACCACATACAAAGCAATAAAATAAAGACATTGTGTTCATCTACAACAACAACAACAAAAAAAAGGACCCAGAAGCAGGAGACTCAGAGTCCAGGTTCAATTCTACTGATGACTCAGTGTAATGCAAAAAGCTTTGGGGAAAGGCTGACCTAGCTTCAAGCCCGGGCTCTGTGGTCTTGGGCAGGTCACTTGCCCTCTCTGGGCCACAACTATAATATGCACATATTCATGCCAATCTGAAGGTATGTACTCCAGAGGCCTAGGTGATTCGCCCCAACAATAATCATTTGCAGACAATGTGAAGTGGTCATGGACGCTGAAACCCATTCAGGGCTCCCAACTTAAGAACCTCCAACTATGTGTTCCTCCTTATTTACTAAACTTAGGCAATAATTTACTTTCTGTTGCTCTCAGTAGCAAGCTCACTCCCTCCACAGGGGAACACTTGCCATCCCCTGGGCACCCTGCCTGAGCACCCATTTGAGAAGACTGCTCTCCAGCCCATCACTCCCTGGAATATCGCTGATTCACCTTCTCTATAACACCCATTGGTGTCTCTAAGTGCCTTGGTCAAGTGTCTTCTTGTTTATCTAACATCTACCTCCTTCCTTGGGTTTGGGACTCCAATGTCTGCTGTCTTGCAAAGAGCCTAGTGTCTGGCCTGTAGCTGGAACTCCATGTGTACATTTGTTGAAGAGATGAATAGATGAAGGAATGGATGGCAGGAAGACACACGAGAGGATGACTGGATAATCTGGACAGATGAATGAAAAGACAAACGGATGGCTAAACTGGATGGGTGGGTGGATAGATGGGTGGATGAATGGGTGAGTGGATGAATGGGTGGGTGAGTGGATGAATGGGTGGGTGGGTGGGTGGATGAGTGGATGGATATATGGATGTATAAATGGATAGATGGACAGATGGATGGATGGATGGGTGGGTGCATGGATGGATGAATGGAAAGTTGGATGGATGGGTAGACGAATAGATGGATGAAAGGATGGATAGATAGATGGAAGGATAGATGGAAGGATGGATGGGTGAACAGATGGATGGATGGGTGAATGGATGGATGGATGGATAGACAGGTGGATGGACAGATGGACAGATGGATGGATGGGCAGATGGATGGATGAGTGGGTGGATGGATGGATAAATGGAAAGTTGGAGGGATGGGTAGATGAAAAGATAGATGGAAGAATGGATAGATGGGTAGACAGATGGATAGATGGACAGACGGATGAGTGAGTGGGTGGATGGATGAACAGGTAGGTGGATGGATGGATGGATGGACAGACAGATGCATAGATGGATGGATGGATGAGTGGGTGGGTGGATGGATGGATGAATGGAAGGTTGGATGAATGGGTAGATGGAAATATGGATGGATGGGTGGGTGGATGGGTAAATGGATGGATGGATATATGGATGGACAGATGGATGGGTGGGTGGATGGATGGATAGATGGACAGATCAATGGATGGATGAGTGGGTGCACGGATGGATGAATGGAAAGTTGGATGGATGGGTAGACAGATAGCTGGATGAAAGGATGGATAGATGGAAGAATGGATGGAAGGATGGATGCATGAACAGATGGATGGATGGATGAGTGGGTGGGTGGATGGATGGACAGATGGATGGATGGACAATGGACAGATGGATGGATAGGTGGGTGGATGGATGGATAAATGGAAAGTTGGAGGGATGGGTAGATGGAAAGATAGATGGAAGAATGCATGAATGGGTAGACGGATGGATAGATGGACAGATGGATGGGTGGGTGGATGGATGGATAGATGGATGGATGGGTGAGTGGGTGGATGGATGGATGAATGGAAGGTTGGATGGATTGGTAGATAGAAATATGGATGGAAGAATGGATGGATGGGTAGACAGATGGATAGACAGATGGATGGGTGGGTGAGTGGATGGATGGATGGATGGATGGATAGATAGATGGATTGATGGATAGTTGGATGGACGACAGATGGATGGATAGATGGACAGTCAGATGGATGGGTGGGTGGATGGATGGATGAATGGATGGATGAATGGATAGATGGATGGTGGATGGAAGGAAGGAAGGAAGGATGGATGGATGGATGAATGGATGGATGGACAGATGGATGGATAGATGGATGGTCAGATGGATGGATGGGTGGGTGGGTGGATGGATGGATGGATGGATAGATGGATGGGTGAATAGAAGGATGGATAGATGGAAGGATGGATGAAAAGATGGATAGATGAGTGGACAAATGGATTAAAGGATGGGCAAATGGATGGGTATTTACAGACTACATACTAAGCATGTCACATACATCAACTTGTTTTATTCACACAGAAATCCTATGAAGGAAGAAATACTATTTATGGATAAGAGGCTTAAACTTGAAAAGTGAAATAAATCACATCCTGAAGATTATACAGCTAGAAATGGTCAAGTGGGAATTCAAGCTTTGGTCTGTCTGGCCCCAGGCCATAGGCTCTTAACCACTCTGGAAAGCATCCTCCTACAACCACCGCACATGGCTAGACCAGCTGCCCAGCTCCTCTCTGATGCCCCATGCTCCACGGCACTCGGCTTGTCCAGTGTGGGCCTCCATTTCCCTCAGCTGTTTGCCATTCATGACTTGATTCCCATGAGTTCAGAGGCACATGTGGGAGGGTCTGTAAGGTCTCTGCATGCACTTGTGGGTATAGGATTGGGTGTCAGGGTTGGGTGACATGGTGTACACATCAAATCCCAGCAACTCGGGAGGCTGAGGCAGGAGGATCACCAGTTCAGTGCCAGCCTCAGCAACATAGTGAGACCCTAAGCAATTTAGTGAGAACTTGTCTCAAAGTTAAAAATAAAAAGGGCTGAAGATGTGGCACAGTGGTAAAGAACCCCTGGGTTCAATTCCCAGCACCAGAAATAATAATAATAATAATAATAATAACAGGATTGGGTACCTGCAAGTCATGTGTATTCCCTGGGATGCTCCCAAGTACCAGGAACATTGCCATCACCAAACACAGACCCAGATCACCAATACATACAAGATGCCAGACAACAAGCCTCAGCCTGGGGTCATTCCAAGCAGATGCCACATCACTCAATCATCCCAGCAACTGGTGACCCAACCCCCACCAGATCATGTGAACACAGAGAAGAAAGAGAAAGAGGAAGGGGCAGGTAGAGACGCCAGGCGGTCCCTGCAGGCCAGCAGACTGCTACTCAGGACTACCAGAAAGTTCATCCCCTGCCTTGGGGCAGGGAAGTGGAGGACAAGGGGCCTGGTAAAGGGGAAGGCGAGGAACCCAGGAACCGCAAGTGTCCCTCAGGCAGAGGTCCCTATCCAGGCCTCTACTCTCAGACACAGGTGACTCCACAGGCAGCTGCAGCCTCAGCAGCTCTTGTCATCGCACTGGACTTCTATGTAGGGCAGCCCCACAGGCCAAGTGTCCCGTGGCCAGTAGTGGACTTTGAGGGTTTCACCTGGCATCTCGTAGCCGGCATCCACCAAGGCCATGGTGACCAGGCCATAAGGGAAGGTGATGCTGATGAGCACGTGCCTGTGGGAAGTGGGGAGAAGGTGCTGAGGGTACAGGATGGCCTGGCCCCACTTGCTCCTCTCCTTGTTTCTCAAGGATCCCACTTTCCCAAGGGGCCTTCTAGGTCCACACCCCAACTGCGGCCTCCCCCCTCCCAAGCCCCGCTGTCTGATGTCCTCTCACTCTTCTCCACACCCGTCTCCCCAGGCTCCTTGTCCTAAGCTCTGGCATTGACACTCTCTGGTTGTGGGGTCCCAGGTTCCAGGGCAAGTGCTCACCAGATGCTGTGTAGGTAGGAGAAATTAATCTGCTGCCAGAAACTGCAAAAGAATCTGTCGCTGATCCAGCTCGCCAGGGCACAGGCCCACAAAACCACAGACACCTCGATCAGGTGCTGAAGCTCCTTATTGCTGGTCCTGGAGGGAGGAAGGGAGATCAGGCTGGGCTCAGACAGCAGAGCCGAAGGGGCTGATGGGAAATTCCTCCATCCCAGATGAGACTGGAGGCTGGGAAGAGGGAAGGGAAGGGAAGGGGTTAAGAGTTCAAGTTGGTGCTTGCTCTAGTTTGGATCTGGAATGTTCCCCACAGGCCTATGTGTCAGAGGCGTGGTCCCCAGTGTGGTACTGTTGGGAGGAGAAGAACCTTTTGGAGGCAGGGCCTGGTGGGAGGAAGTCCAGCCATAGGTGGCCCCTTGCAGGAAATCATGGGACCCCAGTCTCTTCCTCTCACCTTTGCCTCCTGGCCCTGAGGAGGGTGGCTTATTGCCACTCCAAGTGCCCTGCCATGACGTGTGGCCTCACCACAGTCCCAAGGGCAGCAGGGCCCACTGATCATGGCTGAAACCCCCACAGCCATGAGCCAAGCATGCCCCTCCTCTGTGTAAGCTGATTCATCTCAGGTGTTTGTTCTGGCACGAGAAAACTGCCCAGTTTGCACACGTAGCTAACCACGTTATGGACAGGACCCCAATCAGGAATGGACAGGACACCGGGTGCGGGTGTTATCCCAGCCCTCACCATCTCTCTGTAAATGAGGAAACTGAGGTATAGGTGACGATGTCATGGCCCGGAGTTATGTGGCTAAGATGTGGCAGGAGCCGGGCGCAGTGGCTCACACCTGTAATCCCAGCACTTTGGGAGGCTGAGACAGGAGAATCGCAAGTTCAAAGCCAGCCTCAGCAACAGTGAGGCGCTAAGCAACTCAGTGAGACCCTGTCTCTACATAAAACACAAAATAGGGCTGGGATGTGGCTCAGTGGTCGAGTGCCCCTGAGTTCAATCCCTGGTACCAAAAAAAAAAAAGATGTGGCAGGACCAGGATCTAAACCAAGTTTGTCTGATTGCATAATCTGTATTCGTAAGTAGCAAGTCCTTCTATGTTTGTGTATTTGGGGTTATAAACATGTGTCCCTGTGGGTCAGTGCATGAAGACGTGTGTGTACCGTAGGAGTGTGTCTGTGTGTCACAGTGAGTGTGTCTGGGGTAGGGACGCACTCTCTAGAGGCCATGTTTGTGTTTCCCAGAAGCACAGCTACCCCGGGGTCCCTTGGCAAAGAGCATAACCAGGAGGAATGAGAGCAGCTCCTTTTTGGTTAAAAGCTTAGACTGTGTTCACTCACCTAGAACTGAGCAGCTTGAACATCAAAATGTACTGTGAGTCAGAACTGGAGAGATCAGAATAAACCCTGTAGTCTAGTTAACAGCATTATATCAACATCGATTTCTTCCTTTTGAGATGTACTTCAGTTGCATAAAATGTTCCCTTTGGAGAAAACTAGGGAAGGGTACGTGATAATTCTATGCTGTATTTGGAACTTTCTGTAAATCTGTAATTATTTAAAAATTTAAAAACAGCCTAGTGGGGGCTGGGGCTGTAGCTCAGTGGTAGAGCGCTTGTCTAGCAAGCATGAGGCACTGGGTTCGATCCTCAGCACCACATATAAATAATAAATGAATAAAATAAAGATCCATCAACAACTAAAAAAAAACAGCCTAATGACTGTCATGCATTAAAACACATCAGAGATATAAAAACCTGTATGTTCATAATGAAAAAAAAAATCTGCTTCATGGGCCTCTACTAGAGACACATAGGGCACCAATTCATTACTCTGGAAGTTGATAGATAAAAAGAGAAAGTCAGCCGGGCGCGGTGGCTCAAGCCTGTAATCCCAGCACTTAGGGAGGCTGAGACAGGAGAATCGCGAGTTCAAAGCCAGCCTCAGCAACGGCGAGGTGCTGAGCAACTCAGTGAGACCCTGTCTCTACATAAAACACAAAATAGGGCTGTGGATGTGGCTCAGTGGTCGAGTGCCCCTGAGCTCAATCTCCAGTACCAAAAAAAAGAAAGAAAGAAAGAAAGAAAAAGTCAATTATCTATGCATCTTGTTCAAATTGCATTTCAAGGTTGATTAGCAAAAGTCCTTCTGGATGGAAGGACTCCAGGTAATGCAGGCAGAAAGGACAACAGAATGTGCAAGCCACCCTTTCACAGCCTCTAGTGAGGTCATGGCCCCAGGGGACTTGCCTCAAGCTGCTGAAGCTGGGTGGTGAAAGTTGGTGGAGGAGCATAAGACAAAGGGACCTGGTGAAACCATCCAAATTCTCTAGCCAGCCTCAACCCTCCATGGAGACAGCCACACACTACAGGACTCTGGTGGGTGGACAGGAACCACCCAGTACCACTATGAAATATTCAGGCAAAAACAAAGAAAGAACAGACCTAGATCTAACTATTAATGTGCAGGAAATACAAGACACGAGAACACCTAAAGATGCTAGAGGGCGCGGCTGGCCATATCCAGAACATAAATTGTGCCACAGACAAATAATCCTCTAAAAAAAAAAATCAAAGGCATGAAGAAAGAGGGATGGAATAAGAGATGTATGAAATAAAGAGGACCTGAGAGACCATGGTAAGGTCTTCATTTAAACACACTAGGCACCTCCCAGAAACTGAGGCCACATGCACACACAGAGTGTTAGGTGCTGTCTTAAAGGAGCACCATTAACTTTGTAGGAAGTGAGTAGACCATACCTCTCATGTGTCTTTTGAGACTGCCCCTTCCCTTCTCCACCTATCCCTGTGCATCTGGGGAGGGGTGTTGGGATGCCCATCTGTGCAGACCAAATCCATGGGCTTCCTTGTCCTTAAACTTCCAGTGGAGTCAGCCAATAGTTTCCAGTTGGCTAAACCAAAGTCTTCCAATTGGATTAGCCAATGGTTTTTACTTGGATTGGCCAATGGTTTCTACCTGGATTAGCTAATGGCTTCTAGTTGGATTAGCCAATGTGGAGCCCTGGCAGGGGCAGGAAACCAAAGAAAAACAAGAGGGACTGTTAGAAGATTTACTTCTTCCAGTAGAGTTGACTGAGGCTGGCTGCAAACCACAGTTCCTGCCAAGCATCCTCTCTCCTGGGGTGGCTCTTTCTTGACTCCTGCAATCTCTTCCTTCTTCCCCTTTTCCCATCGCCCCTTGCCCCAGGTCTCCAGATAGACATAGAATCCCACACTTACCAGCACAGAGATTCTAAACAACTCCCAGATTTTCCTATATATGACTTCTCTTTTGTAAATAATCTTTTATTCAATTTTCCACAAATGTCCCTGTTTGAGAACGCCTTTTCTATTCTGCTAAGACCCAGTGTGGGTTAAAAACAATAATTATCAGGGGAGTTCAATCCTGAAAAATTTAGAGTTGAAATTTTGGGAAGATAATGTAACACGTTAGCAAAATGTCCATGGTTGCTGGGGCTGGTTAATGGGTGTGTGAAGGTCTGTGGGCTGTTCTCTCCTCTCAGATGCATGTTTTAGGGGTTTATTATAAAAAGGACATGATCTGCAGTCAGACAGACTCAGGTTTGAGTCCTGGCCCTGCCACTTGCTAGTGGGTGATCTTAGGGAAGGGCGTCCCCCCCAGGGCCTGGAGTCAAGGAGTCAATGCCCGACGCATGTGCGTTCTGGGGCGGGCGGGCGGGCAGGCAGGGCGCGGGGTTGGCTGGCAGGAGCCTGAGCCCTGTAGTCTCCACTCACTTCCGGTACTCCCGGAGCACGATGTACAGAATGTGTATGGCGACGCTGTTGAGGGCATACGCGTTGACCGTGGGCTTCAGGAAGGACAAGATGGTGCTGATAGCAGTGGTGGTGATGACCAGGCAGGTAAACTGGGACCTGGAGGGAGAGGGGCTCAGCTGCAAGTGAGTGGAGGCCCTGGAAGGTCAGGCAATGTCATCTCACCGTGGCCAAAGTGGGTAAGGAAAGGGAAGGGCTCTGTGAAGCCCAGGTAGGCCCAGGAAGTGTCCTGAGCTTGGGCTCAGGAGAGTCAGATGAAGGGTCCCAGGAGGCCCAGCTGGGCCCAGGGCTGGGTAGGAGGAAGAGAGGGTCTCAGGGGTCCAGGAAAGTTAGTCAAGGCTCCAGGGGCCAGTGAGTGCATCAAGGGACTCATCCATGAGCCCCGGTGAATTAAGGAGAGGTCAGACAAGAGATCTCAGGGTCCCTGGAGGGACTGTGATGACGAGGTGTCTGGGGTGGCAAGAGGGAGGGGTCCTAGGAGCCTCAGGTGGGTCAAACAGGATTAGGAGAGGTTTAGAGGGGCCTAGGTAGGGATGGAATCAGTCAAAGTGTGAGGGCTCCAGGAGGATAAGATGAAAGATTCCAAGGTGAAAGACTCTGGAGGGGTCCGTGGGGCCCAGGGGAGCTTAGGCATAGGGTCCTGGGACCCCCAGGTGGCTCAGACAGAGTTTGGAGAAAGTCCCAGGCTATCCCAGTGGGATCAGGGGAAGGACCCCTGGAAGTCCAGGTGAGTGAGTCAGGATGGGGAGAGGACCCCACGGGGTGCACCCAGGGATTCCAAGGCTCCAAAAGGGCTCAGGGGCAAGATCCAGGGTGGGAGGCAGGTGAGCTCAAACAGGGTCCGCAGAAGGTACAAGCCCCACCCTGTCCAGACAGACAGCTCCTGCCCACCTGCTCCCTGCGAGGAAGGTGGGGAAGTAGCAGCGGGGCATCCAGATGCTGTAGCTACTGGCCAGGAGCCACAGGATGGCGATCTCATCCAGCAGCTGGCCCAGGAAGCTGAGCGTCATGTGGAAGTACATAGAGAACAGGCCTAGGGTGGCAGAGGCAAGGCAAGGTGGTCAGGGGCTGGCCTGTGCCCACGCCCACCTCCCTTCTGTCGCAGAGCCACACCTACCAATGACCATGAAAAGGACCAGGGTCCCGTAGATGCAGCGGGAGCGCTTCTGGGCATAGGGGCGCATGAGGTACACCATGAGTGGCCCGAAGACCAGGAAGGAGACATTGCTGAACTGGAACAGAGACACAGGAGGGGGCTTGTCAGAAGGGGAGGCAGGGGAGGGCTGCCTCCGGTCCAAACTCTCAGTCATCCCCCGATGGATCCCGTGCAACCTTCCCGGCAATTCACCAGCCAGAGACTTGTCAACCATTCACCTGTCACCCCTCCAACTAACCTTTTCCCTTCCTTCCTTCTCTCTGTCTCTGTTTCTCTCCCCTTCATGATTCTAGGGATGGAACTCAGGGCCCGTGCATGCTAGGCAAATGCTCCACCACGGAGCCACCCCCCAAGTCCTCAGCTGATGTGGACAAACCACTGTTCGTCAGTAAATCCATTACTCCATCCATTATTCTAGGGGTTCATTCATTCACTGAGAGTGTGGCAAAGACTATATACTGAACTTCTATATATATTCTCCCTCTTTTCTTTTTAGAAGAAAACTCCACATCCACAGGTTCTGTAGCTATGAATTGAACCAACTTCGGATTGAAAATTTTCAGGAAAAAGCTGGGCACCGTGGCGCATGCCTATAATCCCAGCACTCTGGGAGGCTGAGACAGGGGAAGCATGAGTTCAAAGCCAGCCTCAGCAATGGCAAGGTGCTAAGCAACTCAGCAAGACTCTTCTACATAAAAACACAAAATAGGGCTGGGGATGTGGCTCAATGGTCGAGTGCCCCTGAGTTCAATCACCGGTACCAAAAAAAAAAGAAAGAAAATATTCAGGAAAAGAAAATAATCGCCCCTATCCTGAACACGTACAGATATTTTTCAGGTCATTTGTCCCTCAACAACACAGTGTAAGTACTATCTCCACATCATTTACATTGTATTAGGTGTTATAAGCTATCTGTAGATGATTTAAAATCTATAGGAGGATTGTGTGAGTTCTATGCAAATACTAGTGCCATTTACTAGCAGAGATTTGAGCATTGGTGGATTTCAGTACCTGTGGGGGTTCCTGGAACCAGTCCCCATGGATACAAGAGACCATCATAGTATCTCCCGGGTTTTAGCCGAGCACACAGCTACTTGATGGGAGATGACAGTTTCCACCTGCTTCACAACTCACTGTGGCCTGGTGATCCAGTCTGGTTATTGGGATAGGGACACAAATGACATCTCTGTTTCCTGGTCAGTCCTTAAGAAGCCACTTGAGGCTTGCCCTATATTGTCCCTCTCTTCCCTGTGTATTTAAATGTCGACATGGAGGTCATATGTTAGCTTGACCTCATAGACAAAGAAAGACGACACAGCACCCTGATGACTCCCTCCTAACAGTATGAAGCAGAGGTGAGGCTTGTGGCTTCTAAGGTTAGATCATAAAAGAAGCTGTGGCTTCCACCTGACTCTCTTTATCTTGGAGCATAAGACTGGGGGGCCCTGAGCCACCAAGCAAAAACCCTGGCTACCCTTGAAGCCATTATGTTGAGAGACCACACAGGATAGAGAGAGATGCTGGAGAACATCTGTTCCAACCCCAGATGTTTGATTCTCCCCAGTTCAGTTGCAGCACAATTCAATGAACATTCAGATGATTCTTGCAGCCCCCCAGCCTTGCAGCTGATGCCAAGTAGAGCAGAGATGAGCTGTCCCTGCTGAGCCCAACCTAGATCATAGATGGATTCATGAGTTTAATAAAAGCTGTCCTTGTTTCAGTTCACCAAACTTGAGGATAATTTGTTATGCAGTATTAGCTAGCTGAGACAAAAAGGAAATATTACTGTGGGTAAAGATGATCAAGAAAAACTTCCTGGGGGAAGAGAAGGAAAAATAGAGGCCAGAAAATATGGCTGCACCTGTTCAGAGCCCCAGCAGGGCCTAGCTTTGCTATTTGATAAGGTTATCTGTGGCTTAATAACCTTTCTCCCTATAATTAGACAGCTACTACGTTTCAGGTCCCAGGCAAAATCTGTTATTTCCAGAATTTTCTTCTTATCCTTAAAGCAGCATTATAGAGAAGATACTGATTCTCAGAATGGTCAAATCGTCTAGCCCCATCACCAGGGCTAGTAAGTGAAAAATCCAGAATTTGAGACCAGAGTTCAAGAAAGTGTGAATTTCTTACAAGATGGATCAGAGTTCTGTTCATTTGAGCAATGGAAACTGTTTAACTGGTTCCAACTGATAACTAACAATAACACTACCAAGAATGCAGCAGTTAGGATGAAGGGTAGGATTGGGTAGTTCAGCCACCCTCCTCCCTCCTTCCTCACTAACAAAACTAGTTTGGTTCAGTATTAGGAGGGCATGTCATTCTGGGGAGACAAAACACAGACCCAGGGAGGGAAAAACAATCAGTGCAAATTGATTTGATTCTCCCCTTTCTTCTACTCCCTTGCAGCTCCATATGGCCATGTGAATGAGTTCTGGCCAACCAGATGTAGTTGTAGATGTAGTAGTGGCTTCCAGGTTATGCTCTTAAAGTGAAAGCATGTGACCTGTCCTTCTCTTTATTAAAATTTGAACCATCAAAAGAACTTTTGCACAGTGTTGCGGTGTTTAAGATGTGGCAGCTATTTTGCAACCGTGAGGAAGCAAGGCTAGAATAAAACCTAATAGTTAAGAACAGCAGTTCTCAAACTTGTTGGTCTCAGGATGCTTTTATATTCTTAAATATAAAGAAAACGCTCCAAGAGATTTATTTATATGAATTCAATCAATTGAGATTTACTATATTAGAACTTGAAATCAAGACATTTTAAAAAATACAGGACTGCAGCCCGGTGTGGTGGTGCATGCCTGTAATCCCAACACTTTGGGAGGTTGAGACAGGAGAATCGCGAGTTCAAAGCCAGCCTCAGCAATGATGAGGCGCTAAGCAACTCAGTGAGACCCTGTCTCTACATAAAACACAAAATAGGGCTGGGGATGTGGCTCAGTGGTTGAGTACCCCTGAGTCCAATCCTGGTAGCAAAAAATAAATAAAATAAAATACAGGACTGCATAACACACACACCCTTGGTCACCAGAGAGGATGGTGTCGTTGTGCATCATGAAGCCTCTGGAAGATTCTATTGTGCCTGCATAAAGGAATTGGAGCCAAAAAGGCAAAGGACATGTTCACAAGATTATAAAAGCAACTGTGACCTTGAAGAACCCCTAAGAAGCTCTAGGGCATGCTCTGGGTCTGAGATAACTAATATTTTGAGAAGGACTATGGCAGGAATAGCAGAGCAGAAAGACTGGAAGAACCCAGCCGTTTGATGGGTAAACCAGTTCTAGACTTCCACTTCTATAAAAATTTAGATATTCTTTCTGTTGAAGTGATTTTTAGTTGGCTGCTTTGTTGAAACCAATGCTTCCCCATTAACAGGCTTTGGGGCCTAGCGTGGGACCGGATCCCTGCTCCTGAGTCCACTAGGTAGGTGGTGCTTTCGAAAGGAACATAAATCCACTAACCTCCATCTCCAATCTGTGAAATACACGCAATGCTACCTACTGTCAGTGCTGTTGACCCAGACGTCTCAGATGTTATTAGCTACAGTGCAGTTAAGGTCATCAGACACTTGCATCAGATTTTCAATGATCCATGGCTCCAGGCCTCGATCTGCTGACGCAGGATTTTGACTCCCCAGAAAGACTCCCCGGTGCATCTGAGCCACAGCAGTCAACTCAGGAGCTCGGGAACGCTTTTCTTCTGCAGCATCCAACTTGAGGACAGCCAGCTTGCTTTCTCAGTGACAGCCTTCCCTCCCTGAAAAACTCTTCCTCTTGTTCAGGTCTCCCCAGTCGTCGCACCCCATCTTAAAAAGGGAAGAAACAGCACCCTGCTGACTAGCCCTCTGCTGTTCTTGGAGACCCTGTCTTAGGGATGCTGCCTCAAGAAGTGAGAGCACCGTGCTGAACGGGGAAATCGTCCAGCACACAGTCAGCGTCCATCAGCTGGGACGTCGCCTTGATGCTTCCCAGAGCAGGAGTCCTTCCAGGTCTGGGCAGCCCATGATTGTCCTTGAGGGATCACAGAACCAGTGCAAACACCATAATTGGAAGAATTAGCCTGAGCTTCATGGGCAGCTGGTTCCCAGCCCACGTCCACATCTCTACCCCGGTTCTCCACGCTGGGCCTGTGCCTGCCAATGGACAAGTCATACACATCTCCAGGTCAGCCAGCCAGTTCCTAAGGCCTACCCTTGGGAGGTAGGAGGTACCCTCCTCTGACCAGATATCTGTGCCATGAGACCCCTACCTCACTAGAGGAGACACCTATCCTCCCCTGGGCCAATTAGGTTTTCTGTCTTGAGAATTTGAAATGTGAAGTTCTGTAGCTAAGGAGTCACTAACATTGAGTCACACCATTGGCAAGAATCTAAAGAGGCCTTTTAGATGCTGTTGTGATTGTGAAGACATAGCAGCCACATGTGACCATGAGGCATCAAAGCTAAGAGCAAATGTAAAATATCCAAGGACACTATTTGCCCTCTCCTGAGTCCTCCAGAGCTGCCCTGGGTCCTGGGCTTCTCAAGCAACTCCTCCTTCCCTTTCTAAGATATTCTTAGATATTCTTATCTTTCCAGTGTGTTCTCGTCATTGCAAGTTTTGGTTTTTTAATTTTTGTTTTCTTTTGCTTTTTCCTTAAACTAGCATTCTGTTATTTAAATCCAACAGTCATCACCACCAGTGTGTTAGCTTGGGGTCTTTGGTAGCAAGCAACAGAAAATGATTATGGGAACTTACATTATAAATATAAACAAATAGTTATTAAATATTGACCTAGAGATGGTAAATATGTAATAAATAGTATTTATTGAATATTTATGAAATATATATGTACATCTATGGAGATGTTCAAATTATTTTTCAAGTTGATGGTGGTGCCAACGCAACATGAATTCAGTGGCAATCATACTTCACATTTTGAATTGCTATCTTTTGCCCAGTGAGTGACATGTGGTCTGACACTGTCTTTGGATGACAGCGGCAGCAGCAAGTCCCAGCTCCCAGTGAGCCACATCATCGTGAGGGCCAGCGAATGGCACCGCAGCGTAGGGTGCCGTCCAGGTGTGTTAAACGGGTTTTCCACTTGTGATATTTTCAACCCACCACAAGTTTGTCAGGATGTGACCTGGTCATAGGTCCCAGAGTATTTATGCTTATTCCATTCATTCATTCCAGGGGTGCTCACTCATCACGGGAATGGCTGAACACAAAGCAGGAACAAGAGCCGCTCAGCCTCTGTGGGGAAGAGATCTGTGCTCAGTCCCAGGTCCAGGTCCAGATTTGAATTCCGGGCTGAAGCCTGGACAGCATCCTACCCTTGGCCAGAGGGAGAGGAACACTTTGAGTACACAGCCACCAAGACCATTACTGGCAGGGGAGGGGCAGCTGTTGAAAGAAAAGTGAGGTGATGGATACATTCCTTGGCTTGAATGTGGATTGTGCCCCTGAAACTCTTGATTTTATTTTATTTTTTTGGTATTGGGGATCGAAGCCAGGGGTGCTTTACCACTGAGCTGCATCCCCAGCCCTTTCTATTTTTTATTTTGAAACGGGTCTTGCTAAGTTACTGAGGCTGAACTTTGAACTTTCCATCCTCCTGC
Source organism: Xerus rutilus (assembly GCA_028644305.1). Classification (NCBI taxonomy): domain Eukaryota; kingdom Metazoa; phylum Chordata; class Mammalia; order Rodentia; family Sciuridae; genus Xerus; species Xerus rutilus. The sequence continues at coordinate 3,832,882 of CM053413.1, forward strand.
CTCAGCCTCTCAAGTAGCTGGGATGACCGGCATGCACCACGGTGCCCAGCTTCACATGGGAATTTTGCTCCCATGATGATATACTAAGAGGGAATTAGTGTTCTGCCTGTCATGAGGTTAATGGGTGACCTAGAGGGGTCTGCCATGAGAGCCACACACTCTCAGCCTCGCCATGTGGGACTGCCAGCAAGGAGACTAGGTGCTCGCTGCCGCCCCTTGACCTTGGACCAGAACTGCGAGCCCAAATAAATCTCTTTTCTTTAAAACGTCCCCAGTCTTGGCATTGTGTTATTAGCAACAGAAAACGGACTGCCCAGTACCCCTGTCATTCACTTCCTACCTGCTTGTCCTGTGCTCTGGAGTGCGCTCATTCCTTGCTCTGAGAGGCTGTCTTCCCTCCTCTGTACTGTCCTCTGGTACTGGAATATACTAGGTGCTCAATAAATAGTGCCTGTTGACCAGATCTTCAGAGATCACCCAGCACATGAATGAGAACGTTCTGCAGCTGGGTGTGGTGGCACTTGCCTGTCATCCCAGGAACCTGGGAGGCTGAGGCAGGAGGAGTACGAGTGTGATCCTGGGGACCAACCTGCGGGACGCAGTGAGATCTTATCTCAAAATGAAAAATAAAAAGGGCTGGGGTCATGGCGCAGTGATTGCGTGCTCGCCTAGCACGCGGGAGGCACTGGGTTCAATCCTCAGCACCACATAAAAATAAAATAAAGATATTGTGTCCACCTACAACTAAAAAATAAATATTTTAAAAAAATGAAAAATAAAAAGGGCTGGGGAGGGAGCTCAGTGGGAGAGCACTTGCCTAGCATGTGTGAGGTCCTTGGGTTCCATCCCTAGCACAGGAAAAAAAAAAATTGCAGAGGGCCTTGCATGTAGAAAGTTCTGGATAAAAGTTTCCATAACTGTTACTGTCTCATCTTTTGACCACGCCACACAGCAGAGACTGTTTCTTATCTTCACGATCACCCTGCAAGTCCAGCTTTCTAGTATTTCTTTGGCAATGAGGAATGGTCTCAGACAGGTAAAGTGACTTCTGTGAGGTTGCTCACCACAGGGGCCTCTGAAGTAGGGCTAGGCAGGTGGTGAGGAGCAAAAGGGGCCTCCCCTGTGGCAGGCTGTGTGACCTAATGCCTCTGAGTCTCTCTTGCATCAGTGAAATGGAAGCGAATCATCGATGCCAGCTCCAGGACTTGGGGGCACACCCTGCCACAGATGTGGCACTGTCTCGACCAACAGCAGAAGTTGCAGCTGCCATCGCCAAAGGAGATAATAGGAACAGGCTTTTTTTTTGGTACCAGGGACTGAACTCAGAGGCACTTGACCACAGAGCCACATCCCCAGCCCTATTTTGTGTTTTATGTAGAGACAGGGTCTCACTGAGTTGCTTAGCACCTCGCCATTGCTGAGGCTGGCTTTGAACTAGCGATCGTCCTGCCTCAGCCTCCCAAAGTGCTGGGATTACAGGCTTGCGCCACCACGCCCGGCTAGGAACAGGCTTTTTATGGGGGTGGCTATTGCAAGCTCAGCATCCCTGAGCATGGGGAGTGAGTACCAGGCAGCATGTGGATGGCGGAATAGAAGGGCCCAGCCGGCTCCAGGGTCTCTGATAACAGCAGTGACGCCAGGGTCCCCCTCCCCGCCTCCAGGGCTGGCTCCCACGGTCCTGCACCACGCCCCACACAGGTCGGGTGAGGCTGGAGCTGCCTCAGTCTGGGATCCTGTCCAAAGCCAGCCCAGCCTGAGCATAGGACTTGCGTAGGCTGTGCTCCCTGGGCACAGCCCGAGGGGCGTCCCCTCTTTCAATCATTCGACAGCCATGAGCTTGAGGATCTTACCAGTGCCCCAGAACAAAGTCCCTGCCTTTGTGGGGTATGTCCAGTTCCAATGGTGGGCGCGTTCCCTGACTCAACTCCTTCCTCGGATCTCCAAGATCTCCAAGCACCCGGGGGAGGTTTGGAGCACTAAGTGTCAGGCTGGGGAGTTGCTGTTGGCCACACCCCCACACCCGCCTCTAGAGCGGTGCCTGGCACACAGTAGGAGCTCAGTAAATTGTTGTAGAAAACAATGCTTATACCTGGCGTAGTGGTGCAAACCTATGATCTTGGGGATTGAGGAGGCTGAGGCAGGAGGATCTCTTGAGTTCAAGGCCAGTCTCAGCAACTTAGTGAGACCCTGTCTCAAAATAAAAAAATAAGGGCTGGGGATACAGCTCAGCTGGTAGTGTGCTTGCCTCGCATGCACAAAGCCCCCGGTTCAATCCCCAGCACCACACAAAATAAATAAATTGAAATAAAATAAAAAATAAAAAGGGATGGGGGTGTGGCTCGCTCAGTGGTTGAGCACCCCTGGGTTCAGTCCCCAGGAAAGGGGGGAAGCAGGCAGGGGAGGAAAGCGATCTGCACTGGGAATACGTGTAACTGTACCTGGGAGCCCCGCAGAGGCGCCGAGACAGCGGCCTTGAGTCACTAGAACTTACGAGTAGCAGATAGATGGTGGCAAAGGCAGGAAGGAGGCTGAGGGGTGAGGACAGAGAGGAAGGGAGGCAGGAAAGGCCCGAGGGGAGGAACCCACGGCCCCCTTGGAAGGACCTGGGTTTGGGGCTCTTCCCTCTCGCCTGCGCCCCAGCGGCAGTCGTCAGGGTTGCTGTTTCTCTTCTATTTCTCCATGAACTCATTTCTTGATTTATTTACCACCTCTGCCCTCCCCCACTGGACTGGGACTTCCCCGAGGACAGGGGAGACCTGTTTTGTCCCTGTGTCCGTAGCAATTGTCACATGGCACAGCCAGTACCGAATCCATCTGCTCAGTGACATCTGCCGCCACCTGGTTCTTTCTCCTCATCGCTGAAGTCCAACCCCCCACCCACGCCTGGCCTGCCACCTGCTGTGGACAGTCACCTGCATGCATTGAACACCTGCTGGTCCTGGACAGGGTGAACAGAACCAGTGCCAGCCACCGCGCAAGACTGGTGAATCAGACGCCCGCCCTTCATTGCCAAGCCCAGGGGGACCAGGGGCCCTCAGCACCGTGGGGAAGCGAGAGGCTCTGGGGCCGGGCGCTCCTGGCATGCTGTGTGACCCCGGGGAAGGAGCTTGCCCTGAGTTTTTATTTCCCCATCCGTTGGGGAGCATAAGGGTAACTACTACATAGGATTTTTATGAGGATTATATGAAGTGCTATATATTAAAGAAAATTAATAAATGTCCAGTCAATATTTTGCAGTTTTGTGCTGTGTTGGCTTCTGACGATAATAGTTTCAATACACTCAATGCTCAGAAGTCCCAGGAGCTATGAGGTTTTGCTATGTCTCTGTTTTAAATAAGAGATATAAATCATGTACTATAAAATCCACTCTTTTAAAGAAATGAATTCTGTGGTTTCTAGTACACTTCAAGGTTATCTAACCACCACCTCTACCTAATTCCAGAATGTTTGTATTACCCCCAAGAGGAGCTTGTCCTCGGCCCTCCCCAGGCCTGTACCCACGGACCCATGTCCTGTCCCTGGACTCCCCTGTCCTGGATGCCTGTCACTGGGTCACACATCATGGCCTGTGTGTCTGGCTCTCACTGAATACCAGGTGCTCAGGCCCATCAGCACTGCAGTGCAAGTCACCTTGCTCCTGCTGGTGGCCAAGGGACCTCCAGGTGAGCGTGCCTGTTTTGTCGTGGCCTGAGCTGACACCCTGATGGGCGCCCAGCAGGAGAGACGGGAGAGAGTGGTGAGCTTCCCCAGGACACCAGCCCCCCAGGGGATGGTGTCCTTTCAGTCCCCTCTGCATCTCCAGAACCCAGGACAGTGCCTGGCACAGGCCATGTGCTCCAGCCATCCTTGTGGGAACAGAATGGAGAGATGGCTGTCCCACTGTGGACCTCTCCCGCTGGGGGCTAGCAGTGTGGGATCATCAGCACCCATCTCCCAAAGGAGGAAGGAGGTCCCGAGGGACCATCAAGTCTGCACCTGGGCATGGCCACCAGCATCATACATGTGCTCATTCTAGTTGTGGTGTCTTCCCTGCCTGAGGACAAGGACTGCACCCTCCAGAGGCACCAGGTGATCACTAGCTAGTTAATGGGGAGAAAGGCAGAAGAGGGAGGTACCACCGGCTCTCCAGTGTGCCCGTGGTGTAGAGCTCCTGGGGCCTGTCCAGGGCACACAACCAAAGGCTCAGAGAGGGATGGCTGCCCCCTGCGTCACACAGCACTAACACTGCAGCAGGAGGCTCGGGGAGATGGGCACAGAGCAGCCAGCGCCCCTGCCACACTGTCCCTGCTCTGGTGTCTTTTCAGTGCCCCCAGAGCCTTCCTGCTCCTCTTACCTCCTGCCTCCCCTGGGCAGGTAGGCACCCCGTGTTCTATCACAGAGTCCGAGTCTGAGAGGATGAGCTGCAGGGCCCACAGGAGGAAACGCAGCTCGCAGCCTCCAGGAGCCAGTGCCACGAACCTTCCTCCCACCTGTATCACTGGGAATCTAAACTCTCCCAAGCTCTCAGCAGCCCAGCAGGAGGCCAGCAGGCCAAGCGGGACAGGCACAAACTGGAGTGACCCCGCCCTCGACTTCAGCCCTGCCCTCGCCTGACCTCTGCTCCTGCTGGGTGACCCCTCCCGGCTCTCTCAGCCCACAGTGGAACTCTGCCAGCTGACCTCACACCGCAACTCTCAGCTGCTCAGAGCCGCCGTGGCTCCCAGGTGCCCTGATGGCTGCCCTCCTCAGCCTGGCATTGCTGACTTGGCCCAGAAACCTTCCCAGTCCTTCCTCTCACCCTTCTGTCCCTCCATCCCTCCAGGACAGGCACCTGAACTCTGACTTCAAACCACCTGCTATTTTCCAACAGGACATGCTTTCTTGCCTCAGGGACTTTGCCTCTGTCATGCCCCTTGCCCAACAGCCTGAGAGAACATTCACTCCCGTCCTGAGACCTGGTGCACACTGCACCCTTGACCTCTCCTCCTCATTAGGCAAGCTGAGGCCTCCTGACCCACCCCCAGGGCTCCCACCCCTAGCTTCTGCCCATGGGGTGCAGGAATGTACCTGTCATTCCGGACAAACCCCCCCATGCCCTGAGCATGCCAAGCCTCTCTGGACCCTAAGGATCACCCAGCTTTTACTGGTGTGGAGCATTTTGTTGAAGAAATGAGTTCACCGATGAGTGCAAGATGAATTTCTAGCACTCTAACATAGTAGTGAAAATTTCTGTTGGATCCAGGTGCAGTGGCACACGCCTGTAATCCCAAGCAGCTCAGGAGGCTGAGGCAGGACGATCAAAAGTCTGAGACCAGCCTCAGCAACGTAGTGAGGCCCTGAGCAACTCAGTGAGACCCTGTCTCAAAATAAAAAGTACTAAAAATAAAATTAAAAATTAAAAAAATAAAGAATCTCAAAAAATAAAGAAAAAAATTAAAGGACTGAGGCTGGCCACAGTGGCGCACGCCTGTCATCCTAGCACTTTGGGAGGCTGAGATAGGAGGATCGCCAGTTCAAAGTCAGCCTCAGCAACGGTGAGGCGCTAAGCAACTCAGTGAGACCCTGTCTCTACATAAAACACAAGATAGGGTTGGGGATGTGGTTCAGTGGTCGAGTGCCCCTGAGTTCAATCCCGGTAACCCACTCCCACCCCGGCAAAATGACTCGGGATGGGCTGAGGGATTGAACACCCCTGAGTTCAATCCATGGTACCAAATAAAATGTTTGTCAGTTGGGGGTGAGGGTGTGGCCTAGTGGAGGAGCACTTGCCTATCTCGGGACACACCTGCAAAGTTCTCCTCTTCCCTCCTCTCCATCCCTTTCAGCCACAGAAACACCTTCCCCTCTCCCAATCTGACCAGCTCCTCTTTGACTTCCAGAATTTCTTTTTTCTTTGTCTTTTTTTGTGGTACTGGGGATTGAACTCAGGGGCACTCGACCACTGAGCCACATCCCCAGCCCTATTTTGTGTTTTATGTAGAGACAGGGTCTCACTGAGTTGCTTAGCACCTCGCCGTTGCTGAGGCTGGCTTTGAACTCGCGATCCTCCTGTCTCAGCCTCCCTAAGTGCTGGGATTACAGGCTTGAGCCACCGCGCCTGGCTGACTTCCAGAATTTTGTACATCTTTTCCGCTTCTTCTGTTCTCCATTTCCACACTTCTACCCCACTCAGTGAACTAGTCATCTTTCCAAAACCCAACTCCTAGGTGCCCTTCTCCATGAAGCCTCCCAACACCTGGGCTGAGTCCTTGCTGTTTCCTGCCTCTTAACCTGACTCAGAGCTCTCTGCAAGCAGAGAAAGATTCCTCTTTGGAGTAACATTTTCAATGTGAATCATGATTCGTGAGCAGGTCACGATGAAATCAACGTGAACAGATTTTTAAAATGTTTTCTGCTCCGTATGTTGCCTTTCATTTACATCTCTGGATCAAAAGCAGGCCCTTGAACAGCTGCACAGGATTTCACCGGAATGTATTCAGCCCCACAGACAGGCAACAAGGCTGCAACTTCCATTTTATTTATTCATTTATTTTCTTTTTTTTAAATATTTTTTTAGTTGTAGATGGACACAATATCTTTATTTTATTTATTTGTTTTTTATGTGGTGCTGAGGATCGAACCCAGTGCCTTATGCATGCAAGGCAAGTGCTCTACCGCTGAGCTACAATCCCAGCCCCATTATTCATTTATTTTCTCACAATTACAAATGACTCAGGGATGACTCCGTATATAAATCTTGTTGTCTTTTGGGATGGTTTCTTTGGTACAAACTCCCAGAGGCACAGTGACTAGGTTGGAACTGGGGCATCATTTGTACATTCATCCTTAGACACAAGCCATCCAGGTGCACACAAGAGACAGCAGGAGGATGTGCCCCGTCACTACGAAGACACTGTTTAATTTATTTTATGTTCGTTTATTTTGTTGTTTAGAACAGGGTATCACTTGGGCTGTCCTTGAACTAACTCCTGGGCTCCAGTGATCCTCCTACCTTAGCCTTCTCAGTAAACTGATACAACAGACAAAAGTCACAACACCCAACTGTTGGGCACGGTAGCGCACGCCTGTAATCTCACCGGCTTGGGAGGCTGAGGCAGGAGGGTCATGTGTTCAAAGCCAGCCTCAGCAAAAGCAAGTTGCTAAGCAACTCAGTGAGACCCTGTCTCTTAATAAAATTCAAAATAAGGCTGGGGATGTGGCTTAGTGGTCAAGTGCCCCTGAGTTCAATCCCTGGTAACAAAAAAAACGTCACCATGCCTGGGTTACGCTCTTTATTCATGCTTTTAATGTTATTTTATTTTTTATATCTTTATTTTATTTATTTATTTTTACATGGTGTTGGAGTTCAAACCCTATGCTGCACGCGTGCTAGGCAAGCGCTCTACCGCTGAGCTGCATCTCCAGCCCCCTTAAACTCACTTTTTGTTTTTTGGTACTAAAGATTGAACACAGGGATGCTTAACCATTGAGCCATATCCCCTTTTTACATTTTTCTTAGAGACAGGGTCTCGCTGAGTTGCTAAGTGCCTTGCTAAATTGCTAAGGCTGGCTTTGACCTTGTGATCCTCCTGTCTCAGCCTACTGAGCTGCTGGGATGACAGGTGTGCACCACCATGTTTGGCTTAAACTCACTTTTTTATTTTTTTTTATTATTTATTTTTATTTTTTGTGGTGCTGGGGATTGAACCCGGGGCCTTGTGCATGAGAGGCAAGCACTCTACTAACCGAGCTATATCCCCAGCCCTTAAACTCACTTTTAATCCCTAATTCAGAGCAAAGAATACTATCATCTTGCTGTCCTCCATTTGAGTGGGTTTTTTGCATAAGTGTGTCAGAGGTGGGCAAACCATGACCTTGAGCCTAATTCAGCCACTTGCCTTGTATTATGTGCCTGGCAAGCTAAGAGATAACTCTTCCCTGTTCAAATGGTGAAAATTATTTTGCCATGTGTGAAAATGATAAGAAATTGTATTGCAGCATCCATAAATAAAGTTTTGTCTGAACACTGCCATACCCAGGCACTTACAGATCACCAGGGAGGCTCTGAAGCCATCGGCAAAGCTAAAGAGTTGAGACACAGAGTACATGTCCCATAGAGCCAAAAGTATTTACTAGCTGGGTCTGCACAGAACAAGTTTGTCACTCCACCCCACTCTACCCCTTGAATGATATAATTATCACTCAGCAGTGTTTTGGAGGAGAAAACCTTGGAGAAGCCAGGTGCGGTGGCGCAAGCCTGTAATCCCAACACTTAGGGAGGCTGAGACAGGAGGATCGCGAGTTCAAAGCCAGCCTCAGCAACGGCGAGGTGCTAAGCAACTCAGTGAGACCCTGTCTCTACATAAAACACAAAATAGGGCTGGGGAGGTGGTCGAGTGCTCCTGAGTTCAATCTCCAGTACCAAAAAACAAAACAAACAAAAAAAGAAAAGAAAAGAAAGAAAACCTTAGAGAAACCATTCTGTGTGTGTGTGCATGTGTGTGTGTGTGCTGGGGATGGAGCCCAGGGTCTCACACATGCTAGGCACACGTTCTACCACTGAGCAGCACCCCCAGCCCCTTTTATTTTATGTTGAGGCCTTGCTAAGGTGCTGAGGCTGGCCTCAAGCTTGTGATCCTCCTGCCTCAGTCTCCAGAGTCACTGAGATGACAGGCATGTGCCACTGCACCCGCTGAGGAACCCTTTCTGACCCAGCTGACTCAGCCCCTGACTATTTTGATCTTTCACTATCAAAAACGATTAATCTCAGGAAAACTGGGGTGAGTTGGTCACCCTGGGCTGGGCAGTCTCCTCCTCCAGGAAACCTTTCTTGACCTCCCACTTGGCCTCCTGGGCACCTTCACAGTGGCCTCTGTGCCCTGCATTGTAGCCTTTTCCACAGAAGAGAAAAGCTCCAAGTGTACTGGCACCGGGGAAAGGAGAAGGTCAGTGACTGGAAGTGTGGGTCCCAGGTAAGATGCTGCAATGCCTCTTTCCTAATCTCTGTCGTGACTTGGGAAAGCTGGAGACCTGCCCGCGGCCTCCCGGGTGTCCACAGGGGCAGGCTAAAGGAGGACCCTGTGTGCGAGTTCAGGGCTAGACCTTCCCGACTCCGTCAGCACCTATCCTGGCCTTTTGTGGGGATGGGCCCACCAGAGAACATTCTGGGCCACGGGGGCTTCCAGGAAATGTGGAGAGAAGAGTCCCAGAATCCCCGCCCCTCTTCCCAGCCCCTGATGAGTGGCACATTTGTTCCCTTCCCAGGATACAGATGGGACAACTGAGGACCACATAGGGCATCCCCAGCCCAGGAGGAGAGAGCTCTAGGGAGATGAGGAAGAGACTGGCACAAAGCTAACATGGTCAAGCGAGCCTAAGCATCCTAGAACTGAGCACCCCATATTTTTGAGTCCCCCCCAAAAGGTTCCTAGAGTTGCCAAGTTCAAGTTCACCCTGGCTGTAAGTGCCAGCTGACCCTAAGCACGTCTTCTAGCCTCTGAATCCCGGCTTCCTCAGGTAGAAGATGGGATGAACGCCGTGCTAGCTGTGTCCTGCGTCACCATGAAGATTCAAGAGGTTTTTCAGGTAAAATGCTCAGGACAACACCTGGCATACAGCAAGTACCCAGTGAAGACCAGTGTTCACAGACCACACAGGGTGCCGAGTGGGGAGCCTGCCTGCATGCCTACCAGCCCAGCAGCAGCAGCCAGGCCCGCGAGCACCTGCTTCCCTGGACACCAGGGTCCTGCTCAGGAAGAGCTCAGCACAGGTGACTTTCTATGATGGCCATATCTCTCAAGCTTTGGTTCAATGCCATTGTTGTTTACCCACGCATGATTCTTGAGCCCTTCCAAGGTTGTGCTGGAGCAGGGTCTGTGGGGAGGAGGACTGACCATTCCACTACCCCAGGACTGAGGGGTTTTCTGGGAGGTGAAACTTTCAGTGCTAAAAATAATCCCAGGAGAACAGATGATTTGGGCGAGGCTGGAGGAGCCATAAAAACAAACAAGACACAGTCACCTCCTCCATGAAGCCTTCCCTGATCCACCCTTACTGACTCAGAGGCCTCCTCTGGGTATCCTCACAGTTGCCTGTGCACCCCCCATTATAGCACCATCACCCTGGGTTGCAAACACCCGGAGTCCTGTCTGTGCTCTCTGCTCAGAGCAGAGGCCTGCCCCCTTCCTGGCATCCTCTACCACAAGGGTTGATGCCAAATAAAGACAAAATAAATGAATGAAAGCCGACACTCCTTGTCTAACCAATGAGAAGATGGAGCCACAGACAGGCAAACTGCTCAAGCAAGATTCCCCAGCGAGGATGTGGAGAAGCCGGGTTTTGAACTCACGTCTGGTGATACTCCCTTCCACCCCACCCCTGCGCCCGCCCGTCCTCACCGTGTTGTAGAACTCAGCCACCAGCTGCGAGTGCTGGAAGTTGCTCTCACACCAGTCCACCTCGGAGCTCTGGTATGCGAAGATGCTGGGCATCTTCACACAGTGACTACCACCTGCTCACTGTGCCAGGCAGAGACGGGCAGGCAGAGCAAGTGAGTCCAGGAGGGCCCGGCCCAGGTGAGGCAGGAGAGGACAGCTTGGTGCCCCGCGGCAGGCTAAGAGGAAAAACCTGCTGGGCAGCCCAGCTGATGCTGTGCAGTGGCGGTGGTGGCCTTGGGCACCAACCATGGAGCTGGCACTGCTCAGGTGGGGTGTGGGGGAGCAGGGAGGAGGCCTCCCATCTCGGCTCCCAAGGAGCAGAGTCAGGGACCATGGACTGTTCTAGAATGGTAATAAGGACACCAGAGTCCACCATGGTGCGTGTGCCACGCTCTCTGTTTCACAGATGAGCAAGCTGAGGTAGAGGGCAAGGTTAATGGGTAGTAACAACCAGGCTGCTTCTGAACCTCAGGCTCCCAACCACTAGGCTTACTGCCTGGGCACCATTCAAAGGCCCGCACAGGGGCAGCGGCTGGACATCCACTCCAATGGGCTTGGCTCAGCCCATTAGGGCCCTTGGCTAGGAGACTCTGTCCTGTCATTTCCCCCTTGGGGACCTTGTTCTCCTGTCTGTGCTATGAAAAGTTCGGCTGGATGGAAGCCATTTCTTGTGGATGATCAAGACCTCACATGTGCCGGCTGCAGTGGCCCACACCTATAATCCCAGCTACGAGGAGATGAGGCAGGACGACTGCGAGTTTGAGGCCAGCCTGAGCAGCCTAGTTCTCCTTCGTCTTACAATTTTGAAGACTGGGATGGTGGTGGCTGTGGGTGCTGCTTAGTGGTAGAGTCCCTGCCTAGCACACTTGAGGCCCTGGGTTCCATCCGCAGCCCCCTAAAACTTACAACATAAGGAAGATGTCACATGCTTGGAGTATCCCATCATCCACCAGGGGCCACAGATGAGGAGGGTACCTGGGGAGGTCCAAATCTGAGGTCCTAGGTTCTGGCTTCTAAGGATGGTGGGGGAGCTCTGGGACTGTGGAGCCGGGACTGGTTTTCTGAGCCCCTTGATTTCCTAAACCGTGTGACCTTGGGCAAGTGAACTCACCTCTGTGATCCTCATCTTACTCACCTGTAATAGGAAGGTGACATTTACAGATGGAATTGTTACAAAGAGATACCGCAGGCTTAGCTGAGATACCAAGGCTTAGCTCCTTGTCTGGATCAGAGGAGGTTCTTAAGAAATGGCAGTGGTGTTTCTTACTGTAGGTGACCTTGAGCTTTAAGGCAAGCTCGTGGGATGGTGATATTGATGGTGATGAGGATAGGCACACTCTTACTAACTTTATACCAGCACCAGACTCTTTTCTAGGTGTTTAACCTTCAGTATTATCTTACTTAATGTTCTTTGGGGGGGTGGTACCGGGGATTGAACTCAGGGGCACTCAACCACCGAGCCACATCCCCAGCTCTATTTTGTATTGTATTTAGAGACAAAAAAAAAAAAACTTTCAGCCTTTGATCCTGTGAGTTTTGGAACCTGGCCAGTTCCCACCTCACAGAGATTTTACAGCCTAAGGCCAGCTGCATAACGCTGGACTGCATGTTGGGAGGGGTTGCTGTGCCTTTTTAAGCCCTCCAAAGGAGAGAGAAGACAGAAGAAGGGGATCCATTTGGACCGGAGAAGAAGGAGAAGGATTTCAATTGGACCGGAGAAGAAGGGGATCCATCTGAAGAGGAGAGATTGAATCCATCTGAGAAGAAATTTCAACCGGGGAAGAAAGAATCTGATGTTTTGGAGTAAGAAGAAGGAACCTGATGATGAGAAGAAGGAAGCTGACTCGCAAGGAAGAAGGCAGACCCTCACCTGTGTTGTTTACCCTACCCTCGGTGTTGCTGATTTTGCTGATTTTGCCCGAGGATAGGTGTTGAAGGTGTTGATGCTGTTGTGAGTAAAGAAGAAGGATCTTGAATGGTGCTTTGAGGAGAAAGACTCTGAAGGTGATGATGGTGCTTTGAGGAGGAAGACTCTTACCTACGTGTTTACCCCATTCTTGATGTTGCTTATTTTACCCAAGGCTGGGTGCTGGAGGTAACGATGATGCTTTGAGTGCACTTGCAAACCCGTGTTGTGTTATCTGGTGTTGATTGATGAGTACTTATTGGGCTGGAGCCGCTCTCTCTTTCTGTTTTTCTATGTTATTGATTCATTGTATACAATATTCAATATTGCAAAGTATAACTGTTGCTTGCTTTGTTATATTGTCTCATATTAAAGCTTATAAAACCCATCCTGTTGTGAGGCTGATGATTCACCCCACGAATCTGCCTAGATAAATTAGTCTGAGCTCAGCAATTCTTGGTCATAAATCCAGATCAAGACAGCCTCCCGAGCCACTGGGATTACAGGGGTGCGCCACCACGCCTGGAACATTTAATGTTCTTATCAGCTCTGAGACAATAACTACTTTTTCTTCAGATTGCTAATAAGAAAACAGACACTCAGAACTGAAGCAACTACCTCAGGTCAAATATCTAGAATACAACAGATGGATGCAAGCCATGTCACCTCTGATACCGTTTCCTGGCCTGTGAAATGGGAACAGTGGTTGTCCCTCCTTCCCAGGTTCCTTGTGAACATACAATGGCCAGTTACGGTGTTTCTCCCGCAAGATAACCTGTCAATACAGGGAACCACATGCCCAGTCGTGCAACTGCGCGGTGGGTAGTAGATCCAGAACTCTCCCTCGTTGCAGGAGCTGGCTCAGAGCTGGTGTCTGATGCCTGTTGACGCCTGGTCTCTCTGTTGGACAAAAAGCCCCTCAGGTACTGGGGTCCAGCTAGACTGGACCACACACAGTGCCCATGTTGGCCTCACCTTGTAAACAGGTGCATCTTCCTAGCAGGTGGGATATCCTTCCCAGCCACTGTAGGGTTATGAAGTTTCCTTTGTTAAATGAGTGTATGTAAGCTTCCTAATTGTGGTGTTGGTTACACAAATCTGTACGTGTGATGAAATCGCACCAACACCCTCAGCCAGGCTTGTTAGAGCTATTGAAATCTGAATGCGGTCTCCAGATCATATCAATGCCAATTTTCTGGTTTGGAAATGATATTGTTATGTAAGATGTCACCACTGGAGAAGCTGCATGCAGTGTACATGGGACTGCTCTGCTTTGTACCTTTTTTTTTTTTTTTTTTTTTTTGGTGCGGGGACTTGAACCCAGGGCCTTATACGTACTAAGCATGTGCTCCACCACAGAGTCATACCCCAGCTTCTGCACTATTATTATACCTTCCTGAAAGACTATAATTATTCTAAAATAAGAAGGTTTTTTACAAGTAGTTGAAGCCAGGTAGACTGGCACACACCTGTCATCCCAGCACTTTGGGAGGCTGAGACAGGAGGATCACGAGTTCAAAGCCAGCCTCAGCAATGGCGAGGCGCTAAGCAACTCAGTGAGACCCTGTCTCTACATAAAACACAAAATAGGGCTGGGGATGTGGCTCAGTGGTCGAGTGCCCCTGGGTTCAATCTCCAGTACCAAAAAAAAAAGAAAAGAAAAGAAAAGTTGTACAGACATTTTTTTCTTATAATTATCCCCTACACAATACCGTAAAGCAACAATTTGCACAGCATGTACGTTGCCTTAGATCTTACGAGTCATCTAGAGACCACTTAAAGTTTCTGATAGAATATGTGTAGGTTTTTAATTATTTTTTTTTTAATTTTTGGTACTGGGGATTGAACTCAGGGGCACTCGACCACTGAGCCACATCCTCAGCCCTATTTTGTGTTTTATGTAGAGACAGGGTCTCACTGAGTTGCTTAGAGCCTCGCTGTTGCTGAGGCTGGCTTTGAACTTGCCATCCTTCTGTCTCAGCCTCCCTAAGTGCTGGGATTACAGGCTTGCACCACCGCGCCCAGCTTATGTGTAGGTTTTATACAAAGATTATGCCATTTTATAAAGGACTTGAACTCCAGGATTTAAGTATCCATGGTGGGGGAGGAGGTCCTGGTACCAATTCCGTGTGGATACCCAGGGACCATTGCCTCTTTTTAACTATTCCCCTGACCCATTCTTCCCTTCAAAAAAGAGTTCCAATGGGGGGGCTGGGGTTGTGGCGCAGTGGTGGCGTGCTCGCCTAGCATGCGTGAGGCACGGGGTTCAGTCCTCAGCACCACGTAAAAATAAAGATATTCTGTCTGCCTACAACTAAAAAATAAATATTTAAAAAAAAAAGAGTTGCAGTGGGCGCAATGGCACACACCTGTAATTTCAGCAATTTAGGAGACAGGCAGGAGAATGGCAAGTTTAAGGCCAGTCTGGGCAACTGAGCAAGATCCTCAACACTTAGCAAGACCTTGCCTCAAAATTAAAAATAAAAAGGATTGGGGATGTAGCTCGATGGTAAAGCACCCCTAGATTCAAATTCCAGTACCATAAATAAATAAATAAAGGATGAGAGAGACAGAGAGTTCACCACAGTTGCCATGAAATGGCATTATGTTAGCCGGGTGCGGTGGCGCACACCTGTAATCCCAGCATTTAGGGAGGCTGAGGCAGGAGGATCGCGAGTTCAAAGCC
>CM053413.1:3847967-3920938 GCA_028644305.1 Xerus rutilus
TGGGCAAATGCCGTGCTGCTGAGCTCCTGCCCAGGGTCCCGGTCCACCTCGGTCTCACTCCATCGTTGTTGCAGGGGATCCGGACAGCTGGCCACCAAGCGCATTGCTGGTGGGGATTCTGCCAGGTTCAGAAGCTCTAGGTGTGTCACTGCACCTCTGATGGCAGCTGCACTCCAGGTGGCTCAGAGGGGAGGAGGGACTCTCCGCCCCCCCCCCCAGCTTTCTTCTACAAGGCTGAGCCCTAGGAGGGGGAAGAAGAAGAGAAAGAGGTGCCTTTCAGTGTGACTTGGACTGCACTCCCAAAAAAGATGTATGGAAGAATCCAATGGCACCTGATATGCAAATAAGGATACCAGGGTGGGCTCTACCACAATAGGACTGGCGTCTGTCTACAAAGGAGACGTGGGGTCTCAGGCAGGCACAGTGGGAAGACAACTAAAGCGACACAGGAGCCGGGCGCGGTGACTCAAGCCTGTAATCCCAGCATTTAGGGAGGCTGAGACAGGAGAATCGCGAGTTCAAAGCCAGCCTCAGCAATGGCGAGGCGCTAAGCGAGCAACTCAGTGAGACCCTGTCTCTACATAAAACACAAAATGGGGCTGGGGGTGTGGCTCAGTGGTCAAGTGCCCCTGAGTTCAATCCCCAGTACCAAAAAAAAAAAAAAAGAGACACAGGAAGAAGCCAAGTGCAGACACGGGATTGGAGCGAACGAAGCATCTATCATCAAGCAGTGTCAAAGACCAACAGGAGCTGCAAGAGGAGGAAGGATTCCCCTCTGTGGGCCAGAGGGCGCAGCCCTCAGAACACTGAGAGCATAAGCCGCGGTTCCAGGCCCCTTGCTGTGGTTTTGTCCCCACTCTATTCCCGGGGCTGGGCTCCAGGACCACCCTCGGCTACCGAAGTCCGCGGATGCTCCAGTCCCCAGTGCTTGCCTCTGAGTGCTCTGTCTGTTCCCACCATTCGCCTCTGGATTCCCACCTGTGCCGGGGTACCCTGCGTTCCTGCAGGATTCTCTTTTTTTTTTTTGGCACTGGAGATTGAACTCAGGGGCACTCGACCACTGAGCCACATCCCCAGCCCTATTTTGTGTTTTATGTAGAGACAGGGTCTCACTGAGGTGCTTAGCGCCTCGCCGTTGCTGAGGCTGGCTTTGAACTCGCGATCCTCCTGTCTCAGCCTCCCTAAGTGCTGGGATTACAGGCGTGAGCCACCGTGCCTGGCGGTCAGGATTCTCTTTTTGCTTGAGACAGTTTCTGTGGCTTCCAACCAACAAATCTGACTGGCACACGTTCTTGGTTGTTTTATCACTGAGTGTCATACACTGTCATGGCTGCTGATTTGTAGTGGGGAATCAACCAAGAAAAGCCCTTGCTGTCCTGGGGTTCCGTTTCAGTAGGGGAGACAGTAAGGAGAAGCAGCCATGGTATCATAGAGAGGTTTCTCAAACTTCAGTGCATATGTAAATTTGTTGAGGGTCTTTTTTTTTTTTTTTTTTTTTGACACAGGAGATTGAACTAAGAGCCAGTGAGCCACATCCCCAGTCTATGTTTTTATTTTTTATTTTTTTTATTTTTATTTTTTTATTTTTTTATTTTTTTTAAATTTTTTTTTTCTAGTTGTAGATGGACACAACGTCTTTATTTTATTGCTTTTGTATGTGGTGCTGAGGATCGAACCCAGGGCCTCACGCATGCGAGGCAAGCACTCTACCGCTGAGCTACAATCCCAGCCCTTATTTTTTATTTTTATTTTATTTTTTTGAGACAGGATCTCACTAAGTTGCTTAGGGCCTTGCTAAATTGCTGAGGCTGGCCTTGAACTTGCAATCCCCCTGCCTCAGCCTCCCAAATTGCTGGGATTCTAAGCAGGCAGTACCAGCTCAGCAGTCTTTTTTTTTTTTTTTTTTGTGGTACTAGGGATTGAACTCAGGGGTACTCGACCACTGAGCCACATCCTCAGCCCTATTTTGTGTTTTTATGTAGAGACAGGGTCTCACTGAGTTGCTTAGAGCCTTGCCATTGCTGAGGCTGGCTTTGAACTCACTATTCTCCTGTCTCAGCCTCCCTAAGTGCTGGGATTACAGGCTTGAGCCACCACGCCTGGCTTCAGCTCAGCAGTCTTGTTGAAATGCAAATTCAGATTCACCAGGTTGGAGCCCAAGAGTCTCTTTTATTTGTTGGGGTACTGGGGACCGAACTCTGGGCCTACGCAAGCTAGCTAAATGCTTTGCCACTGTGCTGCAACTCCAGACCAAGATTCCATTTCTGTTTTGGGTTTTTGTTTGTTTGTTTGTTTGGTGGGGATACTAGGAATTGAACCTAAGGATACTCTATCACTGAGCTACATCTCCAGCCCTTTTTTTTTTTTAAGACAGAGTTTAAGTTGCTGAGGGTCTTGAGGCTGGCCTTAACTTGAGATCCTCCTGCCTCAGCCTCCAGAGTCACTGGAATTATAGAAGATGTCACTGCTCCCAGCTTCCAGTGTCGGTATTTCTAATGAGATCTCAGGGGCGGCTGCTGTGGCTGGTCTGTGGAATATACTTTGAGTAGGGAAAGAGTATGCTCATAATTTCACTAAAGAAAAATAAGGTAAGGGGGCTGGGATTATGGCGCAGTGGTAGCGTGCTTGCCTAGCACGCATAAGGCACTGGGTTCGATCCTCAGCACCACATAAAAATAAAATAAAGATATTCTGTCACCTACAACTAAAAAACAAACATTAAAAAAAAAAAGAAAAATAAGGTAAGAAAAGGGAACAATGTGCACTAGGGGTTGCAATTTTATATTATTTTTATTATTTTTTATTTTATTTATTTTGTAAGGGGTGTGGTTTCTGTGTTGTCCAGGCTGGCCTCAAGCTCATGGATTCAAGTGATCCTCTTGCCTCAGCCTCCCAAGTATCGGGGACTAGGGACCTGTGCACCACCCGACCCAGCAGGGATTGCCATTCTAAACTGGGGTTTCAGGAGGACAGTCTTGCTGGAGGGGAGGAGGGAGCTGTGCAGATGGAAGGGAAAGAGCATTCCAGGCAGCGGAAACAGGGCAGGAGTCCTGGGGCAGGCGCAGGCCCCGTGAGCTGGAGGACAGGGAGGAGGCCAGCAGGGCAGTAGTGGCTGAGCAGGGGACAGGGCGCAGGAAGGTGCCATCAGCGGCCACGGCAGGAGGGGCGGCTGTCAGATCTAGTAGAACGTGGCGGATTCTCATCAGGACTTTGAGTGGCAGGGAGCCACAGAGGGCTCTCAGGATGACATGAGCTTATTCAAGTTTTCAAAGAACCCCCTTCCGGCCGCGTGGAGGGAACCACTTTCAGGGGGCAGGAACGGAGGTGACAGGCTACGGGGGTGACAGCTTGGGTCAGGGAAGCGGCCAGTGGAGTGGGGAGAGAAGGTGCTGGGTTCCGGATAAGCGTGGGAAACTGAGCCCAGAGCCACCAGCAGGATGGACGCGCGGAGCCCAGCAGAGACAAGTCCAGGGTGACTCCAAGTGTTCCCGCAGGGCCAGGAGGAGTCTGGGGGAGTCTGAGTGGGGCCAGGAGCAGTTTCAAACACATTAATTTGAGGGTTAATTTTAGGCCTTTGAAGGAAGATAGGAGAACAGTCTGGAAGCACAGACACACGTGGGTGGAAGCCAGAGCTGGCAGGGGCTGGCAGAGGGAAGATGGACTGGCGTTAATGGAGGCAGGAAGGCAGAGGCCCCGAGGCAGGTCACCAACACGTGCACTTACAGCCACAGACTGCGGGACGGAGGTGAGGGTGAGGACGATCCAGGCTGAGCCCGTGGCTCTCCAAGATGGAAGGCTGTCTCAAGAGACAAATCTGATATGAAGAGAAATTACATCCTAATGAAAATGTCTGCCCACAGGGGACTGCCTACATAAATGATGGGTCTTCCTGTCCTGGAATGCCACAAGCAATTTAAGAAAAAGTAATGTCACAGCCAGGTTCTCTGGGAGATTCAGTTGTTCCTGGGCACCTGTGGGGGACTAGTTCCAGGATCCCCTGCAGTTGCCAAAATCCTCAGGTGCTCCAGTCTCTTCTATAAAATAGTGTTATGGGACTTTTATTTTTATTTTTTTTGGTACCAGGGGATTGACTCAGGGGCACTCGACCACTGAGTCACATCCCCAGCCCTGTTTTGTGTTCTATGCAGAGACAGGGTCTCACTGAGTTGCTTAGCGCCTCGCTATTGCTGAGGCTGGCTTTGAACTCGCGATCCTCCTGCCTCAGCCTCCCAAAGTGCTGGGATGACAGGCGTGTGCCACTGCACCTGGCTCCTCTTGGGGACTTTAAATCACCTCTAGGCTGACTGTGTGAGTGCCACATAAGGGTTGTTACACCATAGCATGTTCACTCATGCTAAAGGAAGAGTGAAAATAAACACCTGCACATGCTCAGTGCGGACACGATTTAAAAGAAAACACTCATCTGTGGTTGAACTGAGGATCCAGAACCCTTGCATCCGGATGACCACCTGCACTGAGGTGGAGCCTGGGGTGCAAGACATTTGTCAGGGATTAACAGCTGTGACAAAAGGGCTGGCCAGGGGAGAGGCCGTGATGGGCTGGAGGCTGGACAAAGCTTTGGCTCACTGCGGGGGTCTCACATGGTCCATCAGTGACCCACGTCAAGTCAGAATGTCCAGACCTTGGTCCTACCTCTTGGCTCAGTCTCTGGGGGTGGCTTTCTGGGGAGAATGGGATGTCGAAGGAGGTGGCTCTCTACAGCTGAGTGACCATAAAGCTGGGAACTGGAGGCCTTGGGGACCACTGTTCCCTCAGCTAAGTTTCAAATCCCTCTTCAAAGGAGGACCTGGGTGTGCGAGGGAAGCTCCAGAAAGATGGGGCCACGCCCGAGCCGTCTCACTGCTGATTCCAGGGCACGGAGACCTCGGCAGGTATCAACTGAGAGAATGAATTCACTTTCCAATGCCTTTTGCAGCAAGGTCCTGTGGCTAGTTTCTAGCTAATGGGATGTAAGAGGACAGGGTGGCAGCTTTCCTCTGGGACAGCCGTCTCCATCCTTCTCTGCGAAGGGACATGTGCCACCTTGGATCTTGAAAACGCCATCAGGATGGCCGAGGTGTGAGCTGAGAGAAGATCCCTAGAGTCTGTGTGACAAAGCCACCACACCAACCCTGGATGCCAACCCCCAGATGTTCCTTGAAGAGAAAGACATTTCCTTCTTACATAGTGAACGTCACTTCCTCCTCCACAGGATGCTTAACTAGTAGAGACCAGAGCAGTTGCTTAATCAGCGACTTACATTCCCCAGTGTGGATACTATACTAGATCGTTTTTAGAAAAAAATTCTTAGTTATAGATGGACACAAATATCTTTATTTATTTATGTGGTGCTGAGGATCGAACCCAGTGCCTCACGCATGCGAGTCAAATGCTCTACCACTGAGCTACAACCCCAGCCCTGGACATGAGATTTTTAAAAATAGTTTTAAGTGTGGGGCTGGGGCTGTAGCTCAGCGGTAGAGTGCTTGCCTAGCCACAGTGAGGCACTGGGTTCGATCCTCAGCACCACATATAAATAATAAAT
The DNA here is from genome assembly GCA_028644305.1 of Xerus rutilus. Classification (NCBI taxonomy): domain Eukaryota; kingdom Metazoa; phylum Chordata; class Mammalia; order Rodentia; family Sciuridae; genus Xerus; species Xerus rutilus. Next base: position 3,853,513 of record CM053413.1, read on the forward strand.
GAATAAAATAAAGATCCATCAACAACTAAAAAAATATTTAAAAAAAATAGTTTTAAGTGTAAATTATTTGATTAGTCCTCTCTTACTGGACATTTATTTCCAATTCTTTGCTAACTATGCAACATTCAAGTCTGGTGTCAACTTAGTTCCCAGAAAAAGCTGTAGCACTGCCCACAAACCATTTATCAGACTATCTGTTTACACACCTCTTTGGCATTATATATATATATATATATATATATATATTTTTTTTTTTTTTTTTTTTTGTAGTGCTAGGACTTGAACCGAGGGCCTTGAGGGCCTTGTGCATGCGAGACAAGTGCTCTACCAGCTGAGCTATATCCCCAGCCCCATTTCCCCTTTTATTTTTCAATTCTATCAATGCAGCAGGCCTGTTTGCATTCATCTCCCCAAAAGGTAACAGCAATCAGAGCTTCTCTCCCATCATGGAGTGATAACTTAAAACTGGTGGGACAGGCTGATTTGCAGTGGAGAGCCAAAATATTCATTTGTTCAGAATTTACTGAGCCCAACTAAGTTTAAAGCAACAAAACACACTTTATTTATTTTTGCAGTAGTGATGAAACTCAGGGGTACTTTACCACTAAGCTACATCCCCAGCCCTTTTTATTTTGAGATAGGGTTTCACTAAATTACTGAGGCTGGCCTCAAACTTGCAATCCTCCTGCCTTAGCTTTCTGCATCATTGGGATTACAGGCATGTACCATCACACCAGGCTCAAAACATCTTTAAGTGTTTCTGGAATAATTACAACATGCCAAGCACTATTCTAAAGTTCCTTTTTCTTTTTTAAGATTTCAGTTCAGGGCTGGGATTGTGGCTCAGTGGTAGAACACTTGCCTTGCATGCGTGAGGCACTGGGTTCGATCCTCAGCACCACATAAAAATAAATCAATAAAGATATTGTGTTCACTTACAACTAAAAAATATTTTTTAAAAAAAGATTTCAGTGCACTCTCCACTTTGATTTAAGTCAGTGGTTCTATGGGCTGGGGGCATAGCTCAGTGGTAGAGCATTTGGTTAGTGTATGCAAGGCCCTGGGTTCCTTTCTCAGCATCACACAAAAAAAATTAAAGATGCATTTTTTTTTGGTACTGGGGATTGAACTCAGGGGTACTCAACCCGAGCCACATCCCCAGCCCTATTTTGTGTTTTACTTAGAGACAGGCTCTCACTGAGTTGCTAAGCGCCTCGCCGATGCTGAGGCTGGCTTTGAACTCGCGATCCTCCTGTCTCAGCCTCCCTAAGTGCTGGGATTACACCCCTGCACCTGGCTTAAAGATGCATTTTTATTCTGACTCCTTATCAAAAAGTCTGATTAATACTTCCCAAGAATCATAGAGATGATAAGACAGCAGAACCTCTGGTCCCAGACAGCACAGTGCTACAGTCAACAAAGGAGAAAACTAATTACTGGAATTGTTTTGGATGGTGGTACCACACAGAGGACAAGTCAACAAGACAGAAGTGGTCCAGGGAGGCTTCTCCAGGAAGTTGACCTTTGGGCTGATAATGATTGATTTGATTATTTGGGGTAATGAGGACTGAACCCAAGAGTGCTTTACCACTGAACCACATCCCCACTCCTTTTTATTTCTTAAGGCAGGGTCTTACTAAGTTGCTGAGGCTGGCCTCTAACTTGCCATCCTCCTGCCTCAGCCTCCTGATTTGCTGGGATGACAGGCATTTGTTGCCACAAGGAAAACCCTCTGCTCTCAAACTTCCTCCCTAACACATCATTGTCCCTGGGCTCAGTGTGAATTTAATCAGGCACTTTTCTAGGCTCTGAATGCAAAGTAGGGGGCAATTCTTAGAAGGTGCCATTAGATCTGAAAGATGAAAAACTGGAGAAAACAAGGGCCCTGAACCTCACAAGGCACTACCTACTTCTTACCCTTTGCCCATTCTTTTCCTTCTGATAGGAATGCCTTTTCCCAGCTAATGAACTCTTACTCATCCTTCAAAACCTAGTTCCAACACCCACACTTCCTACGAAACTTTGCAGATTGATCTCCAGGCAGAGTCCATAATATGCATCAATGGCTCCCACAACGTGGGGTTCCTCCCGCTCTCACAGGTTACCAAGAATGTCTGGGGATGTCTCGTGCAGCAGGCCCTAGCAAGCTGGAAGTTCTTCCAGACCACCGCCCAGGCTGAGTCCTGTCTAGGACGCCACTTCCAGGGTGAGCTGTGCGCACGCTGCAGCTGATTTTTAAAAAAATAAGAAATAAAGAGTAGAAAACTGACTAAGCGGTCGGGAAGAGGGACTGAACCTGGGAGCTGGAGAACTTCCACTTTCTCTGCTGGCCCCGCCCCTTAGGCTCCGCCCCACTGGCCCCCGCCCAGCCTCCCGGAAGTGGGGGCCTGGTGAGCATGGGCCGCGGGCGCAGAGCACGCCGGGAGTCGTAGTTCCGCCGGGGACGGAAGCCGAGAAATACGCTCGGCGGCATGTGGCCCCGAATGCTGGCGGGCGAGGCCTGGGTGGCGGCAGGCAAGTGCCGGGCGCTGGGGCCTCGCCTCGCCGCTCGCTTCCCCGCGCAGCGGAGCCCCAGGAGCGGCCTGGCCCTGCGGCGGAGCTTGCATGCGACGGCGGCCCGGGCTGTCCCGCTCATCCCCATCGTGGTGGAGCAGACGGTACCGCGGCCCGGCGGGGACACGGCCCCGGGGCCGGGGGTGGGGTGGCCGGCCGCCTGACCCCTCACCCCGTCCTTCTCCCCCAGGGTCGCGGCGAGCGCGCCTACGACATCTACTCGCGGCTCCTGCGGGAGCGCATCGTGTGCGTCATGGGCCCGGTGAGCGCCTTCGCTCCGGCACCCACCTCTGCCCCGGCCTTTCCCCCGCGCCTCCGCCCCCGTCCTCTCCGCGTCTCCCGGAAGCCCCTCCTCCAGCCCTCCAGCCCTCGCCTCCGGCTCTCTGACCACCTGCTTGACACCTATGAGCCCTCCCTTCCTGCCCCAGCTCTAGTCCCTGTCCCCAGCCATTCTGACCTCTTCTCTCACCGTGTCCTGAACCCCCTGACAATCCCTCCCTTCGTCCAGACTCCCTGAGTCCCTACCACCCCCATCCCCTCCTGGGTGCTAAGTTCTTCCTGACCCCTCTTATGTGGGCTTTGACCCTACTTCCTGGTTCCCTGACCCATACCCAGCCCCCCACCCCCCGCTCTCTTCCTTGAAATTCCCTCCCACCCCAGGCTGGGGACACCCTTGCCCTCTCCTCCTGCAGATTGATGACAGTGTGGCCAGCCTGGTTATTGCTCAGCTGCTCTTCCTGCAATCTGAGAGCAACAAGAAACCCATCCACATGTACATCAACAGCCCTGGTGAGCAGGGCCTGCCCTGGGCGCTGGGGGCGCTCCTCTGGAGACATTCGGTTACATGGGACAAGCTGTGGTCCAGGATGTCCTTTCTGTAGCGATAAGGTGCAGAGCTTTCTTCAGAATCCCAAATGTGCCAAAAGTTGCCTGTTGCTTGCTTTGAAGTGTAGGGTCACAAGCCAGCCACTGACTTTAGCCCTTAGGTTGTGGCCTCTTTGATTCCACACAGTTTTACCAGCTTGTTCTTGTCCACATTTTATTTTTATTTTTTGGTACTGGAGATTGAACTCAGGGGCACTCGACCACTGAGCCACATCCCCAGCCCTGTTTTGTGTTTTATGTAGAGACAGGGTCTCATTGAGTTGCTTAGCGCCTCGCCGTTGCTGAGGCTGGCTTTGAACTCGCGATCCTCCTGCCTCAGCCTCCCAAAGTGCTGGGATGACAGGCTTGCACCAGTGCGCCAGCTTGTCCACATTTTAGAATTTGTAGATTTTGCCTCCTCCCAACAAAAAAAGAATAGCCGTTTTGATTGAGCGCTTATGTGCCAGCCTTTTGTGAAGTACTTGATACATATTTAAGCTATGGAGATTATTTCTCTCCTCATCACAGCCCCACATGGTGGCTACTATTTAGTTCTCTCCAACCCACATGAAGAGACTGTTGCTCACAGAGACTAACATCCTGAAGGTCAGAGAAATGAGCTGCCCAGCCAGGGAACTAGCCACAGAGCCTTCCTCTTAACCACCGCTCTCTTCCAGTTTCTAGTTTCTCTTAAAAATTTGGTAAATCTGGCCCCTTGAGGCCCACGTGTGCATGTGACAGCAGCTGACACTGGAGCAAGGACTGTCCTTGCTTCCCCCACCAGGTCTGCTTCACCTGTTTTTGCCTCTCTACCCCGGGACATTTGCATTTGTGCCCTTGCTTTACAGGGCTGCCTCTCAGCCCTCCCCAGGGCCAAGGGTGATTGAGGGGAAGGGGAGGGATGACACAGCCCCTCACTTGCAACCCTGTGTGCAGGCGGTGTGGTGACTGCGGGCCTGGCCATCTACGACACGATGCAGTACATTCTGAACCCCATCTGCACGTGGTGCGTGGGCCAAGCCGCCAGCATGGGCTCCCTGCTGCTTGCCGCCGGCAGCCCAGGCATGCGCCACTCACTCCCCAACTCCCGCATCATGATCCACCAGCCCTCGGGGGGCGCGCGGGTGAGTGCCAGCCCCTGCAAGCCACTCTTGGGGTACAGACCGAGGCTTAGACAGGAATGACCGGCAGATCGGGTGTGTGGGTGTTATTTATTTCTCAAGTTTTTGTGATGGTGGGACTTGAACTCCGAGCCTTGTGCCCGCTGTGCAGGAGCTCCACTGCGGAGCTGCCCCAGCGCAGGTCCGTGTTTGTAAGTGTAGGTCTCATCGTGATTCAGGTGTGGTGATTCAGATCAGGACACAGCTGTCCCTGAAAAGAGAGCACAGCACTTGTACCATGCGGGAGGCACCAGGGTGTGGGGGGAGGCAGCAGGAGCTGGGGAACCGTGGAGGTTTCTGCGGGAAGGAATCAGCAAAGCTCCGCACCGGCCAGTTGGAATCATCTCAGCGGGCTCTGGCATGGGGGCCATCCCAGGATGGTACCTGGCCCTGGGGTGATGAGGAAAGGCTGACAGTGTCTGGGAGAATGAAAGCCCAACAGGGAGGATTGTGGGGTGCGGGCCTGGGATTGGTAGTCTTCCATGTGAAGCTGCCCTCTCAGGCGAGCTGTTTGCCATCTCACCATGCGGGGGCTGTTCCTACCTGTTTAGCAAGGCCCCGGATACAGAAAATAAGAAGATGTAGTTAACAACAGCAAAAAAAAAGAAAAAGAAAAAGATAAGAAGATTAAGCTGGACATGTAGCTCTGAGGTAGAGTGTCCTTAGCATGTGCCAGGCCCTGGATTCCATCTCCATCATGGCAAAAATGCAAATGATAAAAAATACAAACAAATATAGCCAGCCTGGGTTGTGGCTCAGTGGGTAGAGCACTTGCTTTGCCTTGCGTGGTGAGGCACTGGGTTCGATTCTCAGCACCACATATAAATAAATGAATAAAATAAAGGTCCCCAAAAAAAGAAAGAAAAAAAATATAGCCAATACTGGCAGGAGGCCTTCTTGATGGTGTCAAGGATGCAGCAGGCTATTGGGGAGGCTTGCCTGGAAACTGGAAACCTAAAGCTCAGGGAAGGTTCCTTGCCTCCAACCTCCCCAGAAGGGTCAGACTCTGATTCTGGCCTCCACCTTCTCACTCTCCTTGGGCCATTCCTCAGGGCCAAGCCACAGACATTGCCATCCAGGCAGAGGAGATTATGAAGCTCAAGAAACAGCTGTACAACATCTATGCCAAGCACACCAAGCAGAGCCTACAAGTGATCGGTGAGTGTCCCGCCAGGCCGGCCTGCTGCTCCCTTATCTCACACACCATGCGGTGGCCTTGTCCTAAGCCAGGGCTTCTCCACCTCGGCCCTGTGGGCGTTCATCCTGAGCACTGCAGGGTATGGAGTAGCGTCCTGGCCTCCACCCCTTCTTGCTGATCGTCTCCTTCACTTGCAACAACCAAGAACGTCTCTAGGAGCTGGGGTGTGGCCCAGTGGTAGAGCACTTGTCCAGCACGTGCGAGGCCCTGGGCTCTATCCCCAGCACTGCGAATAATAACATAATTAATTATTAGAGAAAGGCAAATTAAAATCCCATGAAATGCCATTTCAATGCTAGAATGGCTAAGGTATAAAACAGGAGCCCAAATGCTGAGGAGCATGTGGAGCACCTGGAAGGTAACCCTCGCAGGAGGGGTGGAGATGTCTCCCCTTTGCAGAGCTGTGCGGACCATCTGCTAAAGCCGCACATGGGAACGGACCCGCGTCCCACTCATGTGTAGCCATGAACGATGTCACGGGGATGCTGGCGGTGATCCTGTGTGAGCCCCATGCTGGCCCCAGCAGGTGACGGGTGCTCTGTGGTGTGTGACACAGCAGCAAGCAGGAACGACCACAGTGACAGGCAGCGTGGGTGACTCGGCCGCCACATGGAGGGGAACCGTCGACACTCCACCATTCTCCCAACACAGAACAGGCCCAGCTGTGCTGTGCTGTTAGGACAGGGGCTCCTTTGGGTGTAGGAAGCAGTGATGAGGATTGGCAATGGAAGTGGACCCCACAGGGTTTTGGGGGTGCTGGCAGTGCTCCTCTTTTTGATCTGGGTGCTAGTCAGTTGAGTACGTTCAGTCTGAAATTCATCACACTGCTGGAAGTATACTATGCATCATCAATAAAAAGGTGAGGAAAAAAAAAAGATTTGAAATAGGCATTTACTGATGGGGAGACGGGGGCACAGAGAATGGGAATGCCAAGGTCACAGAGGGAACTGGCAAATGAGACCCTGGTCTTAGCCCAGGCAGCCATAACCAAATACCATGGGCTGAGTGGCTTCAACAACAGAAATTTATTTCTCAACAGTTCTGGAGGCTGAAAGTCCAAAGTCAAGTTCCAGCACGGTTGATTCCTGGGTAGGGTTCTCTTGAGTCGCACAGGCCACCTCTCACCTGTGTTCTCACCTGGTCTTTCCTCTGCTCACAAGGAGAGTCTTCCTCATGCGATACAGGCACTACTTTCCTCCTGGGAGTCCTTCCCTCTGGACTTCATCTAACCCCGTCACTTCCCCAGGCCCCAGCTTCAAACACTGTCCCATGGAGGTTGAGACTGACATGAATTTGGGGGGACCCAAACCTGGCCCAGGTCTTGGTTAATCTAATCATGTCCTGCATCCTGTTTCCCCTGCCAGAGTCTGCCATGGAGAGGGACCGCTACATGAGCCCCATGGAGGCCCAGGAGTTTGGCATCTTAGACAAGGTTCTGGTCCATCCCCCCCAGGATGGTGAGGATGAGCCGGAGCTGGTACAGAAGGAGCCTGTGGCAACGCCCCCAGATCCCCCCGCCGCAGCAGGCACCTGAGAGCCAGAGCTCCCTCCAGGGCAGCACCAAGGGCCTGGGCCAGCCACCTCTCACTGCTGAGCCTGGAGGAACCCCTTGAGGAACTTTTGGATTTGGGGGTGACTTGATGGGCAGGGCAGTCTGGTTGAGACACTGTGATTTTAAATTAAATCTGTGTTCTTTGTTCTGTGTCTGAGGCACCTGTGCTCACTGCCACATGATGTTGGGCACACACGTGCATGTCGCCAGGCCTCTTCTTCCTTTCCCCTGACCCCGAGTCTGCAGCCATCCCTTCCTTCAGCCGACTCCTGAGCACAGCCTGTGTTCCAGGCTGCAGCAAGCTGTGAAGGGAACAAAAAGCCAGCTTCAGTGAACTTACATCCTTAGCGGGGAGGTAGTTAAAAAGAGAGAATCAGATGTGTACGTGTGTGACAGTAACATTCCTACATGGGATAGTCTAAGAAGACCTCACCAAGAGGGTGACATTTGAGCCAAGACCTGAAGGAATTGAGGGAGGCAGTCACGTTGATATTCTGGGAAAAGAGGCAGAGAGCACGGCCAGTGCAGAGGCCCTGTGGCGGCAGGACTGCCTGCTATTGGGGAGGAACCACAAGGAGGGCTGAGGAGGAGTGGAAGACATGAGACAAGAAGTGGAGGTGAGCCAGGCATGGTGGTGCAGGCCTGTAATCCTAGCAACGGAAAGCTGAGGCAGGAGGATCACAAGTTCAAGGCCAGCCTCTGCAATTTAGACCCATCTCAAAAAAATAAAAATTGCTGGGGATGTAGCTCAGTGGTAGAGCACTTGCCTAGCATGCATGAGGCGCTCTGGGTTTGATCCTCAGCATTACCAGGAAAAGTGGGTGGGGAGCCTTGGAGGGTTTGGGAAGAGGGTTGAAAAGGATGGCTGAGCCCCGGGACCAGGCAACAACAGAAACTTGGGCTGGGGTGTGGCTCTGCAGTAGAGCTCCTGCTCAGGATGCGTGGAGCTCTGGGTATAATCCTGAGTGGTACAAAAAGAAAACAAAATCTGGAGCCCACTTAGATTTGGTATAATCCAGATGGAAATTAATGGTGGCTCCACGGGAGTAGCAGGATGTAGTCAGATTCTAGGTAGGTTTTAAAGGTGGAGCTCACCAGAGAGATGTGAGAGCAGTCTGCAAACCAAGCTACTGGCCCAAAGCAGTTAGAGAAGCGGAGAGCTGTTAGCTGGGCGCGGTGGCGCACACCTGTAATCCCTGCACTTTGGGAGGCTGAGACAGGAGAATCGCAAGTTCAAAGCCAGCCTCAGCAAGGGCAAGGTGCTGAGCAACTCAGTGAGACCCTGTCACTCCATAAAACACAAAATAGGGCTGAGGATGTGGCTCAGTGGTCGAGTACCCCTGAGTTCAATCCCCAGTACCAAAGAAAAGTGGAGAGCTGTTAATTGAGGTAGGAAGCCCAGGGTAAGCGGCAGGTTTGGGGATGGGATCAGGAGGGATGTTGAATGTGTTATGGTTGGTGTTTTGCCTCTCAACATCCCAGGGTCAAGGTTGAAGTGATGTAGAAGCCGTCAGCGTACAGATGAAGAGGTTGTTAGACAGAGCTGACCACTGGATTTGGCACTGTGGATGTTGCTGGTGGCCTTAACTCAGAGCACTTTGGGTGCTGTGGGGACCAAAAGCCAGGCTACAGTGGATCAGGAAGAGCAAAAGGGAAAACAGCAATAGGTGTCTTTCAGGGACTTTAGTATAAAGGGGAGCAGAGTACAGGTACATGGCTGGAGGGAGAACCTGTTTTGTATTTTAAAATCTGGAGCATGTGGAGGGCTGTGATCATCTAAGGAATCTTTAAAAAGACAACCACAGTGCTGCATTCAAACCTAAACAAAACAAAAGTCAATGCTTATCGAGAAGGGGAAATGAACGATGCCTGGCTTTGACCTTTTACCACAACTTCCTAACCGCAAACCTGGCCCCATCCCATAAACAGGCTGGACTCCTATACTCCTGACCCTTCATCTCACCCTGACCGTACTCTGCACTTAACCTCCATGCGCGGCCAACTCCATAACCTTGACCTTGGCTCAGTCCTCCTACCTTGAAAGTCAGGCCAGAACCCGTCCTGGCCTTCACCCCAGGTCCTGGCCAAGAACCAGCTCACTAGGACCTTTCCCCATTGCCAAGAAAAGAGGCGGGGCCGAGGGGGAGCGGGCGGGCTGGCGGTCCAGCTGGTACAACCTAAGCGACTGGGTTGACGGTGCCCGGAGGAGGCGGGCTCAGGGGAGCCAATAGCTTGACAGGGCGAGACGGCCGCAACCAGTAGCCTCGAGCAGGAGGCGGGGCCTCGGGGAAAGCCAATCGCTGCAGGAGACTGGCGAGGTCACAGCCAATAGCTGGAGGGCGAGGGCGTTGCCCTAAGCGCCGGCTTCCTCCTGGAGCCGGCTCCCGGACTATGGCCGGGGGTGGGAGGCTGGCGCTGCGGACGCTGTCCGGGTCGGCCTGGGTGCGCGGCTCGGGCCCGGCGGTGCTGAGACGCCTGCAGGAATCGGCCGTGGTGCAGCCCGGCTTCCTGAGCAAGGACGAGGAGGAGACGCTCAGCCGCGAGCTAGAGCCTGAGCTGCGCCGTCGCCGCTACGAATATGATCATTGGGATGCGGTGAGGCCGGAGGGAGCCGGGTCCGCGTCGGGGCGGGGCCTGACAAGGGGCGGAGACAGGGAAGCAACGCGAATGGGCAGCGCGCTGGGGGCGGGGCGTAGGCCTGGCGGCAGGGTCCTACAGAGATGGGGCCTTGCTGTGGGCGGGACTGTGGGGGGCGGAGCCTGGGATTTGTGCGGAGGGGTGAGACCTGGAGGATGACAACCTGGGGACAAGGGCTCTTTGGAAATGAGAGCTGGATCCTAACTAGAGACAGGATCTGGAACTTAGGGGTATTTGGGACCAAGGTTACGGTCAGAAATGGATGTGGAAGGAGATGAGGGAGGGTCAGTGGGAGCAGACTAGGGTCTTGGGTGGCATCAGGTTGAGAGTGGAGACTGAAACAATGAATATTGGGATGGGGCACTGGGGACCTGGAATTGGAGCCTGGGGCAGGGAGTCCCAGTATAAGTGAGACTCACCTAAGGCCTTCATTGTGGCTGGGGCCAGGTTGGGAGTGGGATTGTGAGTTGAGGGCAGGGACGAAGGTAATGCTGGGAAGAGCAGTCCCTTCTCTGGACTCTGCCCCTCGGTGCCTCGGTTCCCCTTTCTCTGGGACCTCCCAGGCATGACCCAAGCCCTCTGTGCAGGCCATCCACGGCTTCCGGGAGACAGAGAAGTCCCGCTGGTCAGAGGCCAGCCGGGCCATCCTGCAGCGCATGCAGGCAGCTGCCTTTGACCCTGGCCAGACCCTGCTGTCCCAGGTGCATGTGCTAGACCTGGAACCTCAGGGCTACGTCAAGCCCCATGTGGACAGTGTCAAGGTGGGCAGAAGCCAGCAACTGGGAGTTCCCAGCTGGGAGTGGATGGGCCAGGCCAGAGCCTGAGCCACCACCATGCTGCGTCTTCCAGTTCTGTGGAACCACCATTGCTGGCCTGTCCCTGCTGTCTCCCAGTGTCATGCGGCTCGTGCACACCCAGGAGCCAGGGCAGTGGCTGGAACTATTGCTGGAGCCTGGTTCCCTCTATATCCTCAGGTGCGTGCAGCCAAGGAGCCCCACCCACCTGCATCATGGTGCTGCATGGAAAGGCCTTTTCTCATGGGCCTTCACAGCAGGGGCTACCAGTACCCCAGGGCAGGCATGGCGGGCTGCAAGGGGACTGGGACCCTGGTCTACCTAGGACAGGTCTACCCTTGGCCCACTAACTCATAGTCTTTTTTCTCTGGCAGGGGCTCAGCCCGTTATGACTTCTCTCATGAGATTCTTCGGGATGAAGAGTCATTTTTTGGGGATCGTCGGATTCCACGGAGCCGACGCATCTCTGTGATCTGCCGCTCCCTCCCTGAGGGGCTGGAACCACAGCTACCTGGACAGCCACCCCCAGCCTGCTGACCCCGAGGCCCATCTCTGTTTTACCCAGACCCGGGATTTGTGAATAAAGTTGGAGGAGGGACAGCAGCCTCCTTGCTCTGGCTGTCTCCTGAGACTGACCCCTGCAGGGGAAGCTCAGGATTGCACCTGCCTACGGGGAGCCAGGGTGGCAGTTAGGAGCATGCTAGCCTAGTACACAGTCACAATGCCAGGAAAGCAGATTCTTTATTGTGCTTATTGCCAGCACCCAGCCCGCCACCCCGTTTTCTTGCTTCCAGACTCCAATAAATAAGTGAGCCCGGCTCATCCAGTTCTCCATGCACAGGCAACCAGGGCTCTGGGCTGAGCACCCTCACCCACAGCTGCAAGCAGCTGCGGAGAACTGGGGCAGCCTCTGCCAGCGGTGGCCGTCATCAATGAAGGCCACATCAGCATAGTGGGTAGGTCGGCAACAGGGCCCACCAAAGGCTCGGCCCTGGCCCCGCAGTCGGGCCAGCGTCAGGCCGTGCTGCGTGTGGGCACCACGGGGGCAGCTGCCAGCACAGTAGCGAAAGGTGATCTTCTCCTCCGAGGCATAGCCCAGGCCCAGCTCCGCCACGGGCAGGGTCAGGCTCCACAGTTGGCAGGGGCTGGCTGGGGCTCGGCGTAAGCGAGCATGGTGAGTGTCTAGGAGAAAAAAGGGGCATGGATGAGGGTCATGTTCTCAGCAGGAAGGAGCTGGGAAGTCGCATGAGGTCCCTAGGGTTTCTTACCCAGTGGTGGCCTCCGGGTCCCTCCAGCCTCTCTTGTCGGCTCAGACGAAAACTCTTCCTCTGCCACAGGAGCCCCCTGAGTATCAGGGCTCCAGCCGAGGCCCAGCTGCAGTGACAGGAGCAGCAGGAAAGCAAGCAGGACTCTCCCTGTGGCCATTGTGACCGGCAGGTCCTGAGGCTGGGGGAGCCCCGGGCCTTGAATTTATCCCCTGCCTGGCAGGGGACTAACCTCTTCCTTGCCTGCATCCTGTACAGCTGGTCCCCTAGTCCTCAGGTCTAGGCGTGGTTCCTTCTGCCCCACATCCGTTGTTCTAAGAGTTAAGGGCGCACCCCCACCCCACCCCATCCAGACATTCCACAGACCCATTTGCAACGCCCCCGTCGCCCCCTGATTTATGATTCGTGCTGGGAGCCAGGGCTGAGACCAGTTTGGACAACCAGTGTCCCCGCTGTCCCTGATGTATGGTTGGAGAGCTGAGGTCCCTCCCCACCACAAAGAGGTGTCAGAAATCAGGAACCCCCAAGTAGAGTGCTGGGAAGGCAGCTTGGCAGGTGGGCAGGTCAACGGGGAGCCTTCCAACATGGCTTCCTCCTGAAGGATTAAGACATCATGCCCCTGTCTCCGGGCCTGGCTCAGCCAGCATCAAAACAGGAAAAGGGAGAGGCTGGGGACGGCCAAGCATGGGACACGGGCAGGGATTCCTGTCTTGGGAAGGAAACCTGAGGGCCTCCCGACTGCAGCCCCATCCTGGGATCTAAGAGCATCAGAGGGGAGCCAGACCTCCAGGTCCAAGGTGGAGCCAGCAGCAGGCCACGGTGAGGCAAGGCTCTGGTGGCTTCCACACCACACCTGTGTGACCCTGGGTTGAGTGCTTCACGTTCAGGGCTGGGCCTGGCACTGAGGAGCTGCCCAGAGCTTTGGCAGCAGGGGAATATTAAGAGCTTGTTCTGTGTGAGGAGCCCCCTCCCACACAAAGGAGGCTAAAACTTGGGGACGCTGCACCCCATGGCTGGGAGTGTCAATGGTAGCTCTTTGCAGGAGCACTGGAGCAACTGTGACTAAAGTCAGATTGCGTCCTTTCACCCCAAGAAACCTTCAGGAGTTCCACATGGGAATTAAGCCGCAAGCCCAGAGATACCAGCTGCCCATTGTCACTGGAAGCCATGTGTGCGCAGGGGACTGCCTCCATGACTGTCATGGTCGTTCTTGTTGCAGTACGTATTTAGGTGACTTTCAGACCACAACAAAAGTCACTTGTCTTATCCAGAACTGACAGACCTGGGCTTTGAACCCCAGGTCCCAAGAATGCCAGGCTTCTACCCTGACTGATGGTGACACTGCCTGCCTCTGATGCTTCCTGGTCTGAGGTGGACACTTGGGTCAAAATGCACATAGCTGAGCTGGGTGTGGTGGCGCAAGCCCAGCAGTTAGGGAGGCTGAGAAAGGAGAACTGCGAGTTCAAAGCCAGCCTCAGCAATAGCAAGGCGCTAAGCAACTCAGTGAGACCCTGTCTCTACATAAAACACAAAATAGGGCTGGGGATGTGGCTCCGTAGTCGAGTGCCTGAGTTCAGTCTCCAGTACCAAAACAAAAAACAAACAAACAAAAAAACAAAAGCACATAGCAGGAACTACAGGGGTGGAACCGCCAGGGCAAGGAGTGAGCGGTGCTCTCTGGAGGCCCAAAAACCCTGGCAGAAGGATGGGGAGGAAAGTTGGACCACACAGGGGATTCCTGGGAATTAGCCTGCTATCTCAGGCATCCCACGCGGAAGCCAGGGGCCCACAGAATTGGGTGGGGAAGTTTTCCACCTGCGGTTTCCAGCTGAGGGAAGGACAGGCCTGACCTCTGCCTTCATCCAGGTCACTCAGGACACAGATTTAAATGTAGTGGCTGCAACCAAATCTCATCTCAGCCACACTGCTGTCCAGGACTCTCCCTGCAGGCCACCTGGTGAGGCTAGACATGCAAAGGTATTAACTGGCTTGTAAGGAAAGGGAGCACCCCAGAAACATCCTAGGAAACTGAAAATAGGGCCCAGATGCTAAAGCCAGGAACAAGGGCACGAGGCTCTGGTGGCCAGACAGGACAAAGGGGAGCTGGGCAGGGTGGCACACACCTGTAATCCCAGCAGCTCAGGAGACAGGCAGGAGGACCTCGAGTTCAGAGCCAGCCTCAGCAAAACTTACACCCTGAGCAACTTAGAGAGACCCTGTCTCAAAACAAAAAATTTTAAAGGGCTAGGGATGTGGCTCAGTGGTTGGTTTGTACAAAAAACAAACAAAACCCTGTGCTGAGAACCACACACAAAATGGGCGCTCCTCGGTAGCTGCTGGAAGCAGAGGTGAAACCATCTTGAAAGACCTGCCTGAAAAGTGGGCTGCCAGGACTCCGCAGGACCCCACCCCAAGTTACAACACAAGAAATATCCTATCCGCAAGGGGAGGCAGAAGCTACGGCAGATGCTCGCAGCTGCAGATTCTAGACTCATCTGACTGTAAGGATGCTTAAAATAACAACAAAACACCAAAGAGGGGATCAAAAACATCAGGGACAAGACCCAAACAGTAGCCAACCTGAAAAGACAAAGACGAGTCTGAGCAACTGACAGTGGAGTCCCTGGAACTGAGCGCTGGCCGAGTCTTGGGCCATGAGCCTGGCTTAAGGCCGAGGCTATGCACCAGGCCGTCCAGCGCTGCCTGCTGAGCTGCCAAGAGTGCCCCATCTGCCAGGCCCAGGAGGCAACAGCAGGCATCTCTCGAGAGGGACTGGGGAAGGAAGCTGCCCAGGCACTCCTGGGATTGCTAATACAGGGGCGTGGGACTCGGAGGACCGTCAGGCAGCACACGTGGGCAGGCTTGGATTGGGCAGTTTTATTGGGTGGTGGGCGGGTCTCAGTCCTTGAGGGAGAAGTGCATCTTGTCATTGACCATCTTGCGCTCGGGGTTGAGTCGCTTCAGGATCTGGGCCAGCACGTTCACCGTCTGCTCGCTGCTCAGCCCCGTCTTCTTTGTCTGGAACTTTTTTAGTAGGTCCTTGGTGGTCATGGGCTTCCGTGTCAGGTAGCGGCGCACGGCGTCCTCAGTCACCTGCACGTCACTGAGGAGCAGAGGGTTGGGGTCAACAAGATCCTCCAGTGGCCCCTGCCCGGACCCTGCGTCCTCACCAACTTACCCGCTGCAGGGCGTGGACTTCCCAGAGGGGGGCTGTGGGGTCGACTTCCCAGACAGGCTCTGGGCAGCAGTGTCCAGCCGTAAGCGCTTGGTGGCTGGTGCCTCGCTGGCTCTCTTCCCTGTTGGGGCAGGGTCAAGACTGAGTCTTGGGGATGGAGGGCTGGACCCCTGGCCCAAGCACCCAGGAGGACGCAGGTCGGGCCCCTCAACTCACCTTGCTCCAGTTTGCTGGCGGCTGCCCGCAGGGTGGAGGAGGTGCTGGTGCCCTCCGCGCTGGGCGTGCCAGGCCGGCTGTTGCCCCGTGAGCTGCCTCCCGACGGCTTCCGCTCCCTCTTGGGGGGTGTCTTCTTTTTCTGCAGAGGTTAGGGTGGGGGTAAGAGCCTGGAAACAGATGCCCCTTCTGCCTGGGCCCCAGACTGCTCCTTACCGCCATGAAGAGGGCTGAAGAGGCCTCGCTGTCAATGTCGCTCTCCTCTGAGCTGTCGGACTCATCGCTGCTGTCTGCAGGGCCAGAGATCCAGAGTCAGCACCAGGGCAAAGCCCCTGACCTTCCTCACCTCCATCACAGGCAGGAGGCCCAGAGAGGAGGGGCAGGCCCTGCACGAGGCTCTGCGCGAGGCCAGCGTGGAAGCCCACCTTTCCTGCGCCTCTTCTCCTGCGGCGTGGGGGCCTTCTTCTCCTCCTCCTCCTCCTTGTCCTCCTCAGGGGGCTTCTCCTCCTCGCTCTCCTCACTGCTCTCACTGTGCTCGTCGACACCTGGGGAGGGACCGGGTGAGCAGGGGGCCCTGCCTGCCGACCACCCCGGCACCTGGCCTCTGCCTACCTTTGGGCCCGTCCTCCTGCTGCGGCACCTTGGGCTTGCCCTCCGCCTCGTCCTGGGAGCTGCTGTAAGACAGAGGCGGGCAGAGGGTGAGTGGGTGCCTCCGGGGGCCAGCCAGGGTCTCACACCCGCCTCCCGCCTGCCTCACCTGGAGCCGTCAGACATGTAGTCTACCTCCTGGCCCTCAAAGTCACCGTCATCACTGTCCTCAAAGGCCTCGTCGTCCGAGCCCTTCTTCTTCTTCTTCTTCTTGCCCGCCTTGGTCAGTGGCGCCTTCTTCTTGGCCTTGGGCGCTCTGCTGCCTGGGGGAGGGCAAGAGGGGACTCAGGCCATGGACCACTGTGTCTTTCAGGTTCTACTATGTTCTGACTCCGGGAGTCTGGATGACTGACCCCCAGGGCTGGCCAGTTCTTCCAGAAGGCCAGGGCAGGTCTGTGAGCAGCACTCACAGGCAAGCAGCCCAGCCCCAGGCTCACACACCAGGACCCCTGCCCCAAATCACCCAGGGTCAGGTGAGAAACCGAGGCCGCCGGCATCATCCAGGCCCCGGTGGAGGCACTGCCTCAGCTCTCCCACTCCTGCCCCCAGGTGGCCCTCGTGCCCCTCGTTTCCAGGGCAACAGCCCATCGGCCACCTCACCAACTGCGACCGGCGTGGCAGGCCTGTGGCACTCACCCTCCTCGCCGCTATCCTCGCTGTTGGAGGAGGACACCTCCAGGTCGTCCTCCAAGTCATGGATGCGCAGCTCGCTGGCCTTCCTGCGGCCCCGCTTCTCCTTCCCCTCCTCGTCCTCGTCCTGGTCCTGGTCCTTGAGCCGCCGCTGCTGCATGATGCTGAAGTGGTTCAGGACCTTGTTCCTCCTGCGGGCCAGGCGGAGAGCAAGGCAGGGGGACCAGGGTTCAGCACCTGCACCTCCATGAGCATGACCCACAGGGTGACAGCACCACAGACGCAGCCTTAGCAGGGGGCTCAGCCCGGGCCACGAGACACCCTGGAATCACATGAGGGCTGGCCTGCCTGTCCCCCTCCGCCTGAGGGCCTCAGGGTCTGGGCCAGTGCCAGGGTCTCAGCCTCTCTGGGGCACAGGGCCACTCCCAGGCCACAGACCTGGCCGTGTTCCCATCACTCCCCCTCATCCTTGACAGGTGCCTTTCTCTTTCCTTAGGGGCAGGCACGCTGACGTTCCCGTGGATCACAGCGACCCACTGACAACCGGCACTGCACTTGGCGAGGAGCACGGGACGACATGCAACCGGAAGTGCAAGACTCAGGAGCAGTGCGGAAAGGAACGAGTCTGTCCCAAAACCCTGAGTGTCTTCGACACTACTCGAAAGAATGCTGAAAAATGGTGAAGATGGTAAATTTAGTTTTGAACCACGATCTTAAGATTTTTATAATTATTAAAAAGACAGTGGGACTGGGGATGCGGCTCAGCCACATCAGTGGTGAAGCGCCCCTGGGTTCAATCCTTAGTACCAAAAAAAAAGTGAAGCCCTGGTAGAGGACAGCACTGACGAACCCAAGGGCTGGGGAGGTAGCTCAGCTGCTAGAGCGCTTGCCTTGCATGCACAAAGCCCGGGGTTCAATCCCCAGCTCCACACACACACACACACACACACACACACACACACACACACAGATGGACAAAGGACAGCGTGCTCAGGGAACGCAGCAAGCATCCTGGGCCAGCTGTGGTGCGGGGGCAGAGCACGTGCCTGGCCTGTGCAAGGCCTTGGGTTCCGTCTCTAGCATTGAAGAAAAAGGGGAAAAAAAAACAGCCAAACACGCAAGGACACACTGCACACTGCGGGACTCCACTCAGAGGGGCCCTGGGTCCCCAGATCCAGAGACAGAGCAGCACAGCCGGTGCCAGGCACTGGGGAGTTGGTGTTGAATGGGTTCAGTTTGGGAAGATGGTGAAATTCTGGAGATGAATGGTGGTGACCACTGTTCAACACTGTGACTGTCTTTAAAAACAAACAACAGGGGCTGGGGTTGTGGCGCAGTGGTAGCGTGCTCACCTAGCATGCGTGAGGCACTGGGTTCGATCCTCAGCACCACATAAAATAAAATATTCTGTCCACCTACAACTAAAAAATAAATATTAAAAAAAAATTTTGATGGGTAGTGACCAAATGTCTTGACTTCTGTTTCTTTTTTTTTTTTTGGTACCAGGGATTGAACTCAGGGGCACTCGACCCCTGAGCCACACCCCAGCCCTGTTTTGTGTTTTATGTAGAGACGGGGTCTGACTTGTTTCTAATGTGCCTGTCTGCATATCAGAAGAAGCTAACACTCCACTGTCACATATGTCTAAACAGAATGAACAACAACAACAAAACAATGCTGAGCAAAAATACACCTGCTCCAGCGCCAGGGCTTGAGGCGAGGCCCTGGAGGCCCTCAACATCTCCAGCAGATTGAATTTGTGATCCACAGATGAGATCTCTCTCCCTCCCAGATTTGGTTCTTTAAGACAATAAGCTTTTCTCCTGAAAGCTGTGAAAGCAGATCCTAGGGGCTGGGGTCCTGGCTCAGTGGTAGAGCGCTTGCCTTGCACGTGTGAGGCACTGGGTTCGATCCTCAGCACCACATACAAAATACATACATAAATAAAATAAAGGTTTTAAAAAAAAAAAAAAAGAAAAAAAAAAGAAAGCAGATCCTACAATGTCGCAAATACAGCGCCACAGCGGGCGGGGCGCCTGCCCCAGGGTAATAAAGCCTCAGGGGTCAAAAAGCTGGCAGGGTACAGCCAGCAGGGGGCAGTGGATCTCAGGCCAGAGGCTAACCCAGAGGAGAAGGGGGTGCAGCTGAGACAATCTGCCTAATTTGAAAGTTTCAAAACTCAAGAAAATGATTAAACGAAGCTGGAGCAGGGGAGGAGGAGGAGATGTCTTTAGCCCTGAAGGCTGCGATGCCCTGAGCACCCGCCACTCCGTGACACATGTGGAGTTTCACAGACATGTCCAGAGTGCCATCCTGCACCGCGTGGATGCCCCAGGGCTGCAGTGATCCCAAAACGTCACATCCTCAGCTGGACTATGAGGCCCAAATTCCCAACCCTTTCCACAATCACTCTGCTCCAGCTTCTTAAGCCATGTCCTTGGCCCCACAACTACCTGTGCCATCCCCACCTCCAAGGCCAGAAATGGCACGGCTGCCTCAGGAGGCCCCTTCTGAGCCTCCCTGTAAGGGCCCCCACTGCATGTGGACCAGATCCACCAAGGCAGCTAACCCTGCAGGGTGACTGCCCAGCTGCCGGCTGGCACCACACTGCTCTGCCAGCTCCTGCACTGGGCTTGCCCGCTCTCAAGAGTACATCTCCCTGAGAGCTCCACATGGGGAGTGGCTCTGCCTTGGTCCCGAGTGCCCAGACCCCAGCACAGTCTGGCCTGCTGCTCGGGAAGCACCTCCCACCCCTGCCAGCTCACCTCTCCCACTCTTCCTCGGCCTCCTCAGCGGTGAGCGTGCGGTGTCGAGCCAGTGGTGTGAAATTGTACCAGTTGTGCACAGGAAAGGCCTCGAAGGCCCCATCGGGACACTGGGTGAAGATGTAGTAGGACGTGTTCTCCGTCACGCCTCCCTTCTTTATGCCCTTGAATCTGCAGGGAACCACAATCAGGTGATGGCCTGGCCCATGAAACAGGTGCACAGGACCTGCCCGGGGCCTGCATGTGCCCCCAGGTCTGCCTGCTCTGCACCACCTGTCTGGGTTCCCCAAGGAAAGCCCATGACAGGTCCTGGGCAGGCCCCAACTAACTCAGCTCCAATTTTCCCAGCTGGAGGGCAGGGACGGCACTCCCTCTTAGCAGAGCAAGTTCAATGCTGGCTTATGCAACATGATCATTTGTGCTCGGCTGCATGGAACTCAAGAAACCAGAGTGACCACATCTGAAATGGACACTCATCCAGGCCACCATCTCTTTGAGCCCAACCATCTGCCCAGCTTCCTCGCGGCTTCCACCCTTACCTGCTGCTATCCCAAACCCAGGCAATCTTGCTCTGAGTGTCCCTTCCCAGCCTGTAATTTTCCAAGGCTCCCCTGGGCCCATGGTCCAGCTGTGCACCTGCACCCAGTACCCTGCACGACCCAGTTCACTGTCTACCTCCACCACATGCATTTCTGCCTAGAGTGCCTGCTCCAACCTGCTTCCCCCTCCTGCTTAGCCCCAGGCTGCCCTTTCCAAGAGATTATCCCAAGAGTCAAGTACCCCTGATAGTACCGAGGGCTGCCACAGGACCTGCATAAGCACCAACTTGGTTCACATTCAAAAACAAAAATGAGGGCTAGGCTGTGGCTCAGTGGTGGAGCGCTTGCCTCGCATGTGTGAGGCACTGGGTTCAATCCTCAGCACCACATAAAAATAAAGAAGCCGGGCGCGGTGGCTCAAGCCTGTAATCCCAGCACTCAGGGAGGCTGAGACAGGAGAATCGCGAGTTCAAAGCCAGCCTCAGCAACGGCAAGGCGCTAAGCAACTAAGTGAGACCCTGTCTCTACATAAAACACAAAATAGGGCTGGGGATGTGGCTCAGTGGTCAAGTGCCCCTGAGTTCAATCCCCAGTACCAAAAAAAAATAAAAATAAAAAAATGAAAAAAAATAAAGATATTGTGTCCATCTACAACTAGAAAAAAATTTAAAAAAACAAAACAAAACAAAATAAGAGGGCTGGGGATATAGCCCAGTTGGTAGAGTGCTTGCCTTACAAGCACAAGGCCCTGGGTTCAATCCCCAGCACCACAAACAAAACAAAACAAAAAAACGAGAGGGGAAGTGCAGGCACTGTGTCACACAGCTGGGGAATTGAGGTTCAGAGGGGACACCTACCAACTGCATGGTTTGAGGGGGATGGGGCTGGTCCCTAGGCTGGCACACTTCTCCCGCTGCCACTTACTTTCTGCCTGATTTTCCATTGACGCGCAGGAGCCAGGGCTGGTCCTCGGGCCGGAACTCCTTGAGGATGATGCCGTACTTTTTCCGGCGAGCTTCTTCCCGGAGCTTCCGGTTGAACTCACTGCCTGCACCTGACTCGGGCATCTCCTCCTCCTGGTAAATCTTCTTGTTACTCAAGTCCCTCTCCAGCCGGGCCTGGAGGGGCAGGAAGCAAAGTCTCTCAGGGACCACCTTTGCCTGGGTTGTGCCTATCAGGAACATCTGACTCCCCCTGCACTGTGCTCCACATGCTCAAAGACAACTTCCCTCTTTGCAGAAAAAGCACAGAATGCTAGCATTTGATGAATCTGGGTACAGGGAATTTGGGACTTACAAAAGCAACTAATTAGCCAGGCACGGTGACGCAAGCCTGTAATCCCAGCATTTAGGGAGGCTGAGACAGGAGAATCACAAGTTCCAAGCCAGCCTCAGCAACGGTGAGGCGCTAAGCAACTCAGTGAGACCATCTCTACATAAAACACAAAATAGGGCTGAGGATGTGGCTCAGTGGTCAAGTGCCCCTGAGTTCAATCTCCAGTACCCCCCCCCCAAAAGCAACTAATTATTACAAAGAATAATTATAAAAATATACTATAATGAGCCGGGTGTGGTGATGCACGCCTGTGATCCCAGCGCTTTGGGAGGCCGAGACAGGAGAATTGCGAGTTCAAAGCCAGCCTCGGCAACAGCGAAGCACTAAGCAACTCAGTGAGACCCTGTCCCTACATAAAACACAAAATAGGGCTGGGGATGTGGCTCAGTGGTCGAGTACCCCTGAGTTCAATCCCTGGTACCAAAAACACCCCCCAAAAACAAACCAAAAAAACAGTTGATCTGACAACACAAACAGCTACTAAGGCTGCCAGGCTAGCCTTGAACTTGTGGTCCTCCTGGCTCAGACTTGGCAGTAGCTGGGATTATAGGTGTGTACCATTGCATCTGGCACCTTAGTTATCATTACAGATACACCACTATAACTACCACTGAGTCCAGGCTCAGATTCTCTAATCCCCTACCACTTCCCAGAACCAGGGACTTACCTGATTCCACGTAGCAAAATTGACTTTATCGGCTGCATTGAAAGCCATTATGTTATATTTTTTGGTTGTGTTCCTGGAGGGGGCAGAGGAAGCAGTGCTTACTCAATTAGTCAGTAAACAAACCCACCCCAGTTCAGCTCTTTGTGCTGCAGAGCTGAGAACATATGAAAAACTCCAAGGATCCCCATTTTGTCATGGAGGCTGGATCCATCCCCTCCCCATCCCATGAAGAAGATTAGGAGTAACAAAGATTTTGATAACTGAGAAGTTGGCCTGGGAAGGAGGTAGCAGGGGCAGAGAATGCTTCCTGGGAAAGGAAAATACTGGAACCGGATTTTACAGGATGAAATCACAGTAGGTATGGGAGGGCACTAGTGGCAGAGGGGACAAAATCTGACCAGTTTGAAACAGAACAAAGCAGCTGAGAGCAAATAAATTTTACCATTTGGTTAGCTGGGTAACATGCACCACAGCGGCCTGGAACGCGAGGCCAGGCGCTGAATCGTGCAGTGTGCGAATGCACTCGTTCATTCCCTCAAAACACAGGGAAGCCTCGGCCTGAGCCCAGCCCTGCCCTCCGGGGGCTCCTGGTCTGGAGGGCGCACCACCCCCCACCCCGAGCCAGGAACGCCTGGAAGGTCGCGAAGGGGGAAGGGCCAAGGACTTACTTGGGAACTCGAACAACATACTCGGTGACATTCTGAGTGCCGGGACCCTGCAGAGAGGGGGCAGGATAGCGGGTGAGGAGGGGCCGCAGGGCCGCCGCCGGGACCCCCGAACCCTGCCTCATTCGTACTCACCAGGGCCGCCATGTCAGTGGTCCGGGTCCAGTCCGCCCTGGATGCTGTTCGTGGGGCGCGGAGCCTGCGTCCCTTAGTCCCGAGCAAGCCGCGCTCTAGGTGCAGGGATCCGACCCCGAGCGAGGACTCCAAGCACTGCGCAGCCGGACCTGCGAAACTCTCAAATGGCCCGCCCACACGTCCTTCTGCGCATGCGCCGCATCCGGAAGCGGAAGCCGCTCGCTGACCGCGTCGCGACGGTATTCCTCCGCGGTTGTGAGCCAGTCAAGACTGGCACTTGAAATTCCAAAAGCAATTCATAAATTTTAAACAAATTTTATTATAGTAAAAAAAAGACTGTCACTTGTATTTTCCCTTCCCGGTCCCATCTCAGACTCGCAACACCCAGGCCTGACCCGAGACAAATCAGCCGCCTTCGGTGGCAGACGCCCTCACGCACAAGGCGGATGATTTAACCACAATGTGTGGGAACGCCTTCCTCCGTGACGTCATAGCCTGGGGCCGCGGGGCACCCTGGGTAAGCTGGGAGGAAACGTCTCGCGGTTCCCGGGTACCTTGCGCATGCGCCGCCGCGCTCCGGAAGTGGGAGCCAAGAGGTCGCGTCACTATAGCAACCAAGGCTCGCTGTGTGGGGTCAAGCAGCAGCCAGGCTCTGCTTGGGTCTATTGAGGACTCACTTCCTCCCTTGTCCCGGTGTGTAGGGGGGATCTCCAGCATCTGACAAAATGATCGGGGCGGGGAGGGCCTTGTGACGTAGAGCAGACCTCGGAGGGGTCAGCGAGTGGGTGGGGATGGGGCGCGACAACCCCAAGGGATGCTGGCAGGATGGGTTTGTACAAGTCCAAGCTGCCCCAGATGAGCAGGCCGTTGAGGCCCCAGGAGAAGGGTAATATCGCGGGGATAGCTGGATTACTTGGGGGAGAGACTAGAGAGCAGGAGAGAGGGGCAGGTACCCCCTCCATCCGGTGTGCACACCCCTCCCCATCACAGCAGCAACACAGCGACACGTCTTCCCAGTCATCCACACACTGAGCCATTTCGGAAGTAGTGTGCCTTCTGAGTTCTGGGCCCTCAAGGTTAAACCAGTTCCTTGTCTTGTTGGAGATTACAATGTAGCAGAGGAGACAGACTCAGAAAAATGGAATCTTTACCCAAGGAGGGAACAGGGGAAGCACTGTGGGGCTCAGGGCAGAGGGAAAAGGGGTGATTTCAACTGGGCACTGAGGGATGCACAGGAGTTGGCTAAGCAAAGGGGTAGGGAAGCAAGACACAAAAGCTGAACCCTAAACCACCGACTGTAGATGTGCGTGGTACGTTGGGACATTTGTTTATTCCTCCTCCACTAGATGCCAGGAACCATGACAACTAGTGGGAGTACAGGGATGGGTGAGACAGAAACAGCCCTTGCCCTCATGGAGTACAGAGGCTGGCTGGGGACACAAAACCAAGCACACAGGGAAAGTCCTGACTGAAATGGGGTTCTGAGACAGAGGAGTCTCTTTAGACAGGCCTTGAGGAAGACCTGATTGTGCTGTGACCAGAAGAAACTGAGGTAGGCAGGGATTTTCCTGGTGGATGGAACAGCAAGGAGAAATGAATCTGGCAAGTTCAGGAACAGAAAGGAGGACCTGGGCAGGTAGCATGGCCAAGTGTGAGGGCAGCTGAGTCCCTGCCCCTCCCTGAGCCTCAGTTTCCTCAGCTGTAAAATGGGACGCTTCTGAGAGATTCTGTGCACCCAGAGCCTAGCCTGCACAGGCCCAGACCCTCCCTCGCTGTACTAGTGGTCAGCAGTCCTGGACATAGCACTGTGCACAGACATGTGCCCCCAGAGGTCCCCCTAGGCCAAAAGAGGCTATGCCCCGAGACCGGTGTCCACTGTCATCCAAAGACACATGCTAGCCTGAGGACACAAACCCATCGGTGGCAGCTGGTCCCTACAGGCACTCACCATGTTGCTCCTCCTCCTCCCGGGCACCACAGACATCCTCAAGTCCTCCTTGATCATCTTTGTGGTGGGTGGCCCAGGCTGTGGCAAAGAGACACAGTGCAAGAATATGGCCATTAAGTATGGCTTCTGCCACGTGGGGCTGGGTCAGTTGCTGCGGCAGGAGGCCCAGAGAAGCACCCACCGGGGCCGGCAGATCCGTGACATCATACAGCAGGGGCTCCTGGTACCTACGGTGAGAGCTTGTGGGCAGAGGAGGTGGGGGTGGACATCAGGACAGACTCCAGGGAGGCTGTGGCTCCTGGCTGGGCCACTGCTCTGCTATGCTGAGCCTCCTATCTGGAAAATGGGGAGACTACATTAACAGCTGTGTTGTGGCCTGGGGAGCAGCTCAGTGGTAGAGAGCGTGCTGAGCATGTACAAGATACTGGGCTCCCTCCCCAGCAACCCCCCAAAAAGGTCATGGTGAGGGTACAAGACATCATTCCTAAAAAGTGCTGGACAGTGTACCTGGTACTTAAGAATTATTTAATAAAATTAGCTGTTACAGTCGGCAGATTCCACATCTGTAGTTTCCACCAACTGTGGATTTAAAATATTCAGGAAAAAGTTGCTGAAGATGTATAGGCCTTTTCTCTTGTCAGCAATCCCTAAACAGCACTGTCTTAACAGCCATTCTCACAGCCTTCACCTGGTGTGTCTAGACATGACTTCAGGTCTACGGGAGGCTGTGAGTTGGCTCCGTGCAAATGCTGCACCGTTTTGCCCAAGAGACTTGGGCATTCTTGGGTTTGGGTGTCTATGGAGGCCCTGGAACCATTACTAAAGGGCCACAATGTTTATTCTCTTTGTAACCCTGTGGCACTGGCCCCTTCTGAAGGTGTTTCAGAACCTGTGAAAGAAAGGTAATCCCAGTACCTA
The DNA here is from genome assembly GCA_028644305.1 of Xerus rutilus. Lineage (NCBI taxonomy): Eukaryota > Metazoa > Chordata > Mammalia > Rodentia > Sciuridae > Xerus > Xerus rutilus. The sequence goes on from CM053413.1 coordinate 3,879,174, forward strand.
CCTTATAACATCATAGCAAAGATTAATGGCAGCCTGCCTCGGCAGATGCTGACCCAGCACAGGGTTGGCATGCGTAGTTCTCAGAAAGCATTTCCCCTGGGCTGCTCAGTGGTAGAGCACCTGCCTAGCATGTGTGAAGCCCTGAGTTCAAGTCCCGCTACTGAAAAAAAGAAAAGGGGGAAAAAGAAAGAAAACTGTTTCCATAGGGCATCGGAGCAGACTTGGAATCCATGGTGTAAGACCCTGTCTCAAAAAAGCAAAAGCAAAAGCAAAACAAAGAAAGCCCTAGCAATTTAGAGCTGCGGGTGTGGCTCAGTGGCAGAACTCTTGCCTAGCATGTGCAAGGCCCTGGGTTCTGTTTCCAGCACGGAGGGTGGGAGGGGTTAAGAAAAGGACATCCTGGGCAGTGTGGAACATTGTGTTCCCCCATCCTCACCTAAGGTCCCAACTAAGGAATGACCATGGCAGAAACTGGGGCCAATCCCTGACCTCTCCCACTTCCTTCCCAGGGCCTCATCCTAGACATGATCAGCAAGAATATGTTGTCCCACCCAGGGAGCCGGGGCTTCCTCATTGATGGCTTTCCCCGGGAGCTGAAGCAGGCCAGGGAGTTTGAGCGCATTGTGAGTACCCCGCCTCCTGTGTGTGTGTGTAGGTGTGAGACTGTCCCTCCCTCCTCACCTCAGGTGAGAGTGCACTGGATGGAGGGGTTGAGGCTCAGGGCAGAGATGATAAGAGGAAAATGGAGCTTCTAGAACCTGGGTGAGGAGCTGGCGAGCTCTTTGAGGGCAGGAAGGAAGTCACTGCAGTATCTTGCTGCCCTGTCCCTGGCACCTGGGGGTTAAACTGTCTGCCCCGTGAGGACAGACAGTCCATAAACAAGGAATAGGGTCCACACTCCTTCTGGTGGGTTTTGCATCTGTGGAGGGGTTAAAATCGGGTCCTTGGGAGTGGGACTGTCTTGGGCTTCCATTCTGCCTCCACCACCTAAATTGCGTGACCCTGGACAAGCCCCTTGATCCTCTGTGAAAAATCAAAATGAAAATGGTGTGAGCACATGGAACGTTCCAGAAGATGAATTCGTCCACACAGAGTGTTGAGAACAGCGCTGGCTCTGCAGAAGCTCAGGAAGCCTTCACACTGCTGTTGCCATGGGGACGTGCAGGCCCCTGAGTTGCCAAGTCAGTCAATTTTCCAGAGAAGCTGGTGTGGAAGCTACCCCATTTTTAAGTGTTGGGCTCAGATTCTTAAAAGAAAATGGGTAACGCTATGTCGTCCAAGTAGACCGTGGTGGACCACGGGGGCTTGAGGCTCAGGTCTTCTGGCTTTTGCTCTGAGACTCAGCAGCCACTTGTGACGTACACTTAGCTGGCATTGTCACAGGATACTTGCATTAGGCTTGGTGCTGGGCTGGGGCTGAGGCAGGCAGAGAAATTAATCAGCTGGGCCTTTGCCCTCTGGAGCGCTAGGGTCCAGGAAAGAAAGGGAGCCATTAATAGCCTTTAACTTCATCAGATGAACCCAACATAACTACTTCCATGAAGGTGTGAACAAAGGGCAGGCTCCACCCACCCTTGGGGATAGCTCTCCCAGCCCCCAGGGACCTTTGATTCCATCAAAGTGCCAGCATTTCTTTAAGGGATTTTAAGTGGAATCTTACTAATCCCAAAAAAGCCTAGAGACCTCCAGCCTGCCACGCGGTTTCACTTTTCCAGTGTATCCATTTCAAAATAGCATTGAAATGATCTCCCATGCAACAGGCCACCCGATCTGGTGTCCATACGGGTCCTTTCGTAAAGTCCAAGTTGACAAGTCAAGCTAACCAGAAGAAATTCACTCTGACCTGCCCAGCAGGGGTCCCCTTCTGACACTCACTCTCCTTGTCCTCTCTTGAGGGGGCCTACCACCTGCACCAGCCAAACGGAGCTTGGCCACCCAGGCTCTCCCAGACGCCCTTCTCTGCTGTTCATCTGCTGAACCAGGACTATGGAGCCCCGGGATGTGTTGCACCCCTGTGCGGCTGCGCGGTGTCTCTGCATTCGCACACAGGCATCTAAAGAGCAGGGGCCACGCCTGTCCTGTGAAGGCGGGATCCCCAGCTGGAGAGCAGCTTACTCCCTAGTGCTGTCTGCGTTGGAGGTTGAATTGATGGTTGAACACATGACAGTTCAGCCACCTCTTGACATCCACTTGGGAATTGGTTCCAGGAATCCTTGAGGAGGCCAAAAATGGAAAGGTGCTCAAGACCCTGATAGTAAAGGGTGTAGTGTTTGCAGAGAACTTTTGCACACTCTTCTCTAGGCTCTTACATTTTATTTAACTTTGTGGGGGTGCCAGGGATGGAGCCCATAGCCCCATGCCTGTAGGCAAGTGCTGTAGCACTGAGATCAGCCCTAGTCCTCTCCCGTGGACTTTAATCATCACTAGGGAACTTACAATACCTAGTACAGCGTCAGTGCTGTTGGTGGTTGTCACACTGTATCATATTGTTTAGGGAATAACAACAAGGAAAGGAGTCCTAGTTGTTGAGAGATGCAGTTTTTCAAATATTTTCTGTGTGGTTGTACAGCAGAAACAGATGCAGAGGGCTGAGTCGAAAATTGTTTTTAGTTACCCCCATGGCCAGTGACATTAATTTTCCAAGGATCTAAGAATGATATCACTACCTTAAAAATAAAAAGTACAAAAAGGAAGGAGGTGGCGTGGGGTGTTGAGCAGATGCGGGAAGCACCAACCCCTGTCAGCCCGTGGAGTCCTGGGAGAGACCAAGACGCCCTGGTCACAGTTGCTGTCCTCACCCGAGAGGGAGTTCGTCACCTCTGTGTTCCTGCTGCTCCCTGAGTGGGAAGCCAGCAAAGGAGGCTTTCAAATGTTTGTGCTGAAAATGTGAAGCTCACACAAGTGGGACAGCAAAAGGAAGCCCGCACGCTGGGTGGAGCCCCTGTCACAGCGTGGCCGCTGGTTCTCTGCGTCCAGCCCGCTTGCCAGGGACGCATGTATATCCTGGTTCCCATGATGCATGATTCCTCCCCAAAGCTCACCGCACAACACCTCTGAAAACATCGGCATTAACTCCTCAATACTATCTAACATCACATTTCTTCAGTGTCTCTTAAGTGACTTGATCAGTCTGGGGTGCCTGGCACCAGTGTTTCCACAGGGCCTCTCCCCGCCCACCAGGGTCTGTCCCCTGCACTGTGTCCCTCCCCTTGTGTCCCTTGTCTTCCTTGCACCCTGAAGGTCAGCCACAGGCTTTTTTGCATCCAAGTTCAGTAATTTTTTTCCCACCCACAACTCTTTTACTTGGCATCTACTTCTCAGAGGAGAAGACTTGCAAAATCAGAGTGCTCCTGCCATCACACGTCACCCTCAACGCCTCAGTCGACGGCCCAGGTTCAGGTTTCCGCGAATCTTGAACAGCCTGTTTCCATTTGCGTCTTGCTGTGGCTGCGAGGCCGCGGCGGCTGGCTGGTTCGAGTCCAGCGTAGCTTTTCGTCTCAGTGCATCTTTTATCTAGGCCTTTTTTTTCTCCTGCAGTTTGTGGAAACCAGGCGTTCAGCTAACTGTAGTGTCACGTGGCGTGCATCTTGCTGATCGCAGAGCACGTGTTTATTTTAGCGTTTATTGGTGCTGGTGGAGCCCATGGCCTCACGTGTGCTGGGCGCGCACTTCACCACCGAGCCAGCCCCGCAAGCCTGGTTGTCCCATACGCGCCTCTCCCTATGTTTCCTATGAATTGGGACTCCGGGTAGCTTTGTCCCATCTATCAGGAGGAGCCTTATATAATATTGTCTCTTTGAGATGGTTGTTGGTTTCTTAAATGTGTTAGGCCCCCATGTTCTCTGGGGCTCAGGGGTGGTCCTGGGAAAGGGGGAAGAACAGTGGAGCGGGGCGGGGCGAGCTCAGTGTGGAGCATGTGCTTGGCGTGCGTGTGACCCCGGAGTCCATCCCCAGCAGCAAACTCAAAGCCAAACCGAAACCACAGCAATGGAAAAATGAACAAACCAAAACCCAGGCTCACGTTGGGCTGGCAGATGTCCTTTTCTGCTGCCTTCTGACGGTGGCGGGGCATCACATTCTATCTGTCCCCAAGCTCCACCTGGGCTTGCTGGATAGGTCATCGAAGAGTACTGTGATCAGCAGTTTTGCTCTGCATCATGTCAAGAGGCTCTTGGATGCCTAACAGCCCCCTCTTAGGAGGGAGTCTGTTGGGAGCTGAATTATGTCTCTCAGCAGGGTGTGGGGGCCACCTGTCATCCAGTGACTTGGTGAGGCTGAGGCAGGGGGATTGCAGGTTTGAGGTCAGCCTGGGTAATTTTGTGAGACTTTGTGTCAAATAAAAATATAATAAGGGCTGGGGGTATAGCTTAGTAGTAAAGTGCCCTTGGGCTCAGTTCCTAGCACTGAAAAAGGAAAAAGACCTAGGCTGAGCAGGGTGGCTCAGTGATAGAGCACTCATCTAGCATGTGAGGTCCTGGTTCCATCCCCAGCATGTGTGCATGCATACACACATGAACAATAAATAAAATAAATAAAAATAAAAATCCTAGCCCATAATACCCTGGAATGTGACTGTATGCATTTGGAAATAGGGTCTTTAAAGGGCCATTAGTAGCCGGGCATGGTGGTGCACGCCTGTAATCCCAGCACTTAGGGAGGCTGAGACAGGAGGATCACAAGTTCAAAGCCAGCCTCAGCAACGGCGAGGCGCTAAGCAACTCAGTGAGACCCTGTCTCTACATAAAACACAAAATAGGGCTGGGATGTGGCTCAGTGGTCGAGTGCCCCTGAGTTCAATCCCCAGTACCAAAAAAAAAAAGAAGAAGAAGAGACGAGGATACAGACATGGAGAGATGACTGTGTGGGAACACAGGGAGAAGGTGGCATCTACAAGCCATAGAGAGAGGACCTGGGGGAAAGCAGCCCTGCAGACACCTTGACCTTGGACTTCCAGCCTCCAGAACCATGGGCACACCAGTTTTGTTTGTCTGTGTCATTAGACCTTCCTTGCTACTTTGTCAAGACAGCCCTGCAAACCCAGGGAGGGTCATGGTAGTTACTGTTGCAAAATGCACATCAACCTCCTGTCTGATGGTTTCATCTGTTGCTAAGGTGAATTATTTATTTAATTAAATGTTGCTAAATGCTAAGTTTTTCCTTCTGGCCAGTTTTCCTGTATTTGTGTATTGGAGTTCTTTATTTTCCTGAAATCAGGCTCCTAGGAGGAAGCCAGGATAAATGCCTGGCACTTGGCCTGCAATAGCAGGCAGGAGTTGGGGTCCCAGCTCCCAGCCCCTGGCCGGCAATAGGACCCACTGTCCTGTTGCCCTGCCGTGCTTTCTCCCTCACCGTGATCTCCAGGCGTCTTGTGCACAGTTGGCCCTCCTCTCTGTGGGTGCTTCATCCATGGACTCAAGCAGCTGCAGATGGAAAGCATTCATTTTAAACATGGCCTCTTGCTAGCGAGCATGATGGCACTCAAAACTGAGGTGCAGGGTCAGGTTCCAGGCCGGCCTGGGTGACTCAGGGAGGGCGAGTCTCAAATTAAAAAACAGAAAGGGCTGGGGGTGTGGCTGTGCCTCAGACCCTGGGTTCAGTCCCCAGAGCTGGGGAAACGCTTCTGTGCTGAAAACATGCAGATCTCCTCTGCAGATCCCTAAACACCAGTGTAACATCTCTGATGCAGTGTTGGCATTGCAGTCGGAATCCTGAGCCATCTAGAGAGGATCTAAAACCTGCAGGAGGTCTGGGGCTGGGGCTCAGTGGCAGAGCGCCTGCCTAGTGCAGGTGAAGCACTGGGCTCGATCCTGAGCATCGCATCCAAAAATAAGCAAATAAAGGCGTGCTGTCCATCTACAACTATAAAAATAACTTTTTAAAATAAATAAATAAAACCTATTGGAGAGCTGGGCGCGGTGGCCCAGGCCTGTAATCCCAGCACTTAGGGAGGCTGAGACAGGAGGATCTTGAGTTCAAAGCCAGCCTCAGCAATGGTGAGGCTCTAAGCAACTCAGTGAGACCCTGTCTCTACATAAAACACAAAATAGGGCTGAGGATGTGGCTCAGTGGTCGAGTACCCCTGAGTTCAATCTCCAGTACCAAAAAAAAAAAAAATTATGGTTGCTAATACTATCAATGTACTCATTTGCATTATCCCATGAGATACAAAATAGCTTCCAAATAACATGTGATTATTAAGAACTAAACTTGGCACAGTGGTGCATGCCTGTCATCCTAGCAACTTGGAAGGAGGATTACAAGTTCGAGGTCAGCCTCATCAACTTAGTGAGACTTGTCTCAAAATAAAAAATAAAGTAGGTCTGGGAATGATATAGGTCAGTGGTAAAGTGCCTCTGGGTTCAGTCCTTGGTACCACCGATTTTTTCCCCCCTAAGGATAAAACTACTGACATAAATCGAAGCTTTCTTTAAAGTTTTACTTTTCCTTATAATATAGCCCCCTGTGGATGTACAATAAAAATAGCAGGTCTCTTGAAATAATTTTCTCCGTGTGTAATTGTGTGATGAAATTGATACACAATTGGGCTCATTTGTTTCAGTTTGCCTTTTTATAGTTAGGGACTGATTTTTGGTTTAGATTTTTATTATGTACTTATTGATGGCACTGGGGATCAAAACCAAGGCCTTGTGCATGCTAAATATTTATTTTATGTACTTATTTTGTGTGTGCATGCTAAGTATGAGCTCTACCACTGAGCTATTAAAATTTAATTTTTTTTTTCGGTACTGGGGATTGAACTCAGGAGCACTCGACCACTGAGCCACATCCCCAGCCCTATTTTGTGTTTTATGTAGAGACAGGGTCTCACTGAGTTGCTTAGCGCCTCACCATTGCTGAGGCTGGCTTTCAACTCTCGATGCTCCTGTCTCAGCCTCCCTAAGTGCTGGGATTACAGGCTTGAGCCACCGTGGCCGGCTCCCAATTATCTTATAACTTTACTGTTATGTATGTGTGTGTATAAATTTGTTTTTTTTGTAAAGCAAGTTGTGTTTCCACCCTCCTCCTCTCCCCTTGCTCCCCATCCATCTCACTACGTTGCCTTGCTGGTCACACAGCCTGGTTCCTGGATTCAGGTGCTCCTCCTGCTTCAGCCTCCTGAGCCTACTCCGGCTAAGGCAGGTTGTTTTCAAATGCTATCCCATTTATCAGCCTTTCCCATTATTGTTCCTGGATTTCGAGATGTAATTTACTCCCAGGTTATAAGGTGATTCTTCCATGTTGTTTTTTTCCTAGTTCTCATATGGTTTTATTTTTCACTTTTTTTTTTTTTTTTGTACTGGGGATTGAACTCAGGGGCACTCAACCACTGAGCCATCTCCCCAGCCCTATTTTGTGTTTTATGTAGAGACAGGGTCTCACTGAGTTGCTTAGCACCTTGCCGTTGCCTGGCTTTGAACTCCCGATTCTCCTGTCTCAGCCTCCCTAAGTGCTGGGATTACAGGTGTGCGCCACCGCACCCAGATTATTTCTCACGTTTACCTTTTTTTTTTTTTTTTTTTTTTTTAAATATTTATTTATTTTTTTAGTTGTAGGTGGACAGAATATCTTTGTTTTTATATGGTGCTGAGGATCGAACCCAGTGCCTCACGCATGCTAGGCGAGCACGCTACCACTGCGCCACAATCCCAGCCCCTCTCACGTTTACCTTTTATGTGTTTGAGACGAGTTTGGACAATGAGGGAAGGAGCCGATATGAGCTTCTTCTGAGTTGCTAATCAGTTATCCCAACATCATTTATTTAGAAGTCCATCCCTTCTCCACTGAGGGTCTCACCCTCGCCATACGCCAAGGTGCTGTATTCACCTGGATCTATCTGTTCTTTGCTTTGTTCCAGGGATCCACTTATCTGGTTGTGGGCTGCTATTATGGAGGCTTTATGATGTTTTAATGTCTAGTAGGGTTCAGTGCCCCTGCCTACCTCTACCACCTGTTGCTTTTCTCTTCCCAGCATCTCCTGCCGCTTCTGCTGGTTTCTTCTTCTTCTTTTTTTTTTTTTTTTTTTTGGTACCAAGGATTGAACTCAGGGCACTCGACCCCTGAGCCACATCCCCAGCCCTATTTTGTGTTTTATGTAGAGACAGGGTCTCACTGAGTTGCTTAGCGCCTCGCCGTTGCTGAGGCTGGCTTTGCACTCACAATCCTCCTGTCTCAGCCTCCCTAAGTGCTGGGATGACAGGTGTGCACCACCGCGCCCGGCTTGCTGGTTTCTTCTCGTACATATGAAAATTAACCTTATCTCCACTATAAAATTATGTTCATATCCCATTTAAATTACAAACTAATTTAGGAAGACTTGACTCCTCTATAACAGGGTCAGCTCTTTTGTCTGCCAATTCTACATCCATGGGTCCCGCCATTGAAGAGTCAACCAACCACTAATCACAAATTTTTTAAAAAATTGCATCTGTACTGAACAGGTATGCTTTTCCCCTTTTCATCCCGTAAACAATAAACACCTATTTACATAGCATTAACAGTGCATTAGGTATTACAAGTCATTTAGAAATGATTTAAAACTCTGTGGGGGCCCAGGCACAGTGGCACCTTCCTGTAATCCAGTAACTCAAAAGGTTGAGGCAGGAGGAGGCAAGTTCCAGGCCAGCCTCAGCAACTTAGCAAGACCCGGTCTCAAAAAATAAAAAAGGCATGATGGGGGTAGCTCAGTGGGAGAGTGCCCCTGAGTTCAATCCCAAGTACAACACACACACAAGGTCTACAGGAGGCGGCGTGTAGATTCTATGCAAATAATGATGGCATTTTATATGAGACACTTGGGCATCTACAGATCCTGACACCCGTGGGGAGTCCCAGAACCAGACCCCTGGTGACACTGTAGGACAAGTGCAAGTGGTCGTGAAGTCAGAAAATGTGTCATGTGCTGAGAGGGAATTGTGGCTGTGGCGTGAAGTCACGGGTAAATCACGTCTTTACCACTTGCATTAAAAAGGAGAAAAAAAATATCAGAGCCACATTCGGTTGTACCACAGATTCTAAGGTCATCCTAGCAGGAGGGCCGACAGTCTGTGCCCTCACTGTCTCCAGGGAAGGTGGACCGGGGCAGGTAGGACAGCAAACCCGTCTCCCATGTGCCTTGTGTGGCTCAGGAGCTCTGTGAACATAAAGCGACCTAGGTCTCCAAAATCTGAGTACACAGAACTTGAATTAAGTATAGGAGACCAGGGAGGCCTGTTTTATCACACCTGGGGTCTCTGGGAGAGCTGCTGTCCAGGGCTCCCTCCTCATCCAGTCCCCTTGGTTGGTGCCTAGGTGGGCCGGGCCCCCGACATTGTCATCGCGTTTGACTGTTCCATGGAGACCATGGTCCGGCGGGTGCTGCACCGGGGCCAGGTGGAGCACAGGGCAGAAGACTGTGAGGTGGTCATGTTCCGTCACCTGGCAAACTATTACACCCTGTGCGAGCCCGTCTTGACTTTCTACCAACAGAAGAAACTACTGCGAAATGTAGGTAACTCCCCACTGGTCAACCACACATCCCAGGGAGTGAGTCCAGCTTGACCAGCCCAGGGTTGCACTGGGGCCGGCCTTGGTTTCCCAGTGCACTCCGGGGCTTTCCTCCATTGAGCACAGGCTATGCAGAGCTTAAATACCTAAACACAGTACGTAACAGGCTCCAAAACACTGTGAAAACCCCCAAACCCCAGTGCCGTTCCCCTGCAGCTGAAGGCATCCTCGGGGTCACAGTTCATGGTGACCCACCTGGCTCCTGTACTTTTCACTGTAAGATGCAAGGACTCTGACCATGTCCTTGTCCCTGTCAGAACCCTGAGATCCGTTGCCTTCTCTGGCCAGCTGAAGCTCAAATGCAGCACCTTTAGGTGCAGTGGGACGGACATAGGGCCGTTCTTGCCCACCTGTGCTCCTGGACTGGGCCAACGAAGAGCATTTCCCACCCCGACCCATTCCCTTCTTGCTTTGTTGCATGGCCTTGGGGCGGCACCTGGACCTGCAAATCTGGTGTCCCAGATTTATCTGAGGGTGGGGGGGCAGTGTCCCTCCCATGGGACTCACACCTGACCTTTGGGCTCCCCTTTTCTAGATTTTGGCAGAAGCTGCTCCAGAGGACATTTTTGCCAAGTGTTGCTCTGTCATTGAAAGTCTGTGGTGAGCCGGGAGGGGCAGGGGGCTTGGGCTCGCCCCCACCCCAGAGCCTGTACAGGATTCAAGAGGGTGTGGTACCTGAGACATCCACGAGGGGCCCAGGTAGCAGTGCAAGCAAATCCTCCCTATGTCCTTTCAATGGGGTGGGTGGCCAACACACCTGGACAAGGTGAGCTCCTGCTTGGTGCAGTCAGCCTAGCCAGTGGGCCCAGGCCATCACGTTTGGAATTGCTAATGTTAGTGTGAACCATAACCTGAGCTGCCAGCTGTCTGCCTTGGGCCAGACAGGCCGAGTGGCTCCTGGCACCCTCTGCCATTGAGGTGACTCAGGGAGCAGTGGCATAAGCCAGACCTCTACCCCAGGCCTTCAGAACAGCCCAAGGGCAAGCCCAGGACAAGCTGGGCCACTCCTGCAAGGCACAGCCACAGCACAGTGCACAGCCTTGTGGTGATGGCTGCATCCATGGGAACACTTGTCTCCAGAGGCCCTCCTGGAGGGTGCTTTGTCCTCCAAGTTCCCAGAGGGAAAAGCAGGGACAGGAGACTATCTTGCTAGGACTCAGCCACTGTCCCGGTTCCACAGGTGAAGGGCCGTCTTGGGGGACCACACCCTTGGGTTAAACCTTGTTCCTCCTCAAACATAACTGCAGCCAGCATGCAGTTTCTTTCTTTTTTAACAAAAAGCAGTTTATTAAACAAAAAGAAAAAAAAGGGGAGGAAGGATAAGAAAGCACAATGCACCTGCAAAAAACTATTTTATATTTTGGTTTTCTTTAAAAAAAAAACACACACACACAACACAAAGCTTGTAATTTCCAATCACCATTACCATTTTTTTAAAAACATCTACAAAGAACAAACATCTGCTTCAAAACCCTACAGGGAAGAGGAAGGAGAGGGAGACAGACAGACAGCACCCGGCAGACACAGGGAGGTTTTGTTATCATTTATTTGTGAAGTTAAAAACGAGCGATAAAAAGTAAAAACTGCCATACAATATTTTTTGTTTTGTTCTCATTTTGTTTTCAGTTTCAATCTCCTCTTGAACAGATGAAAAGACAAAAGACCAGACCAGTCCTGGGGAGGGGGAGGGGGCGTGCGGCCGAGCTAAGGGAGGAAGAGGAGCAAGAGGAGGAGAGAGAGGCCGGGGTGGGAGGGGTCCTGCAATACAACACCTGGTCCAAGGAATGTTCCAACTCTAACTAAAAAAAAGAAAAAAAGAAAAAGGAAAAAAAGAAAAAAAAAGCAAGAATGACTTTTTTTTTTTCCTTTTTAAAAGTTTATTTTAAAAACAAGAAGAGGGCTACGGGCAGTAGGGAGATAATGAATCACTTTACCCTCAGGCGGTTTCAGGAAGGCTGGGGGGTATAGAGATTTATATATATATATTTATATATCATTTTATAAGTTTTGTTCTGCTCTTTGTTTTTAATTCTTAAATTTTTTTGGCAGAGATTTAACTCTCGCTATCTTCTAAGGCTGGCTCAACGTGAAGTATCCCAATTTGAAAGGAAGAGTATGAGACACACAGAAGGAGCGAGAGAGCGAGAGCCTGGCAGCCTGTGCAGCCGCCTCGGCCACTCACCGCGAGGGCTCCCCGGCACCCCCACGGCGGCCATCGCTCTAGCGCCAAACAAATGAAATATAAAACAAACAAAAAGCCCCAAACAGAACAAAATGGAGAAAAAAAAATAAAGATTTTTCACAGATGAAGAAGTTCACATTCATTCGATTCATTGAGCCTGCGGAGAGGGAAGAGATAGGAATCGGTCACTACGGGGAGGGGGAGCGGGGACTGGGGGTGCAGAGGAGGCTGGAAAGGCTGAACACCCACGCGGGGCGGGAGGGGCCAGGAAGCCGCTCCCAAACCTGCAGCTGGCTCAGGTGGAAGGGAGGGAGGACGGAGGTGAGTGAGTCTAGCCTCACAGACAGGACTCGCCGGAGTCAAGACTGCTCCTTGATGGAGGAGAGAGGAGGACACGGCAGCAAGAGAGAAGCAGAGGCAGAGAGGCACAGGGTGGGGAGGAGCGTCCTGTCTGAAGGCAGGAAGGAAGAGGGGGCGGCTCCCGGCGCATCACAACATCAACAACCAGAGATCACGGTGTCCCCACAACACCCCTGTGAGGTAGGTTGGAAGGTGGCAGCGATCGTCGTGCCCACTTCACAGACAAGACCGGACACAGAGGCGAGCGCGAGAGCGGAGGAGGCGAACGGTACCCCTAACCCTCTCGGCGGGCTCCTGGCTCCCCTCATCCCCGCCAGAACCAGGGCTGCCTGCAACAGTCACTTGGACACAGGATAAAGATCGCAGCTTAAAAAATAAAAGAATAAAAAGAACAAAAACCAAAAAAAGTGATGCAGAGAGGGGGAAAAAATAGACGTTTTCTTCCCAAGTGGCCAGATTTTGAGTGAGTGGGTTAGCAGCCGGGATGGCGACCAACGCGGGTGCTGCTTGCCTGTCCCCCACCCCCAGGACTACCCACCAGTTCACAAGTTCCACCTTTGTGTGATTCGCGCTCCCCCAGCATCGCGACAGCGTTACACAGGAACAAGCGGCTGGCGGAGGGAGGCCTCTTCGTTAACCTCTGGACCCAGCGTGCGCTTCCCGGCGGGCGCGTGGGCACTCCCGGAGACCTCTGCCACACGGCCCCGCTGCAGGCATCAAGGGCACACCCCGCAGGGAAAGGGGTTTCCGGCGCTACCCACTAAGGCAGGATGGACGGTGGCCGGGGGTTGGAAGGAGAAAGGAGGAGGAGGAGGGTGGCAATTCCCACTTGCCTGCTGCTGTCCCTGCTGGGTGGGAGGCGGCTGGGGGCCACCGGGACCAGGAGTCTGTCCGTAGTAAGCGGCCTGCTGTCTGTAATACTCTGCCCAGGCGGCGCTGTAGTCTGGCTGAGATCCTGGGGGTGCTCCGGGGCCCCCTCCAGTGGCCACTTGCGCTGCAGGTGGAGGAGGGTGAGTGGCTGTGGGAGAGCTGCAGCACTTGTCCCCTACAGCCCTGCCCAGCCCTCCCGTGCCAGCTCACCTTGCTTCTTGTAGTACTCCTCCCAGGCCTTTGTGTAGTCTTGCTGCGGGGGTGCTCCGGGCTGCTGGGGCTGCTGGCCTGTGGGGGCCAAATGAGGTCAGAGGCTGCCCTTCCCTAGTGGGACTGGAACCACCCCAGCTGCCCTACAGACTCACCTATCTTTTTGTAATACTCTTCCCAGGCCTTAGTGTAGTCCGATTGGCCAGTGGGCGGGGGCTGCGGAGGCTCCCCCTGAGTGGGTGGAGCAGCAGGGGCCGGGGCGGGGCCCGGGACAGGGCCTGGGGGCTGCTGGTAGTAGTGTGAGTAGTAGGCGGCCCAGGCGGCGTTGGGGTCTGCGGCGGCTGCTGCAGCCTTATCTGCAGGCAAAGGGGGAGTCCAGGCTGAGGAAGGGGGCACAGGAGCCTGACCCCAGCCTTCCCCGGGCAGTCTGCCACTTACTTGGGTCGTGAGGAGCAGGCGGCTGCCATTGGGGATAGGTATTGCCCCAGCCTTGGGGCGGGTACTGGTGAGGAGGGGGGCCACCAGCACTGCAAGACAAGAGAGAACACAGTGAGCTGGGGTGCAGTGGCCACAGCCATCAGCACTGGGCAGGGATGGGCGCAGTCAGCAGGTCAGAGGCCCTGACCACCAGACTCAATAGGGCGTGTGGGCAGAGCACACAACTAGCAAGCCTAACTGTGCTGGTTCAAGGACACACAACAGGGGTCCTCCAGACTCCACACACAGAACATGTGGGCACACGCATGAGGAAGATGCCAAGGCCAGTGGCCAGCCATGCTGCTCCTGCGTGGCATCTGTGAGGCAGGCTGCCCAGGCCTGACAATGAGCCCCAGGGTGTACAACAGGCTCTCAGTGGGAATGGAAGGGCCCGTCGGCAACCCCACGCTCCGAAGCCCGGGAGGCCAAGAGCAGTACTCACTGTGGAGGAGCCCCCGGTGGCCCCTGATTGAAGGGTCCGGGGTTGAAGGGCCCCATGGGGCCAGCAGGGCCTGGTCCCCCAGGGCCTGGTCCAACTGGGCAGAGGGGACCCTGAAAGGAAGCAGCAGGCCAGGTGAGTGGTGGGTGGGAGACAGTACAGACCCACACTCACAGATCCCCTCCTGGAGCCCACCTCGATCTTCTCCTCAATAAGCTGCTTGGCATGGTCTATCTGTTGGGGTGAGCCCCGGATGATGAACAGTTTGAAGTTGGGGTCCCCATTGGGCGGCAGCTGCCGAGAAATCTCTACAAAGGCGCCTGTCTGCTGGTTTATGGCTTTCACATTCTCGCCGCCTGTGGAGAGCCAGAGCCAGTCAAATTGGGTGGGTAGGGCATGGGGCAGGGCATAGAGTGGGGTGGAGGGTATGCAGAGCTACTCACCTCTGCCAATGACCAGCCCACATTTGTGGGTGGGAATGGAGAAGGTCATCTCCCCACCAGGAGGGCCCCAGCTGCCTTGGCCTCGTCCTCGGCCCCGGCCTCCAGGGGGCATGCCAGGGCCCCCAGGAGGACCCGGAGGACCACTCTGCCAGACAGGGAGGAGGAGGAGGAGGATGAACCAGGAAGTCTGCCTGGTCCTAAACTCTGCTGGGGTGGCCAGGCCAGCCTACCTAGCCTCCTCAGCCCACTCAGTACCCTCAAGCCACCTACCCTGAGGCTCTGGAGGAGATCATTGATAATCCGGGCAGCATGCTCACATCTGTCTGGGGGACCCATGATGTGAGCGATCTTTTCAGGTCCTGTCCCGTCATCTGAGGCCAGCACCAAGAGAGCAGAGAGACTGATTTAAAAGAAAAGCAAAACTCCAAACCCCTGCAACACTGCCTTTTCAGGGCAGACACCATGCCAAGCCAAACATCTGTAAGGTCTCAAAAGTGCTACCCCCAAACCCTGCTTCCTCTAGGCCTGGGAAAGAGGCAGAGCCACACTCCCAAGGTAGAAGCCAGGGTGTTAGCTGAGCGGTTTTACAGTATAATCTCTTAAAAAACAATGCAGGGAGGTCCCTCTGCCCATGTTGAGGGTGGCAAAACATAGGGTAGTCATCTGGCCCAGTCGCCTGGATATCCCAGGCTGCCCTGGGTGGATCTGATGGATATAGGAAATCATATTTCCATGGAAAAACCACACACAGCCAACTCACATAGCTGTTTCTAGAGGAGGGAGGAGATAAAGTATGTCTTGATGGCTGGACCAGGAGCAAGAAGGCCCTCCCAAGGGCTAAAGCCTAACCACACTGCCATGCTGCCTCCCAGGGAAGGCAACTGGCAGGCTTAGAGCAGGGGTGTGACTGGTGGTCACAGGCCCCTGACTGATCCTAAGAGGACAGTCCACCAACCCACCCACACCAGTGCCAGGCTCAGCCCTGACCTTGCTTGAACTGTATCCGCACACCGGCATCATTCTGGATCTTCTTGATCATTTCTCCACTCCGGCCAATGACCACCCCAACGGAATGCCTAGGCACAGGCACCTGAGAGGGCAGGAGATACAGGGGTCAGCCCAGCTCCCTCTCCTGCAGCTCTCTCACCCTCTATCTCCTAGGGTGTTCTTTTTTTTTTTTTTAATTTTTTTTTTTTTTTAGTTGTTGATAGATACAATGTCTTTATTTTATTGCTTTGTATGTGGTGCCGAGAATCGAACCCAGGGCCTCACGCATGCGAGGCAAGCGCTCTACCGCTGAGCTACAATCCCAGCCCTCCTAGGGTGTTCTTGCACTCACGTCGATTCCTCCACCAATCCGGGACCCATACTCATTTCGATCCCCAAAGCCTCCTTGGTCACGTTCTCGGAGGATGTCCATCACCATCTCACAAGCTTGCTGTAAACATAAGGAGAACAGACAGAATGGGTAAACCGTTTCCCACAGTTCCTGCCCTCCCAGGCTCTCAGTCATAGTGGAGGCCCCACAAGTCTCTGTGGAACCCAGCACAACACCCCACAGAGCTCCTGATCTGCCACCCTAACGGGCAGGCATCACCAGTAGCCTAGTCTTCCAGATAAGGAAACGGAAGGCCAGAGTTGAGGCCACTTGTTGAAGTAGCTCAGCACAAGAACAGGTGAAGGCTGACCTCAAAGCTGGTATTCTTGAGAACCTCTCCACATTGCACCCATCTACACAAGTCCCCAAGAATGCAGAACCTGCCACCAGCCTGCCTGCCCCTCAGCTCTCCAGAGCCCAGCGCACCCCAGGGAATCCTCACCTGCACTTTGTAAGGATCCCCAATGATACGGAGGGGCTTGTCCACATTCGTATTCTGGGAACCATCCTGAATTAAGATCATCTTCACTCCAGCACGTTCCTTGACAAGCAATGGTAACTGTTAGTGCAACTCTCTGGAGCTGGATGGGGTGGAGAGGCCCCATGCACAAGAGGAAACCAAGGTGCCTATTCTTGGTGCTGCCCCTCACCTGTAGCTGCTTAATTGTCTCCCCGCCTTTGCCGATGACCAGGCCGGCTTTGCCTGCAGGGATCATGATCTCCTGCACAGTGCCATTCTGGCCCCCATTGGCATTGTCGTGGAACTGTCCTGGGGGACCCCCACGACCCCGAGACACAATGTCATCCAGCATCATCTTTGCTTTCCTAGGGAGGAGAAAAATGGTGCTCTCTCTTAAAAATAAGGGTACTGGCCAGATGCCCCACTCAGCCTAAAGGCGAGGTGACCCCAGTGAGTTTATCTGATAGATAACCGAAAGAGGCGAGCACTGGGAATGTTCAGGCTCGTAGCTTTCCCAGATGTCTGGATTCTGGGGAATCGACCTATCAATATGTCAATACAGCTCTCTAGAGGGCAGGAGAGGAAGACACGTGTGGGTGTTACCCTCAACTTCACTGCAGCAAGGGCCAATCAGAGACTTACTGGACAGACTCAGGAGCTCCTGTCAGGGACACACTGCGCTCAGGTAGGCCACCACTGTCTGGAGAGAAGAGGAAATGGGGTCAGCACCCTCCTGGGCCTGAGGGCACAGAAAGACCTGCCATGGAGATGAGGACACTCCCAGAACCACCTGCGGCCACTTGTCACCACTCCCCAGCCTGACAAATCAATTTACCTCCCCACAAATGCCTGGAAGCTTACTCCATTCAAGACCAAGGTCAGGAAGCTAACGTCCAATAAAGCAAACAATTTTAAGAGGAAAAGATGTGGAGGGAAAGGCAGATTCCAGAAGGCCCCAAACACATGCCTTGCTCCCACTACCACGGAGGATCCCACCAGCCTCAACAGTCAGTGCACTTCACAAGAGAATCCTCAGAGAGCCCCAGCCAAGCAGGCGTTCTGTAGCGCAGGAACCCAAGGTTCACAAGCAAATGACTTGTCTAAGGTCAGATGCAGAGTCAGAACTGGAACTTAAACCCAGGCCTGACCCCAAATGGCTATTCTAATACTCCACACTGCTTCATGTACCCATCCTGTAGTTACTCTCAGGAGACAATCTAAAACAACGGTTAAGCGCATACTGCCTGAAGAGAGGCACCTGTGCCTGATCCCACACTTTCACCTCAACCCACCCTTAGCCAGTTATTACAGGGACAGAAAAAAGTTGCAGCTATGCTGGGTGGTGCTACGCTGGTTGCAATACTGCACTGGGCCCAGCATGTAGGAAGCACTAATAAATTTCAGCCCAGCTCACTGCTACAGGGCGCCAGAAAGATAGAGTTTGATAAAGAGCAGAGGCCAAGCCAGCCCCAGCCTGCATTCCAGCAGGAAGCTGGTTCTCCGTACCTGGAGAGATCTGTACTTTGCAGCCTGAATCTTGCTGGATTTTGTTAATTTGTTCGCCTCCTCTGCCAATAACTAGGTGGAAAGAAAAGAAAAAAGCAGGAATTGAGCCAGGCACGGTGGCTCACGCTTGTAATCCCAGCACTTTGGGAGGCTGAGACAGGAGAATTGTGAGTTCAAAGCCAGCCTCAGCAATGGCGAGGCGCTAAGCAACTCAGTGAGATCCTGTCTCTACATAAAACACAAAATAGGGCTGGGGATGTGGCTCAGTGGCGAGTACTCCTGAGTTCAATCCCTGGTACCAAAAAAAAAAAAAAGAAAAGAAAGAAAAGCAGGAATTGGCTGAGGGAGCCCAGAACTAAGCATATTTGGTTGGGGGTTCCTGGCCACCAGGCCCCTCTGCCAGCAAGGGAGTGGGCAGCCATTCCTGGAGCATCCAACCCCATCCTCCCTGCCCAGAGGAGGAAGAAAGGAGAAATAAGAGCAGGAAAGGGCTCTCTCTCTCTGACGAGGAGTTCTGGGCTGGTAGCGGGGTTCAGAACACCGCCCCTCACCACAGTGACCCACACTCACTTAGGCCCACCATGCCGTCTGGGACCCTGTACTCTTCTGTCATTGAAGTCCTGAAAAGAGAGAACTAAAGGTCAAGCCTTGAAAGGGAGGAGGAGGATGGGAGACTAAGAGTCTTCTGGAGAAAAGGCCCTGGGAACCTGAAGCCACAGATGGCCCTGCCTCTGGGGACCCTTAATATTTCTTGTTACAGACCCTACTTCCTATATCCTGGGGACCAAGATGCCTCAGGTCTGAACAGACAACAGACAGGGTTCCCTCTCCTCACAGCAGGCCACACAACCTCTGCAGGTCTTGGTGTCCCCTCACTGCCTCAGAAAGAGAGCATACACTTAGTTGCTTCTATAACAAGTTGACTCCAATTACAAAGATTGTACATCCTGTTTTCATTTCATTTTCCTAGTAAGTGGTTTTCACTGTATTCTACAAAACCGTGGCCCTTCCCCAGTAACCTCCGTCAGAGTCACCTAATCTATCCGAAATGGCAAAAATGTAGCAAAGACCCTCAGTCTTGGCTGATGCTCAGTGGAATAAGTGCCTACATAAGACTGAAGCCTGTGCTTCTGATCATCTGCAGCTCAGGGGAGGAAGCAGGGGGCAGAGCCTACCCTTCACCACCAGCTGCCACTACAACTGCCCTCCCTATGGGGCTGAGGCATGGACGCAGCTCCCTGCCTTCCCTCTGCTGGGCACCCGCTGGCCCACCAGCAACAGAGCACCCTGAAGGGCACAGGCCTGACAGAACCCTCCCAAGTCAGTGCAAATGGCCAGGGACGACTGAGAGGCCAACCTGTTCTGTGTCAGGACTTACCTCGGGGGAGGATGGATGGGTCCAAGTTGAGAACTGATGGCTGCAGAGAGAAATCCCAAAGGAGAAACTGGCTTAGTTCTTCTTCATGCACCACACACGGCCACCCCAAGGTACCCCTGCCCACATAGGGACGATCAGTGCTTATCACAGTGGCTCTGCATCTGCTCATGCATCTGATGGCTCTGCAGTCCTTCTCCACAAAAACACACGTAGTTGCTTTATTTTTCTTTTTTTAAAAAGACTTTCTGGTTGATAAACTTACTCATTTCTTGTGGTGCTGGGGGTTGAACCTAGGGCCTCATGCAGGCCAGGCAAGTGCTTTACCACTGAGCTACATTCCTAGGCTCCAAAAACAGGGACGACCTCTACAGGCAATGAACCCACATGTAAATTTTTTGGCCTCAATTTTAGGGGGTTATGGGATCCCTAGAGCTCTCAGGTCCCCCATACATGAACATCATGAGCCCTCCATAAAAGCTGCCACTTGCTCAGTCCTTATAGCTCCTGACTTCCCCAAACCCTAAGATCCTAAAGCTGCCCTGTGCCTACATCACCCATGGACTTACAGTCTCCCTGGGAAGCCAGCTTCTTGCTCTCCGGCTGATCTGTGGAAGAGAGGATGTCAGATACAGCACCCACCCACTTAAGACTGCCTAGACCTGATGCCAATACCACATGTCCCGGGCAAACAACCCCCCTGCCCTAATGAGGGCTGAGACAGGAAGAAACAAGAGGCCAGCCCTAAGGTGGGACAGGGCATGGGGGGGACACTTCTCAGTCCCACCACGAACACCCAGAGTGAAAGAGCCCTTGTAACTAGTGAACAACAATGGCAGCACCCAAATCCTTCTGGAGCAGCAGGGTTTGTGGTACAAGCAGAGTCGATCAGGAGTCGAACACTGGCTGCTTCTGTGGTAATGCTGCCATGCCTTAGGGTGGCCCAACTTACATCAAGCCCCTCATTCCCCCAGCTCCCTCAAGGGAAAGAATGATCTTGGGAACCTACAACTTCACTCTAGCCACAATCAATGTACCCTCCTCTCAGCCACCTGATATCTCAGGATGGCAGACTGAACAAAAAGAATTAACAAAGCTGGGAAGGCTGAGGTTTTAAAAGACAGAATAGCAGTGGTCTCTCCCCCACCCCCACTCTGAACTCCACTCAAACAAAAGCACTCCTCTCTGCCCTCAGCCCTTCCTCCCAAACGAAAAGCAGCCAGTGGGAGTTACCTCCATCTTCCAACTGTCTCTTTTGGCCCCCAAAACCAAAATCAGGAGTGCTGTTATTCACAGTTGTAGCAGCATCGCCTCCAATTTTGGCTGCAATCTAGAAATAAAATAAGAATCACAGAAGAATTACTACCTGAAACAACGCTCCGTGGCACCAATACTTCTTAAAACACTTCAGGTATTGCTGTTTAGTGGGGAGCAGCCCTCCTGACTTTGGGAAGGGCCTGCGGGTGCAGATGTCCTGGATGAAATTTTAAGCAAAGGCATCCAAGTTTTCACAAGGTATCTAGGAATTTGAAAATCTCCCCTTTCCTCTCAACAGGATTTGTGCCTAACTTGTTGGCAGGAAGGTTGCAACTGATGCTGGCTCCATTCTAAGGAGTGAAAGGACAATCGATCAGGTCAGGTCAGGGAGGATCCTGGGGTCGCCTGCATGAGCAAGAGTTCTCAGACACTTCCTCATGCAGGTGGCCCTGGTGCAGAGCTAGAGTGTGTGACCTAAGCCAGGTTCCTCAACACCGAGGAGGGAGTGCAACTTTTCTTTATCTCCCTCATCCTCAAAATCCTTGCAAGAATGTACTTAACAAATCTGAAGGAAGCATTTAGCTTCAAGGCACCTGAAACCCTCATGTGACCAAAACAAAAGACCCTTCTGGAATACAGGTTACATATTAGACACATGAAGATCAACTTCAAGTAAGCCCTAATCCAACAACTAACTTATGACCACAGTCTTGTTTACAGTTTAGAAATCCAAACCCTGAGTTCAACTCTTAAAAATAACAACAACAAAAAACCTACCTTGTGCCAAAGCTCTTGGGATGCTTATAATGGGGCTGTATGTTTATCACCCCAACTGACAGCATCAACTCCCCCAGTTAAAGCTGCCTCAAGACACATTTGTTGGGAGGTACAACCAGATCAAATGCACCAAGAATTTTAAGAACCTACCCCACTCCCAAAGTGAGGAAGCCTGAGACCACACCTGGAGAGATGGTAGGAGTCCACCTAACGGGTCCTCCCATCTTGGGAGGAGCCAGTTCTCAGCCCCAGGCATTAGGACAACCCCTGAGAAATCTCAATGGGCACGAGCAGGGAGCCAGCCTGCTTCCTGAAAGGGCAGAGAAATCCTCCCATTCTAAGGGCCTCCACCCCTCCAGGAGGGGGGAGGTCAAGTCACACCAACATGTGACACCTCCATGTTGTCATCGCACCTCAAAACAGCCACGGGACCCTCCCCACTTTCCCAGAGACAGACCAGACTTTCCAACTATCCAAAACATCAAAGGGCTCTAATGTTCACCTTCCCCATTTCACCCAAATGCTCAGCCACTCCAGTCACAAAAGTGTCCACACTCAGGAGAAAGGACTTCCCCCTAACCAACTCCTTTCTTCCTTGGGAAGGGGCAGAAACGGGGCTGGGTTTGGAGTGAACAGGGCCCTTTGCCCCGATGAGGAGTGGGGCCTTGAGCAAGACCCTTCACCCGGGAAGGTGGGCCTTTGGCCTCCAGGAGAGTGGAACATGCTTCCGTGTGTTCTAAGGGGGAGTCCCAAAGTGAGTTCCACGGCTCTTGGGCCCCCTGCACACCCAGGAGCCGCTCGTGGTGACCCCCAGTACGCCCCTACCCCCTGCTGTGGGGGTCACCCGCGAAGAACCCACTGTAGGCGCAGAGAAGGGCCAGGCCCCCAGCCTGCCGCCCACGTGACCCCGCGGCGGCCCCGGCCCCCACCACCGGCGACCCCGCGCGCGCGCACGTGACCCCCGCCCCCTCCCCCGCCCTCGCGCGCGCGCCCCTCAGGCCCGCGGCCTCCTCACCTGGCGGGCCCGCTGCACGGCGTCGGCGAAGGCGTCCTTGCGGATCCCCGGGCCGCCCCCACCCGGCGGCTGCGAGGGGCCCCCGGCCGAACCTCCGCCCGGGCCGCCGCCACCCGGGCCGCCGCCGCCCCGGTCCCCCGCACCCGGCGGGCCCGGTGGAGGGCCTCCCCCGGCGCCCCCGGCTCCTCCGCCTCCGCCGGCAGGCGGCGGCGGCCCGGGCGGGGGTCCTCCAGTGCTGTAGTCCGACATGGCGCGGCGGGGCCGGGCCTGGCGCGGAGGCTGAAGCTGAGGAGGAGGCGGCGGCGGCGGCGGCTCAACGCGGGAACAAGGCCTCGCTCCACACGGCCGCGGAGCACTCTGGGAACCCAGCGGCTGGGAAGACGAAGAGCGGGGAGAGAGTCGCCCCCTCCCGCCGGCGGCGTGACGGACGGCGTGTTCAGGCCAATGAGAGGTACCCCTGGCTCGCCGCACACCAATCGCGGAAACCAGAGGATAGGCGCCAATCGGAGTGCTGTGAGAGACATTGGGCGGGAGGTTCTGAGTGAGTGACAGCTGTAGGAGGCAATGGGCTGTGGAACCCCGGCGCTGGGCGGGCAAATCGATGCGATCCAACTAGGCCGGAAGCCCAATGAAACGTGAGTTCCAGATTCGCGGAGGCGGCTTCGGAATTAGATTGATGGCTCCAAAGAGTCACGTGGGCTGGAAGGAGGGGCTTAGCGAAAGACCTCTTTGGACGGACAGGGCGGGTGTTCAGCGTGACAGTCGTGCAGGCAAGCCAATGAATACACGTGGGAGGAGGTGCTTATAAAGTTTGACAGTCAATTTAATCCAATTCCTGACGATTTCTGGGTGACGAAATTGGATTTGGACTTGCTTTTCTTGTTAACCAGAATCCTTTTCCAGGGCTGATATCTAAACCAATGGCTGAGTGACCGGGGCGGGCGTTAGGTGACTGGCACTGGTCTGGACAAATGGCAAGGAAGAAAGTAAAATTGTCCAGTTTTGGTGGGAGCCAGTGGAAGTGCAGCTGCGTTGGGGCGGAGCTTTCACCACACCGCGAGAGGGGATTAGCGGGAGCTGCAGTGAATGGCAGCCAACGTGGGCGGTGGTGACCGGCTGCTGGTACTCGGGCCTGACGTGTAGGTTAGTGCCCCAGGGGCCTTGCTGGATAGGCCTGGCACGTGGCTTGGTTGAAGCCTTGCAGATTGGATGCTTCTGCGAGTGAAGTTGCTTGAGACATGAGGGAACCCAGGGGTCCACTGCACCCCTTCTCTCTCGACCCAGTACTGAAAAGGCCAACTTCTTTGCCCGACATTATTCCCTCCTAGGATCGAGGGTTCCTAGCTCCAAATTCCACCGTCCCTCCTCCCTTCCTATAAGGGATCCGAGCCTGTTGCTACCATCCCGGACCCAAAGATCCCAAGTATTACCAGACACGTCCAGCAGAAACTCTCTTTTTATTCCTGGTTGTCTGCACATCACCTTTTAGCCCTGGAGCCAGGACGAGCCAGCAGAAGCCAGACTGGAGTCCAAACTCAGGTCTCAGGCTATACCCTACGGAGGGAGACCCCACAGTCTTCTGACCCAAGCCCCCAGCTGGCTTTTGCAACCCAAAACAGCCCCAGGGCCTGAGCCTGGACTGCTCCTTGGGACCCAGGGACACTGGGTCTTCCAGTGTCCTTCCTGCCCTCCTTGTATGTCATCTAGCTGACGACCTATACACTCAGGGTTTTCTTCATGGCCTCATATACCACATAGCTGATGCCACCCGCCGGCAACACCTTCAGCAACGTGGGGGTCATGCCTCGGTATAGCCCCGGCCAGCCCTGCTGGGCCAAGATCCGCCGAAAGACGCCACGCATGGTGGGGTTTGAACCTTCCACGGTGTCTGTGGGGACAAAGGCAGGCTTAGGGCTGGGTCTGACTTGGGAGGTCTTTTGGGGGGGTCTTTGTTTTGGGAACCAGCATGGGAGTCTGCGTCACATTTCGGGGAGTTATTTAGAAGGGGGTCATTTAGGAGAGGGATGTTTTAGTGATTTTTAAAGGGTTAATTTGAGGACTGGGATTGGATTGGAGGGTGAATACAAGAAGTCTTGGTAGGTTCAGGGGTCAGAAGAGGTGGCCAGAATCAAATATGGAGAGTTTGGGATGATAAGAAAATTCAGAGACCTGGGGTAAGTCAGGGAAGGGGCATTTGTGGTGGTCACTAGGGCCAGGCTGACCTTGTGCCTGCATCCGCGTGCGCACCAAAGTCAGTGGGTAACTGGCCATCTGGCCACATGTTGTAGACAGTGTTACAGATGACAGACTGACCAAGCCACTGGGGTCCTCCATGTCCCTCCCTGACTTCAGCCATAAGCACCGGAGCATCTGCAAAATAAGAGGGAAAGAGCACTATTCATAAGAGCCAAGATATGGAATCAAGCAAGGTGTCCACTGAGAGGTAAATGAAAATGTATATATGCTCAATGGAATATTATTCAGCCATAAAAAAGAATGAAGTCCTATCATTTGCAGCAACTTGGAACTGGAAGACATCATATTAAGTAAGCCAAACATAGACAAATACCACATGTTCTCACATATGGAAGCTAAATTAATTGATCTGATAGAAATAGATAGTAGAATAGTAGTTACCAAAGGTTGGGAAGTGGGAAGGGGGAGGAGGATGGAGACAGGACAATTACTAGGTAACGGGTGCAGCTGGACAGGAGGAATAACTTCTATTCAAAATAGCAGTTAGAGGGCTGGCATGGTGGCTCAGTAGTAGAGCACTTGTCTAGCATGGGTGAGGCACTGGGTTTGATCCTCAACACCACATAAAAATAAATAAAATAAAAGTTAAAAATGCTTTAAAAAATCATCAAAAAACCCCCAAAAAACAAAATAGCAATTACAGCTGGGCGTGGTGGTGCATGCCTGTTATCCCAGCAGCTCAGGAGGCTGAGCAGGAGCATGGCAGGTTCAAAGCCAGCCTCAGCAACTTAGCGAGGCTGTAAGCAACCTAGCGAGACCTTGTCTCAAAATCAAAAAATAAAAAAGGGCTGGGGATGTGGCTGAGTGGTTAAATGCCCTTGGGTTCAATACTTGGTACTCCCCAAAAAAGCAGTTAGAGAGGATGCTCAGTGTTCCCAACACAAAGCAATGATAGCTATGTCAGTTACCCTTATCTGATCATTGCACATTGTATACATATGTTAGAATATCATACCAGACCCCATAAATATGCACGATTATGTGTCAGTTTAAAAATACTAATAAAGAGAGCAAGGACAAAGAGCGACCTCATGATGGGCCTGGGCTCAGGCCAGGCCCACCTCCTCCTCTGTGGACCCACACCTCGTAGACGGCCAGGTCAGTGCAGGCGTAGGGGATGATGCCCAGCATGTTGGGCAGGTAGCCACGGTAAAGGGCACGGGTGCCATCCCGCTCCAAGATCTGCCTGGCGCAGTCCAGCAGCCCTTTGTACTGACCCGTGCGGCGCAGGGTCAGCCTTGTCTTCAGCACCTGGGGAGAGTGGGGAGGGAGGTAGTGCATGGGATTTGATTCTATTTGTGGCCCTCAACAGTAGCCATTGTCCCCGCTCCACAAGGAGGAGGCTGAGGCCAGGAGTGCGACGAGCTGGGTCAGAACCCAGCTCTGTCATGTTCCCTGCTGTGCCAGCTCCCTGAATTTCGGGTTCAGAAGCTCATGTGGTGACGATGCGAAGAGGGTGAGGAAAGTAACATGAGCTAGGTGAGGCCTGTGCCAGCCAGTGCTGCACCATGGGCATGTTGGCCCCGGGGCCAGATTCACCAATTTGTAGAACCAGAAGTTGGAATTGTTTTTTTGGTACCAGGGATTGAACTCAGGGGCACTCGACCACTGAGCCACATCCCCAGCCTATTTTGTGTTTTATTTAGAGACAGGGTCTCACTGAGTTGCTTAGCGCCTCGCCGTTGCTGAGGCTGGCTTTGAACTCTATCCTCCTGCCTCAGCCTCCCCACCTGTTGGGATTACAGGCGCCACCATGCCTGGCTAGAAGTTGGAATTTTTACAAAATACTGCACTATCAAAGTACCTGATGCTACAGTTCTGCAAAAGATAGACAACTAGTATAGCAGGAAATGTCCTGAGGTGGTCCCTAGGATGGTTGGGTATGGTTTGAGCACTCCCAGGGCATCTGTGCTGATATTTAACCACTACTGTGAGGTATTAAGAGGGTGGGAACATTGAATCCAAACATGACATTTAGAGGTGGGACCTGTGGGAGATGGTTAGAATAGGTGAGGTCATCAGGATGGGCCCATGAGTGAATTTCGGTGGCTTCATAAGAAGGGCATGGTGGCACATTCCTGTAATCCCAGTGGCTCAGGAGGCTGAGGCAGGTGGATCACAAGTTCAAAGCTAGCCTCAGGAGCTTAGTGAGGTCTTATGCAATTTAGTGAGACCCTATCTTTAAGTAAAATGTTATAAAGGGCTGTAAAAAAGGGGATGTGACTCAGGGTTAAGTGTCCCCGAGTTCAATCCCTGGTACTAAAAAAAAAGAAGAGGGAGAGACACCAGGACACCCACATGTGTGCTCCCTGGCTTGCACTGTGTGATGCCCTGGGCACATAATGACTGCCAGGGATGTGAAGGTGATCTGTCTGTGATATGTGCCACCCCTTGGTTGCCAGGATTCAGCTGATCCGCCTGGCAAGGTGGGTGTGCCCTTACTCTCTCACTGCTCTGTGTGTCCCTCCTGAAGCTGTGCACTGGGGTCGAGGACGACCTTCCCTGATCGAGAACCAGCACCTAGCCCTAGCTTTTTCAAATAGCTGTGTTCCCTGCGTGAACCAGGCAGGCTCTCAAAGTCCAAGGCTGCTAGCAAGAAGGCCATCACCAGCTGGGCGCGATGGCGCAAGCCTGTAATCCCAGCACTTAGGGAGGCTGAGACAGGAGAATCGTGAGTTCAAAGCCAGCCTCAGCAATGGCGAGGCACTAAGCAACTCAGTGAGACCCTGTCTCCACATAAATAGGGCTGAGGATGTGGCTCAGTGGTCAAGTGCCACTGAGTTCAATCTCCAGTACCAAAAAAAAAAAAAAAAAAAGGCCATCACTCCCTATTGGAACTTTTGGACCTCCAGAATAGTGAGCTATATAAACCTTTTTTCCTTATAAAGTTACCCAGCTTCAGGTGTCTTATCTTACTGATGAACACCTCATGAATGTGCTCCTCAATTCCTGCCACTCTGGACATGCCCTATGTGACACTCCCCACCTGGGGCACAGGCCTCTGACTATGACAGGATTTTGCTCCTCTGACTAGGTTATGGTATAAGGCAAAGGTGAAGGGATTTTGTTCATATAATTTATCAACTTTAAGGTAATCAAAAGAAATTTTCTGGAGTAGCCTCACCTGATCAGATGAGTGCCTTCAGCGAGTGTCTGTTGTCCAAGACAAGAAACCAAAGATTGGAAGCACTCATGTGGTTTTTTTTGTTTGGCTACTGTGGATTGAACCCGTGGATTCCACTGTGCTAGGCGAGTGCCCTGCCCCCAGCCGCTTCTCTTGGTTGCAAAGCAGAAAATCTGCCTCTGTGTGGAGAGGGAGACCTGGCAGGGAGAGCCACCTGGCAAGCTGCTGAGGACCTCAGTCCTGCAGCCAGGGTGCTTTGGTTTGGATGTGGTTTGAATGTGTCCCTAAGTGTTCATGCATTGGGAGCTTAGTCCTCAGAGGGGCACATTGACAGGTGGTGGGACCTGTAAGCCATAGGGCCCAGGGGCAGGCGGTTTGATCAGTGAGGATGCTGTGCTTGGGATTGATGGGGTTCCTGTGGAACCCTAGTCAATTCTCAAGAGGAGGATGGGCCCGCCTGCCCTCTGGCTCCTGCCTCACCACCTCACCGAGCACCCTCTCCACAAGGCTGTTTGCCATGTGACTCAGCCAAAGGGGCTGTTTTGCCCCAAAGGTCCATGTATTAAAGGCTTGGTCCCCAGGGCAGGGCAGTTAGGGAGCTTTCAGGAAGTGGGGCCTAGTGGAGGTCCTTAGGCAGCTGTGATGTGCCCCGAGGGTGGCATCCTGGCCACCTTCTGCCTTGAGGTGGGCAGTTTGCTTGCCTTGTGCTCCCTGCTCTCCACAGGGGGCCTAAAGCAGTGGGTCACCCGATCATGGACTGAACCTCTGAATTGTGAACCAAAACAACTCTCTCCCCCTGGTCTCTTTGTGGTACCCATATGGAACCTGGGGCCTCACCTATGCTAGGCAAGTGCTGTACAACTTTTCTCTTTATAAATGATCTCAGGTGTTTTTTTTAAGTTTTTTTTTAGTCATTGATGGATCTTTATTATTTATTCATTTATTATTTATATGTGGTGCTGGGGATCGAACCCAGTACCTCATGCATGCTAGGCAAGCGCTCTACCACTGAGCTACAGCCCCAGCCCTCAGGTATTTTTTTTTTAGTTGGACACAAATATCTTTTTTTTTGGTACTGGGGGTTGAACTCAGGGCATTCGACCACTGAGCCACATCCCCAGCTCTATTTTGTGTTTTTTATGTAGAGACAGGGTCTCACTGAGTTGCTTAGTGCCTCGCCATTGCTGAGGCTGGCTTTGAACTCGCGATTCTCCTGTCTCAGCCTCCCTAAGTGCTGGGATTACAAGTGTGAGCCACCGCGCCCAGCTGGACACAAATATCTTTATTTTATTTATTTATTTTTATGTGGTACCGAGGATCAAACCCAGTGTCTCACGCATGCGAGGCAAGCGCTCTTCCACTGAGCTACAATCCCAGCCCTTCAGGTATTTTATTAAATCAACAGAAAGCTGACTGACACAGGAGCCCTCACCAGCACCAAGCTGATGCCAGCACCATGCTCTTGAATCTCCAATGCTGCGAGCTGAATAAACCTCTTCTCTTTGTCTGTCCCCTAAGCCTCAGGTATTTTGTCATAGCAACAGAAAACAGGCTGATATAGTAAAGAACTGAATCCTGCCTGGCACAGTGACACACACCTATAATCCCTGCTAGTCAGGAGCCTGAAGCAGGAAAATCACAAGTCCAAAGCTAGCCTGAGCAACTTAGCAAGACCTTGTTCTTATTTTTTTTTAAAAAAGGGTGTGAAGTATAGCTCAGTGGTGGAATGCTCCTGGGTTCAATCCCCAGTACTGAAAAAGAAATGGGAGTGGAAGAAGAAAGAAAGAAATCCTGCTAACAAGCTTGGAAGAGGGCCTGAGCACAGATGAGTTTTCTTTGTAGCCCCGTGGACACCTTGATTTCTACCTGATGAGACCTTAAGCAGAAGACCCAACTAACTGGTGCCAGATACAACCCACAGAAACAGAAATCATTGTTGTTATTATTTTTTGGTACTGGAGATTGAACTCAGGGGCACTCGGGCACTGAGCCACATCCCCAGCCCTATTTTGTGTTTTATGTAGAGACAGGGTCTCACTGAGTTGCTTAGCGCCTCGCCGTTGCTGAGGCTGGCTTTGAACTCGCGATCCTCCTGCCTCAGCCTCCCTAAGTGCTGGGATGACAGGCTTGCGCCACCGCGCCGGCTTCATTGTTGTCATCTTAAACTGCTGTTTGTAGCAATTTGTTACAAAGCCATAGGAAACTAATATGCTTAGGAAATAACAGGAGCTACAGGAGGACAACTTTAAGATGCCCAAAAAGGACGTTCTGAGCGATGTGAATGAATGGAATGTTGCTGGCTACTGTTAAGGTTCAGTATGGTTTGTCCCCTTGAAACTCAGGTTGAAATTTAATTGCCAGTGTGATTGGATTAAGAGGTGGTGAGGAGGCCGAGAGGTGACTGGTTGTTTAGAGGACTGAATGGAGTCCTGTTGGGACTGATTAGTTACTGAATTGTTAGCTGGGTGCGGTGGTGCATGCCTATCATTCCAGTGACTGGGAGGCTGAGTTAGGATGGCAAGTTCCAGGCCAGCCTCAGTAACTTAGCAAGACCCTGTCTCAATAAAATAAAAGGGATTGGGGATGTGGCTCAGTGGTAGAGCACCCTGGGGTTCAATCCCCAGTCATTTCCAACTGACATTGACTAACAATTCAAACATTCAAGCTCACAATAAGCTTCAAACCACAAAAAAAGTGAGTTGTTCTATGGCTCTTGTGTTTTGCCCACTGGCCCTGCTGCTTTTTTTCCATGTTACATACAGTGCATCAGGAGGCCCTCACCAGATGTAGCCACTAGATCTTGAACTTCCAACCTCCAGAACCATGAGCCAAAACAAATCGCTATTCTTCACAAATTGTCCTGTCTCAGGCATTCCGGCATAGCAACAGAAGCCAGACCAAGGCAAATTGGCAGATTCACTCTCTGAGCTTATGTATGAATCAAACATCATTCCATGAAAAAACAAATACCACAGGGTTTTATTTACCCAGACAGATTCCAAAGTTTGTATGGGAACATCAACATGGGAAAAAGCCATACTGATACTGATAAAGAGCAGAGAAGGGAGATGATACAACATGCCACCACATCTCCAAAATAAAGCATTGAAGGCACAGCTGTGTTGGGGTCAAAAGATGAGTGTGGCCAGGAATTGGGTAGGGGAGAGGGACACCTAGGTACAGAGCAGGAGCTCTTTTTAGGGCGGTGCACACATCCTTGTGCATTTGTCAAACTCCTTAGAACTGTAAAGCACAGACAGCTGCCCCTAAGGTGAAGGATGGGCTTTGTGAAGGATGGGCTTTTGTTACAATAATGTATCAGGGTGGGTTCATTCATTGTAACAATTAGCCACCCCAGAGCAAGATGTTAAACAGGGAGGAAACTGCGAAAGTGGGGGAGGGAGGTGTATGTGGACTCTAGTTTCTGCTCCATTTTTTGAAAACCTAAAACTGCTTTAAAAATAGTCTGTTTATAAAAAAAAAAAGAGACAATAGTATATGAACAGACACCAGAGCAACAAGAAGAGAAAGACCAGAAATAACTCCAAGTATATATAGGAATTTAGTAAATGACAAAAGTTGCATCTTGAGCCGGGCGCGGTGGCTCAAGCCTGTAATCCCAGCACTTAGGGAGGCTGAGACAGGAGAATCGCGAGTTCAAAGCCAGCCTCAGCAATGGCGAGGCACTAAGCAACTCAGTGAGACCCTGTCTCTACATAAAACACAAAATAGGGCTGGGGATGTGGCTCAGTGGTCGAGTGCCCCTGAGTTCAATCCTCAGTACCAAAAAAAAAAAAAAAAAAAGTTGCATCTTGGCTCTTTGGGGATAAAGAATGCACCACCCAGTAAATGGTGTTGAAATGACTGGGTAGCTGATGCTTCACTCACATCAAGAGAAAAAGGAAAGCCTCCTGCGGTGGCCACACCTGTAATCCTGGAGACAGAGAGAGGATCCAAGTTCAAGGCCAGCCTGCAGGACTTAAACCCTAAGCAACTTAGCAAGACCTTGTCTCAAAATAAGAAAAAAAAAAGGCCTGTGGGTGTGGCTCAGTGTGATAAAGCACCTCTGGGTTCAATCCCTGGAACCAAAAAATAAAAAGGGCAGGGGATGTGCCTCAGTGGTCAAGTGTCCCTGGAGTCTATCCCAGTACCAACAAACATTAAAAACAAAGAAAAAGAAAAGAAAAAAGAAGAGGAGGACAGTGGGGAGGAGGAGGAGGAGGGAAAGAGGAAGATTGGAAGGACAGGGAGGAAAAAGGAAAATGAGGCAAAGGAAGGAGGAGGAGAGGGAGAAGGAAGAAAAAGTAAAAGGAGAGGAGAGGAGAGAGAGGCCGCAGTGCTGGCAGCTGGCTTCCTGGCCTGTCCCAGACACCCTCTTACCTCCATAGGGTTGATGAGCGTCTGAGAGATGGCCACAGCCAGGGAGCCAGCGAGGAGCCGTTCCTGAAAGGGTGGGGACCCATGTACTCCACAGAAGTAATTCTTACACTGGGATGGGAGAGAGGCACATGAGAGGGAAGCCGGCCACCTTCCTACCTGAAGCCCGTCCAGGGAAGGGGCCTGGGGCCTGGAGGGTGAAATCCTGTCTTGGGTGAGGATCCAGGTTTTGTGGGTGGGGTGGGAGGGGCTTGGACTCAAAATGGGAAAAGCAGACCATTCCTCACCTGTTCAAAGACAGAGAACTTGATGGCGTACTCAGGGGCGATCTTGAGTACGTTGATACCGTTGCCACGCCACAGGGACCGGACACCGCCCTCCTGGACCATGCTCCTCAGGCCCCCCAGCAGGTTCATGAAGTTAGTCTTGGAGGAGTAGACCTGGGGAGGGGGGACCCAGGAGGAGCCCTGTGGGGAGCTCTCCAGAGCATCTCCATTGCATTCCAGCCCAGAGGCCACCCACACTCTCCGTGCCAACGCCCTGGCTTCTCCAGTTCCCTCCCTGGCCAGACCTACCCCAACCCAGACCCAAACCCAGCACTGGCCCACATTCCCTTCTCCCTTGTCTTCATCTTTTCTCCATTCCTATTTACTTTTCAAACCCATCTGAAGAACCAGCTCCCAGATCTCTGACCCAATCTTGGCTCAGCGTTGACCCTGTGCCATCTGGCTCCCCTCTTTGGTCCCCAACATAACTTGATGTCCCATCCATGTCAGCTGTATCATGCCCCAGTCCTGACCAAGCACCACCTTGTGAGAGCCCCATCGCAGCCCCACTCCCAGCCCGACCTCTTGCAGTGCCATCACTACCCAGCCCTACCCTGTGCTGTGCCCAGTGCCTCACGCACCTGCATATACACCTTGGCGCGGTCCAGAGGGGCTGTGCCTGTGCGAGACACTGCCCCAGCCATGGCCCCTGACAGCAGGAACTTCCACAAGGCCCCCTCACCATCCACTTCCAGGACCTCCACGGGGACCATCAGCTGCTCCCCTGTGTCCAGCACCTGCTGGGCAGACCCAGCCCTTGCCCATGCGCAGCAATGCCGGAGTGCCTTCCCTGGGCATGTCTCTGGGAAATCCTCCTGGGTAAGATCCCTCCCTGGCCCCTGCCCCCCCTCCCCCTGTTTCAGTGTGGATCATTCTAGGTCTGTGTAGAGGGGAGTGGCCCCACATGGGGTGGGGGCAGCATAACTGTCTCCCTGTTCCCATGGTCCAGGTTGGAGACACTGGGACCTCTGCTGTTTCCAAACTCACCGGCTGTGATGGGAGATGTTCCAGGTTGTTTTCAAGCACATGCCCAAACACATACCCATACACATGTGAACAGCCTGGGTTCCAGGAGTGGGGAGGGGGTGGGGGTAGGGGTGGGGGTGGTGCTTCAGCTAGTAAGGTCTTGACCCTCCTAAACAGGGTCTGGACCCTAGAGCAAGACTTCTCGGTTTCTTCAGGATCAACTCCCATGGCAGCTGAAGGTTAGGACATCTGGGCTTCACATCCCTGGGGGAGTCTAACCAGCTGTCATGTGGGAGTGGCTAGTGGGAGTGTCTTGTAAATTTGGGTCCTAGGGATGATGAGGTCACAGAGGCCCTTGTGACCTCACTGGGTGTGGCAGGCAGAATAGTGATCCATCCTTTCCCCAAAATGTCCACATCTTAATCCCTGTAATCTGTGAATATGTTATTTTTGGGAACTGAATTGTGTCCTAATGAAATTCTTATGTTGAAGTCCTAACATCCAGTGGGACAGAAGCTGGAGGTAGGGCCTTTGGGAGTAATTGGGGTCAGATGGGGTCATGAGAGGGTGGCCTCCATGATGGGGTTAGTCCCCTTATAGGAAAAGGAGGCGAGACCAGAGGTTTATCCCTCTCTTCACTGTGAGGACACAGCCACAAAGGTGGCCCTCCACAAGCCAGGAAGAGAGAGCCCTCACCAGGAACTGAACCAGCCTGATCTTGGACTCCAGCCTCCAGAACCATGAGGAATAAATGCCTGTTGGTTAAGCCACCCAGTCTATGGTATTTCATTATAGCAGCCTGAACCAACAAGACAGATTGTTACCTGGCAGAGGGAAGTTATGTTTGCAGATGGTATTGAAGTTGCTATCCAGATGATGGGGGCATGGGGAGGTCATTCTAGATCAACTGGGTGGGCCAAGTGTAACCTCGTAAATCTTAAATATGGAAGGGCAGGCAGGAGAAGCAGCGTCAGGGGGATGAAATGTATGAAGTGGACCAGCCATGCCAGCTTCAAAGATGGAAAGAGAGCCACAAGCCAACATTGCAGGCACCTCTAGAAGCTGGAGAAGGTGGGACATGGATTCACCTGTAGGGCCTCCAGAAGGGACCAGCCCTGCTGATGCCTTGATTCTAGCCCAGCAAGATCCATAGCTGACTTGATGACTTCCAACCTCCAAAACCATATATTTGTCTTGTTTCCAGCCACCCCTCAAGTTTGTGGTCATTTGATACACAGTCCTGAAGAGCTCAAATGCTGATGCTGTTGCTGTTGTTGTTGTTGTCATGGCAATAGGAGAGGGAACAGAGGGACAACAAGAAGGTCTGGGGGCCTAGGGGAGAGAAGCACATAGTTGGTCCTCAAAATAAGACAAGAATAGGTTTGGAGTCAGATGGACCTGGCTTTGAATTCCATCTTGAATGCTTCTTGCTGTGTGGTCTTTTTTCTTTTTTCCTTCTTTTCTTTGTAATGCTGGGCATAGAACCCAGCACCTCACACATGGTAGACAAATGCTCTACCACTGAGCTGTACCACCAGCCCTTTTTATTTTATTTTGAGACAGGGTCTCGCTATGTTGTCCAGGCTGGCCTTAAACTGTGATCCTCCTACCTCAGCATCCCAAGTTGCTATGGAGCAATTTGGATGTGCACCACCATGCCTGCTTCTTGCTGTGTGATCTTGAGGTACCTCTGTGCTTTCCTTCTCTGGGCATCAGTTTCCTCCTCTGAAAATTGGAAAGAATAATAAATAATAAACTCCACCGTGTAGCTTTGTCAGTGGGATCCAATGAGAGTCTTAGTTGAGGGTACCTCCATCCTCTGGGTTGTTTCTCATCCTTGAGTTCTTTCTGTCTTCCAAGTCCAAGTCTCACAAAGGCCATGTAGTGAAAACATGGTCCCCAGGGTGGCTCTGTTGGGAGGTGGCAGAACCTTTAAGAAGTGGGACCTAATGGGAGGTCTTCCAGCCACTGGGGGTATGCCCTCAAAGGGGCTCGCCTCTTCTCTTTCTCTCTTCCCCTTCCCTGATGTGAGGTGTGTGGTGTTGCTCTACCAGGCTCTCCACCGTGATGTGCCACACTAGGCCCAGGGCAGTGGACCAGCTGATTGCAGGCCGAAACCTGCAAAACAGGAGCCAAAACAAGGCTTCCCCTCCCCTTCCTTTTTTGGATTTATTTATTTATTTGTTTGTTTGTTTATATTTGGCACCAAGGATTGAACCCAGGGGCACTTAACCACTGAGCTCCTTCCCTAGCCCTTTTTATTTTGAGACAGAGTCTCACTAAATTGCTTGGGGCCTTGCTAAACTGATGAGGCTGCTTTGAATTTGTGATCCTTGTGCCTCAGCCTCTCCAATGGCTGGGATTTACAGATGGGGTGTGCACCACTGCACCCAGCCCCCTCCTTTTTTAAATTTTGCAGACCTAGGGATGGGACCTAGTGGGAGAATCTTCTGCTGAACTGCATCCCTGGTCCTTTCTATTTTTTATTTGGAGACAGAGTCTCCCTCAGTTGCTAAGGTTGACCTGGAACCTCTGATCCTCTTGCCTCAATCTCTTGAGTAGCTGGGATGACAGGCATGTGCTACCAGGCCCAGCAAAGGCTTTTCTCATAAGTTGATTTATCTTAGGTATTTGTTCTAGTGATGGAAAGCTGACTAACACGTGTTGCATGTCAGTTAGCAGAGCCTCCTAAATCTCAGCCACATTATCGTGGAATATAATAATATGGACAGGAAAACAGATGTTAACATCTGTTTCATCCCAATAAAATACAATCTGGGATACAGATGTTTAGCCCAATAAAATACAATTAACACTCAATGCCTGTGTAGCTGCTGTTAAAAAAAAGCTAACTCTTGTTGGTAGCTATAATATTGTGTATAGTTGGGCTGGGGTTATGGCGCAGTGGTAGCGTGCTCGCCTAGCACGCGGGAGGCACTGGGTTCGATCCTCAGCACCACATAAAAATAAAATAAAGCTATTGTGTCCACCTACAACTGAAAAATAAATATTAAAAAAAAAATATTGTGTATAGTTCTTCTGGTGGCATGATCCTGAGACAGCCATATCCTTTGACCCAATGACTACACTTCTGGAAATTGATCCTAAGAACATAATTTTAAAAATGTAAAAACACAAAATAGTTAGCATAGTTAGCAATATATTTTTTAAACCCACTCCCTGATCTCTTCTTTGAATGCATGGAAAGTCATGTGTACACATACACATCCATATTGTCCAGCTATTGCTTTGTAACAAATTACTCCAGAACTTAGCAGCTTAAAACAACATTATTATCTCACCTAGTTTCTGAGGATGAGGAATTCAGGAGCTGCTTAGTAGGGTGTTCCAGTGTTTGAGGTGTAAGAGTATAAGGTTCAGGATTTGGGTATTGGCAGCCTGTGAGAGGATCTGCAGAGTTTGGATTATCCAGGGTCTTTCACAAGGCTGCAATCTGGATCTTCCATCTATCTATCTATCTATCTATCTATCTATCTATCTATCTATCTATCTATCTTGTATCATCTATCAATTTTCTATTTATCTCTTTCTATATTCTGAATTTTCTATTTTTTTCCTACAGTGAATTTGAATAACTCCTTATTGTGGGTTAAATTGTATACCCCCAAAAGAAGTGTTCAAGTCCAAGTACACTTACATAGCTATTGGCTGGAGTTCCCCACTGTGTGGGCTTCTCCATAAGGCTGCTCACGACCTGACATTTAATCTCATGTCAGATTAAATGACATGAGAGAGAGGGAGAGGGAAGGAGAGAGAGTCCAAGATGGTAGCCGCAGCATCTTTTATAGCTTAACCTTGAGACTATGCAGTTGACATTCAGAACCCCGGGGGAATCAGTTCCAGAACCCCCTGCAGGTACCAAAATCAATGCATGCTCAAGTTTCTTACATAGAATTGTGGATTATTTGCATAGAACCTATGTGCATGCTCCTTAAACTGGAACCCATCTCTCAATGACTTACAACATCTAGCACAATGTAAACACTAAGTAGGTAGTTGGAATACTGTATTGCCTAGGGATACCAACAAAGAAAAATCTGTATATGTTAAATACAGATGTGATTTTCCTGAATATTTTCCATTTAAGGTTGATTGAGTCCATGGCTGCAAAACATGTGGATATAGAGGGCCAACTGTAGTCATATCACAATGCATTTATGTATTTATCAATCATTGATCTATCCATTTCTATACATATTATGAGTTTTCTATTTCTTTCTACAATGAATTCAAATTATTTGCTGTTGTGGGTTGGATTGTATCTCCCAAAAGAAGTGCTCAAATTCTAAGCTCTCAAACCTGGAAATGTCACCTTCTTTGGAAAGAAGGTCTTTGCAGATGTCATCAAGATAAAGCGAGGTCACCCTGGATGAGGGGGGACTCTAGTGGAGTGATAGCATCATTACAAGAAGAGGGGAATTTAGACACAGAAATGCAGACATGTGGGAGAAGGAGAGGGCCATGTGAGGCCAGGCGGGCCTGGGAGTGAGGCCTTGATAAGCAGAGGAGCACCAGGGACGGCCTCCGCCAGAAGCCTTCAGGGAGAATGTCCCCAGCCAACACCTGGATTTCAGACTCCTAGCCTCCTGAACTGTCAGAGGTGAATTTCTGTTTTATTCACAATAGCCAAATGGTAGAATGTCCACTGACGGATGAATGGACATATGCCGTGTGGTCCACTCACACAGTGGAGTACTAGTCAGCCACAAAAAGGGCTTCTGACATGCGTTACTGTGTGATTGACCCTGAGGACACTGCTGGGGAAATGAGCCAGACACAGGAGGCCACACCACCACACACACTGCAGGATCCAGCCATAGGAGGACCTGGGAGCGGTCAGATCCCTGGAGATGGGAAGGCAGTGTTGGATGGATGCCGGGGGCTGGGAAGGGCTGGCAGTTAGTGTTGAAGGAGCCAGAGCTTCAGTTTGGGGAGATGGAAAGTCCTACAGATGGATGGTGGAGGTGGCTGTGGAACATCAGGAGAGCGCTTAATGCCACTGGATGGTGAACTTAAACATGGTTAATAGAGTAAGTGTTATTTTTTAAATTATTATTATTATTATTATTAATACCAGGGATTGAACCCAGGGGCACTTAGTCACATCTCCAGCCTTTTTTTTTTTTTTTTTTGTACCAAGGATTGAACTCAGGGGCACTCGACCACTGAGCCACATCCCAGCCCTATTTTGTGTTTTATGTAGAGACAGGGTCTCACTGAGTTGCTTAGCGCCTCGCCATTGCTGAGGCTGGCTTTGAACTCGCGATTCTCCTGTCTCAGCCTCCCTAAGTGCTGGGATTACAGGTGTGCACTACCGCGCCTGGCTACCCCCAGCCCTTTTTATATTTTATTTTGAGACTGGGTCTTACTAAGTTGGCTAGGGCCTCCCTGAGTTTCTGAGGTTGGCCTTGAACTTGGGATCCTCCTGCCTTACTTAGTCTCCTGAGCCACTGA
Source organism: Xerus rutilus (assembly GCA_028644305.1). Lineage (NCBI taxonomy): Eukaryota > Metazoa > Chordata > Mammalia > Rodentia > Sciuridae > Xerus > Xerus rutilus. The sequence continues at coordinate 3,917,990 of CM053413.1, forward strand.
GATTACAGGCGTGTGCCACTATACCTGGCAAGATGTTAAGTTGTATGTCATGTATATTTGACCAAAATAAAAATGTTTTAAATTTTATTTTTTAAACCACTTGGTTTGTGGTAATATGACAGAAAGCTAATGCACATGTAGAATCAGGAAAAAAAACAACAGAAAAATTAGAAGAGACCATGAATATAGACTCCCTCCCTGCTCCTGCTTCACAGACAGATATAGACACTGAGGCTCAAGGGGGAGTCATTGCGTGTCTCTGTAACTGTGTGTGTGCATGAGGTGAGAAACAGTCCCAGGTCCCTTCCCTCTGGGTTGCTGTGGTCCCAAATCCACCCACTGCTTTTCAGAAAAGAAAACACCATGAAAGAGCTTAGAAAATTTATTCCTTTTGTTCTTTTCCTTTGAAATAACACACACAGGCAGGGAGGGGCATAGTGTTGGTGGAGGGAGGTGGAAGCTGGGGGTGGGGGGTCCTCTAGCCCCCAACATCCCAGTTCCTCTTTCACAGTCCCTTAATGGGGTTTCCCAAGAACTGGGTAGCAGTGGAGAGAGGGGCCCCATCACCCTAAGCTCAGAACCCAACAATAATGTGCAGGAGGTCTGGGGTAGGGGAGGTAGGGGGAGTTGGGGGCTCCGGTTTGGGGGTGGGGGCTTTGCTCCTCTCTCTGATAGAAAAATAGACCTGGAGTGAGTTTGGGGATTTGGCTTTTTTGTTTGTTTTTGTATAACTGGATGCTTGAGTTTAGGAAGGGTGCTTGGCGAGGGTTTGTCCTGGCTGGCAAATTCTTGAAGCCCTGGAGGGGCTGGCAGTGCTGGAGGGGGAGATCCCCTGGAAGTCTCTGGCCTCAGACTGCCTTTGTGCCAGCTCCTCAGAACAAGAGACTGGGCCCTCCAGAGGGACTTAGGCTCCGGGGTTGAGCTGATCAGGTGGATGGGCGTGAAAGGTGCTGCAGGGGTGGGGGTGGCCTGAGGGAGCAGTATCCCCACAGGCCAGGAGGTGTGGCCGTGCTGGGTGGGGGGATCAAGCCTCCATGCGGTCATGGGAGAGACATCTCCTCTCTTGCTCCCTGGTCATGAGCTACAAGATATGGGACAACCCCCCTGGGTTCTCTGGAGCCAGGGAGCTAGGAGCTGGGCCTCCCCAGGGCTCTCTGGATTGTGTGATCCTGTGCCATAGTAGGCTCCAGTGTGTATCCGGGACAGGGACATGTGGGATCAGGATGCTGTGATTGGCCTTTTGGGATCTAGACTTCGGGTCTGAGCATTCAGGAGGTAGGGGTCAAGGGTGTGGGACCTAATGCCTGGAAGGACTGGAGTTGGTTTCAGGATCCAATGACTGCCGCAAGGAGATTTGGATCTACAATCTGGAATCCGGCAGCTACAGCTGCTGGGATCCACTTGCTGTGCTGTTGGGCCCCACATTTGTGGTTTTAGCAGCCAGAATCCAGTGGGTTGGGGGCTTGGGAATCCACGATCCAGTGGTAGGGAGCAAAGGGCATAGTGCTTGAAATGTAGGGATCCGGCAGTCGAAGCAGAAGGCTCTGGGACCCAGTGTCGAGGTAAAGGAATTCAGGAATCCAGTGGTTGGGATGAGGGGATCTGGATCCAGTGGTGGGGGCCCCAGGATCTAGGCATTGCACTGTCAGGATCCAGTGGCTGAGGTTTCTTGACATCCAGAATCCAGTGGCTGAGCTTGGAGACAGGGCTTGAGGCATGGCGATCTGTGATTCGCCAGTGGGGTTGGGGATCTAGGATCCAGTGCTACATGAGGACACTGGATCTGGTACCTGAGGGAGCTGGGGTCAGGGTGATGAGGTACAGGGATGTATGTTCCTGTGGTTGGGGAATTGGGATCCATTCACCAAGTTGTGGGGGATCTAGTGATTAAGACGTGGAAGTCCAGGACCCAGTGGGTGGGGCAGGGAAATGCAGGATCCACTTTTGGAATGTAGGAATGTAGGATCTAGGGATTTGAGAGGTGGAGGATGAAGGGCTGGGGTGTGGATAATATTGGATCTTGTGGTTCAGGTATCAGGTTTAAGTTGCTGAAGTGTGGGATCCAGCAGTTGGGGTACAGAGGTCTGGGATCTAGAGTTGGACTATTGGGATCCGGTAGCCAGAGTGTGGGGATCCTGTGATTCCATGGTTGAGGCATGGGGGTTGAGGATCCAGGATTTGGGTACTGGGATCCGGTGGCTGAAGTGTAGGGATCCAGTGGTTTTGGTGGGGAAAGTAGGATACATTGATTGGGCCATTAGTCTCCAGTGGCCAAGGACATCAGTCTGGGGGACATCGTGACTGGGGTGAGGGATCTTGGGGAGGGGTGGGCTCTGGGTCCCTCACCTGGATGAGACCCCCAGGGCCTGCTTCATGTTCTCGTAGACCACATAGGAGATGCTCACAGCTGGAATGACCTTCATGAAGTTGGGGGCAATGCCCCGGTAGAGGCCCCACACTCCCTCCTGGGACAGGATGTGACGGAGCAGACTCATCATGGAGAGCTGCGGGGAGCCCTCGATGGAGGCTGAGGAGGGGGGGACCACATAAGGCTGAAGCTCCTCCCTCACTTCTCCCTCATACCCTTCAGGGCTGGGCCAAGTGGCCACTGCCACAGGAGGAAGGAGAGCTAGACTAATAGTCAGACCTCCACAGTGCTGGGATGGAAGCAGGCCCTGTGCATGCAATGCAAGCACTCTGCCACTGAGCCACACCCCTGGCCAGAGTCAAGACTTCTATGGTCCTTGGAACTGGCTGTCAATCTTGATGGCCCAAATTTGGGGATAAATTGAAACAGAGTGGGTGTGGGTGTATGTGGTGGGAGGAGGTAGACATGTCCCCTTCCTGGAAGTCAATTCCCTCCTCTTCCCAGCTAACTCCTAGTCATCTTCCCAACCTCTATTCCAAAGCCAGCGCTTTGAAGGAGCCCTCCCTGGCATCCCAGTCCAA
>CM053413.1:3921438-3984582 GCA_028644305.1 Xerus rutilus
ACATAAAACACAAAATAGGGCTGGGGGTAGGCGGGCGTGGTGGCTCACGCTTGTAATCCCAGCACTTAGGGAGGCTGAGACAGGAGAATCACGAGTTCAAAGCCAGCCTCAGCAATGGCGAGGCACTAAGCAACTCAGTGAGACCCTGTCTCTACATAAAAACACAAAATAGGGCCGGGGATGTGGCTCAGGGGTTGAGTGCCCGTGAGTTCAATCCCTGGTACCAAAAAAAAAAAAAAATAGGGCTGGGAGTGTGACTCAGTGGACGAGTGCCCCTGAGTTCAATCTCCAGGAAAAAAAAAAGCATTTTAAGATGACGTAGGCAGTGGCAGAGCGCTTGCCTAGCTCCTGTGAGGCACTGGGTTCAATGCTCAGCACCACGTAAAAATAAAATAAAAGATATTCTGTCTGCCTACAACTAAAAAAAAAGTAAATATTTAAAAAAAAATAAACAAAACAAAGGCATGTTATCCATCTACAACTACAAAAAAAAAAAAAGACAATCAGAGAACTGCTCAAATGTGGGCATCTCTGAGTACAGGTCCTGGCGGCTGCCAAGCTCTCACATCAGGGAGCTGGCCTGTCTTGGATAGAAAGGTCTGAGGAGGCCAGGTGCAGTGGCCATACCTGTAATCCCAGCAACTTGGGAGCTGAGGCAGGAGGATCACGAGTTCAAAGCCAGCCTCAGCAACTCAGTGAGGCCCTAAGCAACTTGGTGAGACCCTGTCTCAAAATAAAAACATAAAAAGGCCTGGGGATATGGCTCAGTGGTTAAGTGCCCCTGGGCTCAATCCCTAGTACCAAAAAAAAAAAAAAAAAAAAAAACCCAACAAGATTTGGGGAGGATTCCTGGGGGCATCTGCAGCTGTCCTAATTGGGAGGACTTGATGACCTCACCAGGAGGAGGCTAAAGCAACAGACGAGACCCACAAGGAGAAACGGCAAACACTCCGCACTCCCACCTCCCCTAATAAAGGGCCCAACATGCAGGTTGTGGGGCTTGGTTTCTCTAGTGACGCTCAATGCTGAAATGGGCAGGCCCTAGAGACAGAGCCTGGGTCTGGTCTGTGCTTTGGGGAAGATGCACACCTTTGAGGCTCATCTTTGCCTGCTATCATGATTCTTGTGAACTAGAGTAGCCCCCAACTCCCAGGTGACCACAGAGGGCTGAACTGTAAGTCACACTTGCAGTGGTTCATGGCCAGGTGGGGAGTCCAGTGCACAGAGGGGTTCCTCAGGATTCCACGTCACATGGTGCTTCTCACCCTATAATTGTCCTTCTTTAGATAGAGGAGGATGACTGAGGTAGCCCCAAGGGAAGAAGGGTGTCCTGTGGGCAAATCACAGAGGGGAGAAAGGGTGGGGGCTGCCACAGACCTCGTAGACGGCCAGATCGATGCCCGCGTAGGGGATGATGCCCAGCACATTGGGTAGGTAGCCTCGGTAGAAGGCGCGGGGCCCTTCTCGTTCCAGGATCTGCAGTGCACAGTCCAGCAGCCCCTTGTACTGACCAGTCCGGCGCAGGGTCAGCCGTGTCTTCAGCACCTGGGAAAACTCAGTTATCTCTGGAAAAGCTGGTCCCTGGCCCCCTGCCCAAACCATCACGTCCAGTAACGAAGATCTAGAAATGGTATTCCTGGAAGCAGATCCACCTACTAGAGCAACTTGTGACAGCCACTGCCAACTGTCCCCCAACATCTTGTTCCCTTCTTCCTTCATAATAGAAAAATAACTCTTGGCAAGCACATAACCATTAGAGATAAAAAAAACTACACTTCCTGGCTTCCTAGTAGCCACATCACCAGGTCCTACACCATGAAATAGAAGAAAAAAGAGCTATGCATGACCTTCAGATGGTTATCCTTACAGTGGGGGGATGTTCCCTCCTTTGTGGCTTATTCCTTCTTGGCTGGAATGTGGAATACATGAGCAGAGCACAAGCAGCCATGTTGGTCCATGAGGTGGGAGCTACCTGCCATGTTGGCGAGACAAGGTACACAGAAGGACCTAGGTCTCCAACACTCTGAAGCCACCCTTCCAGGCCTGCCCTGCCATCTCAAGACTTCATTCATGTTCTTTGAATTTCCCATCAGTTTCAGAATCTTAATGATATACAACCTGAAGCCTGAAATGATTTATCTGAAAGTAGTGATGCCTAGAAATGATACTCCTGGGAACAAGCATTCTGTCCTTGGACAAGGCATATCCATAAATGGCTGGCTGCCTGACTACTGTCCAGTCTAACCAGCACCATCGTCCTCAGAAGTCATGGCTGAGACCATAACACCTAGGTAAGCCAGGCATGAAATGGTGTTGTTCTCATGAGGCAAGGTCCCTAACCAGGGAGAGGCAGCGACAATCCCCACGAATGGTGTGGAGTAAGCAGTGAAGTTGCCACGATAGCTCCTCCCACAGACCCTCCTTCTCACCTCCATGGGGTAAATGACGGTTTGGGCCGTGGCCCCGGCCAGGGAGCCAGCCACAAAGCGCTCCTGCACCTGCAGCGTCTCCTGCTGTCCCCGGATGGTGTGCTTGATCTGAGAGTGGGAGACGTGTGGGTGGACCCTCAGGGGTGGGGCCTTTCATAAGCCCCAAGATTTCTGTGGGCACTGTGCAGGGAGCAGACATCCACTTCTGGGGACCCATGACCGTCCCCCACTCACAAGCCCACCCACAGGTCCTCCTGTTTACCCCAGGCTTCCCCATGCCAAGCACCCATTCCCCTACTCCTGCCCTCACCTGCTCATAGGCCATGAACTTGATAGCTGACTCAGGGGCAATCTTGAGTACATTGATGCCATTGCCACGCCACAGGGAGAGGATGCCCCCCTCTTGGATCATACTCCGTAGCCCCCCAAGGATGTTGAGTCGGTTGGTCTTTGAGGCATGGACCTGAGCGGAGAGAAAAGGCAGCTTTGTGATTCTCTCCTAGGTACAAGGCCTGGGGGAGGGGCAGGTCCCCCTGGGGCCCCTCACCTGCATGAAGACCTTGAGGCGGTCCAGAGGAGCTGTGCCAGTCCGTGACACAGCACCCGCGACTGCACCAGCCACCAGCTGCTTCCACCACGTGCCTGTCAGCTTCTCCTGTTGTGAGAACTCGTCTGGCACTGTCAGGCATTCTCCAATGTCCAGAACCTGAGGACATTGGTGAGGTGTCGTGTCATGTCATGTTATGGTGGAGGTAGGGAGAAGCCATTCAGTCCTAGGTGGGAGAGTCTCCTCCAGGAATCCCAGGACGCCCCAGAGAGCCCACCAATGGATCTTGCTTGGAAAACACAGAAGAACCATCTTGGATCCCACCAGGTGCCACCAAAACCCCCAACCCAGTGGTCTCCCTATAAAAGCCTAATATCCCTCTTGGAGATTTTCACCCAATCTAACTAAAGGATCCACTGAATCCCACCAAAGGATGCACTGAATCTTACCAAAGGATCTGCCAAATCCTACCAAAGAATCCACCAAATCCCACCAAAAGATCCACCAAACCTCACAAAGGATTCACTAAATCTCAAGGATCTACTGAATCTCACCTAAGGAGCCATCAAATTCCATCAAAGGATTTACCAATTCTCACTAAAGGACCCACAAGATTCCACAGAAAGTTCATCCAAATCCCATCAAAGGATCTCACCCAAGCATCTGCTGCATAAAGACCCCTCCAGAGCTATCAGATCCCATTAAAGGATCCCCTTAAAGGGCCGCCCATATAAAGATTCCAGAAGATCCCTCCAGTATTACACAAGATCCTATCAGGAACTTCCCATGTAAAGACCCCAGCAGATCCCTCTGGGGCCTCATAAGATCTCCCAGAGATCTCCTGCACAGGAATTGCCCCAGAAGTCACTCTCCCTTTAGAGTCAGTCCACTGATAAAATTTTCTGCCAAGGCTCCCATGGATCCTCTGGGGTAGAAGTCTCTGGATCTCATCAGATCCCATGGATGGGTCCCCTCCCTACTTGCAGTGGATCCCATTAGACCCTCCAAAGCCAATGGCTTTCTAATTTTTCAATTCAGTAGCAGAATCCATTATTCAGGCAGAGAGAATTCAGCAGAAAGGGAGCTGTGCGGGTTGAGGGTGGAACCCCATCTGGTGAGTTCTTTCTTCCTTGTACCCTCCAGCCCCTCCAGCTGCTCCTGGAGGCCCCTGATCGGAGCCCAAGTAAGTCTGTCAATCAGACAGCAGAGATGCCCAGGCTGCTGGACCCCAAAGACAGGAAGAGGGGAACACAGCCTCACCCCTAGCTGCTCCCAGTCCCTTCTCCATCTCATGAGTCCTAGCCCAGCCCTTCCAAGCCCCGAAAGGAGCCTGAAGCAAGCCCACCAGGGAAGAGGGCACAGCTCCCAGGCTGCAAATGCAGCCCCATCTCACCGTGGAATGCTTCCAGAAATAGAGCACATCCTCCACGTTCTCCAGAGAATGCAGCAGGAAGTGGTCACGCCATTCTTGCCAGTCGATGGTCATCGTGCCATCGCGGTCCATGCTGGGGTTGGGGTGGGGACAGTCAGTGCCTGGCACTGGGGCGAGGTGCTGCCGGGTTTTGCAGGTCTGGGCACACTAAGAGCTCCCTGCATTTCTTGGACTGTTCTAATCACACTCACCCGGGGTGGTCTGGTGTTGCTTCTTCATACCAAGCCTAGTAAGACTGGGGACTCCCATTATGACTCGACTCTTGCAGAGGGGGATCCTGAGGCTCAGAGAGTCGAGCAATTGGCCCAAGATCTGTCTGACTCCAAAGCCCAACTCAGCTCTACCCTCTCTCAAACTGGGCCTGGGGCCCAGAATATGGAGGTGACTGAGGGGCTCCGGGGACCTGAGTTTCTGGGATTTCTGGGGTCCAGGATTCTGAAACTCCAGTGACTTACCTGTGTAGAATTTTTTCTGCCTGCTCCAGTGAGATGGAAATGCCCAGAGCTCGAAAACTCTGCTGAATCTCAGAGACATCAATATGACCTGGAGAGGGCTCAGAGGTTGGGAATAGCATGTGTGGGAATCTTGGGGGTACCCCAGGACCAAGGATCAGGGCAGCTTGGAATGAGGCATGTTCTAGAAAGACCAGGGGGTCCAGAAACCCAGGCTGAGGTTTGCACCCAGGATTGCAGGGACTGCAAGGAGGTAGAATCATGCAATACTGGGGAGCGCCTTTGTGCCACAGTGAAGGAGTCCAGTGGCAATGATAGGGGTCCTTGCATCACGAGGAATTAAAGGACAATATTTAGAACCCACAGATGGTGCTTGGGGGCTATCTGCCCCATAGGAAACCTAGAAACAATATGGGGGGATCTTTGTCCCTGAGAAATACCTAAGGGGAAAAACAGGGGACCCCACTCAGGAAGGGAGAAGGAGTGGAATGGGCTGTCTAGGACTCGAACCACCTAGTTGAGGGTGAGGAGAACTCCCAAAATAGCTGGTGAGTCATCAAGGAGAGGCAGCCCTACCCCCTCTGTCAGCGCTGCCAGTTCTAACCCCATTGGCCCCACCCCCCTGCCTGCAGAGTGGCTTTACCGTCCTGGTTCCGGTCAAGGCTGTGGAACATAAGCAGCAGGCGCTGTTCTCGCTCCTGCAGGTAACGAGTGAATTCCTCCAGGTTGAGGCCGCCATCTGGATCAGTGTCTCCCTCAGGGGAGATGCCCTGGCAGAGGGGAAGGGGACCAAAGGGGCTCCAGGAGGCTGCTCCCCCATCAGGGAGGGCGCAGGAACCGCCGTGCGGCAGGAATCCTGAGCCCCCAGCCCTTGGAGGAGGGGGACAGGGAACATCATCCCCCTCCCTCGATGGGCTCACTTCCCAGCAAGATGTGAGGTGCATGGCATTGTCCAGTTTTACTGGCAAGCAAACTGAGGCTCTGCAAAGTCAAGAAACTGGTTCAAGGTCATAGAGCTGGGAAGTGGTAACCTTGGGTTCTTGTCTCCAAAGCCTGTTCTCTCAGCTGTCTCATAAAAAACCTGTTCACATGGCAGTTTCAGGGGTCCCCTTTAGAAACAGCTCTGGGCAATGAGGGGCATGACAGATCCAAGCAGAGCCACCCCACGGTCTCCATATTACCCATCTAGAAAGTGGGAGTTTGGACTGAAGGTCTCAAGGATGCTGTGGAGCTACAGGTATGAGAGACACCTGCAAGGCAGGGAAGGGAAGGCAAGTTTCTGCCTTGATAGTTACAGCCCCAGCAGAGGGTGGCCTCGGACAGCCTGGAGTCCCTAGCTGGGGCAACTTGGAGCAACGAGCCAGGCCCAGAAAAGGGCACGCAGGGAATGTAAACAGAGTCTGGGGCAGCGGGCTGGGAGGACAGTGGGTGCCCTGAGGGTAGGGAGGGTGTGTCCTCTGGATGTGGGAGCAGGGCCCATCTTGGGTTGTGCAAAGGCCAGAGGAGGGTGTGTCACAGGCAGAGGGCAGAAAAGCTCCCAGCTCTATTCCCTGGCAGATATCCCCCACCCCCAAGGGTACCCAGCGCTGGCAACCAAATTTCAGGCCTGGGGCCTTGGCGGCCCTGTCTTGCGATCCCGTTAGGCCAGACACGGGTGGGCAGGGGGAAGGGATCCAAGACAGAGGTCCTGGAGTCCAGCCACAGGTAGTCAGTCCCTGGCGGCTCCAGCTGCCCCATTCAGAGGCTCGGGTTACTGGGCCAGCAGAGACCACAGTGCAGCGCGCTAGGAGGGGACCGGCGGGAGTACCTGTTGGGCGCCACGATCTAGGTCGCCCCCGCCCAGCCTGGCCAGTCCCTGGCGCAACTCGTGCACGTCCACGCGGCCATCCTTGTTGCTGTCCAGCTCCTCGAACAGACGACCCCAGCGTTGCTGCCGCTCCGCGTCACCTGCGCCCCCCGGCATGGCGCCTGCCCGGGGGGGAGGGGAGGCCCGGCAGCGGCGGCCTCAGCGGGGGCTTTGCGGCTCCCCCTCCCCCCCGGGACCCTGCAGGGCTAGCTCCGCGGCCACTGGCACCGCAGCCTCTGCGCTGCCCGCCTGGCTTTGGCACTTGCTAGAGGTGCTAACTGCTAGCCGTCGCCGCCCGCTCCAGAATTTGCGTCTCATCCTCCGACCCGCTTGGGGCGGGGGTGGGGTACCGAGGGCGGAGCTGGGGGCGTGGGGAGGGATGTCTAGGATGCTCCAGTTTTGCACAGCCCACGAGTCCCAGGACTCCTTCGGGGAAGAGAGGATAGGTAATTCAGTGTTCTCAGTTCTTATTTTAGAGTTCCACCTGCTTGCCTCAGTTTACCCTTTCCCCTTCTCTAAAGAGAGAGCGAGGAAGGGAGATGCTAGGGATTGGGTTTCATAATCCCTTTCCACTTGACCTCCCTCTCCTGCTAATCCTTTTAAAGAACTAAAGTTCTCGCTTTTCCCAGACATACGCAGAAATCCTGAGCCGGCTAATCTCTTCGTCTGCTCTCCCGCGCATGTCTGATTCCCAATTTAGTTACAGAAACTGGAGATTAAGAGGCGGTGCTCCGCGTTCCTTCATTCTGCCCGCGCGCCTTCTTTCTAGATCCCACTCAAACCGGGAAACGAAAGATCAACACGCGGCGCGGCTGCACAGTCGCTTTGCTATTGGCCAGAGGCCCCTGAGCTGCGCCGGTTCGTCCCTCCCCGCCCGCCCACCTGGGCGGGGCCTTCAGCTGACCCTTCGTTGCCTTGATCTCCTCAGTCCCACCGCCTGCCAGGCAGTCTTAAAGGGGCGGATCCAGACACCAGGCGGACTGCTCTCGACTGACCCGCCTGGCGAACGTCAGTGTCCCGGGCGCAGCTAGGGATGAAGATCAGGTGGCGGAGCACTGGAGATGGGGCCCTACCCCGTCGCTCTCAGTGCACCTGCCGAATGTCCCGCCCACTAGTCTCGGATGCAGTTTCTCGACTCACCATCAGGGGGAGTGGCGCCCACTTGACACATAATAATAATAATAATAATAATAATAATAATAATAATAATAATAATAAAACAACTAACATCGAGCTATACTTTCCAGTCCTCATTTCCACTAAAGGGCAAAGCAGGGGTTTAGATAGAGCTGGGACTCAACCATCTTTCTAGACTTTAGAAGGGATTAAAAACCCCAGACGTAGCCGGGCGCGGTGGCTCAAGCCTGTAATCCCAGCATTTAGGGAGGCTGAGACAGGAGAATTGCGAGTTCAAAGCCAGCCTCAGCAATGGCGAGGCGCTAAGCAACTCAGTGAGACCCTGTCTCTACATAAAACACAAAATAGGGCTGGGGATGTGGCTCAGTGGTCGAGTGCCCCTAAGTTCAATCCCCAGTACCAAAAAAAAAAAACCAAAAAAAAAAATACCCAGACGTGCCAGGCGCGGTGGCGCACGCCTGTAACCCCAGCCGCTCCAGAGGCTGAGACAGGAGGATCACGAGTTCAAAATCATCCTCAGCAATGGCGAGGGCGCTAAGCAACTCAATGAGACCCTGTCTCTAAATAAAATACAAAATAGGGCTAGTGTTGTGGCTCAGTGGTTGAGTGCCCCCCTGAGTTCAATCCCCGGTACCCACAACACACACACACACACACACACACACACGCACACACACACACACACAAACCTAGACGCGGTGGTGTACGCCTGTCATCCCAACGACTTGGAGCCTAAGGCAGGAGAATGGCAAGTTCGAGGCCAGCCTCTGCAACTTAGCAAGGCCCTTAACAACTTAGAGAGACCCTGTGTCAAAAAAAAATCATATCAAATCAAATTAAAAGGACTTGGCATGTATTTCAGTGGTAAAGTGCCACTGGGTTCAACCCCAGTATATAATAATGATAATGATGATGATTGATAATAATAATCCATTTATTGGTACTGGGGATTGAACCAAGGGTACTTTACCATTGAGCTATATCACCAGTCCTCCTTTTTATTTTTATTTTTTTGTTTTGAGAAAGAGTCTCTCTCACCAAGTTGCTGAAGGTCTCACTAGATTGCACAGGCTGGCCTTGAACCTGTGATCATCCTGCCTCAGCCTCCTGAGTGGCTAGGATGAGAGGCATATGCCATCTCTCCCAGCTAATTTTCTTTTAATCATCACTCTTTACCCAAGAGTCCTTTGGAGGGGTCGTGTGACTATCATCACACTTTATCCGAAGACACAGCTTAGAGGGTTCATTGGTTCTCACCCTGGCTCTGCTCAGCAAGGTGTACATAAGTGAATGGGTCCCAGACAAACAAACCTCTTAAAGCTAGCAGATGTTTTCATTCACGGGTGTCCTGGCAGGTGCCCTACAACATTTGGGATGAAAGTGTTTTCCTGTGGAGATGCCCCAAATATGTGTCTTCTCACAAATGCTTCCCTGACAGGTGGGCCTCGGTATCCCTGAAGCTCTGTCCAGATGATCCCCTACAGCTGTGCTCCAGTGTTGAGTGCGCCTCAAGTGTTTCCAGGCCTTCGCTTCTACACAGGTGTTCTTTATCCAAGGCAGTTGGTCACCTCACAGGTATGTTTTGCAGGAGGTGTTCCTCTATGAATGCACTATACAACCCCCCTCCACGGTGTGTTTCAGTTAAGTATTCACCTATATGAGTATGTTTCCGTATAACTGGGTCACATGCAGGTGTGTCTTGGACAGTTATTTCCACACAGGAATTCCTCCTTACAAGTAGTGTGCATTTCGTAGGCGAGCCATGCATTCTTTTCCAGAGCAGGTGTAGGATACCCAGGAGCGCCTCTGTCGGATGGTAGTTATGATGCAGATGTTTTCAACACAGGTATGCTTCCATTCAGCTGTACTCGGAATGGATGTGACTCGATGCCAATGTCTCGGTAAGTATTCTTACCCGTAAACACCCGTGCAGACGTCTCCTGCACGGGTTTGCTCCCAGCGAGGTGTTTACTACACGGGGTTTTCATTAGGAGCTCCCCATGCGAGTCTGCCCAGCACGGGCGCCTCATTCACCGTGTCTCCGTGCCCCGAGCGTCTCCGCACCTGCGCGATCCTACCGATGTGCCGGAAATACAGGCGTAGAGTCCTTACACCTGTGCGCTTCGGCCCTTTCGCTACCCCCTCACCTTGGAACTGGGTTCCCGTTACAGGTGCGCCGGCGGCGCGGCCCCGCCCCTCTTGACTCCGCCCTCTCTTCTAGGCTCAGGTGCACAGGCCGGAAGTGCGATCCCCTCCCAGGTGAGTGACTAAACTTTCCGGGTCACGTGAGCGGGCGGGGCTGGCTGGAGGGGTCGGAGCAAGCGACCGACGGACTGACCCAGGGTTTGGGTGAGGGGCCGGGACAGGGAAGCAGCGTGGGGTCAAAGACGCCTGGGCCAGGTAGGGAGGCCGGACGCTCCGCTTGGCCTGCTCCCCACCCCCACCCTCGTCCCCTTCCCTTTTCCCAGCCCAGGAACGCGGCCCGGGAGTTAATTTTTAATCTCTAAACTCTGTCGGCGGGGGCGGGGCGGAATCCGGGGTGTCCCGGCGCTCGTCGCCTCTCCCCTGGGCCTGCGCCTGGGTCCAGCCCCCAACCCCACGCTCCGGCCTCTCGCCCCCAGGTGCTGGATCTCAGGTACCCCCGGCCCAAGATGCGGTAGAAGCGGCGAGCGCGAGAAGCCCGGGCCCCGGCGCCGCCAACCCGTCGCCCAGCCCATGGCGACCCCAATCCCGGGGCTGCTCTTGGCGCTCGGCCTGCCGCTGCTGCCGGCCTTCTGGGGCCGAGCCTGGGGACAAAGTAGGTACCCACCCCGGGGTGCAGGGTGCGGAGGGAGGGCTCAGAAGTGCCGGGCACCTGGGGCACAGAGAGGGTCAAGAACTGGGAAATGGGCACGGGTTGCTTTGGGGAGGGTTCTGCCGGGTCAGAGCTGCGGGGAAGAGTTTGCTCCTTCCTCGGAGCTGGTCTAGCATAACTGAGTTCTTGAGGGGGTGGAATTTGTGGGCTGGGGTGCGGGAGGAAGGCGCTCCGCCAGAGCAGGTGAAGGGGAGGAGGCTGTGGGCCTGAATGTCTGTGGAATGGGGTTTTGTGGGGACTCAGAGCCTGGAGGAGGCTGCCTGGATCCCAGGGTCCGGTTGACACGGCTAGCCATAGGTGTGGACTCAGCCAGCCGCTCAGTCCTTCTACTGCAGTTTCGGAAGCCTGGGGGGGAGGCGTGAGTCAGGTACTCCAGGACAAGGCAGGGCGCCCAAGTCCTTAAGGGCCCAGGGCCACAGTGGTGGCGGTGGGGGATGGTTGGGCTTCCGCCTGCATCTATTATAATAGCCCCCAACTCAACACAAACAACTGATGGCTGATTACTCCCTGCTGAGCTCTGCTGAGCTGGGCCTGGCCAAAGGCTAAACTGCAAGGCCTGGGTGGTGGTGGGGGTTGGGGGGCTTCCGGCCGTCTGTAATCTCTGTTCCACTGGGAGACTTGGGAGAGCAGTTTTAATTGGGGCCTGTTCCATTTGTAGGGAGGGGTGCCCCAGGAAGGGGCAGAGGGGCTGAGGTGGGGATCCATTTATCCTCTCTCCTCAGCCACCACAGCACTGAACCTGTCTGTAAAGGAGAATGGCACTGCCACGCCCACCGACTTCAGCCCTGGTGGGGGGCTGGTGAGTTGGGGTTTTTGCGGGCATAGGTCAGCTGGGATACTATGTAGATGGAGGGGACTGCCTCTCTACTCCCTGGAGGCAGATCAGGGAGGCACTGGACAGCACCAAGTGTGAGAGACTAGAATAGCAACCTGGCAAATGGGGAGACCTAAAGTCTCAGAATAAGGACACTGGGAGCCCTGGCAGGAGGTGGACAAGAATTCTATTCCTGGCAGGAGCCCCATATGAGGATCATAAGGAGCCCAGAGCTGGCAGGTGTGGTGGAGGCAGGAGTCCCAGATGTGGCAGGTGCTTGCAGGGAGGGAATCCCAGACATGGCAGGTGGGGGGAGCCTTGGACTCCCACAGTAGAAGAGGATCCAGGAATCCCTGGTGTGGTGTGGGGGGTGTAGATCACCCAAAGTGGTAGGTCTGAGTCTGTGTTGAGGGGATTAGGAGCCCCAGATTCAGCTCTTTGGGGGATGAATGGGATCCTCAGATTCAGGGGGGTCACACCTGTCCTCTCTCCCGCTCCCCGTAGTCTGAGGAGGACATTACTGCTATCATCGTGGTTTTCTCCGTCCTGGCTGCCTTGCTCCTGGCCGTGGGGCTGGCACTCCTGGTGCGGAAACTTCGGGAGAAGCGGCAGACAGAGGGCACCTACCGGCCCAGCAGCGAGGAGCAGGTGGGTGCCCGCGCGCCACCGCCCCCCAACCTCAAGTTGCCTCCGGAGGAGCGGCTCATCTGAAGGCTGTGGCCAGCTGCAGCAGCCCGCTCTGCCCAGGACTGCCCAACAGCCCCGCACACAGCAGCCGCCACTGAGACACCAGCCTCTGATGGCTCAGGAGGACTCGGGGGGACCGGGGGACGCTGGCCTGGTGGGCTCTGCAGCATGCTGCCTCTGCTTGACTCTGCATGCAGCGGGGGTGCCGGGGCTGGGGACCCACTCCCGCTTGCTGCACCGTCGTCGCTGTGCTGCGTATTGCCCCCTGCGGCAGACCCAACAAACCCCTATCCTTTCTTTCAGTTCTCTCACGCAGCGGAGGCCCAAGCCCCCCAGGACTCCAAGGAGAAGGTGCGGGGCTGCCTGCCCATCTAGGTCCCTCCCTCCTCCATCTCCCTTCCTTGCTGTGTGACCCTGGGGGAAGGCAGCGCCCTCTCTAGGCAATCAGACTCACCCAGTGCTTGAGAATAGAAGGGAAGAAGGTGCTTCAAAGACTTGGCTCCTGAGGGCAGGGGGGGGGCTGCTCACTTTTTATACATTTATGTAAAATTGATAGCAAGATGTAATAAAGCTTTTTTGAGTTGGTGGGACCATTAGCCTAGATGGAGAGATGAAGGTAGAGGTGAGATGTAAGGTTACAGGGATCCTAAGGGTCTGGGGGGCTTCCTGGAAGAGAGGAGCTTTTAGGTGCACCTAGAAGCCAGCTGAAGGCTGCCCCTGGAGGGAGGGTGGAGGTAGGTAGGTTTCTGAGCAGAGGGTAGGCCCCCGATAAACTCACCAGGACAGACCAGCTTTGGGCCCTTGTGGCTTTATTGAGGGTCCAGGTCTCCTCCACACCCCTGATCCTTAACCCTCAAAACACTTTTTAAGATCAGCAACTCGGGGCCTCTTCCTGGCCTGGGGCTCTTGCCAGTCACTGGCAGGTGAGGTAAGGGTATTAGGGGCTCCTGGTTCCTCAGGGGATTGGAGGTGAGCATGCTCTAGCAGGACCTTGGGAGGCTGGGTTCTGAGGTTCTCTAGAAAATGGAGGTCCGGGGAAGACTCCAGGGACTGGGATGTCCTGACAATATCAGAGTTGGGCTCCATGGGGGCCAGAAGTTGGGGACTTTTTGGAGGGCTGGGCTGGGTGCTTGCCGGGGAGAGCCTGGTGCAAGGGCTCTCCCAGGCTCTAGGATGCTCAGTTGCCTTTTGAAGAGGGAAGAGCTGAAGGGTTGAGGGCTCGGCGAGAGGAGAAGATTCAGGGTCCCCAGGGCTGCTTGTGTCTGTAGAAGCTGTTGTGAATTGGGATGGAGAGAGGATTTCTTGGTTGGCGCCTGAGAGCAGCTGGGAATTTGAATTATTTGAAGAACATGTGATTTCCAAAGACTGTGCATTTTGAAGGGATGGCAGGTCTGCAGGCAGGGACAGGGGCTGGGGCTCTGGCAGTTTCTCCTCATTGGGTTGCCATCTTGCTCTTCCTGGTATGTCGGGCTGGGTGGAGCATGGGTGGAGAGAGAGAGCAGGTTGCTGACCTTCAGATGGGAAAGAGCTGGCAGGCTAGACGGGCAGTCGGGGAAAGACTGGGTGATGGGTTGGGGTGGGGCTCTCTCACCAGGCTGAAGCAGGTGTCCAGGTCCCCTCCGTGACAGCAGTCTAAGCTCTGGCTTGGCCTCAGGCTGCCCACGCTCTTAGTTTGTACACTCAAACTGTCTAGAATCTCGCTCAACAAATCCAGTTCTTCTCCAGACCCCAAAAAGTTGCTGTCCAGAACTTCCTCTGCCCACGGGCCCTGGGCATCCTCAGGGCTCAGAGGAGGTGTCCTGGGGGAGAAAGGGCAACCCAAGTTGCCTGAGACACCAGCCCTGGTTGGTCTGCTCTAAAGTTTGGGGAACCTCCTGATCCATCCTGGTCTTCCACTTCCAACCAGGTCCCCTTTGAGTCTTACCTCTCCCCCAGGGGCTCAGAAAGTCCCTCTTCCAGCTTAAGTCTCCTGCTGGGGCGAAGGGGTCTGTTCTGCAAAGGACAGATGTGGGAGGGCAGTGATGTGGAGCTGCAGAACCAAGGATCTGGGGCTTGCTGGAGGAGGGTGAATTTGAAGTGGGCACCAGATTCTGGCATATGTGAGGAGTGAGGCAAGATGTTCAGGCAGGACTGGGGGTGGGTGGAGGACTTGGTGATAATTCCAGGTGTGTGCCTGGGGAGGAGATTCTTACCTGTCCAAAGTGCCTGGTGATAGGCAGGCGCTGCTGCAGGCGATCCGAGCGGCTGGTGAGGCTCGTAGTCCTCAGGGAGCCTCCCCTCTGCAGGCCAGAGTCCCCATCCTAGAAAGAGGATGCAGAACTGGGGGCCCTTCCCTCTTCCTCCCCAGGGTGTTGGCCCTAGATCATTGGTGGCCTTACCTTGTACAGCAGTAGGCTCTGCATTCCTTTCAAGCCGCTCTTGGCCTATGGAAAAGCCAGGGGAATTAGGCCTGTGGATGACCGGGCACTGGGCATCTGATCTCAGCCCTCTGGCCCCTAGGACAGCTGTGCCTTGCGACAGGATCTGTCTCTCTGTTTTCCAAATACCTTCACTACTCCCCAGGCACCACCTATGAAGTCAGCATCAACTTTTGCCCCCTTGACTAATACAAAAGCATTTCTGGAAGCCTAACCGCACATAAAACAGGGAGTGGCCATACAGCCTTATAAAAGCGTGTCACTGTCTCCATCAAATAAAGAATAAATTCGGATGGACAATTTTAAGCCCCAGGAAACCTTTGGGCTCTGGAGAAAAAAAGAAACAAGGGCAGAAGCTGGGATGTATCATCTGAGGACAAGATCACCAATGAATCCTGGCTGTCAATTTTAACTGGGCAAGAAGTGATTCTGACCAGCTGAGCCTGCTGGAGGGGAAAGGAGAGTGGCAGGACTGTTTCTGACTTGGCTGCTGCTTCAGCGCTCATGAAGGCCTTCACAGGACGTGTCTGTCAGGGTTAAGTGACCTATTGCCCAAGGAGCCTCAAAAGGTCCTCTGTCCCCTCCCCCTCGTCACCCCAGCAGCCTGGCCTATCCCGCCCAGCTCACCGAGCGGTACATGATCCTGACGGCTGGTTGGGTTTTGGCTTTGACCGAATGCAGGAGAGCACCACCACCTTTCTATGGAAGAAGGTTGCCAAAGGAGAGACTTACTATCTTGGGGCCACTACACTAGGGCTGAGCCCCAGGCCCCACTCCCTGCCCCGGGGTTGTGTGGCTGGACAATTCCCCCACCTTTATGAATGAGCATAATCATGACCCTATTGGGGACTATTGTGGGATTAAATTAATCCAATCAACATGTAACAAGTGTTTGGTGTTACTACCTTTAGGTGGTCGGCCCAGAGCTGATAGGAACGCAGGGTGCCTGGGGTGAGGAAGCAGGTGTCATCCAAGGCTGGCATAGGTGGGGGTCCTGGGGGGTAGGAACCTGGGGGCCAGCATGGGGCTCACCTGAGGAAGCCCCGCAGCAGCTGATCTCCTGCTCGAATGCATCAGAGAAGCCCTCCCCCAAGTTGAGCTGCTCCAGCCGGGCCTCAATGAACTGTGGTGCGGGAGAGGGTCAGACACACCTGGCTGTAAGGGCTGTGTCTGCCGTGCCCCTTCCTGTGTAGAAGCACTCCCAGCCCCTCCAGAGGTCCACCCATGGGTCCAGGAATCTGGAGCCCACCTCAGGAAACAGATCCAACTTTGTCCTGCCCCCAAGTCAGGACCTGTTCCCAGGGATTTGATTCCCTTACTGGGACCCAGATGCCAAACCCTGCCCTTCCATTCTGGCCCACCCCTTCTTGTGAGCCTGTAATACTCGAACCCACCTTCAGGGATCCTAGAACCAAGCCTGGCATGGAAGGATTTTGGAGTTCACCTACCTTCTTCCAGGAACCCTGGAGTTGGCCCTGCTCCCTATCCTAACATCCCCAGGACCCCAGAGTTGGCCCTGCTCCCTATCCTAACATCCCCAGGACCCCCGGAGTTGGCCCTGCTCCCTATCCTAACATCCCCAGGACCCTGGAGTTGGCCCTGCTCCCTATCCTAACATCCCCAGGACCCAGGAGTCCTTACTGCTTCCTCCTCCACCCCAAAGGGAGTCCACAGTCAGCACCTGCCCACCACAGTCTCACACAGACACCCACCCTGGACCCACGAGGATGCCCACTTAGGGATCCAGGAATTTGGACCCCCTAATCCCTCCAGGAGCCTAGAAGTAGGTCTTGTCCCCACCTGGGAACCCTGGAGTCAGGGAGTCCCCTGGGAGCAGCCCCAGCCCCTCATAAAATCTCAGGTCTGCTCTAGCCTTGCCTCAGGGGTTCAGAGGCCATCCTCACCTAGCCCTCGGGCCCCACCCCTGGGAACCCAGCAGGCCCCCTCTGGCTTCACCCTCAGGGTTCTGGCCCACCTGCTTGAACAGTTGCAGGTGCACAGCCCGCTGGTGGAAGGCCTGCAAGGGTGCCCCAGGCTTCTGGGCCAAGAAGGCTTCTTCACTGAAGGTTACAGGCTGGCCCTGGAAGAAGGAGCCACATCTGAGCTCCCAGTGGCTCTCCTGATCCCCAGCCGCCACCTTTATTCTACCATAAAGCCATGTGGCAAACATTAATTGGATGTTCGCTGTGTTCCTGACCCCATGCAGGGACTCGTGGGCCATGGGATGGACTTGGTCTTTTACCTCTACAGAGTTGGGAGCCTTGGGAGAGCTGCAGAGCAGGTATGTGACCTGACTCAGGTGTTCCCAGGTAACCTCTGGCCCCTGCTGGGAGGAGACTGTGGAAGGCAGGACAGAGCCAGTGTAGAGGGAGGAGAGTCTCACTGGGGAGGGGACTAGGGCACGCTGGGGGTGGGCACACACAGGCTGTGTTGTAAACCGCGAGCTCACAAGAAAGCCAGATGTGTAAGTGACCCTGGAATCCCCTCAATTTTTATAGAATACTTGTGAAAAATGGGCATGGGGGTGAGGGAGCTTGAGAGCAGATTAGGGTTTTGGATTCCACCCTCCCACTCTACGTGGGGCTTCTCCAAGCCTCGGTTTTCTCATCTATAAAATGGGGCTTTACTAGTACCCATCTCGGGGTGAGCATTAAATAATAGCAAGACCCGGTATTAATGGAGCGCTCAGTATATGCTAACACCGTGCAAAGTGCATGGAATATGCCGATTCGCCAACCCAACCCTTTTGGGCGGGTACTACCGGCATCCCATTTTACAGGGGAGCAAACAGAGGCACCACCTCTCCCTCTGAATATCTCCCTGCTGCTCACCGGGCTGCAGACCAGCGCATCGCGGTACCCGCCAAAGAGCAGGGCCTGGGCTTTGAGGAAGAGACGGGACACTCCTTCCCCCGGGCTCAGCGCGACTTTCCTTAATCGTAGCCTGAGCAAGGACACCTGTAGGACAAGAGGGAGGCACCGAGTAAGCAGATGTAGGGCATCGGCTCCTGGAGAAGGAGGGTGGGAGGGGATGACCCTGACCACGTCTGGGGGCAGCGCCTGCACGTCGTCAAAGGGCGTCTCCAAGGTATTGGAGTCTATGTTCAATACCACGACGTCCTCCAAGGCCTTGTCGCGCACTCTCTGCAAGGGAAGAAGGATGCTCTCTCAGAGCCTGAGGATCCCTCCCTGGTGCGGAAGGGGATCCCTCCCGCCCGCCACCTCCAGGTTGGCGGTTAGTTCTCACCTCGGCAAGACTTGCATGCACTCCAATGAGATAGGGCATCGGTGCGCTGCGGATAGGGGCCAGGGTCATGCAGGCGCTGCCCGCCCCCAGGGTCCCAGGCCTCTTCCCTAGGCCTGCCTCACCGCCAGACCCGCAAT
The DNA here is from genome assembly GCA_028644305.1 of Xerus rutilus. NCBI lineage: Eukaryota > Metazoa > Chordata > Mammalia > Rodentia > Sciuridae > Xerus > Xerus rutilus. The sequence continues at coordinate 3,939,437 of CM053413.1, forward strand.
CCTCACCAGCAGTAATCCAGTAGGTGCGGCGGGAGCGTGGGAATCAGCACGTGTTCCCAATGCATGGGGTACAGGAGAGCGCAGGACGCGTGGACACAGGACGTCAGCTGGGGATGAGGGGTTTTAGGGTCAGGGCCTCCTAATTTAAAGAACCCTCTCTGAGACGGTGTCTCAGACCTTCCCAGTCTCCTATTTCTTCTCTCCCACCCTGCGGGGTAATGGGGGAAAACTCAGACCCCTTTAGGAATCAGGTGGAGACCAAGAATTTGTCTAATTACAATCTGCCCTGGATACCTGCGGATTCAACCAACCTTGGGTCAAACATATTCCGAAAAAAATTGCATCTGTGCTGAACAAGACTTTTATTTTCCTTGTCATTATTCCCAAACAATATAGCATAACAACTATTTACACAGCATTTACACTGTATTAGGTATTTCAAGTCACCTAGAGATGATTCAAAGTCTAGAGGAGGACATACATAGGTTCTATGCAAATGCTATGCCATTTTAGATAAGGGACTTAAGGATCTGCGGATTTTGGTATCCTCTGGGGTCCTGGAAGCAATTCCCTAAGGTTACAGTATTACAAGGACTGTCTTGTGCTTCTCAGTGGGTGAAGCCAAGACTTCCTCTGTCCTAATCCCTCCCTCTAAGGAGCAGCGCTAAGATTCAGCCCGCCCTGGCCCCATTCCTACACTGGGAGCCAAGCCAGCCCTCCACTGACCCCAACTCCTGAAGAGGAGGGAGTAAGGCAGTCCCTTTGGCCACGCCCACAGGGCGGTGGAACCGGTATTCAGACCCCACCCATCTATTCCCCTAGGAGCGGAGCTAGAATTTAGGGCTCCCTGATCTTATCCTCCAGAGGGGGCGGAGCCAAGCCTGCTTTGCTCTATAGGGTGGAACCTGGACTTCGCGTTCCCAAGGAGGAGGAGCTACACGACACACGGCACCATTCCACCACCGTTCCCATTAGGGTGGGGCAGGACTGTGTCCCCGGTCTCGCGGAGTGGGCTGCAGCTCCCATTGTCAGCCCCTCCCATTGTCTCCTCCCAGGGGCGGATCCAGGCCTCGTCCTCTCGCAGCCTCACCGTGCTGAGCTTGCTGCCGATGAGCAGGACTCTTCGCTCCGCCAAGAGCGCAGCGAACAGGCCCACGATGTTCTCGTCTGTCACCGCCACCACCAGCTCCGTTAGGTTTCTCTGAGGAACAGAAGGGCACGCGCTGAGCGTGGGCAGATGCCAAGATCTGGCATTCCACTCTGGGTTATGGGACCTGTGCCCGTCCCCAGAGTTGCCTCCCGCCTCCCTACTTACATTCTCAGGAATGGAGGGCAGGGAGCCGGAGTTGGGAGCCACGAAGCAGGAAAGCTGGTGGGGGCATCGGTGGGGGAAGTCAATCAGTCTGCGAGTTGACCTCACCTGGGTGCCCAGCCACCCAGGGGCCCTGATTCCCGCTCACCGGCCTGCTGTTCCCTGGGGCAGGCGGGAGTATTCCGTGCACACTGGAGATGGTCACTCCGCCGCCCTGGGGGACAGGTATAGCTGTGTGTTCCTCAGGGCTGGGGTACATCCTCCCCATCCATCTAGTGTCCATCTCCCAGGAGTTGGGAGCTACTCACCAGCTCCAGCCCTCCTGAGACCTGGGGCCCAGGAGGGGACTGCTGCAGCAGATTTAGAAGAAGTTCTTCAGCCTCGGAGACCTGGGTGGGATAGGGGCATGTCTGAACCAAAAGGAGGCTTTGGGACTCTGAGGGCCTTGGCTCAGGCTGAGTGGCCTGGGAGATGCCAAGGGATTCAGGACTGGTCTGGGAGTTCAGAGAAGGGCTGGAGACAAGGTGGGGCGGGGGTCTGGGGCTCCGGCAGGAGAGAAAGGGGTCTGGTCTCACTTGGTCCTGAGCTAGGAGGTCCCCCACTGTGTTCAGCAGCTTGTAGAATACCTCAAACCATGGCAGGTGACTGCGGAGAGACCAGAGCTGCATGAAGTGCCCCAGGCTTGGTGCTCCCCACCCTGTCCCAGACTCCCACTTCCGTACCTGAGGATGCACAGGCAGCTCTGAGCACCAGCTCGCAGGCGACAGAAACCGAATCTACGGTTGCCCACCAGGTCCGTGAGGGCAAATGTGAAATGCTGGACCGCAGGGCTGGGGGGCTCCCTGGAGGTGGGCAAGGCTCTCGGAGAGTCCTGACAATCCAGCTTCCCAATACCCCACTCCCTCCAGCAATGCTCCCAATACTGTGCCCACCAGGCTGAGCCTTAGGTGTTCAGGTCCCTGGTTTTGTGGGTCACTTGGTACCTGAGACCATGAGTTTATGGGTCCCTGGGTTTCTATGCATATAGACCACTAGTTACTGGGGTTCCTGATTGTTTGTGTCTCTGGGTCTCCGGGTCCCTGGGTGTATGAGTCTCCAGATGTCTGAGTTGCTGTGTGTTTGACCCTTAGTGTCCCTGAGAGCCTGGGGTTCCTTTGTCTCTGCTCCTTTCCATACCTTTCTACATCAAAAGGGAAACAAAACTTGGGCACCATCTGCATAGCTTCCTGGAGGTGGAAAGAAACAGACCGACAGTCAGAACGGGGTCCCCCTCACACCGGGTTCCAGGTCCAAGGCACAGAGCCCCAGCCCTCTGTGGGACTGGCCCTGGTCCTGAAGGAGCAAGAAGCCTCCCTGAGTACCTGTTCCCTGAAGTCCGGGGGAAACTGCCGCAGAATGGGAGGATCTGTAGGGGAGAGTGGACTTCTAAGTCCAGGGCATCAAGTCCCCTTCATTTCCACCTCTAGGACCCCCAACTCACCTTCCTGCAGGGAGGCAGGGCAGGCCGCTTCGAAGAACCAATCAAACACAGCTGGGGGACCCCCTCTGTGGGACAGAAGAGGGTTTAGAGGATCCAAGGTCTTGTTTCTGTGTGTGATTGTGCCTGTGTGTGTGACTGGTGTCTGTGGTGGTGTGTGTAGCTGTGGGAGGCTCTACGTGCAGGCACGTGATGGTGCAGGCCTGTGTGTGCAGCAGAACCAGAGAGCACAGTTGTGTGGCTGTGTGTGCCTGTGTGTGTGGCTGAATGCCTGCATATGTGAGCATATGTCTGTGTGTGTGACAGGGCAAGTGTGTGGATGAAGCACATCTGTCTCTCCTTGCATGGCTGCATGTGTTTTGGGTGAGTGGGCATCTTTGTGGTTTGCCCATGTGCCTCTGTGTGAGATTTCATGGGGCCCTGGTGGCTGACCCCACCTTCCTCACCAGAGAAAGAACAGCAGGACCCTGGTACTTACTGTAAGCCCTACAACCACCGCCACCTCCCCTGCCCCCACATCATGCAGAGGATGCTGAGGCTTGGGCAACAAGAGAGATGGAGAGACCCAGAGGAGACCCCTGTGGACACGCTGCCTGTCCAGTTGCACAGAGTCCCTGACATGGGTCCCTCCAGCACTTCACCCTCATGCGGACATGAGTTGGTCACCCACCCATGTGGACACACGGCTTCTCCCCTCCTCACATCCACTCTCACAAACAGAGAGGCACCGTGTGCACTTCTACAGTGAAACAACCACACAGAGCAGGAGAGAGAGAGAGGAGGGGCCAAGCATGGCCTGAGCAGGCCCCAGAGGAGAACACACGGGAGGCCAGCAGAGGCCCTGCCCTGATGCCCGCCAACTACCCCTGTGGGTCACTGTACCTCCCGGGCCTGCCTCCGCCCTAGCTCCCCCTTGCCCCAGCCCAGGCCTGGGAATCTAGGTCCACAGGATGAGGGAGGGGACAGCTCTTACTCGGCTCTGGATCCCATGGTCCCTGCTGGGCTGGCCTGGCTGGGCCCTTTCCCCAGGGGTCCTAGGGCCCTGTGCTTGCTTGGGGCTGGGCCCTGAGCCGGCTCAGCTTCCTGTGTGGCTGACAGAGGAAGTTTAACGGGTGACGTCCTCCCCGGACGAGGCCCCTGCCCCCACCCACTGTGAGAAACCTAGGCGCCCTGGCTGCTTAGCCTTCTCTGGGGTGGGTGGCAATTGGGGCAGCTCAGAGGCCGGACCTTCAGCCTCATCCTGGAGGCTGGGCTATGTCCTGTCCCCTGTCACACTCGGGACTTCGCCTCTCCTTCCTTACTCCAGGGAAGGCGAGGATTCAGTCTGCCTCAAATGCTTCCTCTTCCTTCAAGTCTTGCTCTTTCCCTGGGTCCATTCTCACCAGCTGGCCTCGCAGGCAGCACCACCAGAGGGAGCTGGCCCAGGGAGAGGACCCACAGGAGTCAGGGAGGGGGACACAGAGGTCAGGACACAGGCAGAGCAGCCAATAGGACACACACAGAAAGTCACCGCTCATATAAATAGCCCCAAACAGTCACAGGTGACAGGGGGAGTCAGAGGGTGGTGGCTTACTGCACACCAGACGTTGCATAGTGGTTTGGCCTGAGCTGTGTGACTCCCAACTCTCTGCCCCCATCCCCCTGAGATGGCCCAGCCTTTGGCACCCACATCCACCCTCTAGCGAGAAGGCCCCACTCGCTGCACAAGGTGATGAAGTGAACTCTCTCAAACACGCCAGGGCAAGGACTCATTTATTCATCCAGGGTCAGGCAGGGGAGGGGTTGGATGGGAGAGCTCCCGACAGTGCTCCCGGAAGCCAAGGCAGGAGACGCCCAGGGAGAAGTGGAGGAGGAAATGGGAGCTTATGGGAACTAGAGAGAATGGAGACAGGGCAGCAGGGGCTCCTGAGATCAGAGGCCAGGCGAGGTGAGGCCAGGAGGGAGGGGTCAAAAGTAAACCAGGGCTTATAGGTCTTCAGGTGTCATGGGCTTGGGGTGTCAAAGGCGGGGGTGGGGTTGGGGGTAAAGGAGGGGTAATGAACGAGGGTGTCAAAGGGCTAGAAAAGGTGAAGAGGGCTTACAGGGGTGTCAAAGCTGGATGATCTCTATGGGGGTTTGGAGATCAGGTGGGGTTCAAGGGTCAAAGCTGGGCTACGGTCAGAGACAAGTGACCAGAGGTGATATGGACTCTGAAGGTATTGTTAGGGCCAGGGCAAAGTGATGGTCCTAGGGTCAGGCTGGGCCGGGAGGTCATGGGGTCCTTGGGGTTGCAGAGTGGGCAAAGGTCCATGGTGGGAGGCCTCGCTGGGGGTGTGGGCCTGCGGGAAGTGAATGCAGAGGTCCTAGGCCGCTTCCTCCTCCGCTTCCTCCTCGAACTCGCCCTCCTCGGCGGTGGCGTCCTGGTACTGCTGGTACTCCGACACCAGGTCGTTCATATTGCTCTCGGCCTCGGTGAACTCCATCTCGTCCATGCCCTCGCCCGTGTACCAGTGCAGGAAGGCCTTGCGCCGGAACATGGCGGTGAACTGCTCGGAGATGCGCTTGAACAGCTCCTGGATGGCCGTGCTGTTGCCGATGAAGGTGGCTGCCATCTTCAGGCCGCGCGGCGGGATGTCGCACACGGCCGTCTTCACGTTGTTGGGGATCCACTCCACGAAGTAGCTGCTGTTCTTGCTCTGGACGCTCAGCATCTGCTCGTCCACCTCTTTCATGGACATACGGCCCCGGAACACGGCGGCCACGGTGAGGTAGCGACCATGGCGCGGATCGCACGCGGCCATCATGTTCTTGGCGTCGAACATCTGCTGGGTGAGCTCGGGCACAGTCAGCGCACGGTACTGCTGGCTGCCCCGGCTGGTCAGGGGCGCGAAACCCGGCATGAAGAAGTGCAGGCGAGGGAAGGGCACCATGTTCACGGCCAGCTTGCGCAGGTCGGCGTTGAGCTGGCCCGGGAAGCGCAGGCAGGTGGTGACCCCGCTCATGGTGGCCGACACCAGGTGGTTGAGGTCCCCGTAGGTGGGCGTGGTCAGCTTGAGCGTGCGGAAGCAGATGTCGTAGAGCGCCTCGTTGTCGATGCAGTAGGTCTCATCGGTGTTCTCCACCAGCTGGTGCACCGACAGCGTGGCGTTGTAGGGCTCCACCACGGTGTCCGACACCTTGGGCGAGGGCACCACGCTGAAGGTGTTCATGATGCGGTCCGGGAACTCCTCGCGGATCTTGCTGATGAGCAGCGTGCCCATGCCCGAGCCCGTGCCGCCGCCCAGCGAGTGGGTCAGCTGGAAGCCCTGCAGGCAGTCGCAGCTCTCCGCCTCCTTGCGCACCACGTCCAGGACGGCGTCCACCAGCTCCGCGCCCTCGGTGTAGTGACCCTTGGCCCAGTTGTTGCCGGCTCCAGATTGGCCTGGGGAGGGGAGAGGAGCCGACCACAGGCATTGACCGGAAGCCCGCCCTCCACCCTGTCTGCCGGACACCTGGAGGGCCCCGGCTAGTTGAACAATAACAATAATGACATAAAATAATAACAATCAAAGGATCAGTAATTAAAATCACTATTACGTTTATTTTACATTTAGCCTGTTTTTTTTGGGGGGGCACGCTGGGGATCTTGCACATACTAAGTACCTGTTCTACCAGCCCCAAATGTAGTTTTTAATTAATTTTTGCAGTGCTGGGTATAGAACCCAGGGCCTTGCACGTACTGGGCTAGCTCTCTACCGCTGAGCTACACCCCAGCCCCCCAAATTTACTTTTAACTGATACATACAAAACATAAAAATCATGCATATTAATGGAGTACCAAACATCCACCTGTGTATTCACTGTGTAATGTCTAATTGAGGTTAAACATATCTGTCTCCTCAGTCTTCATTTCTTTATGGTGAAAACATGAATCCTTCCTTCTAAGTGTTTGAAATGCCATCCATCGTCACCTTACTGTATGATAGCACAAATCACTACTGTTATTAACTGTGTTCTCTGCTCCCATCCATGTTCACCCAGCAGCCACAGGATGTAAAGCCTAAATCCAATTGTGTCCCCCCTTAGTTCAAAATCATCCCCAGATGCCCCTCCTTTCTTTTGCGGTACTGGGGGTCGAACCCAGGGGCTCTCCACCACTGGGACACCCCCAGCCTTTCATTTTTTTTTTTTCATTTTGAGATGGGTCTTGCTGAATCAGCCAGGCTGGCGTCCAACTTGAGATTCTCCAGCCTCGGCCTCCAGCGCAGCCGGATGACAGGCGTGTACCGCTGAGCTTGGCTCCCTACTGCTCTCTTTGACCAATAGCCCAAGATAGATGGATCCCTGTGGCCCATGAGACCCTACACGACCTGCCCTGTCCCCTCTCTGCCTGCCTGCCTCAACTGCTCTGCTCCAGCCACATGGGCTCCTCCAACACCAGCTTGGTCCTGCCTTTGCAGGATGTGCCTCGGGGAATGCTGTTCCCTAGGTCTCCCCAAGTCCCTCCTCTAAGGCTTCGTGGGGGCTCAGCGAGGCCTTCCTTGACTGCCTAGCGTGATTCAACCCCTTGATTTCTTGCTCCTCTTCCCTGTGTGCTGACAAAACTGTTTTCATATTAATCATGTTTATTGCCTGGAACCTCAGAGGAATGCAAGCTCCAGGACAAGGTCAAGTATTAGAATATTGGCTGTTATTATTGAGAACACCTGCTTCCACCTGGTCCATCTCCATCCTCGCCCACCTGAAACCCGGGAGAGGTTGCTTCTGCCCTATCCCGGGCTCCTGACAACCCCCAAAGTTTGTCCTCCCTGCGGCCGCCAGAGGGCGTCCGTGAGCACCTGAGCCCCCGCGCGCCACCCCCCCACCCCACCAGGGTAAAAGCTCAGTTCTTTCTCCTGCAGCCCTCAGGGTCCTCCACGACCTGCTGTCCCCTCCAGGGAACTCGCTCCAGCCAGCAGGACTTCCTCATTATTTTCTTAACAAGCTAGACTGGGTCTTGCCTCAGGCCCTTTGCACTGGCTGCTCTGGCTGCCTGGGATTCTTTTTCCTCAGGTACTCACCTGGCTCCTCCCTCACTTTCTGCTCAATGTCACCTCCATAGAGGTGACAATCCCTACTCCAGATCTACGATGGATCCTCCTCCTCCTCCACGCCCTTAAATTGTTTTATTTTTCTTCCCAATACCAGTCAGCGCTCAACCTTATGTATGTTGTGGTGGTGTTTATCTGAGCGCATCTGTCTCCTGGCTAGAACAAAATCACATGGAAAAAAAGGGCTTTGTTTTGGCTGTGTCTGGGACACAGTAGGTACTCGAAAGGCCCTAAGTGTAGGCATGTCCTGCATCTCTGAATCCTTCTCCTAGTTCTCTGAGGTACTTACATACTTTTTTTTTGTGGGAGTGGGGGGTTGAACACAGGTGTGCTATACCACTGAGCTGTATCCCCCAGCCCCTTTTTTTTTTTTGGTACTGGGGATTGAACTCAGGGGCACTCGACCACTGAGCCACATCCCCAGCCCTATTTTGTGTTTTATGTAGAGACAGGTCTCACTGAGTTGCTTAGCGCCTCGCCATTGCTGAGGCTGGCTTTGAACTCACGATTCTCCTGTCTCAGCCTCCCTAAGTGCTGGGATTACAGGCTTGAGCCACTGCGCCCGGCTCCCCAGCCTTTTTTATCTTTTATTTTGAGACAGGATCTTGCTTGTGATCCTCCTGCCTTGGCCTCCCAAGTTGCTGGGATTACATATGTGCACTGCAGTGCTCAGCTTATGTACTCTTTTTTTACAGGAGAAGAAATGGAGGTTCAGCAAGGCTAGCTCCTATTGGAAAGTCACACTGCAAGCAAGTGGGACAGCTAGGGTTCCAACCAGATGGTCTGGCCCGAGTCCACACTTTCAGCATATACCATAGAATCACTTAGCCAAACTGAGCCACCTGTGGTCATTCAAGAAGGCCTCAAACCTCATATGGGTCTCTTTCCACAGCCATCCCTGAGGACTTGTTAGGGGACATGCCCACATTAGTGCATCATTATCTCTCAGAATCTTTATACAGATCAGAGAGGGGAAGTCACTTGTCCAAGGTCACACAGCTTATCCTCTCAGTCTCAGACTCAAACTGCCATGCTCAGAGGAAAAAGGATGCTGGGAGAGGATGAAACCTGGGACCTGAGTCAGGGTGGGGTACATGTGACCAGTCCAATCCTGAAAAGGGCTCCCAGGAAGGATCCTTTGTGTCTAAGTTCCAAAACTGTGCTGTCTTTGCATGTGCTATTGTCTCCAAGTCCCTTGGCCAGTCCCTGTCCCATTCACTTTTAGGTGGTAGGTATTAGTAATGATAATAGTATTAGTAATGATAATGCTTATTTACCCCTTCCTCTGTGCCAGCTCCTAAGTTTTTTTTTGGTACTGGGGATTGAACTCAGGGGCACTCGACCCCTGAGCCACATCCCCAGCCCTATTTTGTGTTTTATGTAGAGACAGGGTCTCACTGAGTTGCTTAGCGCCTCGCTGTTGCTGAGGCTGGCTTTGAACTCGCGATCCTCCTGTCTCAGCCTCCCAAAGTGCTGGGATTACAGGCATGTGCCACCGCGCCCAGCCCTAAGTTCTTTAAACACAGTGAGAGCTTTAAGCCATCACCTAGGTCCTAAATAGTAGATCATCTATATCCTTGTTTTGAAGATGAGGAGACTGAGGCACAAAAGGTTATGGAGCCCATCCAAAGTCACCCAGCTGACAGTCCACGGCTGAGCTGTACTAATTGATCTGTGCTGCAGGCTCCCCACCAGGAATGGCAGCTCCAGGGCCTGGATAGGGGAGTGGGCCCCTAACAGCAGACAGCTCAAGTGGCTTTGTTCTCTGCTGTATCCCCAGCTTGTGGTGCAGGGCCTGGAATATCGTCAGAGCTCATTACTCTGTCCAGTGCATGAGCTGGCAGAGCTGGGGCTTGCACTCGGGCAACTTGGCTCCAGTCTGGACTGTTCAGTTAAAATGCCACCTCATCCAGGAAGCCTACCTGATCCCTCTGCTGTATCCAATCCCTCCCCAGGGCCTCCACCATGGCCTGTGCATCCCCATCATATCCCTGACTGCTCTGTTCACTCTGGGACTCTGTGGTCACTGCCGGCTCTGGTGCTAGGTAGAGAATTTTCATCAAGGCAAGGAATAAGGGGCTCCTTGCCTTGGGCCCTGCTCCTAGGACTCACCAAACACAAAGTTGTCTGGCCGAAAGATCTGGCCGAAGGGGCCGGAGCGGACGGAGTCCATGGTGCCTGGCTCCAGGTCCACCAGCACTGCTCTGGGCACATAGTTTCCTCCTGCAGGGAGGCAGATGGAGGGCAGCTGGTCTGAGTGCCAGGAACCACAGGTGCTTGGGAGCATCCTGTCCTCTCCCAGCAATCCACACCCCCACACCAGAAGGTGCCCCCCACCCTACCTGTGGCCTCATTGTAGTAGACATTGATCCTCTCCAACTGCAGGTCACTGTCCCCATGGTATGTGCCAGTGGGGTCGATACCATGTTCATCACTGATCACCTCCCAAAACTAGAGCAGGTAGTGATGGGAAGGGTTGAGAGAGAGGGGCCAGGTGGTGGGGCCTAGGACCCCCCCACCAACCACCTCCCTAGCTGCATCTTCCCCCCACCCTACCCCACCCCCGCCCCCAGCAAGGTGACTGGGGGACTTAGAGGTTTGGCGAGGATGAGGCAGCAAGAAGGCAGAGGTGGGGGCGGGGTGAGGCAGCCGCCACCGCGGCCCCAGCCTGCTGGTGCCAGCGCGCCCTGGCTGCAGCCCGGGGGAGGGGCGCTGTCCCTTTGTGCGTGGAGGGGACAGTGGGCCAGCTGTGAAACCAGCTGTGGCCAGCGGACAGAAGGCTGGGCCCTCCTCCCATTGACAGGCCTCTTTGTTCCCAGCCTGGCCCTGCCCCCAGCGCCCCTCCCCCACCATCCCCGGGGCGCTGGCCTGCTAGGGACCCGGTGCCCCAAAGGCCCAGGTCGGGGAGCCTTGGGGAGCTGCGCACCGGGCTCTGCTCCGCTCGGCCCCGACCCCGCGCACCTTGGCCCCGATCTGGTTGCCGCACTGGCCGGCTTGCAGGTGCACGATCTCCCGCATGGTGCTGGCGCTGCTGGTGGACGCGGCGGCGGTGTCGCGGTCGCTCGGAGCTGCGGCGGCGGCTGCGCGGGCGACGGATGCGGAGGCAACGAAGCTCTATCCCTGCGCCCCCGGGTGCCGCTATATGAGCGGGCGGGGCGCGCGTCACCGCCGGCAGCTCCGCCCTCCGGCCCGCCCCGCCACCGAGGGTGGGAGTGGGAACGCGAAGGCCTCCCTCCCTGGAGGCCCCCAGGGCGCCCGAGCACAGCCGGGGGCGCGCCCGGGTCCCTGCGCCCCACCCCGGGCAGGAGGCGGAGGCCCGCAGGCGGCATCGGTTCCGGCTCCCCGCGCCACCTGGGTTTTGGAGAAATGGGGCGCGGGAGGCGGGAGCCCCGCGTCCGCAGGAGCTGGAAACCCTGCCAGGCCCCATCCCGCCCGGCCCCAGCCTCAGTCTCGCCCCCAGCCTCCCATTACATTTAAGCTTCTTTCCCCGGAACCCTCCTGGACGCCAGGAGGGCTCCTAGTCGCGTGGAGCTGGGGCTCCCCGGTGGTGAGCCGGTGGTGCGGGCAGCGGGGTGGCTTTCGGAGACTGGTCTGCAAGCTGCGGAGTAAGAAAACCATGAGTTGCCTTCCAGGTTAGGCTAGCGACGCTGTGGAAGCTGGCGGGGAGCTGGGAGCTTCCCTGGGCACCTCTGCTTTGGGCTTCTTGCAGGTGGGGTCACCCTCAGCTTGAGGGAGCAGCATCACGGTCTAAGGCTAGAGATGGATTACCAATGGTAGTGGTAGTGGCCCCCAGATCAACGCCTCTCTGCTCCTGTATGAAGACTTATTACAAAACATCTCTCCACCTTCACATTTCTTTTTGGTACTGGGGATTAAACTCAGGGGCACTCAACCACTGAGCCACATCCCCAGCCCTATTTTGTTTTGTTTTGTTTTTTTGGTACCAGGGATTGAACTCAGGGGCACTTGACCACTGAGCCACATCTCCACCCCTATTTTGTGTTTTATGAAGACTCAGGGTCTCACTGAGTTGCTTAGCGCCTGGCCGTTGCTGAGGCTGGTTTTGAACTCATGATTCTCCTGCCTCAGCCTCCCGAGCTGCTGGGATAACAGGCTTGCACCACCCAGCCCAGCTCCACCTTCACATTTCTTTCTTCTTTCTTTCTTTCTTTTCTTTTTTTTTTTTTTTTTTTGGTACCGGGGATGGAACTCAGGGGCACTCGACCACTGAGCCACATCCCCAGCCCTATTTTGTGTTTTATGTAGAGACAGGGTCTCACTGAGTAGCTTAGCGCCTCGCCATTGCTGAGGCTGGCTTTGAACTCGCGATTCTCCAGTCTCAGCCTCCCTAAGTGCTGGGATTACAGGCTTGCGCTACCACACCCAGCTCACCTTCACATTTCTTATTAGCTCTATGACCTTGCTCCAGGCCACTTCTATGCCTGAATTTCCCCCTCTACAAGATGAGGTAGTGAAGAACCTTTGCCCTGGAGGGCTGCTGGGAGGGGCCGAGGTGATAGGCAATTAGCCACTACCCTTGCACAGAGTCAACAATAAATTCTGTCTACTACATGACACTGAGAAAGGCTGGGCAAGACTCCCTCTTCTGCCTCTTAAGTGAAGGACAGACCTCTCCCGGTCATCTTCAGCTGGCAGCCTCCAGCTCTGCCCCCACCCCCAGGATGCCTCTCCCTAAGCCCCAAGGCTCACTCACAGAAGGACTTGGGACTCTTGCAGGTTGGGTGGGCAATGCTGGCTTTGAGCAGTGTTTCTTTTTTTTTTTTTTTTTTTTGGTACTGGAGATTGAACTCAGGGGCACTCGACCACTGAGCCACGTGCCCAGCCCTATTTTGTGTTTTATGTAGAGACAGGGTCTCACTGAGTTGCTTAGCGCCTTGCTGTTGCTGAGGCTGGCTTGGAACTTGGGATTCTTCTGTCTCAGCCTCCCAAAGTACTGGGATTACAGGCGTGTGCCACCGCGCCTGGCGAAAACCTGCATTGTTATTTGGGAAGAAAAAAGTTAGACCCCTAGCTCACACAATACATCAGAATAAATTCCTGACATGTTAGGTGGTATAAACCAGTGAGATGCCCCAGCTGCCAGGGCTTCCCCTTCCCACATAGTTTGCATATGTATTTTGTTTTAGCAAAACATTTTTAAAATTTACTTGTGTAATTTGTCTCCTACAGAAACCAATTTGGCTCAGCAATCTCCAGAGCTCCAGTACAATCTCCAAGGCAGCCCAGGGTTTCCCTGTCCCTCACCTAACAGCACCTGAAAACATCTGTGCCTCCCACCACGTTAGTCTGCAGATTCTCTGGGCAGGTAAGGTCTGATAGTAAAGAAGGTAGCAGATCTTGTTAATTTGACTTAACCAATACTGCATGGAAACTAAGGAGAGATTTTATTATTCTGCTTTGTAATATAGTTTCCAGAAATCAGCTGTGATAAAAAGCAGGGAAAATGGATGTTAACATTTTACTAACTCCTGCTTGGCATGGTGATCTGTGACCAGTTCCAGCCACTTGGGGGCTGAGGTGGGAGGATCACTGAGTCCAGGAAGCCTGGACCACACAGCGAGACCTCATCTCAAAAAGAGAAACTAACTCCTTAAAAGGGGGAAGGTGAATATAACAGTTTATTATGATTCATTGCCATTTAAAAAATCAGACCATGAAACCAGGTGAAAAGTTTGCAAAACAAAACATTTAAACATACTTATGTAGATAGATGATCTGAAATTGGAGACTTTTCGGACATTTCTCCACAGCAGCTGGAGTAAGTCTCCTAAATCTGGCTTTGTTGCAGACTCCGACTTCTACATTATCTTCTTTTGCCTTTGTCCTTCAGATCTTGGGTTAAGATGGCTGTGTGGGGCCAGGCACGGTGGCGCAAGCGTGTAATCCCTGCACTTTGGGAGGCTGAGACAGGAGGATCGTGAATTCAAAGCCAGCCTCAGCAAGGGCGAGGTGCTAAGCAACTCAGTGAGACCCTGTCTCTACATAAAACACAAAATAGGGCTGGGGATGTGGCTCAGTGGTCGAGTGCCCCTGAGTTCAATCCCTGGTACCAAAAGAAACAAACAAACAAAAACAAGATGGCTGTGTGGATGTCTTCATCAAGTTCCAGAGCTGTATTGTATGTTTTATCAGGAAGAATTTCCTCTTTCATATAGTTCTTCCCCATGGCCATGGCTGTCCAGGTAGACTCTAGATGGACTTGAAATGTCATCTTGTACACACCTGACTGCATGCAGTCCTGCACTCAGGAGCTCTCTGAATACACTGAGCCTCATGAATGGGTACTTGGTAAGTCAGAGGACTGCTAAGCTGGTTCTCCAGCTCTGTGCCTGGGCTCTCTGTGATCTTTCCATGCCTTTCTGCAAAAAATGTGTAGGCTTGGTTTGGATTCATAGCTCCACTCTGCATTCTGCTCACGAGGTAGACCACAGCTGTTTTCACTCAGGTGCTGGACCACGACCTTTGCATCTCTAATTCCCACTAAAGGGAGTGCTCCAGTGAGAGCAGCTGAAGCACAGTCTGGACAGGTTTGGGGATGGAGGTGTGGCTCCGTGGCATAGCACAGGCTTAGCATGCACGATGCCCTGGGTTTGATCCCCAGCATCAAACAAATCCGAATATCCAGTTGAGTTGCCAGACAGGTTGGAAGGAGTCTGAGGCTGTGAACATGCTCCATCCATGACCTTTACTGCAAAATCCCTCGTTGTGCATATTGTGGTCCCTTCTTGTCCACGGGGAGGTGTTCCAAGACTTTAAGTGCATGCCTGAAACTGTGGCTAGTATTGATCCCTGCAATTTAATGCCTTTTCCATCCTGACTCAGCACTTGGATGCACCATGGCCGTAACTTGCAATTTGAGGTGTGACATAAAAAACTAACTCCATTTTTTTTCCTTTTTCACAACTTATTGGATAGAAGATTCATTCTTATTGTAGATCTTAGCAACCTCAGCACATGATTTTTTTATTATCCTCATTAAGTAAAGAACTTTCACTTTTTTTTTTCACTTAAGGGAAGCACTTTGAAGCTTCTTTTCAGTGTATCTGAATTGTTAGCAGCACTACTCTTTTTTTCCCCCCAGTGGTGGAGCTGGAACCCAGGATCTCGCGCATGCTTAGGCAAGTGTTGTAAAACTGAGCTTCACTCCCGGCCCAGCATTACTACACTTGTTCTTTGGAGTTATTATAAAGTAAAATAAGGTTTACCTAAATATAAGCTCTGCAATACCTTGCCAGTGATACCTGTAAAGCCAGATGACCAAAAGGCAGCGAATTAAAACTGCTGGGCAAGGCTTTATTGGAAATGCACGCTCTCAGGCTGAACTCTCCCGTCCATCAGAGTGTGTCCGGGAGAGTCGCGCAAGTGTTCTGCCGGTAAAGAAAATTTAAAGGGCCTGGTCAGGAAGGGGAGGGCTTAAGGCAGGAATGAAGGGGCTATGAGATAGGAAGAGGAGGTATCTAGAGTCCTGCATCCCCTGGGATTGGCCAGGAGATCCTGCCCAGGTCAGTGTCCTTCCGGGATGAGTCAGGAAAAGTCCACCGATTGGTAGGAGGTGCCATTACTGCTTACATATCAGCACCTGGTAGGCTGTTCCTTTGCGCATGAGGGCTGCTTGATGCTTCATTCCCTGCAGCTGCTCCAAACTGATGCCGTACACCTGCCGCAGCTGCGCGGAATCCACCACCCTGCATGTCCTGTGTCTGCTGCTGCCACGTGGAACTCACCACGTTGTACGCTCTGCATCCACCTCCTGCGAGATCTCGAGCAGACCTAACAATATCTTCACATTGAGATGGCTAGTAAATGACTAAAAGGCAGGTAGCATATACAGGGTGGATACACTGAACAAAGGTATGATTTACATCCCATTACAAAATGGGATGGCATGAGATTTTTATTGTGCTACTTAGAGTGGGATCCAATTTAAAACTTATGAGTTGTTTGTTTCTGTAGTTTTCCACTTAATACTTTCAAAACACAGTTGAGCACAGGTAACAAACTGCAGCAAGTGAAACCATTGGTAAGTGGAAACTATGGCATTTATATTTGTTTGGCATCCTAGGACTTCAGTCAGTCAGATAATTGTGGAATGCAGAATGTCTAGGGGCCAGTGGAGTCACCTAAGTGAGGAATTCTCAGCCCGGGGCAATTCTGCTCCCCAGGCGACACTTGTCTGGAGTCTGAACATTTTCATCATTACAACTGGAGAATGCTACTGGCCTCTGGTGCAAGGAGGCCAGGGATGCTACTTCATGTCCTCCAACTCACAGGACATTTCCTAGGGCAAAGAATTATTAGACCCCAAATGTCAAAGCCAACAGTGCCAAGTGGAGGGACTGTGTTTAGACTTTTCAGATTTTCGACCAACATATTGTTACAATTAATCACAGAGACATGGTGCAGTGTGAATGTATACCAAGAATTCATAAACCCTGAGTTGGCATTTCTTTATGTTTTAATATAATGAGAGTCCTTTTTTTTTTTTTTTTGTACCAGGGATTGAACTCAGGAGTGCTTGACCACTGAGCCACATCCCCAGCCCTATTTTGTGTTTTATGGAGAGACAGGGTCTCACTGAGTTGCTTAGCTCCTCGCCCTTGCTGAGGCTGGCTTTGAACTCACGATTCTGTTGTCTCAGCTTCATGTGCGCTACTGCGCCGGCTTATAATGTGAGTCTTTAAAAGAAGAATAGAAAGTGAATGGTGGCGCAAGCCTGTAATCCCAGCACTTAGGGAGGCTGAGACAGGTGAAGAGAGGCTGGGATTGTAAACAGCCTGTGGGGATGAAGGGAAGAGGGGTGAGTGACGTCACCTAGACCCCCGCTCCAATCCCAGGATGTAATAAGTGCCAGGTATGCCCATGGTCCCCAGGCAAGCAGGTTCATCCTGCTACCTGGGTACCCCACAGTATCACCTGCCGCCCAGAAAGCCATCAGTGTTCCCCACAGGAGTCCGATGACCATGTTGTAGGGGTGGTGCCACTAATCCAAGGTCTGGATGGAGCCAGGGAGCAGAGCCAGGGATATGAAAAAGAGCTGGACCAAGGGCTGTAGGAGCTGGTCTTCTGTCCCCAGCAGCAGGTCTGCACAGAGAGCTGGGGAGCAGGCAGGCAGCACAGTGAGGACTGGGGAGCCCATAGCTAGAGGGACTGAGTCTTTGTGGCCTCTCATCTGTCTGATCCTGAGTGGCCATATTCTGAAGCAGGATGTTCTATCTTGCCAGTTTTATAAGAAAAGGGCATTTAGCGTAGAAAGAAGGTGCTGACTGTGGCCCCCCAAACCATCCCTATAAGAGGGTTTTAGCTCCCAACTGCCTGGGTGTTGAGATGTGTTTAATGTTGATTTGAAGTTTTCTCATGCAGTCAGCTGAGACCGTACAGGTAGCCTGACGCCAGGGCCCAGTACTCCTGCGTCCCGTAAGGTGCCAGGCTCCAGGTGCAGCAAGCCACCCCAGAAACCTCCAGCTGAGTCCCTGGGCTCTAAGAGAACCCTCAAAAAAGCAAAGCAGGGTTGGGCTCCTGACTTGGAGGTGGAAAAAAAGAAAACAAAGTTTCCATTTTGGGGGCAGGGGGCCTGGCTCAGCAGTAGAGCACATGCTGACCACCTGTGAGGTCCTGGGATCCATCCCCAGCATGGGGAAAAGGAAATAGTGATATAGCCAGACCTGGTTCTCAGTGCTCTCTGTGTCTCTGCTGGTTTGTATTTTAACTCATGAGGTCACAAACACAGGAGTGAGGGTCCCCATGGGGAGGGGACAGAGGCCCGGAGGTCGAGTCTCTCACCCAGAGTCACTCACTGTTGAAGCTGGGCACAGAGCCAATGGAACCTGAGTGTTCTGGGTCCAAAGCCCATGTGGTGACAGGATGCTGTACAGGCTGTAGCTACATTGTCACTTGGTCTTAAAAAGGCCAGCAGTGCCACAGACTGTCTCTTAGGAGGAAGATGCTGCTGGTGTGGAGCAGCCCTGTGACTGTCCCGTGGCCATGGCCCAGGCTTCTGGACATGTCATTGTCTGCCCTCACGGAGCGTGGGTGCCTAGGCTGGATGCGATGCTTGCGGTTGGCTTCTGAGCATCTGGGTCTGCATTCTGTGTCCTGGGCCCACGGATCCCTGGCTCTTTCCCAGAGGTCCCGCCTGCCCCGCCACCTGGCCTTTCCTTCCACCTCACTGCCCGCCTCAGACCTCTGCCTCTGCTGGGTCTTGTTTTCTTTCCCTCTGCCCTGGCAGAACTCAGCCCTGGGTGTGAACCCAGCCTGGCATGGGTCCACTCCAGCTGTGGGCAGAGGGAGAGAGGGTTCTGGAAGTTACTGTTCTGGGATGGGGATGCTGAATGAGTCTTTAGAGGAGAGAAGCTCTCCCAACTCTAAGATCACACACAAGCTCTGTGCACGCAGTGCCTGGCACTGCTGGAGCCAAGGACAGGATGCGGGTGGCGTGGGGGTGGAGGGGACAATGGAGTGTCCTCTGGCCTTGCCGGGTGTGTGGCCGCCGCCTGCCAAGACTCACCCCCAGATATATGCAGTGCACCCCGGAGGAGGTGTGCTCAGAGTGGAAGGACTTCCTGGCAGGGAGGAGGGCTGACCTCAGTGGGGCTGGTGGGAGTTGAGATGCTTCCTGAGCTCTGCCCTCCCTGCCCACTTGCCCGGTGTTGGACATCGGCAGAGTGCCCAGTGCAGGTGTAGTTGGTGATGTGGTCACTGTTGCTGCTGAAGGAGCCAGGGTCTGGCAGGCACACAGAGCGTGGGGTCGCAAGTTCCCTGTGGTCATCTGGGCCGTGCTGGCCAGGGAGCAGCAGGAAAGCTGCCAAAGAGGAATGTAGACCATGACCACACAGGTGTTGATGACGGCTGGCGAGCTCACCTTGAGGCCCTGGACTCAGATCATTTCTCACAGGCTGATCTACTGGCCGCATGGGGTGGGCTGCGGTGGGGCACAAGTCACTCCTGGGAGCTGAGGGGAAATCCTCAATACAGACAGGTTGCTTTTTCACTCTGTATGGGAAAGGGCTGGGAGTTTTCTGCCAAACCAGGCAAAAGGGCAGGGCTTCTCCTGTCCTCACATCAAAAAATGGGAGGCTTTCCTCATCCCTGTGCCGGACAAGAGTTCCTATTTAAGAGGAAGGCGGCATGGCTTTTCATTTCGTCAAGAACAGAGGTGGGAGGTTTCCCTATTTTATGTCAGACACAGGCAGGATTTCCTGTTCCGTATCTGACAGGGGTGTGACTTCCTGCCAGACTAGGAAGAGGGGTAGGACAGATCCTTATGTTACGCTGGACACAGGCAGGATTTCCTGTCCTGTATTTGACAGGGGTGGGACATCAGCCCGACTAGGAAGAGGGGTGGGACAGCTGGATTTCCTCTTCCGTATTTGGGACTTCTCTTACACCAGGAAAAGAAGATAGACTTCCCTTTGCACCAGGAGGAAGAGACGGGATGTTCCCCTTGTAAGGAAGGGGCTGCTATCCCAGCTCGGCCGAAGAGGGGCAGCACTGGCTATGCTGTGTGCAGGAGGGGAAGGGATGGGGGGCTCCTCTCTGTTAGGGAAGGGGCTCAACCTCCTCTGGCTCCACGCCCTTGCCAGAGAGGTGGTGTTCCTTCTATCCTGTGTCAAAAAGGGGTGAGTCTTGGAAGCAAATGAAAGAATACAAAAACGACAAGACATGGAGACAGACCAAGGGATCAGCAATGCTTTACTAAGCAGTGGAAAGGCACATTTTCAAGAGAAAAACGGCGACTGGCTACAACAAGGGTCTGAGTTTTATAGGGTCTAGCAGGGCCAGGTCACGGGAGGAATTTGTCAGATACTTTTGGTGGGCTTGCTTTTGGTAGGCAGGGGAAGTTTGGCAGCTAAGGGAAATTGCGAAAGGTCAGTGTCCTCAGTTTCCACCTCCTACCTTGCCCCAGGGCTTATAAGTTTCCATCTCCTTCAAGTCTTACCTTTTCCTCAAAGGTTTTTCCTACACCACCAAGTGGGGAAAGTTTCCATCTCAGTAGTAGAAGAGATGGGGCACCTGCTGCCTCAGGGCAGGGCTCCCCACTTTACTGCTTTACTGAAAAAAGGGTGAAGTGTACAGTCCTACAGTCACATGCCACTACTGGAGGTAGAGGTGAGAGCCTCTTTCCTCAAAGACACAGGCCAAGAAGCCTGTGGCCAAGAGTGCAGAGTCCTGAAGGGATGGGACACTGGAGGGTGGTATTGCTGGTGGCATTGTTGCTGAAGCAGCCCTGGAGGCGGGGTGCTACCAAACCCCTCTCTCAGCAGGGTGGGGATGCTGATTGCAGGGACAGTGGAGCTGCCACACAGCTCGGGCCCTTGAGGCTTACTCTCCCTGGCCTTCTCTCCCGCTGGCTCCACAGCCTGGGTGTGGTGGGAGGCAGGAAGGCTGTGCAGGGACCATCTGTGGTGGGTTCCTCTAAGTTGTGTGAGGTGTGGGTGGAGAGGTGGGGTGTGTCATTGTGGCACTTCTGGGTGTGTGAATGAGGTAGGTACATGCTGTGTGTGTTTATTTGTGTACGTCCGTAGATTAGCCTGGTTTGCATACATGGTCCGTCTGTACTGCTGTAGCTGATTGGGCTGGGGCAAGTTGGTGTAAATGTCATTTGTGAACAGGCCTGGGGATTGTCAACTCCTGACACCACTATCCCAAAGTCAGGCAGGGCAGGGTGCTGGTCTCCAGCAGGTGCCAGATCTCTGTCAGTTCTATCCACCCCAAATGTCTCCTCCAGGCCTCCCACCCCTCTCTTTCTTCCTTGCACTGAAGCCTGATAGAGCCATGTAGCTGGAAGCCAGCCTCTTGAAGCCCCTTCCTGGGCTGGTGGGGGGTGGTGCTTGGGTCACTGGCTCTGCCCACTGTGAAGTTAGTGGGGGATGACATGTGGCAGTCATATATTTAGTCCCCAGGTGAGCACAGGTGAACAGATGCCAGATGAACACGCACAGAATCCAACACAAACACTGACATAATATAACTATAGTCTAAGCCAGCACAGACTCAGATACACACAGACAACATCATGTACACACGGTACACATAGGCTTAAATGGATTCAGACTCATGCTAGATACAGATACCGCTGGATTCACCCTCAGCCCAGATGCATGCATAATCACAGGCTCCCACAGGCCACACACATGCATAGGAGTTACCAGTCACACAGAATAAATGCCACACATCTCAATGCAACAGATTGCCAGACAACAAGGCAGAGACCCAGCGAGAGACACACATACTGAGTCAAATGCAGATACATGCTACTCTCAGACCCCAGGACAGACATAGCCAGATCTAATGCAGACCCATGCATGTGCTCACAAGTCATACGGATACCATACATAATACAACACAGAGCCAGGCACACACGTGCAGCATGTACACAATCTAACACACACACACACAACCCCCAAAGAGGCAGTACAGAAACCCAGGAGACAGACAGATTCACAGCCATATGCCAAAAAAAAAAAAAAAAGAAAAAAAGACGAACACTTTGATGGAGTAGAGTCCTTTCTCTCCTGTTGACAGGAGCACATATTGGTCTAGAGACCCACACGGGATGAGAACATATTGGTCTAGAGACCCACACGGGGTGAGACAAGTACACACATTTACACACAGTAGGGCAGAGAGGAGGCCCCCCAGTCTGGCAACCTTCAGAAAGGACAGATCCCTCCACAGCTACTTGGATTTTGGGGCTCGTGGGGAGGGGGCTCACCCCGCACCAGACACAGCACATTCAAAGCCATCAACATCTTGGTGGTTCCCAGCTCCGCAGCAGAGTGAGTGGGCGTTGTGTGCGCACGGCTGTAAGCACCTACAGAATTTGATCTACTGCAGGGCGGGGTGGGGGAGCAATGAGGTAGTATATCCACACAGATTGGGATTAGAGTTCACGAGCCAGAGCCGGGCGCGGAGGCGCACGCCTGTAATCCCAGCACTTAAGGAGGCTGAGACAGGAGAATCGCGAGTTCAAAGCCAGCCTCAGCAACGGCGAGGCGCTAAGCAGCTCAGTGAGACCCTGTCTCTACATAAAACACAGAATAGGGCTGGGATGTGGCTCAGTGATCGAGTGTCCCTGAGTTCAATCTCCAGTACCCAAAAAAGAAAAAAAATTCACGAGCCAGGAGGGGCAAAGTGGGGAGAAGCCAACAGGGATGATGAAGACCTTGGGATGGCAAGGGCGGGGTCCCATTTTAGGGCGGTACCTACATGGCCAGTGGGGCGGGGCCTCCCCAAGGAAGGGCGGGGCCTGGGAAACTGAGGCCTCTCTCCGTTGGTTAGGGAGTTTACTACACACCTCCATCCCACAGCCGGGTGTGTCTGTTCAGGCGTGGGATCTTTGGTGTGAATGGCGTCTGGAAGAAAGTAGGGCCCAACGAAAGAAGGAATAAGACGAAGGAAATGAGGCTAGCAGGCGCCAGAGCCTCCAGGAGAGTCAGGTGGGGGATGGGAATGGTCTCAGACTTGAACTGGGAAGAGGGTGCTGGGCTCTGGAAAGGTGCGACCCAGAAACGCTGTAGGGTTTGAGGTAAGAGATCGCAGAGGGGTGGAGCCTGGCGAGAGGGTGGTGCTGGACTAAGGCGGAAAACTGAGTGGGGCAGGACCGGCAGCGCCCTCTTCCGGGGGTAGGAATGGTGGGGAAATGGGCGTGGCCCTGGGTGACTATCGAGGATGTGGGGGATACTGGGGAGAATGGGAAGAATGACAGAGAAGTGGGTGGGACTCTTGTGGGCGGGGCCTAGAGAAGCCAGAGCCGGGGGGCGGGGTCCCGGGAATGGGCAGGGCCTGGAGGGCTGGCGGCTGGGTAGTGGTCGGCGTCTAGAATGACAGAGCCGGGAGGGAGGGGGCCCTGAGCAAGGCTGAGGAAGCGGGAAGGGGAAGTGGGCGGGGCCTAGGGAGAATGACAGGGGTAGCGGGCGGGGCGGGGAGGCTGGGGTCGCCCCTGGAAGTGGGGGCCCGCCTCTGTCTTGGGTCCACAGGCCACGGCCAAGACAGTGTTGGCGGCTCCGCTGGGCCCTGCGGGTTCCAGATCTTGGGTGATGCTCGGTGTCGCTTTCGGGCTGACAGCCTTGGGCTGGCAGGATCCTCAACTCCGTCCAACCGCCGCGCGACCCGCTGCCTCGTAGCCCTCATTGGACCGGTGCCGCCCAATGGGAGTGGGCTGCCCCGGTTCCCAAGGTCCCGGAAGCAGCACGGGCCGGGCGGGGACGCAGAGCTGCAGTGTGACCGCGGGGGTGTCTTCGGTCCCACGGTCCTCCCAGCTTCCAACCCACGTCTGCTGCCTGGATTCCTTTCCCACGTCCAGGGCCCTGTTCGATCCAGTTCCAGACACTCATCTCCGCTCTCCCGCGTCCACGCCCTTTTCTCCTCAGGCTGTGCATGTGACTTCGGGAAGACCCTGAGAACTTTCCCACCTCCCGGCGCGGAACACCCCACGCCTCTTGACGCCTGGGCCCCTTCTCCGTCCAGCCTTGGGCTGAGGCTCGGGTCCACCAGGGGGCGCCGGCTGCCCTCGCCGGACGCCGCTGCCCAGAAAAGGGATGCAGACGTGGACTCTGGGTTCCTCAAAGGAGAGAGGGGAAGGCCAGGTCCCCAGATGGGGTGGCCTGGGGCTTCTATAGGAATATAGATCTTAGGTGGTGTGAGGGATGGAGGCTAGGGTCCCAGTGGAGAGGATGGAACTTGGGAGGCGCCTAGGGTATAGGTCTTGGGTGATCTGTACTTGGGTCTTCTCTGGGAGGAGGTGGATCTTTGGTGGCCTCAGGCTGACCTAGATCTCTTCGGGGCATAAGCCCTGATTTTTACGATTCTTTCCTCTGTGTTCTTGTTGATTTGATTGTTTTATTGTGTGATTTGTGTGTGTTCAGTGTCCCTGGGTGTCTGATATTTTGTCTTTGATTGCACATCCCAGAATCCTTAAATCTTCTTAAGACGGTTTGTGTGACCGTAGATGTTTCTCTGTGTCCTGGGCCTGGGGTTCTGTGTCTCTGTACTCCCCATTTTTTTTTTTTTTTGGTACTGGGGATTGAACTCAGGAGTACTCGACCACTGAGCCACATCCCCAGCCCTATTTTGTGTTTTATGTAGAGACAGGGTCTCACTGAGTAGCTTAGCGCCTCGCCATTGCTGAGGCTGGCTTTGAACTCGCGATTCTCCTGTCTCAGCCTCCCTAAGTGCTGGGATTACAGGCTTGAGCCACCGCGCCCGGCTTGTACTCCCCATTTTGATGATGTTCATCTGTGATTGTGAGTCCTTCTTTTTTTGTGTAACTGTGTATTTGCCCCAACTGTGTGCCATATGTAACTCTGTGTGGCTATGTGTGACTCCTTTGTGTCCGTGGTTGTGTACCTGCATCCAGCTGTTTGTATCAGTGGGAGTGATTTCACGTGTGCCTACACTATGTCTCTCTATTTCTACTTATATGTGTGTGATTGTATAACCCTTAGTGTGTGTCCTTGTGTGTGTCTGTGGCTAGCTATGGTGCCTGCCCCACCTGTGATTGTGTCTGTGGGTGTCTGTCTCAGTATATTATTGTGTATCTCCATGTCTGTTTTGGTAGGTATATGATTGTGTGTCTGTGATGGTGTGTTCTATTCTCACTATCATAGTGTGCCTGATTATATACCCTGACTGTGTGTCCGTGTATGGGTTCTTTGTGTGTGTCTGTGGTTACTTCTGGTGCCTGCCTTGTGTTTCTATGATTGTGTGTCCAGGTATGTGTGATTGTATGTGTGTCTGCATGGTTTGTCTTTTTTTTTGATACCAGGAATTGAACCTAGATGCGCTTAACCACTGAGCCACATCCCCAGGCCTTTTTTTTGTATGTTATTTAGAGACAGGGTCTCGCTGAGTAACTTAGTGCCTCACTAAGTTGCTGAGGCTGGCTTTGAACTTGCAATCCTCCTGCCTCAGCTTCCTGAGCTGCTGGGATTACAGGTGTGGGCCGCTGCGCCCGGTGGTGTGTCTGTTTTGGTTTGTGTGATTGTGTATGTCCCCAATGGAGACATCTTTTGTGTCCCTGTGTCTGTGGTTGCCCAGTGGCTGCCTCCCTTGGGGGGTTGGAGAGTCCCTTCTAGGGGTGGCTCTGCTTGGATTCCCTTTCCAAAGCAGGTCAGCTTGTTTCCCAGTAATGAGCTGACTGATGGGCTCCTTGGAGGGGTCTCTGGCCCTGCCCAGTGCCCCCCGCCAGGTCCTTCCACAGCCTTTAACAGGGAAATACCGTTTCCTGTCTTTGATGTCATTGGTGCTAAATTTTCCCTTCTTCCAAACAACTGTGACCAGAGTTTCTTTCTTGGTGTATATACAGTTGACCACGACTCTGCTTAATGTAGAAAAAAAAAAAAAAAGAGAGAGAGAGAGAGAGAGAGAAAACCCCCAAACCCATGGAAAATGCAAGCAGGGCGCAATCAAGTACAGTAAAAAGGTTCATATCTTCACACTCATGACTCCCCAGTTTTTGCATACCTTCCAGAAATATTTTATACAAATAGATCTGGTGTCTGAAACAAAGCCTGCACCCTCTAAACAGCTGCCTGCACCTTGCTTTGTTTTCTCTGCCCTCAGAGATCTCTATCGAGGCCCAGGGGGATGAGTCAACTGTCTTGCTGGGTGATTAGTGAACCGAGCCTGCAACAATAAGTGCGACCATTTCCCCTCTGACGACGACTGAGGTCATTTCCATTCTGAACAATTTTGCAACAGATCTCTCTGTTGGTGTTTTTACCAAGACATTGGCACTGACTTTTGGACCTCAGTTATTTGTTGACAAGATCAAGTCTTAAGCACAGTCACGTGGAGACACCAGATTCTTGGCCTGCTGCTTCTGATAATGACTAACTGTACTGAACAACCTCTATTGGCAAGGCTCTGCTCTGGTTTCCAGATTCTTTTGTTTTGTTTTTAATATTTTTTAGTTGTAGACAGACGCAATCATTTTATCTATTTGTTTTTATGTGGTGCTGAGGATTGAACCCAGTGCCTCTCACATGCTAGGCAAATGCCCTACCAACTGAGCTACAACCCCAGCCCTGGCTTCCAGATTCTGAGCAACAATCCCTTGAGGTGATGGTGACTGGTGCTCGCTCAAGGAGTTTGCTCAAGATCCTAATGTAACAAGAGGCCAGGCTGGGATTTGAAGGCCAGTGGTTTGGATCCTATGCAGTGCTTTCTCTCAACTGGAAATGCACCCATGCACCCAGAGATCCTCCTGAGTTCACAGCACCACACTGGAAACAGTCCCAGAGCAGACCAGCTGGATCTATACCCTAATTCCCTAAATGTCTATTGCTTGCCACAGACATGACTTGAAATCCCCCGCCCTTGGCAGTACTGGGGATTGAACCCAAGAGTGATCTACCATTGAGCTACGTCCCAGCTCCTTTTATTTTCAGACAGAGTCTTGCTA
Source organism: Xerus rutilus (assembly GCA_028644305.1). NCBI lineage: Eukaryota > Metazoa > Chordata > Mammalia > Rodentia > Sciuridae > Xerus > Xerus rutilus. The sequence goes on from CM053413.1 coordinate 3,965,695, forward strand.
AGTTGCACAGGCTGCCCTGGAACTTGCAATCCTCCTGCCTCAGCCTCTCAAGTTGCTGGGATGACAGATGTGCGCCCTGGCTGCTTTGCAATGCCTACATGGTGCTCAGGTGCACACCAACATGGGCTGGGCTGTATTCTTCTGGTCTAACTATGGCCAAGGAGAACTGATCAACTTTTTTTTTTAATGTTTTTTAAAATTTATTTATTTACTTATTTATTTTTTTGGCACTGGAGATTGAACTCAGGGGTACTCGACCACTGAGCCACGTCCCCAGCCCTATTTTGTGTTTTATGTAGAGACAGGGTCTCACTGAGTTGCTTAGTGCCTCGCCATTGCTGAGGCTGGCTTTGAACTCGCCATTCTCCTGTCTCAGCCTCCCTAAGTGCTGGGATTACAGGCTTGCGCCACCGCGCCCAGCTTAAATATGTTTTTTAGTTGTAGATGGACATAATACTTCTATTTATTTATTTTTATGTGCTGCTGAGGATCAAACCCAGTGCCTCACATGTGCTAGGCAAGTGCTCTACTGCTGAGTCACAACTCCAGCTCCCTGGATCTATTTTTGTGCAATTCAGATGATGTGACTCCCCTGTGTGTTCCCTCCCTCCTTCAACACCCGTCAGTATGTGAGGGCTCATAGCCAACCTTGTGCAATTCTTTCCTTTCTTTTTTCTTCATTTCTCCCTTCACACACACATTTGACCTCTTCCTCTCTTGCTTGCTCTGTCCCTTGCTCACCTACTGAGCAAACACCACTGACACTCTCTGCTAGGCTTTGCCTCTGCCTTGCAGAGACAGCAGATCCAGGCAAGTTAAAGGTTGATATTTGGCCAGGCGCAGTGGTGCATGGTTGTAATTCCAGTGGCTTGGGAGGCTGAGGCAGGAGGATCACAAGTTCAAAGCCAGCCTCAGCAAAAGCGAGGCCCTAAGCAACTAAGTGAGACTCTGTCTCTAAATGAAAAATACAAAACAGGGCTGAGGATGTGGCTCAGTGGACGAATGCCTGAGTTCATTGCCTGGTAGCCTGGTACTCCCCCCACCCCACAAAAAAAAGGTGATACTTGTTGGGTGTACTAGTGGCTTGTGCCTGGAATTCTAGGTACTCAGGAAGCTGAGGCAGGAGGATCATTTGAGTCCAGAAGTTTAGCCTCGCAACATGGCTAGACTCCATATTTAAAAAAAAAAAAAAAAAGTGACACTGGAATGGCCACAGTGGCCACCAGCTTAGGATAGATTGTGAGTAACGGGGATCCTGTGAGCTGGCTTCTGCTAGGAGAAACCAAGGTGTACTTTCTGTGCCTGGTCACTTGACCTCACAGGTAGGAGAGGGGCTCCCCAGGTAGAGGTGGGGTGCTCACCTCCAACGACTTCCTGCCCTGTCCTCTCGAGCCTGTGACAGGCGTGAGGGTGGAGATCAGGCCCTCCCCCCTAGGTGAGGGCCCACACTCATCTCGGGGAGACAGCTGAGCACAGAGGTGCGACTCCACCAGATACCGGGTGCTAGGAGGGTGATGCTGAGATCTTCTGAGTGGGTGGGGCCGCCAGGCTTAGATGTCCCAACCACAGCGCGTCATGGTGCTCCCAGGCTGTGGCCTGAGCAGGAGGCCTCGTTCCCCCTTCTGGAGGGCATGTGCAGAGCTCTACCAAGCTTCCTGGCCTAGCAAGGAGCGCAGAGCAGTCTCTGCAACACCTGGACCTGGGTTCTTTTGGAATCTTGGTTTCTGCATCTGTATGCACAGGAAGGAGTCATGGGACATAATGCCTCCAATTCACTGAGCATTTGCTACGTGCTCGCCATTGCCCTCAGCAAGCTCCTTACCACCCTGGAGGTCTATCTTTTTCCCTTTCACTGTGTGTGTGTGTGTGTGTGTGTGTGTGTTACTGGGGATCACATTCAGAGATTAGCACCTGCTCTACCCAAGTCACACTTCAGCCTTTGGCCTACACTTTTTTTTTTTTTTTAAAAATATTTTTTTAGTTGTAGATGGACACAATGTCTTTATTTTATTGCTTTGTACATGGTACTGAGGATCGAACCCAGGACCTCACGCATGCGAGGCAAGCGCTCTACCACTGAGCTACAATCCCAGCCCCTGGCCTACACTTTTAACCAACCAACCTGCTTCCCTCCCTCTCTTCCTCTCTCTTCCCTTTTCATCCACCCATCCCTCCACCCCTCTCTCTACCCACTCATCGGTCTCTTTCCCTCCTTCCTTCCTTCCCCGTTCTCAATCCATCCAACTATCCACCCACCCATATCACTTCCCTTCCTTCCTTGCTCCTTCTGCCCTCCCTTCCTGGTCCCACATTTCCCTCCTTCCTTCCCTAAGTATCATTGAGGCCGCCACGTCCTCGGCACTGGAGGCACCACAGGAATCAAAGAAATAAAGATACTGCCTGGGCGCCCACGAGTCAGCAGGAGAGCACCTGTAAGCCAGCCAGCAAGTGGATGGGGAAAGCATTTGGATGGTGCAAACTGCAGGCCAGCGCGGGGGGCTTGACCCGAGGCCTGGGGGAGGGAGGGGTGTCTGAGGAGGTGATTTTGTCCGACAGATTCCTCTTTTTGCCACTTGTGCTGATTACTAAGTGCTTGGTGGTGGCTTGAGGCTCGATGATACACAGAATGGCCCGGGCCTCTTGGCAGAGCGCACAGTGAGGGGATGCTTCCTGTTTAGGACCTTTCCCCCTGATGGTCACGTACCGTGGAGGGGCTCCTTTCACCCTCCCATCTTCTGGATGGGGAGGCTGGGCAGGCGAGGGCTGGGGCCATGTGTGGGTGTCACGGTTCTAACATGTGTTTTCCACGTTCTGTGGGCACATTTGTTGGCAGTGTGGATTCCCTGCGCCTGGCTGTTCCTCCATCCGGACGTCCACTTTTTTTTTTTTAATATTTATTTTTTAGTTGTAGGTGGACACAATAGCTCTATTTTACTTTTATGTGGTGCTGAGGATCGAACCCAGTGCCTCCTGCAATACTAGGCGAGCACGCTACCACTGCGCCATAACCCCAGCCCCCCGGACGTCCACTTTTAGCAAATTTCCTTGTTGAGAATTCTGCTTCAGTTGCTGCCCACAGTCATGCTCAGAGTTGGGGTGGAGTTTGCCCACACTGAGCCTGCGGGTGACATATTGGAGGAAACCAGCTCTTCACTCTACTGCTCTGTAATTTTGATTTACACTTTAAACGGTTACCTGTAGTCGCCATGGGGTTCCAGGTCAGAGTGAAAGTACACGGGCACTCCATTTTTACTCAGGACAGTTTTGATGGAAGCATGAAGGGCGAGAATGGGGGAGGTGTCTGCTGACTGCAGATGGCGGGTGGGGATTCCAGACAAAGGGTCGGCAAGGACCAAGTTGCATCAGAATCCTCCAGCAGGCTTATTCAGAGCTGACTGCCAAACAGAAAATACTGATTTTGGTACCCCCTCAGACAGCTGAGCTGCTACAATCTGCAGATTAAACATTCCAGGTTTTGCTGCTGCTAGGTAGGGCCTCACGCTTGGAGAGTCACTGATGTCACCCAAGTTGTTTGGCACTTTTTTGTGTTCCCATAAGATCAGCTAGTATCGTGACCGTTTTCTCTCTAATTCCCGGGTGAAGCTCAACACAGGAGTAAACACATCTCAAGACACTTGTTGAATTGCATAAGAATTCTCTGACATGCTGGGTGCCATGCACATACTCCTTATGCTACTTAGTGGGAGGCTGAGGCAGGAGGATTGAAAATTCAAGGCCAAACAAAATGGGAAAGATTGGACATAAAACAAAAACCAAATAGAAAATTGGAGGCCAGCAACTTACTGAGACTCTGACTAAAAAAAAAAGAAAAGAAAAAAAAAAAGAAAAGAAAAAAGGGTTAGGGATGCAGCTTAGTGGTAGAGGGCCCCTGCTTCAACCCCCAGTACTAATAAAAAACAACAAAAAATCCCCCACATTTCATGAGCTGTTGCCTCCTGCTGGTAGACAGCGCTGAGATCAGGCATACAGCACCCTTCTGTTTCCCCCAAGGAAAAAGTGAGGCTGGGAGGCGGGCAGGGAGGTGGTCCACGGTCTCCTGCTGGCCTGAACAGATCAGGACTTCAGTACAGGCCAGGGCTTGCCTAGGACCATTCACCTCTCAATTCCTCTTTTGGTCGCTTTTATGCCCCTCCTCCCACCTCCGCCACCACCACCAGGCAAGAGCAAACGGGAAATTTGAGTTTCCGATTGTCCCTGGCTATAAGGGGACTTTCTCCATCTGGACTCTCCGGTCTTCTGCTTGTGGGGTCTCAAGGGGTTCCTGACGGGAAGCATCCAAGTGGGTGGGTGGGGGCAGGCCAGGAAAGGCGCAGAGGGAGCGGTCCTGGGGAAGATGAGGCAGGGTATGTGGTTGCTGAGCCTGGCTCTCCGGGCCCCACTGGAGGTGGGAGCAGGCGGTTGAGGCCCAGCTGTCCCCTGACTCCTGCAAAAGTACTGGATCGGGGGAGCCCTGGGGAAGTCCCAGGGATGGAGAGTTAACAGGCGTCAAGGAGGGTAAAGCGACAAAGAGAGATCCCAAAAGCGACACACGCACAGAGTCACAAAGAGGGAAAATAGAAATAATGAGGCAGAGGGCTAGGTGGATCCCCTTGACCCATCGCGGACGATCAAAGGGGAGGGGAAAGGCCAAGAGTGAGAGGCCCACAGAGAAAAGGAGGGGGACAGCGTTTCCAGGGAGGGAACCAGGGCGCTGCAGAGACCTAGGAGAGGGGCTGGGAAGAAGGAGCGGGAAACGTCCCGTGACACCCGCCATGTGTGTCAATCAAGAGGGGGGAAAAAAGAGGAACCAGAGGGGCAGGGCTGGTAGGCCCGGGAGAACGGAGAGATGCCGAGAGGAGAAAGTTCCGGCGAGTCACAGGGTGGAGCGGCGCGGGCGGCGCCGCTGGGATCCCCGTGGGCCGGCCCCGGAAAGCTTGGCTTCCGCAACCGTATAAAGCGCGGCGCGCGGGGCCGGAGGCTCAGTCGCCCCCGGCCATGGGCTCCTGTTCCGACGCCGCCGCGGATCCCGAGGCCCAGTGGCCGCCCGCGCCTCCCGCCCGCACCTGCCTCCCGCGGCTCTGGGTCCCCGGGGCCGCGCTCCTGATCTTGGTGGCCGCCTGCGCTGGCGCGCCCTGGGTGGCCAGAACCTGGATGGTGCCCTCTACCTGCACCTCGTCGGGTCCCAGCCCGGGTACCGCGACAAGTCGGGCATTCACTGAAAACCCGGAGCCCCAGCTCAATGGCCCAACCAACCTCTGGGTCCCGCTGACGCAGGTGAGACGCGCGGCGACCCGGGTGCCCGGAGTCCCCAGCCGCCCCTTGGGACCTCTTCTTATCCTGCCCCTCCCAGACATCCCTTTGCACCCCAGGCCGGGGGATGAGACCCCTCCCATCCCCCTCCAGGGCTCCCTTCTCCATCTAGCTTTGGGGAGAGGCAACCTTTGTCATCCCGCACTTCTGGGAGGCCCTCTTTCTCGAGTCTGGGGGAGGACACCCTCATCATACCTCTCGGATCCTCAAGGGCTCCTCTTTTCCATCTAGGACTGAGAGGGCACCCTATGCCCCCAGCAAGACCCCATCTGTGTCCCGGCAATAGTCCGAAGCTTTCTCCAATCCAGACGCAGAAGGGCACTTCCTATTTCAGACCCCAGGGGGCTCCACTTCCTTTGCTTACTCCCAGAGAGCCTCCTTACTCTTGGACTCCCTCTCCCTCTGAAGACCTCCGGGGAACCCCGTTCCTCTTCCCGGTCCCGGGGAATCTCCTCCACCCCCAATCCTACAGGACAGCAAGGAGGCTGGGTACACGGAGCCCATGGGTTCAACGCCTGTTCAGGGTGTGGGGTGAGGCCAGAACCTCCAAATTCCAGCGAGCCGAAGATGTGAGGGGGGAGCCTCCATCCACTTTTATCTTTTCCTCTCTTCTCAGGGGCAGAAAATATTCGCCCAACTGTTGGCCCAAAATGGTGAGTGTCCTGCCCTGGCACATCCCTGCCCCCCTCCTGTTGGGATACTGAGAAGGGGACCACCAGGGAGACCCTGAGCGCGGCATCACATCCTCTGACCCTGTCCGCTCTGAAAGCTGTCGCTTCATCTCTTTTGAAATACATCTATTTCCTTTGCCCTGATCCTCTCCGGCCTCTCCTCATTCCCGTGAGACCCCATCTGGGTCCACTGCGGACTCCTGCCCTCTCAGCTGGGGCATCGCACCCCCAAGGCTGAGCCTGGCTCTGGGACATCAGAACTACTCCGCACCCCTCCCCTGAGAAGCCTCCCCCCCCCCCCACTCCGTTCTACAATTCTCCTCCCGGTGCCTGCCCCTCCTTCTTCCAGGGCCCCTTTCACCTCCCCCTTTTAGAACTCCCCTCCCCCTTTTCCTTTCCCTCCTCCCGCTCCCTTCCCAGACCCATCCCTCCTCTCCGGGAGGATTCTCCCCGCCCCACCTCCTCCTCCGTGACCCTTTTCCTTTCTCCAGAGTCTTCTCTCCTTGCCTTGGGACCCCTTTTCTTTCCAATTCTTCTTCCTGAAGCCCCCCCCCCACTTCCTAACAGCCTCCCCTCCCCCACCTGCTTTCCTCCTCGGCCTCTCTCCCTTCCACCCTTGCTCCCAGAGGCCCCTCCATTTATCCCCTGCTCCCCTCACCCCTGCTTCTGGCTCCAGGAGCCCCTAACTCCTCCCTGGGTCCCTCCGCCCGCACCCCCCCTCCCCTGCTCTTTCGGGTCTCTCTTGTCCCCGGCGCTGGGCTGTCCACGCCCTCTCCTGTTCCCTATCCTCTCTCTGGGATTTCTACATCTTTTCGATTGTCTTCCTTCTCCCTAGGCGACCCTTTCTCCGTTCCCTTCCCTTCCACCTTCCCCCAATCCCTTCCCTCTTTTGCCTTCCGATCTTGCTGGGAGCCAGGCCCTCCCGTCCCCAGCCTCAGAGATCCCCTCCTTTTTTTTCCCCCCGCAGTACTGCTGAGAAATGGGACCCTGAGCTGGCACAGCCAGCCGTCGCTGAAAGGCGTGTACCTGTCCCCCGGCCTGAGCTACAGTGAGGATACGCAGGAGCTGGTAGTGGCTGAGGATGGGGTTTACTATGTCTTCCTGCAACTGGAGCTGAAGCGCAGGGCGAACCTCCAGGCCCGGGGCGAGGTCTCCCTGGCTCTGCTCCTGCAGCCGCCGCGAGATGAGGCCGCTACCCTGGCCCTGACTGTGGATCTGCCTTCCTCCTCCAAGCCCAGGGACTCGGCTGGAGGTTTCCGGGGTGGCTTCCTGCACCTGGGTGCTGGCCAGAGACTGAGCGTTCACCTGAGTGTCCACCTGCATGCCGGGCCCAACGCCCACAATGCCTGGCAGCTTGCCCAGGGTGCCACGGTCTTGGGACTTTTCTGCGTGACCACGCAAGTGCCAGATGGACTCTTTTAGCCATTGTCCAAGTGAAGTGGGTTTGGGCACTGCCCACCTGGACAGACACATCCTACCCTTCTTCCTTTCTTGTGGCCCCTTGTGCTGGGAGCTGGGCTGCTCTACCTCACCTGGCTGGGCAGGGGTTGCTGGTGCTGAGGTCTCCTCTAGAACTCTCCCCACCCACTCCTGCTCCAAGCTGGTATTTATTTTGAGCCTGAGCTCAGGCAATCTTTTATATTAATTCATTATATTACATTATATTTATTGAACATCTGTTATGTACCAGACAGGTGCTGAGAAGACATAACAACAAAAGACAAAAAAATCCTTATTTATGTTATTATGGGAGAAATAAATAACCCACTGCCCTGTGTAAGTCAGAGGGCTAGTTTTTGGGATATTGTGTAAATTGGATCATTGATCCAGTTATTTGTTGAGTGTTTGCTGAGAATCAGGCACTGTTTTCTTTCTTTCTTTTTTTGCAGTGCTGGGTTTGGAACCCAAGGCCTTGCGCATGCTGGCCAGCTGCCTACTGCTGAGCTCTGCCACTCCTCAACCCCCAAGCACTGTTTTAATTGCTAGGACACGGTTGTGAACAAGGCAGACACTGCCTCACTCCAACCTTTACAGAACCATTGGTCTGTTTCATTGGTGTGAAAGTCTGTGACTTTGACATGACTGTGTCTGACCCCATGTGTACTAGGGGCTTATAAGGGGAACATGGATTATGGAGGGGGGTTTTGTAAGTGAAAGTGGATTATGGAGCTAATCTCAGTCTGCAGGCTGGAGATCCTGGGGATGCAGGCAGCAGAGCTTAGTCCAAGTGCAGAGGGCTTCGGAGAGAGAGAGAGAGAGAGACAGAGACAGAGACAGAGACACACAGAAATGCCTTCCCAGTTCTCTAGCCATTCCGTAACCCAGTCACATTGACAACTAAAATTAACCATGATGGTACTGAATGACAGGATATTTGTCAACTCAGTGACTAGTGTGTATTGATCATTTATTGTATGCTAGTAAGAGTTCCTCACTTGAGACCACAACTGTACCTGTGCCTTGGAGACTCTGCGACCTCGGTCTTCTCATTTCCCTCTGCACCCACCTGAGTTTATTCATTGTGTCCACGTGGTGGAAACACCACAGAATAGCGTTTGCTGCATGTCTCTTTCCAAATCTGCTTACTGATGTCACACTGGCACTTTGAACCTAGCCCTGGTGAGAGAATCTGCGCCACAGGAATCAGCAAATGCTGCACATCAGGGTGGAGGAAATGATGATGTCAAGCTCGCAGCGGAGACCTAGAGGCAATCTTCCCTGCAGTGCTTACATTGTAAATAGCACAGGAGATAGAAGGTGCTTTCCTTTAGCTGAGCCCATTGTCTAATTCAGGAAAGTTTCTCACTTCATGATACACAAGTCAAGTGCCCACGCATCCTATGGCTTTTTCTCATTTTATATTTTAAGACGAAGACATGTCAACCTGCGTTCACTTAGTAGTAACAACCAGAAATTGGCTGGGGCGGGGGTTAGGGGGTAAAAGACTTTGGGAAAAACATTCTGTGAGAATCCTGCAATTATATGGAATTTGCAATGGAGACTATCTTCTATTTTATTACAGAGAGTCCCTGAGCTATGATAGAGTTATCTCCTAAAGAACCCATTGTAAGCCAGGCGCGGTGGCTCACGCTTGTAATCCCAGCACTTAGGGAGGCTGAGACAGGAGAATGGCGAGTTCAAAGCCAGCCTCAGCAATGGCGAGGCACTAAGCAACTCAGTGAGACCCTGTCTCTACATAAAACACAAAATAGGGCTGGGGATGTGGCTCAGGGGTCGAGTGCCCCTGAGTTCAATTCCTGGTACCAAAAAAAAAAAAAAAAACCCATTGTACGTGGAAAATGCCATAGAATGGAGATGCTCTGAGTACAGCTAACCTACCGACACCCCAGAATAGCCCAGCTGCACCCCTGCATGACCCAGCTGCCTTGCAGGGGCTTACGACACTCCCAGAAGCCTACCGTGGGCCTGGACCTCTAACACAAAGCCAGTCTGGGAGTAAACTGTTGACTATCTCTTGTAGTCAGTCTATTGCACGCTGTACTGAAAGTGAAAGCAGCTTTATGGTCGGGCAGCTGGAGGGGTGGTAGAGGGGCACAAGCAATAAACATGCCAGGCAAAGGGGTAGGCAACCCTGAATGCAGGTAGGCTGGAGGAGGCGGAGCTGCCCGCACTTCCGACCTGTTTAATGGATGGTGGAGGTGTTTGTAGATTTGGGGATCCCAGAAGAGTATAGGTCACTTTTGGTGGTGTGGGATTTCCAGATGTCTTTGAGGTACCTTGACCCAGATGGTCAAAGGGAAAAGTAGAGTCAAGCGGTAGCACTGGAAGCTCTTTGTCTGGGTTATAACTTTGAGAGTCTATCTATATGCTAATCAAGCTTGGGCAAAGGAGGAATCTCTGAGAAACACGAGGGAAGATGTAGAATAATAAAGAGGGCAGCCGGGCTCGGTGGCTCAAGCCTGTAATCCCAGCACTTAGGGAGGCTGAGACAGGAGGATGGTGAGTTCAAAGCCAGTCTCAGCAATGGTGAGGCGCTAAGCAACTCAGTGAGACCCTGTCTCTACATAAAAACACAAAATAGGGCTGGGGATGTGGCTCAGTGGTCGAGCACCCTGGAGTTCAATCCCCAGTACCATAAATAAATAAATAAATAAATAAATAAATAAATAAATAAGGCACAGGACAAGGCCTCCAGGGACTTCAGTGGTTCAGTGTGGGAGGGCAGGAAACACCCAGAGGAGCAACCTGGCAGGAAAGAGAAAGACATTCTAAGGAATGAATTTCAATAAGCAAGTTAGTGGTCGATGTGTCTGTGACTGCTGAGAGTCAGTTACTATGAGAACTGAAAATATTTGCCATATTTTAATCACGAGAATAGCGGGTGGTTTTGCGAGAGTCGTCTTAAAGGTGTGGGTGGATCATGATGCCTTAGAGGCACCGCGAGAAAAACTAATAACAGGAGAAGAATTTGAGAGTGTATAGAGAGCTTTGTAAAAATGTTCTTATTTGGAAATAAATTCACACGTAAAGACAAGTTGCTTGAATACAAAGAACATCGGAACATCTTTTGCCCAGATTCACCAAATGTTAACTTCAACTCATTTGCTTTATCATTTGCCCATCCCCCCATCTTCCTCTCCATCTCTGCCTTACTTAGTGTATTCGCCATTGCCAGTAACACAGCACCACAGGCTGGGCAAGTTATAAAGAAAAGAGACTGATTTTTGGCTCACGGTTCTGGAGGTGGAAGGCTGCAGGTGGCATCTGGGGATGCCTACTGTCTGCCGGAGTCCCAGGGTGATGCAGGACACCATCCTTTGTGTCTGTCTGGACTCTCTCCTTCCTCTTTCAAAGCCACCAGGGTTCAATCTTGCACCCCAAGGCTTTATCTAACCCTAATAGCCTTCCAAAGGCCCCACTTCTCAACACTCTGGTGGGATCAAGGATGTACCCTCTGGATGCCTCGCAATGGAAATCAAGTTCATGCGTGGGTTGCAGAGGGGACAGGCCATGTTCCAGCCAGGGCAAACTCTCAAATAATTTTGAAAAAAATTTTGAGGGTGAGTCAAACCAGAAGAAGCCAAGCCAGAGAAACAAAGCCAGAGGGAGCCACAGCGTGAGAAGTTAGAGCATTTTGGGGAACTTCCAAAAGCAGTGTGAGTGGATTCAGGAAATGGGAGGAGGTCAGTCAGGTGATTACTTAGAAAGCAGCAGGAGAAGCCCTGGGGGTGCTTTACTTGCTCTTCTTGCTCACGCATGAAGCGGACAAGGCAATATCATTTGCCCTTAAGCTACTGTCCTATCCAGCAAATGGCACTTTGTGTGTGTGTGTGTGTGTGTGTGTGTGTGTGCATGCGCTTGCTTTTGGTGCTGCGGATTGAACCCAGGAGTGCTGCATCACTGAGCCACATTCCCAGTCACTTTAATTTTTAATTTTGAGACATGGTTTTGCTAAGTGGCCCACGCTGGCCTCCAACTTTCAGTCCTCTTGCCTCAGCCTCCCGAGTAGCTGGGATAATAGATGTGACCAATCTGCAGCACTCCTCTTTGGATATCTGGTTATAGAAAACAGATTAAGCAGAAGATTTTCAAAACTGGGATTGTCAAGCATAACAATGAACAGATATGAAGGATCGCCAGGCGTGTCCAAAGCCAGCACCAAGAAGGAGGTTCCCCAGTGCTGCTGTTGTGGCTTAGTGCAGAGTGCTCACCTAGCATGTGTGAGGCATTGGGTTCAATTCTCAGCACCACATAAAAATAAATAAATAAAATAAAGTTCCATCAACAACTAGAAAAATATTTAAGAAAATATTTCCCAAACTCCACAAATGGAGCTCACAGAACAAACAAAAGACTCTAGCCTGCTGGTCATTTCTCGGGGAAGGTGTCATTTTATTTTAGATTAAATGATATTTAAATATGTAGATTTAAGATCTATAACGATACTTTCTCAAATTTAAGCATAACCATTATTAAGCTTCCAGAGAGATATTAAATATAAAGATTAATACAATCGCTCATGGAAACCCCATGAGATGTCACCTCTTCTCTGTCAGGGTGGCTGTTACCAAAGAGGTGAGCGCTGAGTGCTGGGGAGGGTGTGGAGAGAGGGAGTTTTTCACACCGTTGGTGGGAATGCAGACCGATACAGGCATTATGGAAAAATCAAACAGATATTCCTAAAAAAACCCTAAAACTAGAACCACTGTATGATCCAGCAGTCTCGTTCCAGGGCACACATCCAAAGGCAATGAAAGCAGAACCCTCCCCGTTGGTTGTGGGGCTGTTCACAGCGGTCAGGGCAGAAAAGCAACCTCAGTGTCTGTCAGCAGACAGATACCAAGGGGAAATGTGGTTCACACATGCAGTGGGATACTACTCAGCCTTCAAAAATAAGGGAATTATATCATCTGCTACAACATAGGTGGAACTGGAAGACATTGTGCTAAATGGAACAGGACAGGCACAAAAGTGGAAACACCTCGTAATATTACTTTTATGTACAATCTACAAATCTCATAGAAACCAAGAGTGGAGGGGATGGGAGTGTGGTCCACAGGTAGACTTTATGATTAGCAACATTGGTGAGGCCCTAGCTTCCGTCCTCAGCAACCCAAACAACCAACCAAACAAGAGATAGAGTAGAAGGTGGTTTCCCAAGGCTGGTGGGAAGAGGGTGGATGGGCACAGGAATCACCTCTGCTGTACGCTCACACATTTCTGGTGGGACTGCAAATTGGTGCCACCAATCTGGAAAGCAGTATGCAGGTTCCTTAGAAAACTTGGAATGGAACCACCATTCGACCCAGATATCCCACTCCTCAGTCTGTATACAAAAGACTTAAAAACTGCATAGTACAGTGACGCAGCCACTTCAATGTTTATAGCAGCTCAATTCACAACAGCTAAACTGTGGAACCAACCTAGATGCCCTTCAATAGATGAATGGATAAAGAAACTGTGGTATATATACACAATGGAATATTGCTCAGCATTAAAAGAGAATAAAATTATGGCATTTGCAAGTAAATGGATGGAGTTGGAGAACATCATGCTAAGCGAGGTAAGCCAATCCCAAAGAACCAAAGACTGAATGTTCTCTCTGATAAGTGGATGCTGATCCATACTGAGGGAGGGGGCATGGGAAGAATGGAGGAACTTTGGTCAAAGGGGAGGGAAAGGAGGGGATGGGACATGGGGGCAGGAAAGATGGTGGAATGAGATGGACAACAATGTCCTAGGTTCATGTGTGACTGCACATATGGTGTAACTCCATCCTGTGTACAACCAGAGACGTGAAAAGTTATGCTCCATGCATATACAATGAATCAAAATGCATTTTGCTGTCATGTAAACCTAATTAGAATAAATAAATTAAAAAACAAGAAGATGCTGACCAAAGGGAACAGAGTTTCAGTTAGCCTAAAGCAGGAAGCTGGAGTGTTCTATTACAACGCCTTGTGACCACAGTTGATAATAATGTGTTGTGTATTTCACAATCACTAAAATAGCTTCCTAATGTTCTCACCACAAAAAACGATAAGATAGTGCTATGGCTTGGATCTGGAAGGACCTCTAAAGGCTCATGCATGGAAGATGGGGTCCTCAGTGCAGCATTGTTCAATAGTGGGACTTTTGGGAAGTGACGGGATCATGCAGGCTATAAGTTTATGAGTGGATTTATTCACAGATGGTTTAACAGCCGAGTGTACTATTGGGAGATGGTGGACACTGTAGAAGGAGAGACGTAGGTGAAGGTAGTGTGCTCTTGGGGACTTTATTCTGTTCCTGGCCAGTTTCTCTCTGTTTCCCAGATATCAAGAGGGGGAGCAAATTTGCTCCACCCCACTCTCCCACCATGATGTTCTGCCTCAGCACAGGCCCAAAGCAACAGAGCCTCATGACCAAGAACTAAAACATATGAAAACACTGGGCCAAGATAATCACTCCTCTTTTAAGTTGATGCTCTCAAGTATTTTGTTATAGCAATGAAGAGCTGACAAATACAGTTGATAAGGTGATGGACATGTAGTTATCTTGACTAAATCTTTCTATATGCTGGCATGTCTGAAGTCTGCCGGGCAGGAAGGAGACCCTGGGAGGAATTGATGCTACAGCTTGAATCTGAAGGTCACCTTGAGGCAGAAGCCCTTCTTCCTCTGGGGATTCCCATCTTTTTCCTTAAGGCCATCAGCTGATTAGACCAGGCCCATTCATATGATGGTGGATTCTTAGGGTTTTTGCTCTGAGTAGGCTGTACTCAAAGGTGACCAACATCTAAACTGGTGCTTGACCAAACACTGAGGCACTATGTCCAAGTAAAATGGACACACAAAAGTGGTGTCACAAGTCCACTCCTTGTCAACTTCCCACCCATACATATTTCTTTGTGTTCAATCTCAAAGGGAAGACAATATAGATCATCCTTCTGCCTGGCAAGACATGCCATCCTGAATAAAACCAGAAACTCACTAACCCTGTCCCCAGAAGAGGATGCCACATCCCAGGTCAGTGTTGGCTTCCCTATCCTGAAGAGCTGTGCATCACTTAACGCTCTGGGAAGTCATCACTAGGTGGTCCTGCTTGGTGTGTACACCTAGGGTGGGCTTCAGCTAGGTGGTGATGGTATTGTAACAATGACCCAGACTCTTCTTTGCCTGCAACATCCAGTGAGTAACCAACAGCAGGATTAGAGAACTTTGCACTTCTGCCTGCACTTGGCATCTTCTTTACTCTGATTCACCTTGGGTTGCAAAAACAAGGAGCCACGATCCTCACCATCCCCACCAGCCCCAGGCAGGAGAGGCGTTCCTTCCACCAAGGCGGCCACGGCTATGACTTGCCCAACGCTGCATTCAAGATCGCTGCTTCACCAACCGTGCAAAGCCTCCGGTGGTGTAAACCCCCTCCTTTGTCCTTTCTAAAACCTCAAAGTCATCTCAGCCTCTAAAGACAGGGCCAAGAGCCCATGTCCCCTCCCTGGTGCAACTGTGCTGATTGAAAGCTGATAATAATGTGTTGTGTTTTTCACAATCGCTAAAATAGCTTCCTAATGTTCTCGCCACATCGTGTGGTGTGTGGCGGTGCCGTGATGAAAAGTTAATAACACTCAAACACCTGGAGGGAGAGTCTACACAGCTTTCTGTGTTTATGGTGCTCAGGACGGAAGTAACTGGGGCCCCACACACGTCCCTCGAGGCAAACGCTAACCCCTGAGAGACCTTATGCCGGACAATGGGATAAGAAATTGATGTCTCTGCATATGCGCGGCATGCACCTGCTCTACGAAACAAGGAACACTCATGACAGTTATGGTGGGGGTCCTCTAACTGGCCACCGTGCTCTTAGCTGGTATTTATAACCACCTCTTTCGCTGCCGTGTTTCCTTTGCTCTTGGGGAAGCACCTAAGCCGGGCGTTGTTATTTTTAGGGTCTCATGGTGGGTGTTTGCGCATGCCAATAACATCTTTGACCCTCCCCCCTATCCTCTCCCTCTCCCCAACAGTCTCCCCACTTCTGTCATGGCTTTCATTTCTCCTTAAATTCCACACTGGAGGGAGGATCTGTGATGTGCACTTTTCTCCTTCTGGATGGCCCCCTCCAGTTCCATCCATTTTCCTGTGTATGCCGGGATCTCCTTTTTTTTTAAAAAAAAATGTATATATTTTTAGTTGTTGATGAATCTTTATTTTATTTATTTATATGGTGCTGAGAATCAAACCCAGGGCCTCACGCAGGCACCGCGTTTTCCAAATGTGTTCGCCTGCGTATGAGCACCTGGGTTGATTCATGGCTTGGCTGGTGTGAGCTGCTGGGCATGGGTCCCCCTGGACTGTGACTCATACCTTCCCCCCTCAAGTGTGGGGCCATTTGTGGTGCTGAAGACGCGGACTCCCTGAGGTAGCAGCCCTGCGAGATGTAGGCCTTGGTCACGGGGGAGGCCCCCAAGGGATGGGCCTTCTCGCAATCACTGGTCCTGTGATTGCCCTGGGTGGTGGGGCGGTCACACACGCGGTCAGGTATCACTTCTCTTTGTTGACTCCAATTCCGGAAGAGGCCAAAGCGCCTTTCTCTCTTTCTTGCTTTTTTTTTCTGTCCCTCTCCCTTCCCTTCCCTTCCCTTTCTCCCTCCTTTCTCCCTTCTTCTTTCCTTCCTCTTTTTTCCCAGTGCTGGGGATCTAGCCCAGGTTCTCCTCCATGCTAGGCAACCCAACCATTGCCTAGCTATATCCCAGGCTCTGGTTTATTTTTCAAAGTTGTGGTGTGTTTTCTCACTGCCGTCAAATCCCTGAGAAAATCAACCTAAAGGAGGAAGGTTTTACTTTGGATCCTAGTTTCAGAAGTTTCAGTTGGTGGTGGGCAGGCTCCATCCTTTCTGGGCCTGTGATGAGGTACACCAGCAGGCAGGCAGGAGGAGCAGACCTAGGGCGCGGGGGGCGGTTGGGAGGACAAAACAAACCCTTCCAAAGCCCCAGTGACCCATCTCTTCCAAGTGGGCCCTGCCTCCTAGGTTCCATCGCCTCCAGTAGCACCACCAGCTGTGGTGCTTTGAATCTGTGAGCCCTTGGGGGACATTTGGGATCCAGACTGTAACAAGGTGAAGGGTGTATTCTCCACCTTCCTGGGGTGGGTGAAGAGGTCTCACATGCTAATTCCACTCTCCCATTCTCACCTCCCTAAAGCCTTGTGCTCCTTCTCTTCCCTGTATAGGAAGGCACTTCTGGTAGGTCAACTGCATTTAGTTTAGGCCACCTTAGGGTCTATGTTTTAGGCAACCTACAAAACTGTTAGAATCCTTCATAAGCTGCCACGTGGCATCATTAAAACACAGAATCTCTGCTTAGTATGTCTGTATTAGTTAAGGTTCTCTGGAAAATTCTGCGTGTGTGCGTGTGTGTGGAAGGAGATTTATCTTAAGCAGGAGCCTGAGACATCTCGTGAATGATCTCGTGCAGTCTGAGGGCCTGGGAATCAGGAGCATGGAAGATGCAAGCTGCTGTCAAGGTCCAAAGCAAGAGGAGGCCAGTCTTACCTCAAGACCATCATGTGATGGGGTGCCTCACACCTGCAGCCCCCACTACCTGGCTCAGCCTTTTGTTCCATTCAGTCTTCAACAGATTAGGCAGAGTCCACCCCAAGGGAGGGCTCTCCATTATGCTCAGCCTGTCAATTCATATCAGGGTCTCATTCAGCATCAACCTCATAGACACTTCCAGAATAAGGTTTCATCATATATCTGGGCACCTATCAGGTTGACATAAGATTACTATTCCCTGGGCCCATATCAACTGGTCCAACTCTGTTTTCTCCACTGCCATCCCATAACCTTTATACCCATTCCACCACAAATCCCCCAGGTTTCTGTGTGAAAACTGGGTAATTCTTATCATTCTTCAGAGTGTAACTCATTCATGAGTCACATTTTGAGTCTAGTTATGGGCACAGAAGCAATTGTGCCCTTGTTGTGGGGTGGGTCCCCAAGGAGAGCTACAAGCATCTTGAAATTGCCTCAGGGGAGGCCATTAAAGTTAAGGTAAGCAGGGCTTATCTCTGCGGATGAGGTGGTAGTTGCTGCTCTGTAAGACTCATCAGAATTCAAGGGTCCAATGTCTCCAGATTCTCTAGGATCTTTCCCTATGCCTCTGCTATGAACTGAATGCCTATGTTACCCCTCATTTATTTGTTGAAGCTCTAGCCCATGTTTTGGCTTTGTTCAAAGATGAATCCTCTAAGGAAGTACTTAAGGTCAAAGAGGTCATATGGGTGTGACCCAAAGCTAGTAGGATTAGCGCCCTTTTAAGAAGAAATCCCAGAGCATCCTTTCTATAAGAAAGCATTGCCAAAAGACCATGTGAAGACACATGGTTGGTGGCTGTCTGGAGGCTGTGAAGACAGATCCCACCAGAAGCCAAATGGTTGGAATTTTTATCTTGGACTTCTATTTTCCAGAACTATGAGAAAATAAAGTTTCATCGTTCAAATCATCTCGTCTGTGGAATTTTGTTATGCAAGTGCAAGCAGACTCGAGTGTAAGGAGACTGATACAGATTTTGGAACCAAGAAGTGAGATGCTGCTGTGATGAATATCTAAAATGTGGAAGTAGCTTTGGAACCAGGCCATGGGGAGAGGCTGGAAACATTCTGAAGATGGTAGAACATGCCTAGATGTCCTGGGAAGAATTATTGGCAGAACTGTGAATGTTAAGGGTGATTCTGGTTGGGGTCTGAGAGGAAAAGAGATCTGTAGAGAAAGTCAATTGTTTTAGGGAATGCATACCATGAACAGAATGTGGGTAGACCTATAGTCATTAAAGATCCTTCTTCAGAATGAGCTGGGAAACAGCAGATGGCCCTGGCCAGTGGTCATGAGTCACTTCTGTGGCTGCCCAGAGGAGCAAAGGCTGACAGTCCTGTGTTGTGTTCTCTCCATCCCCACAAGGAAGGGCAGGAGAAAGCAGCTGCTGATGTTAGATTCTCTTAGAATAAGATTTGAATCAGAAAGTAGAAAGTCACCTACGTTTTGAAGCAAAAGAAAGGAATATATGAAGATCCAAGATGCCAGGCTAGAAGAGGCTGTATTTTCAGCTGTCCCCTGGCTTGAGTTTAAAGCAGTGGGAGTACTGCTTCTCAGAGAGGTGCTGGGAATCTACGGGGACACTATAAGTCACAGAGTAGAGAGCTGATAAACTAAACCCAGCCAAGAGGCAGTGCATCTTGCTCCATACACAAATTAATCAAGCTCAAACTTCAGCAATACTTTAATACAAATAACAGAAGAGACAAAAAATGCTGAACTAATGACCAGACCCCCAAAATAGGAATGGCTGAGGTCCCATTGATGGATATCTACTTCTAGAGCAGCAACAGAGAGAATTAGCACAAAGTTGTGAAGTGCTGTGAAGATCACCTATTAGGGATCTCAAACTAGATCACTCTAGGACACTTTA
>CM053413.1:3985082-4022827 GCA_028644305.1 Xerus rutilus
CTTTCTTTCTTTCTTTCTTTCTTTCTTTCTTTCGGAACTGGGGATTGAACCCAGGGGTGCTCAACCACTGAGCCACATCCCCAGCTCTTTTTATTTTGAGTTTTGAGACAGGGTCTTGCTGAGTTGCTTAGGGCCTTGCTAAGTTGCTGAGGCTGGCTTTGGACTTGGCAATCCTCCTGCCTCAGCCTCCTGAGCCACTGGGATGACAGGCATGTGCCACCGTGCCCAGCAAAGTGACAGTTTTCATTAGAGTTGGCACCCTAGTGTGAGTTCAGGTGCCATCCTCTGGATTCTGAGAAATGTAGAAAGAATGTGGGGGCTTCCTGGGGCTGGCAGTACACTAAGGGACGGATTTACCCAGCATGGGGAATTGAAGTTCTTGGTTCAAACTGTTTCACATGGGTCTCAGGGCTGGTGAGGTCTGCTGGAAATTCAGATTACGTGTGAATGCTTGCATAGCTTTTTTTTTTTTCTTTTTCTTTTTTGCACCAGGGATTGAACTCAGGGGCACTCGACCACTGAGCCACCTCACCAGCCCTATTTTGTGTTTTATATAGAGACAGGGTCTCACTGAGTTGCTTAGTGCCTCGCCGTTGCTGAGGCTGGCTTTGAACTCGCCATCCTCCTGCCTCAGCCTCCATAAGTGCTGGGATGACAGTGTATGCCCAGCTTCGCATAGATTTTTTAAAGCAGAGTTTGTGAATTTTAGAAAGGTACAGTTTCTCTCCCTCCCCATGACATGCTCTTTGGGCTTTTGTTATCCTTTTATAGAAAAACATACAGGGCTGGGGTGCAGCTCAGTGGCAAAGCATGTGCTTAGCAGTGTGAGGCCCTGGGTTCTAGCCCCAGCATTTAATCGTCAATAAATAAATACAAATAAAGAGCATGCAAAAAATGTTAAAATCACGAGCCACGGACTCAGACAACCTGGGCTCAGTACTGTCACCACTGGCAAGTGGACAAGTCTTTAAATTTCTCTGAGCTTGTTTCATTGTTGGAAAAATGGGGAAATAATGGTGCTAGAGTCACTGAGTTATTGTAAGGAGCAGGGCACAGACCACAAAGCTAGACAGTCTGAGTTTAAATCCCAGCTCTGCTTCCTCCTAGCTGTGTGATTTCTGTCAAGTTACTTAACTTCTCTGTGTCCCACTTATTTTCAAAATGGGAGTGAGAACAGGACACCTCTCTGCTGTGAGGACTAGGAAAGGTAACGCACACAACATGGCAAACACGCCTTGTAGGGAGTCCTGTTATCTCAGGCCCGTAACAGTTCTCACAGTAGGACCTGGGTGAAGGTCTCAGCAAGACTGAGGGCTGGCTGAAAGAGCATGGTAGGAGAGAAAAAAGGGAAATGGGAACAGAAGGGAAATGGCCTTGGTTTTAGAGGCCGGATGGGTAGAGAGTGGGTTTCAGGACACTTTCAGAAGCTGCAGAATTTCATAAGAATTTGGGGCTGGGCTTTTATCAAGTTCCCCTTGGGACATGGGTTCCATCTCTCTCTTGCTGTGCCCAAAGTCTCCCTCCTCCTCCTCTGCCCTCTTCCTCTCTTCCTCCTTCCTCCCTCTCCTCCTCCTTCCTCTTCCCTCTCCTCCTCCTTCCTCCTCCCTCTCCTCCTCCTCCTTCCTCCCTCTCCTCCTCCTTCCTCCTCCCTCTCCTTCTCCCTCTCCTCCTCCATCCTCCCTCTCCTCTTCCTTCCTCTCCTCTGCCTCCTTCCTCCTCCCACCCTTCTTCCCTCCTCTCCCCGCTCCTCTCTCTCCTTTTCCTCCCTCCTCCTTCCTCTCCTGCTCCCCCTCCTCCCTCTCCTCCTCCTCCCTTCCCTCCTCCTCCTCTTCCCTTCCTTTCCCTCCCCTCCCCTCCCTTCCTTCTTGCTCCTCTTCATTTTTCCCTTTTTTCCATCTTTGTTCCGGCTTTACTGAGTTGTAGCTCTCATACCATAAGCGTCACCTAAAGATCAGCACGGCAGCAAACTTTACAAGTCATTTCAGGCTTTATTCCGGAACAGAACTACATCTACAGGGATGGATCCACCTTCCTGGTGAAAATGAGCCGGTGAACAAAGGAAGGGACTGGGTTTATATAGGCTCTCAGTTTTCGCGAGCGTTTAGGAATTTGAGGTTTGTTTCATCGATCACTTGAGATAATCAATTTATCGCTTCGTTGTGGTGCCCCTTCCTTCCTGAATTTGCCTCAGGAAGACATCTGTTGGGGGAGGCGGGAGGTGCCAGGTGATTAGCATCAGGAAAACGTTGCTGGGGGAGGTGAAGGTGTCAGCGATGGCTATTTGTCTTTCCCCTCAAGCTACATTATTTTCAATTCTCATATCTATTAGTACACTCCAGTGTTGTTTTTTTTAATTTCGAATCATTATTACTGATCCTCTTTTTAATTGGTGCATTGGAATGGGTGCTTCACGATGCCACGTTTGTACCTGCACTTAAGGTGACTTGACCCAGCTCACTCTCAACCCAGTGCGTTGCCCTTGCTCCCAGGGGCATCCCAGGAAGCCGGTGCTGTTCTGCGGGGCAGCGAGGCCCTGGGAATGGTTGTCCCGGTTGTCCCGCAGCCTTGTCTTGGGCTTCCAGCCTCTGGAGCTGCGGGGGAGCTGCCACCTGTTGTTCCCGCCACAGGGACTGTGCGTTTCCTGTGCTCTGAAGGGGTAGAGCTTGGGTCTTGGTGTCCCCAAGGGCCATGCATTAAGGCCTGTCCCCAGCCTGTGGAGCGGTTGGGAGGTGGTGGGGCCTGGTGGCCAGGGCCATGCCCTCAGAGGGGACAGGAGGACCCTGGCCTCTTCCTTTTCTTTCCCCTCTACACGGGGGCCCACAAGCAGAACAGGCCTCCTCTGCCTGCCGCTGTTCCCGCTAGGATGTGCTTAGTGCCCTGCCCCGAGGCAGGGGAAGACCTCAGGCCGGGAGCCCAAACCCCACCCTCCTTTAAGTTGATTTCCGTTCTTCTTACAGTAAGGACAGCTGAGTACACAAAAGAAGAATCCTACGTGCTCATGGGGTGGGGGATCATGCAGGGAGTTCTGGGAATTACCTTCGAAAACCTCAGGTCTGGTTAGTCTCCTCCTCAGGCAGGGCCTCCAGTGGCCCCTCTTCTCTAGGGACCACTTTCAGTTGTTAGCCTGGCATTGCAGGCTCTGCCTAACCCACCCCGTTTTCTTATCTGCCACGGGCCCATGAGCACCTGTGGGCTGGTAATCCTCAGCCGGGTAGGCTTCTGCACCTCAGGGTGAGTCATCTCTGCGGCAGGACCCCCACCCTAGGTGAAACTCCTGGGCTGGAGCTTGTTTTGTGATTTTGGTGCTGACTGGAAGCCACGCTCACACTTGGGTGCCCACAGATGTTGCTGTTGCCCCGGCTTCCTGACTACCCGACTTCAGTCCACCCCAGAGAGTTATTTGAACCCAAGCAACTTTTTAGTTTAAGGAACAAGTACAGGACAAACTCAGCTTAACCAAGACATTAAACCATCCCATTATATGCATAAGAAATTAAAATTGTAAACTTTCAACTGAGTCTGAGAAAGAGAACAATAGGGGGACTCTCCAGTGAAAGATTAGTTCTTCATCAAAGCAGTATAAAACCCCTAGAGAGCTATCTGGGACCCCTCCCAAGCTGCAGAAGGCTTCCTTGCGGACTTCTGGCAGATCTGCTACTGAGTTCTGACTCTGTCATCTGCATATGTCATTCTTTGGGTGTGTAAGACTAGAACCCTCCAGTGTCCACACGACCCTCTGTTACATTCTCCTTGCCCGGAACATCTTCTAGCCTGTAGTTACCTGGAGAATCTTGCTCAATTTTTAATGCTGTGTAGCAGAAAGAAAACCAAGATTACTATTTTAAAACCAGAGCTGGCAGGCCCTTGGCCTTCAGGACGGGTGGCATCACTCATGTATAAAGGTGGATGGTGGTTCTTTGGCATATGAAAACCTCTTGATCCTGATGCACACTCTTTCAGATTATTGTTGAAAAAGGGACGTTCCCTGGAGATGGGAGAAGCAGAACCAAGTAAGGTCAGCAGAATCCTGAGAGCCGGGAGTGAGGTGCAGGAAGAGAGAGGAGGGAGGGAGGGTCAGGGACCCCTGAGACCACCCTGGTGGCAGGGCCACCTACCAGTTCCCTGTGGCTGCTACAACCATCACCAACCATCCCTTAATACAACACATGCTTCTAATCTGGCAGCTTTGGAGGTCAGAGTTGGCAGTAGATCTCACTGGGCTAAACTCCAGATGTGCAAAACTGTTCCCTCTGGAGGCTCTGGAGGAGAATCTGTGTCTTGTCCTTTCCAGGTTTCAGGGTGCCTGCAGTCAGCTTGAGGACCCTTCGCCCGGTCTCCAGAGCAGGCACTGCAGTGTCCTCTGGTCTCTGACTACAACCTATGCTTCCTTTATCATCCCCCCACTCCCATCCTACTTTTAGAAGAGCCAGTGATGATACCGGGCCACCTGGATGAGGTGGCCCCCATCTCAGGATTTTTAATCCCATCTTCAGAGACCTTTGGCCACGTGAGAAAACACATGACTGGGATTTGGGGACTAGAACGTGGACAACTCTGGGGCACCGTTATTCTGTGGATCACAAAACACAAGAAAATTCTGCTGAGAGGAGATTCTCTCAGGTGCTTCTGTGGTTTGGATGTGGTGGAGTGTGCCCCCCAGAGGTTCTCCTGTGGGGACACGGTCTCCAGTGTGACCCTGTGGAGGAGTTGGATATTGAATGTCTCCCAAAGGTCCCGATGTTAAGGAAGTTCTCTCCAGGTGGTACTTTTGTGATATCTTGAAACCTCTAGTGTTAGGGTCTAATGAAGACCTTCAGTTGTTGGGGATGTGCCCTTAGAAAGGGACTGTGGGACCCTAGTCTTTCTCTTCGAGGTGAGTGGTTGTTCTGCTACATACACCTGCCATGATGTACTGACCTTCCAGAGGCCCAAAGCAATGGCGTCACTTGATCTTACACTTGAACCTCCAGAGCTGTGAGTCAAATAAACCTTTTCTCTTTAAAACTTAATTGCCTCAGGTATTTTGTTATAGTGATAGAGAGCTAATGCAGAATTCATAAGAGGTGGCACTGAGTGGGAAGTCATGGGAGTGTGTCCTTGGAAGGGATTGTAGGACCCCAGTTGCTCCCTGGAGTCCTGTCTTGAGATGTGATTCCTCTTCCCACTCGTGCCCCATGTTTTTAGATGCTTGCCAAGGGACAAAACTAATGGTGCCACACTATCTTGTACTTCAGCTTCCAGAGCTGTGAACTAAATAAACCCCTTTTCTTTAGCCTACTGTGTCAGTTTTCACTGTAACAAATACCAGATAGAAGCAACTTATAAAGAGAAAAGGCTTATTTTGGCTCACAGTTCTGGAGGTTCCAGTCTGTGCTTGTTGGCTCCATTGTTTCGGGCCTGTGGTAGCTCATCATGGCAGGGTCCCTCACCTCCCTCAGCCAGGAAGCAAAAGGGAGGAAGAGGAAGGGGCAGGGGTCCTATTGTCCCCTTCAAGTGCACGACCCCAATGACCTAAGACCTCAAACCACGGCCCACCTCTTAGAGGCTCTGCCACTTCCCCTAGTGCCTCTCCGGGGACCAGGCCTTCAACACTCCAGATCCAAACTCTGGCACCTGTCTCAGGAAAACAAATGAATCCAGCTGGGACACACCATTGGGGCTGACAGCTGAGAACCTATGATGCTAATGGAAATAAAGGTGACTACTAAAGGAAAGGGTAATATGTCCCTCGCAAGAGCCCGGAGTGCTCAGGAATTTCTGGGTTACTCCCAGCTCAAATGCCATCTCCTTTTTTCTCTTTTCAGTTCTGTGAATTGCTTGGAGCTCAGAGCAGAGAGGGGAAAACAGCTGTACAAATAGGTCATTGTGGCTTTTTTTTTTTTGGAGAAGAGAGTGCCAGCCCGAGTGGTCATGGAGTTGCAGGATGAGTGGGGTGGTTTCCTGTGGGATGTGTTAGACCTTGACACCCCTGGATCCAAGCCTTCCCTGCGGTCGGGGCTGAGAGGCCCTAGGAAAGTCGCTGCACACTAGCCATACCCACTTGGCGCTATGGGACACATTGACCGTTTCACCCAGTACCATCGAAAGTGTGCTGTTGGTGAACAGTAACTTTCGTTTTATATTCTTAGGAGCTCATCCGGGCCTGGCGAAGGTTGCTGGGCAGAGCTACAATTCTTCCCCTGCCGCTTCTTGGAGCTCAATCTGCTGCCTTCCTCGTAGGTTTGCTGCAGTGTTTGAATGACAGTTACAAGTTCTGGGGTGTGTCCCACTGGTGTGGATTGAATTGAAGCCGCCCAAGTTCACATGTTGAAACCCTTGTGCCTCTGGCACCGCAGAATGGGATGTTATTTGCAAATAGCAAGTTTGCACATGTAATGGGTTAGGCTGTGGTCGTACTGAGGAAGTGAGCCCCTGACCCCATATGACTGTGTCCTTATCCAAAGGGGAACTCTGGACACACAGAGGGAAGATGCCCCATGAAGAGGAAGGTGGGGATCAAGGTGAGGCTTCTATAAGTCAAGGAACCCCAAAGACGGCCAAGGAACTGACCCTCTGACACCTTGACCTTGGACTTCAGCCTCCAGAATCCCGAGGGAATATATTTCTGTCATCTTAAGCCACCTGTTTGTGTCCTTTGCTCTGTCAGCTGTAGGACATGGATGAGCACAGAGATCTAAATGCCTGTTTATTTATTTTTTTTTTAATTTTTATTTTTTAAATATCTTTTTTTAGTTGTCAATGGACCTTTATTTTATTTATTTATATGTGGTGCCGAGAATCGAACTCACTACCTCACACATGTGAGGCAAGCGCGCTGCCACAAGCCACAACTCCAGCCCCCCAAATGCCTGTTTAGATGTTCACAAGAGCACAGAGTAGGACCAGAGCACAGAGAGGCTGCCAGCCTCTCCTGTGCCCATCAACTGACTGCGACCGTTATTGACATCTTAGGCCATTTCTTTTCAACCTTCTGATCCACAAAATCTCTCTTTCTCTTTTTTCAATGTCTGCAATTGATTAGCAGGGAGATTGTGATTGAAAAAGAAACTCTAAAAAATAGCACAGCCTTTCCTATACCCCCTTGGTGAGGCTAAGACCAGTTGGACTGGACTTTTTAGATGCAGTTGGGGAATTTCTGGTGTTAGCCCACGCTGGAAGGTTAGTTGCAGACAAGACAGAGTTCCGGGTACAGGTCTTTTTGTGTAAGAGACTCCATGATGAAACTGTGGGTCATAGGAGACTGAAGTCCTGGTCAAAGTGTGTGAGTGAGATTGTGGACTATTTAAGGTTCACTGTTTCTGTGACCTAGCGAGCTGGCTCTGAAAGGGATCAGAAAATGACTCCAAAATATGTCCCATGAGCATCAAGAACGTTTTTGGGCTGAAGGCATTGAGACTCATAGAGGTGGGAGGACTTCTCTACCTTAGCTTTACCTGCTTACAAGCATGGCGTAGACTTCCCTGTGGGGAAGCTCCCTCCCCTGCATGGTCCTAATAGTGGATCCTTCACTCAAGTGTCCTACTTCCTATTCAAAGGCAGCTCAAAAGAAAGAATGCAAGCAATTTTATTTTAAAGATGTATTTGAAGCCGGGCGCGGTGGCTCAAGCCTGTAATCCCAGCACTTAGGGAGGCTGAGACAGGAGAATCGCGAGTTCAAAGCCAGCCTCAGCAACGGCGAGGTGCTAAGCAACTCAGTGAGACCCTGTCTCTACATAAAACACAAAATAGGGCTGGGGATGTGGCTCAGTGGTCTAGTGCCCCTGAGTTCAATCTCCAGTACCAAAAAAAAAAAAAAAAAAAAAGATGTATTTGAGGTTGGGTCTCAGTGGGAAATCACCTAGCATGTGTGAAGTCCTGAGTCCCATCCCCAGTACCAGGGTGGGGTGAGGGAGATCTAGTTACCTTATTCTAGAAGTATTTCAACATTTTCTTGAAGAATGAACACGCAGGGGATTAACCTTTGCTGGCTGTGTCTTTAAGTGATTTTTGAACACTGGCCTATTTCAAAGATTGATTACACGGCTCCAGGAACTCCTCTCTGCTTTTTTTGCCTGTATAATGGCCTCGAGTAAACTGGTTATCACATCTAAGCACTTTTCCTTGTGTCCTTACAGAATAACAAGCCCTTTAGTCTAACCTGTTCAATTTTTTTTTTTGGTACCGGGGATTGAACTCAGGGGCACTCGACCACTGAGCTAATTCCCAGCACTATTTTGTGTTTTATTTAGAGACAGAGTCTCACAACCTGTTCAATTCTAACCAACCTATTTTCTGTGGACCTCAGTACATGCAAATGTTAACAGCATGTGCTTTTTTCCATTAAGAAAAATCCCAAACAAAATACCTAGCTAAGCTGCCCCTGGGCTCCTGACCCTCAGATGCTATGAATATAACATTTGTGACTTTCAGCCTCTAAGTTTTGGGATAATTTATCCTATAATACAGGTAACTAATACCTTTCCTCTGATCTTAGATTATTCTAGACTCCTTACTGCAGCCGGTAGATCCTGTTCTCCCCTCCCCTTCTCCTCTCTCCTTCCCCGCCCTCCTTCTCCTTGGGTGGAGGAAATGCACCTTCTGCCCTCCCATCAGGAGAGACCCTGGGGCTGGTGTCTGCAGGCTGCCTTTTGTGATTCCAGAATGGTTTGTCCCTCTGAATCTCCATTTGAATCTCACCCCTGCTGTGAGGTGTTAAGAGGGGTGAGGGTTAGTTAGTTTGCCAGGATGAGGAGAGGCAGGACCTCTGCCTGGCCAGAGAGGCAGGACCTCTGCCTGGCCATCAGGATCCTTCCTCTGAGTGCAGCCTCTCT
This sequence comes from Xerus rutilus, assembly GCA_028644305.1. Classification (NCBI taxonomy): domain Eukaryota; kingdom Metazoa; phylum Chordata; class Mammalia; order Rodentia; family Sciuridae; genus Xerus; species Xerus rutilus. The sequence continues at coordinate 3,993,893 of CM053413.1, forward strand.
CCTTGGATCCTGGCACTATAAGAGGGAGGAGGAGCAGAAGATGCTCATACCCGTTCTTCCTGTCTCTCATGTGATTTCCTGCATGGCCTGGGGACTCTGCCAGCAAGGAGGCCACCTCTAGATGTGGTCAAAGTGAATCTCTTTACATTGAAACTTATCCATTCTGTGGAATTGTTATGAGCAAGCGAAAACTAACAGAGCATCGTTTTAATTTTATTTTAGTTGACATATAATTGTACATGTTTAAGAGATACAGTGGGATATCTTGATACATATATACAAGGGATAATGGTCAAATCAGGGTAATTAGAATTTCCATCAGCTCAGACACTCATGTTTTATGCTGAGAACATTCTAAACCCTGTCTTCTACTTATTTCGAAATAGACCTATTGGTAGCTGTGGTTGTCCTTCTGTACAATAGAACACTGGGCCTCATGCCTTGTATCTAACTGCAAATTTGTACCTGTTAATCACGCTCTCCCTAGCCCAGGGGGGGACCATTGTTGAGCTTGGCTGTTTCTCTCAGCCCCAAGGCCAGAGCCTTCAACTTCTGATCCCAGTAGAAGTAGTGCTGGTGCTAACCCACCCGGTCCTTTGGATGGGCTGTGGGATGTGTCTCCCTGGAGATGGAGGGATGAGCGGTGATGACTCATGAGAGAGCCGATAGGAGCAGAGGCCCTCCAGGGGCAGGTTCAGGGCTTAGGGAGGGGGAGAGGGGAGGAGGAGTGGGAAGGGCTCAAGGACCTGGGGAAAGAAGTGAGGAACCAGAGAAGGGGTGAAGGAACAGGGAAGGAAGGAGGGAGGGAGGAGAAGAAGGGAGCTGCCAGCAGGAGTGGCCACACAGAGGATGGATGTGTACTTAGACCTGGCAAATAAAACCAGGAAGTCTCAGAGAAGCCCCAGATCTCTTTGCATTGCTTACAAGGGCCAGGTGGAATCTCCCCTGCCCCCCAATTTCCCCTTCCGGGTCATCTGCATTTGGTGGTTCTCACAGGGAACCCCATTTCCAAGGACAAATAAACTAAAAAGATAAACTTTAGGGAACTTGTTCCTGCAAAGCCCAGAGGAAACCAGGGGAGACATAATCTTAAAAATCAATGTGAGGATTCGATCCCTGGATCAGATGGTCCTTTGATTAAGTGGTTGCTGTAGTGATAAGAAGAGACTAGAGAAGTGGAGTGTTATTATTTTTCAAATTTCTAACTGGCCTTGTGGTCTCTCTCTGGGCAGTGACTGTGAGCTCTGACGCTGCCCTGATGGGGCTCCAGGACCTTTGGTCCTGGAGTTTACAGGATGTCCTCCATAAGATGCTTCTTGGTACGGGCAGATCGTCTGTTGCTTAACTGTCCAACCCGTGACCAGATGTCCCTCTCACAGGAAGCTTGAACCTGGCAGGCACCCTGTTGGCTCTGCTCTGACCTGTCTTTCGTGGTACCTCTCAAGATGGCCCCTGACGAGGAGGAGAGGGAGGCTCTGGTGTGAGTTGCTGAGACCCAGAGGAAGCAGCTCCACAGAACCTGTGGCTCAGTGAACAGCTTGTTCATCAGGGGAGACGAGGGCAGCTGGAAGGGCAGACAAGTGGAGCCATCCCTGATGCTGCACCAGCCAGTGGGGGAGGACAGGAAAGAGAAAGGCCCCTGCGCCGAAGCCCTCGCTGGCTACAAGGTCCTCCAGCAGGTTTCCAGTATTTTAGAGCAAACAGGCGAGAGTCCTGTGGGGCCACCCTGAGACTGGGAGGAGGTGGCTGCGGTAGAGGTGTGCGGTGCGCGGGTCCGTGGGGTGGGTCATGGTTGAATTTGCTCGGGGAGGTGGTCACTAGGATGCAATTATGCAAGGCAGATGTTTGAATTGATCATATTGAGGAACTGGGAGGAGGGGCAGAACTCGAATCTAACCTCTGCCTAACCTCTGCTCTGGTATAAGAAATCCAGAAATGAGCCCATCGGTTTCTCTTACGACTCACAACATGCTGTTGACACTGGACGTGGGGGCATGCACACCAGCGACAGCTCAGTTCTGACACTATCCCTCCAGAGATACCTTTATCTCCAGGTGGAGGGTCCGGGTCTGTGAGAGAAGGCCCCCACTTCTGATGCAGTCCCAAGCCCCAGGTTGACTTTTCTGTGCTCCCGACTGGCTATGAATTAGGAACCCCATGGTCCCTTCGTGGGGTTGGCTCCATTTGCTGGAGGGGCTCACAGAACCCAGGGAAGCACTTGCATTTACCAGTTGACATAAAGGCTCTGATGATGTGTGCAGATGAAGAGATGGTGCAGTGGGGCCGCGAGGAAAGGCACAGGGAGCTTCCAGACCCTTCTGGGTGCACCACCCTCTGGGGATTTCTGAATGGCTGGAGCTCTGTGATCACCAGTGGGATTTTAGGGGCAGGTGCTGTGGAAGGAGATGATGCTGGGGTCTCAGGAATGCTTTGAGCTGTGAGGTCCAATTTTGAGTAGTGTAGACTTTTAGCCAGCATGAATTCAGAAAGCCTAGAAGATAGACAAGAGGAGACACAAACCCAGCCGGGCGCGGTGGCGCAAGCCTGTAATCTCAGCACTTAGGGAGGCTGAGACAGGAGAATCGCAAGTTCAAAGCCAGCCTCAGCAACGGCGAGGTGCTAAGCAACTCAGTGAGACCCTGTCTCTACATAAAACACAAAATAGGGCTGGGGATGTGGCTCAGTGGTCGAGTGCCCCTGAGTTCAAGCCCCAGTACCAAACAAACAAAAAAACTAAAAAACTCCAGTGACATTCTTTATAGAAATAGAGAAAAAAATGCTAAGATTCATATAGAAGCACAAAAGACTCTGAAAAGCCAAAGCAATCTTGAGCAAACTCAATCTTGTGGCACCCCAGTTCCTGGTGCAGACTATGTTTTAAGCACACAGGAGCCAGAACAGTGTGGACTGGGCATGAGATAGACACACAGAGCCATGGGACAGACAGAGAGCCTAGAAATAAACACACGTCCAGTCCACTGGGTTTTTTTTTTAAATTTATTTTTTTATTTTTTTAAATATTTTTTTTAGTTGTAGATGGACACAATATCTTTTTATTTTATTTATTTTTATGCGGTGCTGAGGATCGAACCCAGTGCTTCGCACATTCGAGGCAAGTGCTCTACCACTGAGCCACCATCCCAGCCCCAGTTCATGGGCTTTTGACAAAGGTGAGAGCGCACATGGGGAAAGGATTTTTATTTTTTATTATTTTTTTTGGAGTACGGGGGATTGAACTCAGGGATACTCGACCACTGAGCCACATCCCCAGCCCTATTTTGTGTTTTATGTAGAGACAGGGTCTCACAGTTGCTTGGCAAACCAGGACCTTGTGCATGCGAGGCGAGCACTCTGCCAATGGAACTACCTCCCCAGCCCTAGTGCCTCGCCTTTGCTGAGGCTGACTCTGAACTCCTGATCCCCCTGTCTCAGCCTCCTGAACTGCTGGGATTACAGGTGTGTGCCACTGTGCCCTGCTAGGCTGAGCTCTTTAATAATAAATAGTAATTATAAATGAGGCTAGAAGACTGAGTTTCCACATGCAGAAGAGAGAAATGAGATCCTTATCTTCCACCACATAAAAAATAACCTCAACATGGATTAAGGACTTAAATAGGAGACATGAAACTCAGACTACTAGAAGAAAGCATAGGCTTTCTGACATTAGTCTAGACAATGATTTTTTTGGGGTGGTGGGTTGATACCAAAGCATAGGCAACAACGTCAAAAATTAGCAAATGAGATTATATCAAACTAAAAAGCTTCTACACAGCAAAGGAAACAGCCCACAGATTGAGAAGACAACTTGCAGCATGGGAGAAAATATCTGCAAACAAAATACTGACAAGGGATGGGTATCTGAAACTCAGGAACTCACACAGCTTAGTGACAAAGAGGCCCAGATAACCTGATTTAAAAAAAGGCACCTGGGCGTAGTGGCACATGCCTGCAATCCCAGCGTCTTGAAGGCTGAGGCAGGAGAATTGCAAGTCCAAGGCCAGCCTCAGCAACTTAGTGAAGCCCCAGACAATTTAGCCAGATCCTGCCTCAAAAAAAAGGGCTGGGGGTGTGGCTCAGTGATGAAGCCTCTGGGTTCAATCATCCCTGGTACCAAAAAAAAAAAAAAAAAAAAAAAAAAAAGCAAAGAACCTAGATAGGCATTTTTTCAAAGAAGACATACAGGTGACATGGGAAAATGCTCAAATTCACTAATCATTAGGGAAAGATGAAAATCAAAACTATGATGAGATACCACCTCATATCCATTAGGATGAATGTTATCTATTTCCCTTCCGTCCTTCCATCCTCCCTCCCTTCCTTCCTACCTTCCTCCGTCCCTTCCTTCCTCCTTCCCTCCCTCCCTCCCTCCTTCCCTCCCTTCCTTCCTCCCTCCCTCCCTCCCTGCCTCCCTTCCTTCCTCCCTCCCTCCCTGCCTCCCTTCCTTCCTTTGGTCTAGCCTCTACACATGAAAGAAAACATTCAACCCTTGACTTTTTGGGTCTGGCTTAATTCATTTAGCATGATGTTCTCCAGTTCCATCCACTTACCAGCAATTTCCATAATTCCATTCTTCTTTATGGCCAAGTAAAACTCCACTGAGTGTATACACCACATTTTCTTTAAGGAAGGGGACTGAGTGGAGGGAGGAGGGATGGGGTGAGGAGACACCGGCATGAGGCTGCCCTAAGCTTCCTGTGTGTGTATATGGATGTGGCACAGTAAGCCTCACCTTCGTGTGTGTCCAAAAGGCACTAATTTTATTATAAACAAATAGGAGACAGATCAGCACAGAGAGAGAAGGGACCAGGAGGGGGAGGGAAAGAGGAAGAACTGGGGGCTGAATTATAGCAAAATATCTTCCTTGCTTGTATAATTATGTCAAAATAAACCCTAATATTCTGTATAACTAAAAGGAACTAATAAAAAAATAAAAGGATACCACATGTTGGCCAGGGTGTTGGAGAAAAAGGAACCCTCGGGCACTGGCTGTATAGCCATTAAGGAAAACAGTACGTGGTTTCCACAAAAAAACTAAAAACAGAACACTCATATGACACAGCCATCTCACTTCTGGGTATTTATCCAACAGAAGTGGTATCGGGACCTCAGAGAGATGCCATCGTCCCCAGGTTCACTGTGGCTCTGCTCACAGTGGTCAAGACATGGAAGCAGTGCTCTGTCGCAGCCTGGCTCTGCTCCCTGACCCGACCTGGGGCTATGATGTCCAACTTCCGGCTGCCCCAGCTGCAGGTGGAGGACACAGTTGGACCTGGCCTCCTGCAGGCTCCCAGGGATCCTGGTGGATGCGGGAAGAGGGTGGAGAACTGTAGGATGCTGACTTGGGAGATGAAACACTCGCTCAAGGAAGGCAACATTCCCGCAGCGTGGCAAGCGCCTGGAGACCTCTCCCATCTGTACATCTGTCCTTACAGAGGGTTCTCCCAGGTAATGCAACTCCAACGACAGACATCTGATCCCACCAGTTACTGGACAGTTCACATAGTGGACACCAAGAAGAGGAGACCAGGGCATCAGAACAGAAAGCAATTCACCAAACGTCTGAACAGGAACAAAAATATAAAGCCAACAACAGCGATGCTCAAAGAAGAGAGTGACCGCAGGAAGGACACACTTCACCTTTAGCCCCTGAAGAAAGGGAAAGCGAAGAACACTTGAAGTCTTATTTGAGATTTTGATTCTTATGGGAAAACAAAATGTACCTCTGGATGTGTGTGAGGCCGGTGACATCCCAGTCTCTTTTGTCCCTGCTGGCAAAGAAAGAGGTCCTGAGAAATGGCTTCAAGACCACAGCAGTGGCCACCCTGCTCTGTTGGAAAGCACGGCAGAGTTTCATGCTAGAGACCTGGGCAGGCTGCAAGGGGAGGAGACCCTCAGGAAAGTCTCTGCCATGATCACGGAGGACCTGGTGGACACAGCAGAGACAACACCTTCCCATGCTGGCCAGGTTTCTCCATGGATCTCATAACCGAGAGGAACCGTGGGCTTCCTGAGTTGTGAAGCTGACTGATGCAGAAGTTTTGGCTGTGAAATTTCACACCATCGTGACCAAAACCCGGGGTCCGGATGTGGAGTATCATGGTGGCCCAGCTTACACTGTGGATCTCCTTCTGAAGTGAAAGTTATTGCTGCTAGACATTCAGAGAAATATCCCCAGGCTCCCAACACACTCTGCTCTTCCTGGGCCTCAACACGGGGTGGGCAAAGCCAGTGCCTATGTGTGTGTGTCGGGGGTGGTGTCTGCACAGGAGCAACTGAGGGAGCTTGGTCTTTTTTTTCTCTTTTTCTCCAGTTGTAGATGGACACAGTACTTTTGCTTTGTTTATTTTTATGTGGTGCTGAGGATCGAACCCAGTGCCCTACACATGCTAGGCAAGCGCTCTACCACTGAGCCACAACCCCAGCCCCAGGGAAGCTCGGTCTTTTTTCCATTGTCACAAGTGCTTTAGGACCTGGACAGTGTAACTTCTGTTTCTGCTTTAAAAACAACAACAACAACAAAAAAACCAAACAAACAAAACTTCGGGATGATGCAGAAAGGGGCAAAGAACTGAGGGAAATTAGCCATTCTCAGTGGCCAGGCAGGCACGATGCTGTTGAAATCTTGGGTGGACCTCAGTGAGCACTCATTTTATGTTCAGATGGTATAAACAGTGACTCAAATAGAAGATGGAGTGACTATACATCCGGACCAGCATCTGTACAGTGCAGGGCAGACTTTCCATTCATCAGTACTATTGTTATTTTTAGAATGTCTTCTCTTTTGCAAGGGCCTGTGGGAAAGATCTCCAGGGACACATTTCTGGTGTCTTCTTTTCCACTAGTAGCTTGCCCGCAACGCTTTGCCCACTCTGTGTAGTGATGGAAAACACTAAAGTTCATCATGAATCTTGGTTTGAGGAAGCCGCCAATTTGGCAATCAAATTTGATATTCAAATGAAAGTCTGCAGGGCTCAGAAAGGAGACTGGGAATCTTAGCTTGGGCTCTGAGTTACTGTAAAGAAACCCTGAGCCGGCTAGCAGTGCAGCCCATTATCCAGGAATTAAAGATACATTCTCAGAACAGTGCCTTAGATGTCTCAGAGTTCATTAGTCCTGGGACAGCTCCAGTTCCCCCCCCCCCCGCTCAGAGGAGCGCCATGCTGATGTGTTCAAAAGTGACTTGCCCAGTGCTGACGGCTCTCAGCTCCTCACCACTGGAGAAGCAAATAGAAGAACAGAGAGGAAGAGGTAGAGCTTCCACCCACCATTGATGAAGCCCTCTCCCTGCTATGCAGATGAGGAAGGAGCACCTTGAAGACAGAGGAAGCGTCTCCAAGTGTACTTAAGGAACAGGGACAGACCAAAGTTCCAGTAACTTAGCTCTGTTTCACATAAGCTTTTATATAAAACAGCATCTGGATTTAATGGAAGACACACGTATCCAACAGCACAGAAGCAAGGAAGGTCTTCTTGCAGATGATCCAGAAACTGTCAGAAACACCCGAGAGGCTTTTCAATGGCTTCCTCTTATGTTTCGCATCAGGAAGAGCCTTAGGTATGTGTTGGCCAGGTGATCTTGGAGCGCTGTGCCCACAGGTTAGTGAACCGCCTCAGTTCCCAGCCCCTGTTTGAGCTCTCAGGTTTTAAGGACCTGTTCTTTCAGGACACAGCACTGGAAGCACCACGCTTCACTTCTGTGTGACCTCTGCTAGTGGCACTCTGGAACTGGCTTAGTTCAGTCCTTTTGGACACAATATTTACTATCACCATGGGTCCAGTTATCAGTTATTGAGTTTTTTTTTTTTTTTTTTTTTGGTACCAGGGATTGAACTCAGGGGCACTTGACCACTGAGCCACATCCCCAGCCCTATTTTGTGTTTTATGTAGAGACAGGATCTCACTGAGTTGCTTAGCGCCTCGCTGTTGCTGAGGCTGGCTTTGAACTCGCGATTCTCCTGTCTCAGCCTCCCAAAATGCTGGGATTACAGGCACGCGCCACCGTGCCCAGCTTAGATAAGGAAAATTGGACATGCTCAGGGCCCATAGTCCTTCCTGGGGGACATGATTTTCCATATCCTTCAGTCTCGATTTATAAGCAAAACCTGGAAAATCTACAAAATAAATATTTTGCAGTTTATCTAGAAAGAATACAGAAAATATCACTGTCATTTTTGGTGAAGAAACTCAGTTTTGTATAGTTTATTTCAACCTAAATAGAATGTGACTCCTGTTTAAAAAGTTATGGATTAAGAGCTGGGGCTGGGGCTCAGTGGTAGAGCACTTGCCTAGCATTTGTGAGGCACTGGGTTTGATTCTCAGCACCACATAAAAAATAAACAAATAAAATTGTGTCCATCTGTAACTAATGAAAATATTTTTAAAAAAGGTTATGGAATCATATATTCACTGGTCATAATGCTGCACAGATGTTGACATTATTATGGTGTGTTTGAAGCAACTATAAATACATTAAATTCACTCAGTTGTATGCAACATGTCTACATGTATATGTGTATATGTATATAATCACTGACTAAAAAACATAAATTATAAACTATATATGAATATTTCTTGTTATGAACCTTTATAATGCTTTCCAAAGGAGTGTATTTATGTATTAATTTGTTCCAGTAATTAATCTGTAAGCATTATTTATCTCCAGCCACTATTTCGAGGACTCAGGTTATTTACTTATTTATGGACTCAGCTATCTGCAAAATGGTTATTTACTTATATTGATACCACCTTGCTTGTATTAGAAATTCATTAAAGATGCCTATCTCAGGTTGAAAAAAAAGTTATGGAATTTAACTTCAGTGTCCATCAGCAGAAGAATGGGTAAAGAAAATATGATACATATACACAATGGAGTTTTATTCATCCACAAACAAGAATGAAATTGCACCAGGTGTGGCCACCTGGGTGAACCTGGAGGACATTATGTTAAGGAAAATCAGCCAGACATGGAGAGATAATATGGTATTATCTCACTTCCATGTGAAATCTGAAAAAGTTCAACTCACAGAAACAGAGTCAAATGGACTCCAGGTTTGGGAGACCTGGTACACAGGATGGTCACTGGGGTTAACACTAACTGTTCTGTCCCTTTGAAGTTTCCTGAAACCGTTAGTATTCTCACCACAGAAAAGAAAGAAAATTGAAAACGTAGCCCCACCCAGGGGGTGGGTGTGCAAATTAGCTTGAGTCACTTTGCAACGTGCACAGCAACTTGGGGTATCTAATATATATACAGAATTCTTTTGTAGGGAATAAAAGAAAAGAGAGAGGGGGGGAGACTGAGAGAGAGAGAAACAGGCAAATAAATGATTTACAACTTTCTTTGGAGACAAAAGGCTAATTTCTTGTCTTTTTTTTTTTTTGGTATGAGGGATTGAGCTCAAGGGCACTGGATCACTGAGCCACATCTCCAGCCCTATTTTGTATTTTAGAGACAGGGTCTCTATGACTTGCTTAGCGTCTCACCATTGCTGAGGCTGGCTCTTTGAACTCCCCATCTTCCTGCTTCAGCCTCCTGAGCCGCTGGGAAGACAGATGTGCACCACCGTGCCCAGCTCTAATTTCTTTTTCTTGTAATTATTTTTATTTTTTAATTTTTAAATTTGTTTTAATTAGTTATACACAACCATAGAATGCCTTTATGCACTCTGATATACATAGATGGGTATAGTTTTTCATTTTTCTGATGGTATGTACATGTTGTAGAGTCACATTGGTCATACAGTCATATGTGTACATAAGGTAATAGTGTCTTTCATTTTACTATCCTTCCTATCCCCATATCCCCTCCCCCTTCCCTCCCCTCTACCTAATCTAAGGTGACTCTATTCATATAGAGAAACTTTCAAGGAAATGGTGGGCAAAGGCTGGCTGAACCTCGTTTTTTTTTTTTTTTAAATATCTTTTTAGTTGTAGATGGATGCAATATCTTTATTTATTTATTTTTTTATGTGGTGCTGAGGGTCGAACCCAGTGACTCACGCATGCGAGGCAAGCGCTCTACCACTGAGCCACCGCTCCAGCCCCTGAACCTCGTTTTTAAAGGTGGGCAAAGAGCTTAAGGATTTGGCGCTTCCTCCGACCGTCAGGCGTAGATGTACCGCCCGATCCAGCAGGGCTGCTCCCAGGCGTGTACCCGGGAGATCTGAAACCCGGGACTCAGGTCCACCGACCCAACGTTCAAAGCAGCACCATTCACAGCAGCCGGGAGTGAAAGCAGCCTGTCTGCGGCGACCAAGGCACGAACGCAGCTTGGTGCACGTATTCCTCAGCCACCAAAGGCAGCGAGGTGCCGACAGCCGGGATGCACCTGGCAAACACTGGCTCAGTCAAATCGCGTGGTGCCATTGAGAGGAGGTGACCAGAGCAAGTGAACGCACGCCAGGGGATGGGAAGCGGATGGGTGGCGGCGAGGTGGGAGCAGGGAGTGGGGATCCAGCGCGAGGGGACTCCGAGCTTCTCCGAGCTTCCCCGTGGAGCGATGCGAACGCTTTGCAACTAGATGGAGGTGCTGCTGGACTGCGTTATGGGTGGACCGGACGCTGCGGAATCGTCCACTCTAAAGGGGATAGTTTTTATGTTATGTACACTTTAAAAAATATATATATTTTAGTTATGTACATTTTTATTTCCATTTTTAAAAAGTCCTAGGGCTGGGATGCAGCTCAGTGGCAGGTAATCCGTGCGGGGCCTGTGCAAGGCTCTGGGTTCCATCCCCAGCACCCCAAAAAGAGGTTGTGTACCTATGGATTTACAGAAAGCAAAAGGCCTCACGGGACTCAAGCGTTCCGTTTGACCAGCAATGACACAAACCAACCCTAAAGTGCTACATCTGTAACAAGCCTGTTCCTCACTCTGAGCCCTTTATTGGAAGGTGAATGCAAAAGAGCTTGTCGTACTAATAAATGCCCAAATTACCAACCCCGAGTTCCCAGGCTCAGCAGTTCCACTCCTAGGAACCCCCTGCAGCTGAGGAGGCTCAGGCTCCGGAGTGGTAACAGAAGGCTAGGAAGAAGCAGTTGCATCCACAGAAATTCCTGGGTCCACAAATCAGCTGCACCATGGCAGAGAACACATCCCTCCAAAGAGCCGGGGAATAACATAAAATGTTCCATGGTAACCATGAGGTGCAGTTCAGCAGCATGAAACATAGTCGCAGGGTCACGTAACTATCACCACCATCTATCTTCAGAACTTTCCATCTTCCCAAACTGAAACTCTGTCCCCATGAAACACGAACTTCTGGTCCCTCCCCAGCCCCCATCAATCTACTTTCTTTCTCTGTGGATCTGATGATTCTAGGAACCTCCCATAAATGGGATCAGGCAAGATATGTCTATTTCATGGGACATAACGTCCTCAGGGCTCGTCCACATCACAACAGGTGTCAGGACCTCCTTCCTCTTCAAGGCTGTATAATATTCCATGGTGTGGATGGACCATATTGTGTTTATCAATCACTTATCAACTGACAGATGGGCTGCTTTTTGGCTTTTGTAAACAATGCCACCCTACATGAATGTGCACACAAGAGGAAGTTTCTGGTTCACATCTGTTCTTGTCCTCTGGTGTCTGTTGTGGAGATCCCCTGGAAGCTCTAGTTTCACAAACCCAGCACTCCAACTGGTTTTGAAACCTGCTGTGGTATCCTCCCACGAGGTGAGGTCACTTTTATTCATTTAAAAATATAAATAGCCTTTATTTTTAGGGCAGTTTTAGATTTACAGGAAAATTGATTAGTGAAAGCACAGGCCCCCCATGTGCCCCATGTCCACGGGGTGCTCTTTTTAACATCTGCTATGGTCCAGGTACATGTGTCCCCTGTAAGTCATGTGTTGGACCTGGAGGCCAATGCAATGGCAAAAGTAGGAGGAGTCCTTGGGAAGTGACTAAGTCCTGGGGCTCCACCCTTGTGTCCTTATGAAAGGGGTTGGGGGAGGCCCAGGCCCTTCTCAAGACACAGAGGAAGCTGCCATCTCTGAGCAAAGAGGAATCCCACAGCAGACACTGACTCCACTGGTACCTTGATCTTGGACTTCCATTCTCCAGAACTGTGAGCAACATACTTACATTGTTTATGAAATACCCAGTCTAAGGTATTTTGTTATAGCATCCAGAGTATCTTCCATGAGTCAGTGGGACATCGCCAGTATCTCCCACTAGTCTGATAGCTTTGTTATGATTAATGAACCAAGGTGGAGATATTCTTATCAAGAAAGGCCCACACTTTATTCACATTTTTTAACTTTCTATTTAATATAATTTTTCTTTCCAAGACCCTCCCTCCCCCATGACAGCTAGCTGTTGTGTCTTAGGATCCTCTGAGCTGTGACATGCTGCAGCACTGCTTTGATTTTGATGCCCTGGATAGCTTTGAGCAGGGCTGCTGAGCTAGCTCCTGTCCATGCCAGGAAGCTGTCTGCCCATCCAACAGGCATGTCAAGGAGGAACTGCAGCAGGGAGCAAGGGGGCACGCCTATAATCCCAGGACTCTGAGGCTGAGGCAGTAAGATGGCAAGAGCAAGACCAGCCTAGGAAGACAACTCAGTGAGACCCTTTCTCAAAATAACATAGTAAGGGCTGGGGATGTGGCTCAAAATAGAGTGCTTGCCTAATATGTAGTCCTGGCTCCCACACAAAGCCCTGCCTCCCCCGCAAAAAAAGAAAAGGAAAAGGAAAAATAGAAATAAACCAGCAATCAGGATGCAATCTTGGTCAGGGGTGCACCCATTGAACGCCAAAGAAAGTCTCATCAGCATTTCGGGAGGGCAGCAGAGGCAGGGTGAGGTTAGCACAGGGAGTGTCCCCACGGGCCAGGGGTGTCAGGCGCTGGGAGGCAACAGTGCAGCTCTGGTGGAAATGCAGGCGCAGCAGGCTGATCCTGTGGGTGGCCGGGGAGCAGATGCCCACGGTCAGCGTGGCCTTGTGGGGTATGGTGGTCCACACAGAGGAGCAGTTGGCTAGTGTCACCTGGACGTGCAGTCTGTAGATGCCATCACGATGGATGCTCAGCTGCCCGTTGACCAGCTCTGGTCCATGCAGGAAGGAGCGGCCCAAGGCTGGGCCAGCCTGCCAGCACAGCCTGGGGTCCATCCGGGGACCTGGGGCAGAGTTAGGGGGACAGAAGGTGGCGGTTAGGGAAGCCAAGGTGGACAGGAAGGGAGAGTGAGAGGCAGGAGGAAGCGGGCAGAGGGAGGAGGGCAGGGAGAAGAAAAAGGAAAGGAGGAGGAGTTGGAGTTCACTTCCTCAGATCTGTGCAGACCGACTACCAGGTGGCCACTCGTCCCCTGACCCCTGCACCTTGGACGGCCTGTGTAGATGTGCCGCAGGGACCGCTCTAAGAGTCTCCCTCTCTCTCTTTTTTTTACCCAGTTCCTGTTGTGCCTCTCAAGGAAGAAAAGGCCACGGTGAGGCCAATCCCAGATCCAGAGGGGCTCTGTCCTCTGTCCCTGTACACCACTCTCTGTCTCATCATGTTCCCGACTCACACCGGAGCCTCCCTCTCCTCCCAGTCAGGCTCCCAGACAGGGGGCCATCTTGAGAGGCATCAACTGGCATCAGAGCAGAGCCACCAGGGTGCTTGCCAGTGTCAAGCTTCCTGTGAGAGGGACACCTGGTCACGGGTTGGATGCTTAAGTGACAGACCACCCACCAGGACCAAAAAACACCCATGGAGGACACATTGTAAACTCCAGGACCAAATGTCCCCACGAGGACAGGGCCAAGCTCATAGCCGTTCTCCAGAGAGACCACAAGACCAGTTGGAGGAGGGAGGGGGAGGAAGGGGAGGGAGGCAGACAGCCACACAGCAGGGCTAGAACGGGCCAGAGAAGAGAGGAGGAAAGGTCCGCTCCATTGCAAGAGGAACATAGGGCACCCAGCCTCACTGGAAAGGGCTGCAGGACAGGAGAAGGTGATTACGGAGAGTCTAGGAGCAGAGGTTCGTCCCCACAGACAGTGCCACAGACCCCACTGTAAATGGCAGTCCCAACCAACCCCTGCCTGGCTTAATTTTCTCCCAACGTCCTCTTCACCTGTTCTACTCCACCTGGTATTTTAAGTGTTTTCCTTGTTCCTTTGTCTGTTGGTGTTGGGGAGGGTGCTGGGTGCAGGCCCCGGCCTGGAGAGGCTGGGCCTCGCTGTCCCACAGCTGCCCCAGTAAGCAGGCCCATTTGCTCATGGTCATCCCCCCTGGGTGGCAAGACACTCCTCAGGGTAGGGATTTGGCCTGCTTCATCTCCACTGTGGCATCTACAGTGGTGTCTGTCCCCTGGAGATGCTCGGTTCATGTTTGTGGAAACAATGAAGGAAGGGCCAGCTCTGAGGATTAGGGTGGCTGTTTCAGTTTTTGCTTTTTCCAATGTGAGGAATGCACATTTTATCAGCAAGATGGTGTGTGACAGGGACACACATTTACCCTCTCTCCCCCTGGTGTACTCCCCGCCAGCCCCGGTTACCTGTGAGATTCAGCTGGAGCTCAGCTACGTCCCACTGGAAGAAAAGACCAAAAAAGACAGAAAAGACCTAAGTGCTGGGTCAGGAGTCTTCTCTGTCCCTTCTCATCCCTGCGGGCATCTCTTAAAGAGGAAGTTGGTTTGAATGGCAGGGAGAGTAAAGGCAAAACCTTGAAAAGAACTTCCTAGATTTCCTGGAACTCTGCCCTCTCTCCACGCCCGGGCCGGCTCGCAGGCTTCCCTGCCGTGGCAGCCCCCGCCCCGGGCCCCCGCTCCCAGTGCCAGCCTTGTGAAGCCCCTAGCAGCCTCTGAGTCAGTGCGCGGGGGGAACGCCAGAGAGGAGTCATCGTCCCCGAGCAAGTCGGATGCACCTTTCCCACCCGGGATCCCCCGCGCCTCCCGGCAGCCGGCCCTGCGCGCCTCCCCGCTCCGCCACTCTTTCTCCGCCACCAGACCATCTTTTGAATCCATCTCATTTCGATTTTGGCTTTTCTGTCCTTCGTCTGTCCGCTTGCGCTCCCGCGCACGGTCCCTCCGCCCCTCTCCCAGGCTCCCTACGCGGAGGTCCCCAGGCTCCGGGAGCTGGGGACAAGTGTGTCCCCTTTTCACTCTTCACTCTTCCTTCTCGACTCACCCCAGGTGGCTCGAGCTGCTGCTGCTGCTGCGCGTGTCGCTGGCTGCCCAGGACCACCAGGATGCCGAAGGCCACGCCGCAGAGGAACAGGAAGGTCTTCCACAGCAGGCGGGGCACCGCGCAGCCCCAGCACTCCTCCGGCATCGCCGCGGGCAGGGCGAGGGGACGCAGAGCGTGGCCCGAAGAGAAGGAAGCTTCAGCCTCCTCGCCCAGCTCTTGAACTTCTGCCTGCCTGAACCTGCAGGGGACCTCTCTGGGGATGTCCGATCGAGGGGAAGAGCTTGATCGGCTCAGCTGGCAGGGAAATCCCCTCCACTCCGGCTCCCTACCTTTCCGCGGAGGGTGAGGGGCGCCGAGTGGGGTGGGGAGTTGCCCGCTGCGCCCTGCCCGCAGGCCACCCATCCCATCTTCCTATTGGGCTCCTCACCTGCTGCTCATTCGTTCACTCACAAATCGTCATTGAGCATCTGTTCAGGTGCTGGGTGTTAGGGGCACAGCAAGCCTCCAAGGGTTGGGCTGCGTTCACTAAGTATTCAGACTCCTATCCATCTTCCCAGTCTGGTAGATGCGACCTGGTGGCGGCTGACTTGCCCAGCGGGGTGAGAGTGGAAACGCTAAGGGGCCACTTCGTCGCTGGCTCTTACACACTGCCACACTGCATAGGCTCTCCTCTCCTATCCATTTTTGGAGGCCACCTGTTATTTTGAGTTTTTATCTTTGGTATCTCAGATTGAACCCAGGGGGGTGCTCTTTAGCCACTGAACCACATCCTCAGTCCTTTTTATTTATTTATTTTGAGACAGAGTCTTGCTAAGTTGTTGAGGCTGGTTTTGGACTTGTGATCCTCCTGCCTCAGCCTCCCTACTGCTGGGGTTATAGGCATGGCCACCTCACCTGGCAGGCCCCCTGTTCTTGATGGCAGCTGTGGGCAAATAGTGTCCTTCCCAAATCAAGTCCACCTGGACCCTCAGAATGCCACTTCATTTGAAAACAAGGTCTTTGCAGATAGGGAGGTTAGAGTGGAGTACCACAGACCCTAAGACCAATGACCAGTGTCTGTATGAGAAGAGGTATTGGCAAAGAGACACACGGGAAGATGACTCCAGGAAGGCAGCAGCAGACTGGAGCAATGCAGCCACAGCCCAGGAAGCCAAGGGAGTTGCGGACAGCCACTGGGGACAGGAGGGGGCCTGGAGGCTCCTCACCTAGAACCTTCAGAGGGAGAAGGTCCTGCTAACACCTTGATTTCAGAAATGTGCCTCCAAAAGAGTGAGAGGATACATTTCTGTGGTTTTAAGCCATGTAATTGTGGTGCTTTGTGATGGCAGCCCCACGGCACAGCTAGGGACAAGAAAGACCCTCTGAACCACATAGGATTAGGAGAGGGAGTCAAACCACTGGTGCCCTGGCTGGGGATGGAGCCTGGGCCTTGCACATGCTGGGTAAGTGCTCCACCACGGAGGCATAACTGCCCTCAACCCGCTGCTGACCGTAGCCTGAGAGCTGCCACAGACCACGTGTGACTGTGTGTGGGGAGGGCGGTGGTCTACCAAGTGCTGGACACTGAAACTGGAAAATTTCATTTGATAGTGAGGGAGGATAGTGGCCTGAACTAGGGTTCAAGGGCTGGAAGGGGATGGAGATGAACGATTTCATTGGCTGCTATGGCAGGTAGACAGGTCAGAGTAAAAGGGAGTCAGACAGGTCCACCATCCTCAGGATCCAGGCAATCAGCATATACTCCCCAGGACCCCCAACTGCTAAAGTCCTAAGATTCCAGGTCTAGTGGTACAGCTGACAGCACCCCCAAATCACCCCCTCTCCTAAGGTATCCCAAACATGGGGGCATGACCTTAGGGACTTTTTCCTTATTACTCTGTGATAGTATAGTAATACTGTACTCACTGTGTTCTGAGGTCTAACTCCGTCACTAGTTCCATTTGTAGAATCTTCTAGCCCCCACCCCATCATGGTCCCATTCTAGACGTTTGCCAGTTCCGGGCAGTCTGCCTGGATTCCTTCCCCCGTCCACCTGACCAAATGTCATTCTAAAATAATTGCTATGGAGCGTGGTTGACTCTGCAGAGCAGAGTTGCACCATGGACATGAAGAGCCCGGACCTCCCCACTTGGTGACTGAGCTAGGTGCAGATTGACTGGCTGTGCTCCAAACCCTGCAGTCCTGCTGGAGGCTGAACACATTGCTATGGTTGGCATGCCAGAGTCCCCCAAGGGTCCACGTGTTAGAGGCTTGATCCCCAGGGTGGTGCTATTGGGAGGTGCTGTGGACCTTTAGGAGGCTGGATCTTACATGAGGTCCTTAGGTCTTTGGGGTTCATGGCCACTTCCTATCTCTCTTTGCTTCTTGGCCATAAGGTCAGTAATTTGCTCCACCCTGCACTCCTTGCCAGTGTCATCTGGCATCCCCGTTAGAAGCCCGAGTGTTGGCTCTGTCCAGTCTTGGGCTGGAATCTCTAAAACAGCGAGCCAGAATAGTAATAGAAAGTGAACACATACATCATGTATAATGAAACCGAGACCTCCCCACCCACACACTTTATACCTGGGCTCGGGGAAGAGACTTCCCTGCTCTGGCTTCTCCTACCCTTGAAAGCTCACTTCCTCCTTCCCTCGCTACTTTTCTTCCTCCAAGTCAGGGGAATCAGGAGGTCAGTGCAGGAGAAGGAGTTGAGGGGATTGGCTCAGGGGGCAATTGGGACACAGGAAGTAATGTAATTTTCCTCTTAAAGGAAGCTTAAGACCCACCAGTCTGCCTTTTGCTTCCCTGGGGGACACTTGGAGACTTCTGCCATCCTTCATGCCCCTGAGATCTGAGGGCATCTTTGAAATGTCAACTCAGTCTTCTTCTTTGCCCAACCTTGCTGTTCCTCATTTTTCCCTTTTATGTGGCTGGCTTCACAGTTCCACAGAGTTGTGCCCATTGGTATTATTCTTGTCCGAGTTTTGTGAAGAAAAGGGACACAGACTCCTTGGCTTAGGGCGTCCACCTTAAATATCATGCCTCCCGCTCCTGGGATTTTAGATGGGAGAGGGGACATCAGGACGCCTGTGTCTCAGAACTTATTTCCCCCTGCTTCCTTCCTGGGCCCCCTGCACCTCACAAGCCAGAAGGGACAGTTAGATGCTGAAGTAAGCAATAAGAAACAGTTTTCTCTTAGATCGAAGTCTGGGTTGGACACCATCTCTGATCTGATGAGAGAAACAGAGCCTACACTCTTTCTTTTGAGGCTCTGATATGCGAATAGTGAAGTCCTGGACTTCCTCGTCCAAGATGGTACAGTGCCTTGGCCAAGTTCCAGTCAGCAGGAGGGAAGAGTAAAGGAAGGCACTCCCTTCCTTTTAGCAAAACTAGTTACAGAACTTACTAGTCACATGACCCAGGCTTTGCCTGGATAGGAGCAACAAAAATTTGAATTTGGTCATCAAAGCTGGTATTTCCTCCTTCCCCTGAAGATGGCGTATGGGTCAGAGCAGGCTGAGCAAGGTTTGCTGTGGAAGCACGCAGCTTTTAAATGTCTTTACATAATACAAGTTTATTTCCTGCTCACACTATTTGCAGATCAGCGAGGGGTTCTGCTCATGGTCAGCTCAGGGAGGCTCCCTGCTGATGCAGTAGTGGGAAGGGAAAGTCCAAAATCATAGATGGGCTCACCACTGTCACTCACTTTCCACTGGCCAAAGATGTCCGTAGCCCTGACTAACTTCAGAGATACAAGAAGTGTGTTGCCTGAAAAGAATCAAGCTGAAAGCACGTGGGAGAACACCCACCAATACCAGAATCCACCCATTCAGTTACCAAAAGACTCGGTCATTGTTCTTCTTTGCCTGAAAACCAGTCAGCGCTCCCTGGAGAGATTCTTCTAAGTCCCCATCACCCCCATACTGTATCAACCTCAGATCAAGATATCTGAATGATGTGAAGTAGTTTCTACATGAAGGGTGGGTGGATGATGTGTGAATGTCAAGAACAAGTCCACGAACCCAAAAATACAAGGTATTTTACCCCTTCCATTCCCAACATCTAGTGTTGTGTCACGGACTCACAATAGGCACTCCTATTTGGAAGAGGGAAGAATAGGAGAAACCTGGAAACCGCTACCATTCTGAGGTCCAGCAGGACAGATGCTATGAGTGCTCTTGGATTCCAGTTCTGCTCCGCAGTTCATTACCCCCTGGGCAGCTCCCTTCCTGCCTTTCTGGGCAGATATGGAAAATAGGGAGAAGGATCCTGGGAGAGCTCCTTTCCTTTTGACCAAGTAAGCAAGATATGAGGAGGAGGGGCCTTGAGAAGAAAGGACACCTAAAATCTATAAAAGGAGCAAGACACTCTTCCCTTGAGCACCAGCTCTGGACCCCCTCCTCTCCAGACGAGTCTCTCTCTCTGTTCTATCCTTTAAATAAAACGCTTTGCTCTTGCCTCAGCGTTTTTCAGGTGTTCCATCTGCAACACTGGGGGAACGGTCCCGATTCTAATTTTCAATACCAGTTTGAGTCATAGAGCTCTCGATTTTCAGCTGGCCTTTCAGCCTAAGAACTGTATTTCCCAGCCTCTCCTGCCTGGGCCATATGACTAAGAGTGATAATGTGAAGCCACCAAGTTCTGGCCAGTTGGTTGCCAGCAGAAGTGATTCTTGCAACTACTTTTTCTAAAAGGAAAGAGATGCCTTTCTTTACTCTTTTCCTTTCTTGCTGCCTGGAACTTGGCCATGGTGGTGTTCCATCTTGGACTACAAAGACTAGGGCTTCACTCTTGGCATGTCAGAGACACATGAGAAAGAGTTTAGGTTCTTGAAGACTTTGCAGGAGAGGGGTGATGTATGAGCACAGATGTTCATGTGGGAGAAACGTTTTCATTATTTTTTTGGTGCTTCTTTATTGATTATTTTTAAGGAATAATCTAGAAATGTAGTTCTCACCTATAGCTGGTTTCACTTATCTTATTAAATCTCCTAAAAACTTAGTGACTTCAAAAGTAATAATTATTTTCCCCCTTACAATTCTATTGGTTACAGAAAACCAGCTGAATGTTCTCTCTGATCTCTTGGATATGTGGATGCTGACTCACAATGCGGGCATGGAGATTCACCAGATTGGACAGGGGGCAGTGGGGAGAAGTAGGAAATGGAGGTTCACTGGATTGGATTGGAGGGGGAATGGGAAAGACAGTAGAATGAATGGGACACAACTTTCCTATGTTCATATATGAATACATGACCAGTGTAATTCCACATTGTGTACAACCACAAGAATGGGAAGTTATACCCCATGTAGGTGTGATATGTCAAAATACATTCTACTGACATGCATAACTATAAAGAACAAATAAAAAATTAAAATAAAAAATAAAGTACTTTCAGGTGTGCTGTCAAAAAACAAACAAACAATTCTATGGGCTGGCTGTGCTTAGAGGTTCTGTATGGTGTCAACAGAGGCACCTGTTGCCCCTCACACTGATGCTTGATGAGCTTCAGTTTCTCCCATGTGATCTGTTACCATTCAGAAGCTGAGCCCAAGATTTAAAAAAAAAAAATCGAACATATGTTTTCTGAGTTCCTCCTGCATCCAAGCCACAAAAGAGAGCTCCTGCCCTCTTGGAGATGGCATCTGTTGAGTGCCCCCTACATGACCAGCTATCTTTCTTTTCTTTTTTTTTTTTTGGTACTGGGGATTGAACTCAGGGGCACTCGACCACTGAGCCACATCCCCAGCCCTATTTTGTGTTTTATGTAGAGACAGGGTCTCACTGAGTTGCTTAGCGCCTTGCCCTTGCTGAGGCTGGCTTTGAACTCGCGATTCTCCTGTCTCAGCCTCCCTAAGTGCTGGGATTACAGGCTTGAGCCACCGTGCCCAGCACCGGCCATCTTTCTTCCAGTTTGTGTTCTCATTTTTTTTTTAATATCTTTATTTTCTACTTATTTATTTTACGTGGTGCTGAGGATCGAACGCAGTGACTCACACATGCGAGACAAGCGCTTTACCACTGAGCCACAGTCACAGCCCCTGTTTTCTCATTTTTAAAGAAACATAATCTCAGCTAATATTCCAACAACCCTGAGAGATAAGTAGTATTATCTTGAGATTCCTGTCTTGGATTTTTAGTAACAACCAGAGTTTTGAAAACAACCAACAGATATCTTCATCATGTAGGTACATAAAAGAGGACTTGAATCATGATGAGAAAACTTAGGGTTAAAGAGGTTAAGCACCTTGTTAAAGGTTAACGGCAAAGATGAAATTCAAATACAAACTTTGCTCTGACTCCAAGGTTCTCTTTATCCTTATATACGATACCCGGTGGTCTGGAGTGAGCACTCACTGATGTCTGGATTGAAATACATCTTTCTAATTTTTTTTTTAGTTGTAGACGGACACATTATTTTATTTATTTATTTTTATGTGACGCTGAGGACAAAACCTAGTACCTCACATGTGCTAGGCAAGTGCTCTACCAGTGAGTCACCACCCCGGCCCCTTGAAATGCATCTTGAAGAACGAGCGTGGGGGTGGGTTGTGGCATACTCAGGGGTGGAGCGCATGTTCAGCATGCACAAGTCCTTGGGTTCAAGCCCCAGTGCAGAGAGGGGGAGAGAGAGGAGAGAGAGAGAGAGAGAAAGGGTTGTCCCCCACTGCCCTAGCAAACCCCACTGCCAACATTCAGCATCAGAGTGACACATTTGTTATAATCCATGAGCATACACTGACACATCATTATCACCGAGCCCAAAGTCCACTTCAGGGTTCACTACAAATGGATAATTCGTCTGAAGGTTCTGACAAATGGATAATCTATGTTCCACGCACCAGTATCAGAGAACACTTTCGCTTCTCCAGAATCCCTGTGCTGCCTCTCTCCCCCAACCCCTGACAACTGCTGATCTTTCACTGCTGCCATGGTTTTCCTTTCCCACTTCACCATGAAACCGAAATCAAGCAGAATATGGCCTTTTCAGATTGGCTCCTTTCACTGAGGGATGTGAATTTAAGATTGTTCCATGTCATGGTTTGGTAATTCATTTGATAACTCATTTCTTCTTGGTGCTAAATGATATTTCATTGTCTGGATGTACCAAATTTCACGACCATTTCACTTACTGAGGACCATCTTGATTGCTTCCCAGTGATGAAGGAAGCCTGGAAAGGGCTTTTGAGTGACAGGTAGACGCCTGTTTAACTCTTTAGAAACTGCCGACTGCTTTCCCAGGAGTCCACCCCATGTTGCAGTCAATCCAATCAGCAGTGTGGACTTCCAGAGACTCCACATCCTCAACAGGGCTTGGCGTGGCCGTTCTAGTGGTAATTTATTGTCATTTTAATTTGTTTTCTCTGCTGACTACGGGTGTTGAGCAGCTTTTCATGTGTTGATTTGCCATGAGCGTATCTTCTTCTGACCATGTTTTCACTGAAGATTGTCTTTGGATATTAAGTTGTAAGTATTCTTTATATATGCTGAGTATAAACCCCTTGCTGATGCATGATCTAAAAATATGTAACTACTTTCTTCTCCTCTGAGAATGCTTTTCGTTTTTCTTAAAAGTATCTAGAAGAGCAAAGGCTTTTAATCTTTGTACAGTCCACTTGATCACTCTCTCATGGTTTATGCTTTTGGTGTCTTGGTTAAGAAACCGTTAGTCAATTCAGTGTCACAGAGATTTTCTCCAAGAAGTTTTATAGTTTTAGTTCTTATATTTAAATCTATAATATATTCTGAATTAATTCATTTTTTGTGTGACTGTGAAATAAGGATCAAGGTTAATTTTTTTTCATAAAGATGTCCTCATTGAATTACTTGGTGCCTTTATCAAAAAGCAATTAACCATGTATGTGTGGCTCTATATATTGATCCACTATTGTATTCCGTAAATCTGTTTGTCTATTCTTATTACCATATGGTCTTGATTATTTATCTTAACTGAAAAGTCTTGAAATATAATAGTGTATGTTCTACTAGGTATTTTCCAAAATTGCTTGGCTATTCTAGACTCTTTGTCTTCTATGTTTATTTTATAGTTTTCATTTTAAAAATTTATAATTTTTAATTGCTTCAAAAAACTTGACAAGATTTTAGACTGAGATTACAGATAGGATGCTATCTTAATTTAACGCTTCCAATCTATGAACATTGCATACATTTTCATTTATTTAGTTCTTTAGTATCCCTTCATGTTTTGTAGTTTTTAATATGAAGATCTTGCACATATTTTGTTAAATTTATTTCTAAATATTTTATTGTTTGATGATTTGCAAATAGAATTTAAAAAATCTATTTCCAATTTTTTTTTTTTTGGTACCAGGGACTGAACTCAGGGATTGAACTCGACCACTGAGCCACCTCCCCAGCCTTATTTTATGCTTTATGTAGAGACAGGGTCTCACTGAGTTGCTTAGCACCTCGCCCTTGCTGAGGCTGGCTTTGAACTCCTGATCCTCCTGCCTCAGCCTCCCAAAGTGCTGGGATTACAGGTGTGTACCACTATGCCAGGCCATTTCCAATTTTTTATTGCATAAAATGCATAAAATGTGTGTAAAGGCAACTGATTTTTGTATATTGAACTCGTGGTCTTTGTTAGGGCTGTGATAAGAGAATACCACAGACTGGGCAGCTTAACAACAGATATTTATTGTCTCATCTGCAGGTTAGAATTTAAAGATCAAGACATCAGCAGGATTGGTTTCTGGTGAGGCCTCTGTACCAGCCAGCCGACCATCTTCTTGCTATGTCTGTGTTTGGCCTTTTCTCTGTCTGTACACCTTCCTGGTGTCTCTTCCTCTTCTTATGTAGACACCAGTCTTATGGAATTAGTATCTCATCCTTATGATCTCATTGAACCCTAATTACCTCCCTAAAGTCCTCATCTCCAAATATAGACACATCGGAAATTAAGGCCTTACCATATGAAATTTTCTGGAGGGCACTTCAGTCTGTAACTTTGTATCTTGTCACTTGATAAATTACTTAGTGGTTCTACTAAGTGGTCTTTAGATGGCTTAGTGTTTTCTTCATAGAGGGTTATGTGAATCTGTGGCTCAAGACCATTTGGAACATTTATTTCTTCATTTATAAACCATAGGTCTCATTTATTTTTATTGCCTTAGAGCACTGGTCAGGATACCCTGAAGACAGCAAGTGTGGGCATCTTTGCCTTTTCCCTGATTTTAGGCACAAATGATTCACTGTTTCATCACAGAATATAAATGCTACCTGTAGGTTTTTTGGTAAATGTCTTTTATGAGGTCAAATAAGGTCCCTTCTCTTTCCAGTTTGCCAATGAATTTTTGTCATGAGTTGATGTTGAATTTTATAAAATTATTTTGCTGAATGTATTGAAATTATTGTATTTTTTCCATTTAAGATTTTACAGTTTCCAGTCTTATATGTAGGTTTTTCCTCCATTCTGGCTGTTATCAAAAAGACAAGAAATAAGCCGGGCATGGTGGCTCAAGCCTGTAATCCCAGCACTTTGGGAGGCTGAGATAGGAGAATCACGAGTTCAAAGCCAGCCTCAGCAACGGCGAGGCGCTAAGCAGCTCAGTGAGACCCTGTCTCTACATAAAACACAAAATAGGGCTGGGGATGTGGCTCAGTGGTCGAGTGCCCCTGAGTTCAATCCCCGGTGCCAAAAAAAAAAGACAAGAAATAACAACTCTTGACAAGGATGTAGAGGAAAGGGCATGGGGCATGCCACCGGCGGAGTGTGCAGCAGCACAAGCTATTGTGGAACAGTGTACGGAGATTCCTCAGAAAACTAAAACAGAACTGTTCTAAGACCTAGTAGTTCTTCTGTTTGCTATGTACCCCGAGGAAATGGAGTCCACTGCTTCCAAAGACGTCCACACTCGTGTGTTCATCCCAGCACTATGCACAAGAGCCAAGATATGGAAGAAAAAAACCCTAAGTGTCCATGGATACAGGAGTAAAGGAAGAGATTGTGGCATACATACAAAGTGGAATATTATTCAGCCTTTAAAAAGAAGGAGATACTGCCATTTGTGACAAGAGGGATCAACCTGGAGGAAATCATACCAAGTAAAGTAAACCAAGATACAGGAAGGAAGATGCTGTATGACTTTTTATGTGGAATGGTTTTTAAGTCAAGTACATAGAAACAAAGAGTAGATGAGTGATTACTGGGAGTGTGGATGGTGGGAAGAAATGGCGAGAAGTAGGTTAAAGGGCACAAATTTATGGCTAGGTGGGATGAACAAGTCTAAAGATCTAGTGCATAGAATGAGGTCCATAGCTGAGAATACTGTGTTGTACACTGAAAATTCCCTAATACAGGAGATTTTGGGTGCTCTTCTACACACACACACCGCAAAGAGCAGCTATGGAGGGTGATTGCAATAGCTTAGATCTTGAGTGTCCCCCAAAGGTCCCTGTATTAAGGGTCTTTTCACCAGTATGGTTCTATTGGGAGGTGGTGGGACCTTTAAGGGGTGGGGCCTAGCAGGAGGGCTTAGGTCACTGGGGACATCCTCCAAGAGGATGCTGGTCTTTTGCTTCTCTCAGCTGCTGTGAGAAGCTTACTCCACAACATCGTCCCTGCGGTGATATGCTGCCTGTCCCAGGCCTCCAAATAAGGGGGCCAACCAATCCCCTTAAGGGGACTGGAAACCTCAGAAACCATGACCCGGGTTAAACCTCTCTTTTAAAAAAAGTTATCTCAGGTATTTTGTTATAGTCATGGAAAGCTGACTAACGCAGTGATGGATATGTAAATGTATTTATAATAATCTTTTGCTATGTATATCAAAATGTCACGTAGTACATCTTAAATATGTACACAAGTAAAATCTTCAAAGTATTGAGGTATAATACATGTATAGTAAAATGTGCACAACTTAAGCATTTAGTCCAATGACTTGGTCTGTGTGTACACACCCTGTGTGGGTTCTAGGTCATGATGTAAAATGTTCCCTGCCTCTGTGTCAGCCACCCAACAGGTAGTAAGCTCCTAAGTAGCTGCCCTTCCATCTCTCTTGCCATGATTTGTGGTTGCCTGCCCTTGCACTTGAGTAGGTGAAGCCTACTTGTATTCATTCTCTTCTAGGAGGCCTGTCCACACTGCTGTGTAGCTGTGACTCGGTCCTTTGCATGCCACCCAGGTGTGGATTGCGCTTTACTTCAATTTCCTTCCAAGTTTTGTCTAAGTCAGTAACCACTCCATGGCATCCATAGCTGAGGCAAGTGAACTCCTGAAATGGCCTGTTCTGTAAGGACCTTTTGAAATAAAGTTACCAACTGTTTCTTGAACAGATTGTGGTACCTAAAGAGGTCCCGAAGGTAACGGCCACAGGAAGGTCAAGTTTTCCAAGAGAAGAACATAACTCCTACGATGCATCTGTAAGTGTTTCACAGGGAAAATGTGGGAGCTGAGGTGGTGCTATGCTGCCTTGAGGTCAGCTCTGTCAGGCACGACTGTAGGCTCCGCAGCCCAGCTGCAGCTCTGTGTGTGCACGCGCGTGCATGCGCACACCCCCCCAACTAATGCTTCTCCCTCCCCTGTTCCTCCCTAGTAGAGAGTCTGAATTCCCATAGGTCTTCCTTTCTGGGATGCCAGAGATGATGGGCACACATCTGCTTGTTCTGATGGAGGCTAATCTGTTCTGCACATTTAGCTGCCAAGTGTAACCTGCATGTAATCTATGTTCCTGCTGAGGGCCTGTCTGGGCACCATTCACCTGGGTAACAAAACCTTTATAGGAGAAAACTTATTTTTTCCCAAAGTCCTTGTCCCCATGGTTGGACTCATTTTCTATCCCATTCCCAGGCTTTCCAGCAGCTCTATTAAAAATGACCAGGCCTCTGCCCACCCTAAGAGTTGGATACATTTGCCGTATTGCACGGCTGTATCATCAGGGCCCTGGGTGCAGCAACTCCCGGCAGGGTGTGGTGCATGCTATGGTTTGGTATGGCTGAGAGTGGCCCCAAAGACTCATGGGAAAGGATGGAACCTCTGAGAGGTGGGGCCTAGCGGGAGGCCCTTGGTCAGTTGGGGTCCTGCCCTTGAAAGGGATTAAGATATTTCTAATGAGACCCCGGTGAATTCTTATGACAGAATTGGTATAAAAGCTTGAGACAACAGCACACAGTCTCTCCCAGACTTGTTGTCTGGAGGTGTGATCATTTCTCCTGCACATGGTCCTGCCATTGCCATCTGCCACTATGTGACACGGATGAGAGGGCCCTCACCAGAACTGTGCTGGTGGGTTGCCATGCCCTTGGACTTCCCAAACTATGAGCTAAATAAAGCTTCTTATTTATTAAGTTAGCCTTTCTCAGGTATTTCATTATGGTAAAAAACAAAAATCTGATGCACATATGATGTGAAAGCTAACAGGGGTGCACAGAGATAATAAACCAGTACCAGTGCCAATTATATATTTGACCACGGGGACCATATAATGATTTATAGGGACCCAAAGCACCTACTCATATTATGACTTGGGCAAAACACTCAGTGTTGGTGGCCAAGGGCCCAAAACCTGATAATGTCATCTGTTTTCACTTTATTTTGTGCCAACAACTTTTCTTCTTTCAGTTTATCTCACATTGTTTTGGGCCACAGGACCCTGGTCACGGTAGCTAAAGGGCTCAAGAGAATCAATCTTTTCATCTACCTCCACACTGAACTCTATCCTTGACATGGGGCCTCTGGTACTCCTGAGGATATTGTCTTAACACCTGGTTTTATTTTTATGTGGTGCTGAGGACTGAACCTAGTGCCTCACATGTGCTAGGCAAGGGCTCTACCACTGAGCCACCACCCCTGCCCTTGAACACCTAGTTTTAAAAATATATTTCTAAAAACTGAGGGGTTTGGGAAAAACTGGTGGAGCTCTCTGCTCCATATACAGAGTCACAGAGATGGGCATCAGGAATGGCCACAGGTTTCCTGCAAGAGAGGGAAGGAATAGGAAGCTCAGTAGAGCAGCTGGCCAGGGAAGACAGCTCATGCCGCTGGAGACACTGCACAGCAGATCAGTAGGAGTGGTCTGGCTGGTCACAGCTGTTTGTATTCTGTTATGCTGCGCGGCCCCTGATGCAGATGGGCGGGGGTGCTGTAGTAATGCACCCTATACTTGGCCATTTTCCTTCACTAACTTTAGTGAGAATACCTCCAGAAGGGAACTAACTATATCTCTAAGGTTTCTTTGGATGGTGGGGAAAAGTGATCATTAAGGGATTATGGAGAGTGGATGAGCCCCCAGTCATTGGCTGACCCTGCAATGTTGGCAAAAGCCAAGCCTGGGAAACATTGTTTGCCAAAAAGGTGAGGATGTTCACAGCCTTGACACTTGGCTCTGTTGCTAAGAGTCACCAGACGTTGCAGGGCAATGGGCTTCCTGGGTGCCGCAGCATAACAGGAGGATGTTCCTAACACTCCAACAGTAGCATAGATGCCAGATGTTTTCAGCTCTGTAACACTTTAGTGTGCAAAGAAGCCTCTTGATAACTCACCGAAAGACCCGAGCTAAAATGAACCCCGTGACAGGCTTTGGACCCTCCAGAAAAACTAGTAGGCCTGAGTTTTGGTTCTGGGAAAATATACACATTGCTCAAGGCTGAAGCCACTCAGGGACCACCCTCAGAGCAGACAAAGAGGTTAAGAATCCCATAGCTGGCATTCCTGAGATCTGAGCCCACCTGAACCCCACGTGGGTCACTTAAACTTGTTGGGAGCAAAAAGCCCTGAGTCATCTCCTGATCGGCTCCACTTCCTGGTTAAGCAGGAGCGCCGAAAAACCCGCGGGCGCCAAAGCAGTGAACCTCCCCCTTTTGATACCACCTGTTCGCACTGACCAATCGTCC
>CM053413.1:4023327-4067818 GCA_028644305.1 Xerus rutilus
CTTGGCTCGTGGGCTATGCCTGCTCTGATACACGCCTGTATTCTGCTCATGCATTCCCCTCGTGCTTGATAATGCTATTCCTGCTAATTGGTTGTAACTCTGCTCGGTAATACTTCCTGCTGTATGAAAAAGTATATAGAAGGAGGCTGGGGGGAAGGAGGAGAGAACAAAAGAGAACCAGGAAGGCAAGAAGGGCGCTCAACAAGAATAAAGATTGCTTTCTGAGAACAACGGCGTGATTATTGTCTCCTGCCGGCGGGCGACGATACACTAGTACTAAGATTCTTTGGCACAACTGATGAGATTCCCCAGGCAATCTCCTAGCCTCTTCTAGAATGACTCAGGGCTTCATCCAGCACCTTCCAAGACCCATTGGCAGAGAGCCTCATGAGACTCTCAGACTTTTGCAAATGATTTCTTCACATCTTACTTGAGAAATGCCCCATGGGATTTTCAGTGTCTTTGCTTTTCTAGAATGGCATTGTTCTTTCTCAATGCATTATCCGTGCTCTCCAGAGAAACAGAACTAATAGGATATAGATATGGGTAAAGATATGTAAATATAGATGTAGATAGATAGCTATTCTCTTTCTCTCTCTCTTAACAAAGGAATTAGATCACATGGTTATAAAGGCCAAGAAATCCCAAGATCTGTAACTGGCAAGATGGAGACCTAGGAGAGCCAATGATATAGTTCCAGACCAAGGAGGAAATAATATCTAAACACTGAAAACCACAATACGCTGATCAAAGAAATTGTAGAAGAAACAAATTAATAAAAAGATATCCCATGTTCATGGATTAAAAGAATTAACTAAACTGTCCATACTACCTAAAGTAATGTATAGATTCATGCAATCTCTATCAAAACTTCAGGGACATTTTTGACACAAGTTAAAAAGAAAACAATCCTAAGATTCTTATGGAACCACAGAAGACCCTCAATAATCAAAGTGATTTTGA
Organism: Xerus rutilus; assembly: GCA_028644305.1. Classification (NCBI taxonomy): domain Eukaryota; kingdom Metazoa; phylum Chordata; class Mammalia; order Rodentia; family Sciuridae; genus Xerus; species Xerus rutilus. The sequence continues at coordinate 4,024,291 of CM053413.1, forward strand.
TCAAGAAGAACAAAGTTGGAGGGGCTGGGTACAGTGGCACATGCCTGTAATCCCAGTGGCTCTGGAGGCTGAGACAGGAGAATCATGAGTTCAAAGCCAGCCTCAGCAATGGCGAGGTTCTAAACAACTCAGTGAGACCCTGTCTCTAGTTAAAATACAAAATAATGCTGAAGATGTGGCTCAGTGGTCGAGTGCCCCTGAGTTTGATTCCTGGTACCCCCAAAACAAACAAAAAATCCAAAGTTGCAGACATCATACTCCTGATCTCCTAATTTATTACAAAGCTATAATAATCAAAACAGTATGGTACTGGCATAGAAAATGTAGCCCAACAGAATAGAGAACCTAGAAATGAATCTATATGTCTTTAGCTGACTGATTCTCAACAAAGGCAGCAAGAACATACACTGAAGGAAAAAAATATCTCTTCAAAAAATGATGCTCAGAAAACTGGATATCCACATGCTGAAGAATAAACTGGAACTTCACCTCATACATGTATAAAAATCAACTCAATCCAGACATGGTGGCACATGCCAATAGTCACAGCTACTCAGGAGGCTAAAGCAGGAGGATCACTTGAGCCCAGGAGTTGAAGGCCAGGTTGGGCAACAGAGTGAGAACCTGTCTCAAAAAAGAAATCAACTCAAGCTGGGCATGGTGGTACACACCTCTAATCCCAGCACTTTGGGAGGCTGAGACAGGAGAGTCATCAGTTCAAAGCCAGCCTCAGCAACAGCGAGGTGCTAAGCAACTCAGCGAGACCCTGTCTCTACATAAAACACAACATAGGGCTGGGGATGTGGCTCAGTGGTCAAGTAGCCCTGAGTTCAATCCCTGGTACCAAAAAAAGGAAAAAGGAAATCAACTCAAAATGGACTAAAGGCTTAAACATAAGACATGAAACCCCTAGAAGAAATGAGGAAACTGTGACATTGGTTTTGGCAATAATTTTTTGGATTCAACACCAAGAGCACAAGCAACAAAATCAAAATTAACCAGTGGGATTACAACAAACTGAAATACACCTTTTCAGCAAAGAAAATAATCAGCAAAATTAAAAGGCAATCGCTGGAATGGGGGAAAGCAATTCATATCAGGGGTTGAGATCCAAAATATGTAAGGAGCACATATTATCACATCACTCAATATTAAAACAAACGAATAACTCATTTTAAACATCGGCAAAAGACGGGAATAGACACTTCTCAAAAGCAGACCCGAATAACTTAACAAGTGTATGAAAACACGCTCACGTCTCCCTCAGCAGGGGAATGCAGATCAAGACCACAGGGAGCATCACCTCAGGCCTGCCAGCAGGCCGTCATCAAGAAGAAAAGGGTGGCAAGCACGGGGAGGATGTGGAGGAGGGGACTCTGGTCCAGGGTGGCCGAGACGCATGTGGGTGCAGCCAACATGGAGAACATGGGAAGCAGGTGCCATGTGGCTGTGGAGGAAGGGAAGTTTTTGTCTTGCAGAGATACACCCGCTCCCCACTGCAGCATTAGTCACCATAGCTAAGACATGGAAACAGCACACACCCTTCAAGGGACGAAGGGGTAAAGGAAATGTGGTACAGACGAGTAACGGAAGGCTGCCCAGCTTTAAAACACAATGAAGTCCTGTCCTTGCTTTTTTTTTTTTTTTTTTTTTTTGGTACCAGGAATTGAACCCAAAGGTGTTCAGCCACTGAGCCACATCCCCAGTCCTTTTCTATATATTTTTAAAATTTTGAGACAGGGTCTTGCCAAGGGGCTTAGGGCCTCACTGAGTTGCTGAGACTACATCCTGTCCTTTGTGACAACATGGTTGAATCTGGAGGACGTCATGCTACGTGAAACAAGCCAGACTCAGAAAAATCATGACGAACAGTCTCACTGTGTGGAATCCAAACAAGTCATCTTCACGAGAATGAAGAGCAGCATGTTGGAGCCAGAGCCTCGGTGTGGGGGAAATGGGAAACGTCAGTGGAAGGGACGTGGTTCTGATCTGCAGGACAAATGGGTTCTGGGGGTGTGTTGTAGGGCAGGCTGTCTGTGGGTAATGACACTGTGCCCCCCTGGAAGCAGCTGAGAGCAGACCTTAAACATTCATGCCACACAATAATGGTCACGACCTAAGATGATGGGTATTTTCATTAACTTGATTGTGGTGATCATTTCAAAGTGTGTATGTGTGTTAATCTTTATGCACTTAAAAACCTACAGTTTTGTTTGTTGATTATACTTTACTAAAATGGGAGGGGCTGTCAATAATGAGGGTTGGTGAATTATGGAGCAGCAGAGGTTCCCATGCTTGGTTACTGGAAATGACACAATGACGATTGCCTTGTAAAACTGGTAATACCTCCGGAGGTGAAGATGGAGTCTGTCCCCAGAGATGTACTCAACATGCATGGACCCCAAAGACACTTGCATGAAAGCACCGTTTTCATTCATGAATGCATACGTGAAAGTTCTAATGAAAATATTAACGAGCACCCAGTAACATATAAAAAGGAGAGTCTATCACAAACAACTCATATTATTAGTTTATTTTAGACTGGCAAGACTGCTTTCGAAATCAGTTAGTATCACTTTAAGTGGAAAGAATGCGAATAAATGTCCAGCTTCAGTGGTGTGGATAACAGATGAGATATTACACAGCAATCAAAATGAACGCAGTGTTGCTAATTTGCTTCCACATGTGAGGATGAATTTCACAATGTTGGGTGCAAGAAGCAAGAGAAAACAAAACATTATTGCATTAAAGCACAATTCAAGCCAGGCGCGGTGGGGCACGCCTATAATTCCAGTGGCTCAGGAGACTGAGGCAGGAGGATTGAAAATTCAAAGCTAGCCTCGGCAACTTAGAGAGGCTCTAAGCAACTTAGCAAATCCTTGTCTCAAAATAAAAATTTAAAAAGGGCTGAGGATGTGATTTGATGGTTGAGAGCCCATCAAATCAAACCAAAACAAAAAAACCAATAACACACACAATTCAAAAACTGGCAAACTGTCATGGTGTTAGAATTCAGAGAAGTAGTATTTCCCTCGGGGAATCATGGTTGAGAGGCAGCAGGCAGGGGGTCAGTTTCCCTGTGACAGCTGATTTGGGGTTTTGGGAATACAAGCTCCTCCCGCACAGCCCACAGGAGCATCGCACCCGGCTGCTGTGCGCAAAACGGCCTGTAGGGGGCGAGAGTGGCTGTGCAAACACCATGACAGTTTGCTAGTTTTTGAATTGTGCGTGTTATTGTTTTTTTTGTTGTGTTTTGTTTTGTTTTGTTTTTGGTACCAGGGATTGAACCCAGGGGCGCTCAACCGTCAAATCACATCCTCAGCCCTTTTTATATTTTTATTTTGAGACAAGGTTTTGCCAAGTTAAGCTCTGACCTGGTCCCAGATTTTTGGAGATGGAGGACATGAGGTAGTCGTAGACTTTGATAGATTAAGTGTATAAACTAAAATTTCCAAAGAAATTCCCAGAAGGATACGAGTAGAAGGCATAATTTCTGTGGTAAGGAGAAAAAACTGAAATGAGAGAATAATCCCAAACAACGAAAGCAAGAAATAGATAAACAGAATGAAAAACAGCAAAAAACAAATCCGAATTTACTGGGGATTAGAATTAATGCAAATTGTCTGTGCTCTTCAGTTCAGTGACCATAAATTGCTATTTGGCTGCTGGACTGGACGGTCTGAATGGACATGTGCTGTTAAAATGGACTCTAGAATTGGAAAACCTTAAATGAAAAAGAAAGAATGTAACATATCTTATCAATAGCTTTATATTGGTTACATTTTGAAACAATAATATTTTGGATAATTCCATGTAGGTTGTTAAATAAAAATATATTATTAAAGTTCATTTCACCACATTAAAAACTGTTTGTGTTTTTTTAGAAAAATTTAAAATACATATATGATTCATATTGCATTCTATTGGACAGTGCTGGTCTAAATACTGTAGCTATTAGACAGGAATTTTCAGGCTGGATAGGAATGAAAATCCAGCAACATGGTACTACATGAAAGCAAAAAGAAAACAAATGATTTAACAAGTTGCCAGTTAAAGGAAGGAAATAGAAAGAAAGCTGATTTAACCGTATTAGTACCAGATGTCATAGGGATTAATGTGGAAAGTATTATTAGAGTTAACTAAGTCTCTGTCATGAAGCAATTTTAAGTGTGTGTTGGTTTAAATATATAGCCGCAAAACCGATGGAGCACAGATTTACAAAGCTACTCAAAACATGTGGATGGCCTGAATTGAAATGTGGTGTTCATGGAATGGAACCATTTGACCCTGTCATCCCCCTCCTTGGCATATACCCAAAAGACAAACTACAGTGACACAGCCACATCAATGTTTATAGCAGCTGGATTCACAATAGCCAAACTATGGAATCAACCTAGATACTGTTCAACAGATGAATGGATAAAGCAAATTGTGTATACACAATGGAATATTACTTAGCCTTAAAGAAGAATGAAATTATGGCATTTGCAGATAAATGGATGGAGCTGGAGTACATCATGCTAAGTGAAATGAGCCAATCCCCCAAAACCAAAGGCTGAACATTTTCTCTGATGTGTGGATGCTAACACACAACGAGGGAGGGAATGGAGGGGGAGTATAAAAGTTCATTGGATCAGACAAAGAGGAATGAAGGGAAGGTTGGGGATGGGCATAGGAAAGGCAGTAGAATGAACAGGACATGACTTTCCTGTGCTCACAGATGAACACACAGCCAGTGTAACTCCACATCATGGACAGCCACAAGAATGGGATCCAGATTGGAATGGTTGCGCTCCATGCGTGTATAATATGTCAAAATACACCCTTACTGGTATGCTTATCTAAAAACAACAGTTAAAAAAGAAAAAAGCGCTGTTCACGTACAATGCTCTGCAAACAGCGAGTCAAAAACAATAACGCAAAATATCTTATCTTAGACAACGTCACCACCGCAATGGGGGTTTTTAAGTCACGGCCTTAGCAACTGATAACTCAGGAAGACAAAACATTAATAAGGACGTAACTGAAGGGCCCAGTGAATGAGCTCCACGTCACGGCCACATACCTGGAAAGCCACTGAACCTCGCGGTACGCATTAGAAGGTGCCGGGGAGTTGGTGCGAATGTAGGCGGAGCAGAATCATGCAGAAAAAAATCATAGGAACTGATAATATTTCTGAGTTTAACTTCAAAATAACTGGACTCATGAAAAAGGACTTTGGGGTTGTAACTGAAGGATAAATAGGGCATGCTGCCTGAAAAATGGTCGAAAGGATGGTTTAGCAAGCAACTGCTGCACGGAAGCATGCAAATGTGAAATTAGCACAGAATATACAGGTATCACTAAGAGATGAGGAGTAAGTACCTTAGTGGCTGTTGAGAAGTTAGCAGGAGAGGCCGAGAGGGTATTTATTAGAAGTTTGTATGTAGACGGAACACCGTGCTCCTCTGTCAACAATTAAATCCATCACTGTAGGATCCAGTGGTTCTCAGATATCCCCCAAAGGACTGAACAGGTGTTCACACCTGTGATCTTGGCAGTCTTACAACATCACCCTGTCTATGGATGGATGAATTGATACACATGGGCTATCCTCTCACACAATGGAATATTGCCCAGCCTTTAGAAGGAGGGCAATTCTAGCTGGGCGGGGTGGCAAATGTCTGCAATCTCAGCTACTTGGGAGACTGAGGCAGGAGGATGGCTTGAGGCCCAGAGTTTGAGGCCAGCCTGGGCAACATAGTGAGGCCTCATCTCTAAAACAAAACCCCAAACCAAAACAAGACCAAAGGCGTGGATGAAGACTAGGCACAATCTGCAGAGTGAAATAAATCAGTCACAAAGGGACAAATCCTGGTGATTCCACTCATGGGAGGTCCTTGGAGTCCCCAGATCTAGGAGGTGGAAGGGTGGGTGCTGGGGCTGGCGGGAGGGCACACAGAGTGTTGGACAGTTTCTGCACAGGGCAGGAGAAAGTCTGGAGGCGGGTAGTAGGGGCAGTGGCCGGACACGGACAGCGTGTAACACCTGCAAACTGCACACTCAGTTGAAAAAGGGAAATTTTATGTTAGGCACACGTTCCCATAATTCAAAATACCTAAATTTAAAAATGCTTAGGGAGTATTTACAAAGCTTGACCCCGAACTGGGCCATAAGTCACACCACTACCAAAGGCATCAGTACGTAGTCTACGTTCCCTATGGGATCAAAGAAGGAGTCCAAAGGTGATGAGGAAATAACTAGAAACTTTATTTAAACGAAGTAGAGACATTCAGACGTGCTTTAAATATAAAAGCAAAGTGCTCAGTTCATCATCTAATTCAGCGGCTCTCACGGGGCGATCTTGCTCCCCCAGGAGACACCTGGCAGCATCTGGAGACATTTGGAGTTGTCATGAGGGGGCAGGTGCTGGAGCAGTGGAGGCCGGGGTACAGCACAAGGGTGGCTGTGCCCCAGGATGACCAGGCCCCACACGTCCACCGTGCTCCTAAGCATTCACCTGTCTAGAAATGGGGTTCAGTTTATGTTGTTTCTAGGGCAACCAATGAGGAAAAGCAGAGGGGGCAGTTTTCAGAGAGTGAAGCTGGCTTTGACAGGACCCGCCATGTGACCACAGAGTCCAGGTGTGCAGCTGTGCCTGAGAGGACATCTGCAAGTCCCTCTCAGGATGCAGAATAATGGCTACCACTTGCCGATGTCGGGGAGGAGGAGCATTTCCCTCCAGTGGGGGCCTCCTGCCTTCTTTGCTTTTCTCTCTTCTTCTCCCTCCTCCTTGTTAAATCAGCAGTTAGGAAGCCGTGGGGTTTTCAAGGATTAATGCAGGAATTTTGTTCCTTAGCACCATGACTTCACAACGGGTATGGAAAGCTCCAACTTTTAACATGGAAAAGGAAAAAGGAAGATAATGCTCATTAACAAACAGCCCAGGGAACACAGCATTTAGAGGAATATTAAAGAAGAAGCCAGGTGCAGTGGCGCACGCCTGTAATCTCAGCGCTTAGGGAGGCTGAGGCAGGAGGATCGCGAGTTCAAAGCCAGCCTCAGCAATGGCGAGGTGCTAAGCAACTCAGCGAGACCCTGTCTCTACATAAAACACAAAACAGGGCTGGGAATGTGGCTCAGTGGCCGAGTGCCCCTGAGTTCAATCCCCGGTACAAAACAAACAAACAAACAAACAAACAAAAAAACCCATCCAAGGGAGTTGTGCCGAGTTACACCATTGATGGGAAGACTCCATGCTGCCAAAATACCAGCGCTGTCCAATTCTATCTATGGACCCAGCGGGGGCCCAACAAGGTTTCCATTGAGCTTGACAAGCAGAGCAGAGGGCCGCGCAGAGCCCCGGCCGTCCTGAGGACGAGGAGCAGGGAGGGCTGTGTGTTCTAGGATGCGCAGCGCCCCCTGCGGTCAAGTGCTTCTGGCAGAGGGTGGACACCCTGGCTGAGGCAACAGGGCACGTCCACCCGGCTTCCTCTTGGGTGATCTCAGGGGACGTCCTTGTCTTCGAGATGATGGTAACATGACAACCTCTGGAATACATATGGCAGCCCCCTTTCTGGCTTCTGAGTTCCACAGATTTCAACCGGAAGTTGAGGTGCAGCCGGCAATGGTTGTCTAAAACGTGAGTTACTCCTTATTTTTTATTTTTTATTTTTTTCTGGTACTGGGAATTGAACTCAGGGGCACTTGACCACTGAGCCACATCCCCAGCCCTATTTTGTGTTTTATGTAGAGACAGGGTCTCACTGAGTTGCTTAGCGCCTCGCCATTGCTGAGGCTGGCTTTGAACTCACGATTCTCCTGTCTCAGCCTCCCTAAGTGCTGGGATTACAGGCTTGAGCCACCGCGCCCGGCTTACTCCTTATTTTTAGCCCCAAATGGACAGCTACTAAGTTAAGAGCTAGGTGTACAACACATGAGCATCTTCCTCCATCACCTGTCCATCCACCCCTTCATCTGTCTACCTGCCCACCCATCCACTCAGGCATCCATACCTGCCCATCCATTCATTCACTCATTCAGCCATCCGTCCATCTGTCCATCCGTCCACCCACCCGTCTACTCACACAGCCGCCCGCCCATCCGTTCGTTAATCTGTTCTGCACCCACCTCTTTATCCACTCACCCAACCCCTCCTCCACCCTAGCCACCCCCATTCTATCTACCGTCTGTCGTGTCTGTATGGTTATAGAAAAGGGTTTGGGAGGACTTTTCGTTACCTCCTGGTGCATAACAAATGACCTCAAGATTTAGTGACATAAAACAAAACCTGTTTTGTTTGCCCCCAGTTCTGAGAGTGGCCAGGCAGGGCTTGGTAGGACGGCCGGCTTCCACTCTATGGGCTGGGGCACCCCCTCGGGCCTCTCTGTCCACCCGTCCTCTCCCAGCGGATGACTTGGCTTCTTAACCACTCGGGCTCCAAGATGGCGAGAGCAGAGCTGCTAGACCTCCTGGGGCTCCAGGACTCATGTGGCATCACCTCTGCAGCATTCAACCCGTCAAAGTCGTGGGACTTTTATTCAACGTGTGCTCTTGGAGGACCTCCTGCGTGCTGTCGCTGTTGTGGGTTCTGGTCATGAGAGGGGACCCTGCTTCCTCGCGCTCACGCCTTGTGGTCAGTAGAGATTCCGTTCACTGTCATGTCAGGAGGCCTGAGGTTTTCATTTCCTACAGGCAACTTTTCTCCCCACCTGTGTTAGTCAACTTTCCATTACTGAGCAAACACCCCAAATAATCGAGAGGGGAAAGGTTTGTTTTGCCTCATGGTTTTGGTGACTGTGGTCCCTCTGGCTGGTTGGTGCCTTGCTTTCGAACCTGTGTTGAGTCAGAAAATCATGAGGAGCACGTGGTAGAGGAAGCTGCTCACAAGCATTTGTCTGCTTAGAAACGGGGTTCAGTTCATGGCAAGCAGGAAGAAAGGAAGGCATCAGGGGCCCCAGTGTCCCCTTTGAAGGTCTGCCCCCAGTGACCCAGCACGTTTCACTGGGCCCTCCACCTTCCTACAGCACCATGGACTGGGGACCAAGCTTTTAACACGTGGGACATTGGGGGGACACTCAACCAAAGCAGAGCAACACCCATATAGAGTGTTCCTAGAACTGCTTTATCACAATGGCCCCTTTTATGGTTTGGATATGGTCTGAATGTGTCCCCTAAATAGTCATATACTGGAAGCGAGGTCCCCAGTGTGGCCATATTGAGGTGGTGGAACATTTTAGAGGTGGAACCTCATGGAAAGCTATCAGGTCACTGTGGGCACTGCCCTGAGACAAATTCTGGGCTTCGAGAGTAAGGCAGTCCTTGTGAGAATGGGTGGTCATAAGTGGCACTGGAGGTGGGTGTGGTGGCACATACCTGTCATCCCAGATTCTTAGGAGGCAGAGGCAGGAGGATGGCAAGTTCGAGGCCAGCCTGTGCTACTTAGTGAGACCCTGTTTCAACATAGAAAATTAAAGTGACTGGGGCTGGAGCTCAGTGGTGGGCACACCTGGGTTCAATCTCAGGACTGAAAAAAAGCGGGGTAAGGGTGGATTGCGGAAGGTTTCGGAGGTGCTCCCGCAATGACTGCTGTATACATTTCCTGTTGCTGTTGTAGCAAAGGGACCATGTGCTCAGCAGCTTGAAGAATAAAAATCTACTTAAAAGGGGCTGGGGTTATGGCTCAGCAGTTGAGCGCTTGCCTCGCATACGTGAGGCACTGGGTTCGATCCTCAGCACCACATAAAAAAAATAAATAAAGATATAAAAAAATAATAGCACATCATTAAAAAAAAAAAAGAATTAAAAAAAAATCTACTTAAAGTTCTGTAGGCCAGAGTCCGAAATCAGTTTCACTGAGCTAAGATCAAAATCTTGGTGAAGTTCGTCCCCTGTGTGGCGAGGGAGGGAGGCTGGGCAGAGGAGCTGTGGGTGACCCACTGCAGCAGAGCCCTCTGAGCATCTCATAGGAGTTCGGGAGCTATGGTGGCTGTTTAGGATGGTCTCTTTTTCTCCCCTGAAACTTGACCAAGCCCCAAATCTCTCCATTGTATTTAAACTTTTGGAAAGTGAACACAAGAAGCAAAGATTATTTCTGCCATCTCTCTTTTGAAGGGACCAACGTACAAAGTCAACTACTGCTTGAAGGAGGAAGGAGTCACATGGAGATCAACACACAGAAGCTCCAACTCTGCTCCTTACCATCATCTGAGGGGACCCAGGACCTATGAAAGGGCACCCCCTACACAGAATAATACTTGTGAGGATGTTGAGGTTTGCATTGTGGACAATACTGTGAAACAACTTATGTGTCCATTAGTAGGGGAGTGAGAAATAAAATAGAGTCTTCCCTAGGTGCTGGAGTGCCACACAGTGGATACAGGAGAATGGTTTAGGGCGAGGGCTCTGAAGTTCAAAGGCTCTGCCACTTGCTTACATGAAGGACTTTGAACTATTACTTTAGCTCCTTGAACCTCGGTTTCCTCATCTGACACCAGGCAACCTTAATATTAACACCATATGGTGATTGTGAAGATTTGAGAACACTTGTTAAGCACCAGGTATGGGGAAATCACTGAGTATATTGGATGTCTGAGCATTTTTCCATGGAGAATGTCAAGGCAGCCTCTGGAATTGATCCCATTCACACCCCAGCCGTTGAGATGTTAAATTAAGCTCAATATTGCATCATTCCAAATTGTCAGAGGTGAGTGCCAGTCCTGTGGGCCTAAAGGCCAGATGACCAAGGTCTCAGATCCTCAGGGATGAAAATCTGAGAGGCCCCACAAGCTAGGCCTACAAAGCCAGCAGAAAGGCCAGTCAGAGATGAAGGGACTCGAGAGTGGATGGCAGGGAGGGACGCCATGATCCACTGAGGCTGCTGGGTTCAGCCCTGGTAGTGGAAACCATAGCTCCTCCCACCAACCTCAGCTTTCTGGTTGGGATAGAGATCAGGAAGAATCCGGAAGCAGCTGAGCTTCTTCACAAACCCAGTGGATGTGAGTGGGTGGACTGTGGTGGATACTGTGGCAAGCCGCACTGTTTCTGCTGTGTGACTTTACTATGGCTATTGTAATAGATTGCCAAGCACTTATGGATTGAAATAATACAGCCTATAATCCCAGCAGCTTGGGAGGCTGAGACAGGAGGATTGCAAATTCAAAGCCAGCCTCCACAATGGTGAGGCTCTAAGCAACTCAGTGAGACCCTGTCTCTACATAAAACACAAAATAGGGCTGGGGGTGTGGCTCAATGGTTGAGTACCCCTGAGTTCAATCCCTGGTACCAAAAATAAAATAAAATAAAATAAATCTACTCCTGCCTCCCTCTCTCCTTTACAAGGATTCCACTTTTGATGTCCCTCCTTCCCCGCCTCCCAAGTAAAGAACAAGACTTTCCAGGACAGGTGGAGAGGGTAGAGGTGGACATGCAATAGTTTCCAGGGCTGCCTTGGCAAAGTGCACGGTTGGGCACTTTGCTACATGAACTTTAGCAAAGTTTAGCACGGTTGGGGAGGCTTAGAGAACAGAAGTTTATTTTCTCACAATTCTCAAGGCCAGAAGTCTGAGTCCCGGGTGTCGGCAGGGTTGGTTCCTTCCCAGGCCTCTCTTGACTTCATGTGACCATTGCTTTCTGTCTGTGTCCTGATCTCCTCTTCTTTTAAGAACACTAGTCCTGTTAGATTAGGGATCATTCCAATGACCTCATTTTAATTACCTTTTTGAAGTACCTATTTTAAAATGCAGTCACGTGTTGAGATACTCGGGGCCAGGACTTCAGCATATGAAATTTGTGGAAAGGGGACACAGTTCTGCTCATAATAGCTGGTGGATGTTTCTACACCTTGCTTTGTGGGTAGAGCACTGGAAAGATGGAAAGTCCCCAGAGGAGTTCTATGGGACCTCAAAGATAAAAGTGGTTTGGACTTCACACCTCATTACAGAGATCAGAGAGGCTGCAGGTCCCCCAAAAGGAAATGACTCAATGGTATCTCTGGGCAGCTGAAGAACAGACAGCCTCAAAGAGCTTCCTGTGCCCCAAATCAGCCTCATGAGCAAGGCTCAGAGTAGCAGAGAATGCAGGACTGTTGAGTGTCACAGCTAGCTGCAGAGTGCAGAGAGCAGGAGCAGATGGAGGGTGGGCGTGGGTGGACCTGCAGCTTGAGAAGAGGTGGCTCCCTCCCTCATCCTTCATGCCTCAGAACTTCCTAAGCTCTGCGGGACATTGACAGCCTTGGGCAAAGAGCATGTAGAGAGGACCCAGGGCCCCATAGCAAGCTCCCAGAACTCTGGGCAATAAATGAAATTGCTTTATTTTTTTTATTTTTATTTTTTTTTTAATATTTATATTTTAGTTGTAGGTGGACACAATATCTTTATTTTATTTTTATGTGGTGCTGAGGATCGAACCCAGTGCCTCCCGCGTGCTAGGCGAGCACGCTACCACTGCGCCATAACCCCAGCCCCGAAATTGCTTTATTAATGTAAAAAGAAAGTTAAAGTTTTTTGGACTCCTCTCAGCTGGAGGTTCTCGGATATACTTGCATCTTTGAGTTTCCCCAGAAGCAGACCCTGAGAGTTTTTGAGACCAAGAGGATCAGACGGGAAATTAGACTGGTAACAAGTTGTTGCAAATCCAGCAGCTTAAAACAATACACATCTATTATCAGCTGAGTTTCCCCAGGTCACCAGTTCAAGTATAGTTTAACTGCATCCCCTGCCCAAGACCTCACAAGACTGCAACCCAGTGTCACTTGGGCTACATTCCTTTCTGGAGCTGAGGATCCTCTTCCAAACTCCCCTGGGCACAGGCAGAATCTAGCTTCTCACCGCTGCAGGACTGAGCTGCTTGCATCTTCCTGCCAAATGGCCCTGTCTACAGGCGTTTCATCACGTGGTGGTATGCTTCTTCAAGGCCGCCAGCAGAGTCTCTCAATCCAGTCTCCTAAAACATATTCTGTATAGTGTGACCTCATGGGGGAGTAACACCTCATCACCTTCGTCAGCTTCTGTTGGTTAGAAGAAAGTCAAGTTCTGTCTGCACTCAAGGGGAGGACGTTGTGCAAAGCTTTGGACGCCATGAGTGGGGAATTACTGGGTCTTTCCACCGGTAGTGATCCCAGAACGTGCGAGAGGATGTGTCGGGAAGGAGCCAGTACAGGTGATTGCTGTAGGAAGCTGTAATGAATATGATGAGATTGGCTTGCTGCTGCTAGGGTCACTGGCTGAGGTAGTAAAAGGCAAGGGAAAACTCAGAGTGGATTTGAGTTCCAGTTCAAACACCACATAAATGTCCTGACATCCGTTTGTGCTCTGAAGGTGACCCTTGGCTCCTGCAGCTTCGGGGCTGAGGCTGGTGAGAATCAAACGCAGAATCTCATCCTGTGATTACCTGTGATGCAATGCAAGCGGAAGTCCTGGTGATACAGGTGTGCTGCCGAACTGAGGGCACTAGGTGGGAAAGAATGGGGTCACGCAGGTTGGATGTGGGACATGGAGATACCCTGAGGAAACTGGGAACAATTGAGCCCCTAAATTTTGATGAGTCTTCTTTTCCAGTGAAAAAAGCCTCCATACCCTCCCACCCAGTGGTTCTGTTTCTCTGGAGGACACTGACTAATATTTTCGTGTGTTATGGAATAAGTTTTATTTTCTTCAACCATTTAGAAATGTAAAATCCATTCTTAGCTTGAGAGCTGTACAAGAGTAGAGGGTGCATAGGATTTTCCCCACCGACCATGGTTTATAGACCCCTGCTAGTAGTTTTTTCACGAGATTTGATCAGCGTTAGGTTGCACTGGGAGAAGAGAGGGAATCAAATTCTCCCTAGAAGCTGGACTCTGGGTAATTGGTATTATTAGGGAACTTTTGCTATTTTGTTGAGTGTGATCATGGCTACATGGGTTTATATATGCATGTCTATCGGCTCCCATTATTGTAGCAAAATACCTGAGATGATCAACTCAAAAAGAGGAAAGGTTTATCTTGGCTTACGGTTTCAGGGTCTTCAGTTCATGGTCACTCAGCCCTATTGCTTCTGGGCCTGTGGTGAGGCAGAAAGTCATGGTAGCAAAGAGGGAGAACAGACCAAGGTCCTGTGATCCCCTTTTTTGTTTGTTTGTTTGTTTTTTGTTTTGGTACTGGAGATTGAACCCAGGGGCACTTGACCACTGAGCCACATCCCCAGCCCTATTTTGTGTTTTATGTAGAGACAGGGTCTCACTGAGTTGCTTAGTGCCTCGCCGTTGCTGAGGCTGGCTTTGAACTCGTGATCCTCCTGTCTCAGCCTCCCTAAGTGCTGGGATTATAGGCTTGAGCCACTGCGCCCGGCTCTGTGATCCCCTTTGAGGGCACCCTCCAATGACCTACAACCTCTCACCTCTGGAGTTTCACCACCTCTCAATAACACCTTGGGCTGAGGACCAAGCCTCTGATACATGGGCCTAGTTTGAGATTCTATCTATCTATCTATCTATCTATCTATCTATCTATCTATCTATCATCTCTTATCTATCTATCCATCTATCATCTATCTAGATATCTTTCAATTATCTATCAACCATCTATTATCTATCAATCTATATCATCTATCAATCATCTATTATCTGTCCATCTATCATCTATCCAGATATCTATCAATCATCTACCATCTATCTATCAATCATCTATCATCTGTCTACCTATATCATCTCTCTATCTATCTATATGAAGAGCAGGAGAGAGAGATCCTATCTTCTGGAGATGCATTCAAAATTTTGGGTGGGATGTGAGATGGGAGGATGTCTGACATAATGTCAACACATAGGGAGGGGCAGTGGGCAAAGTCCACAGGGCAGGGTATGGAGAGCTGCGGAACCTGGTGATGGAGCCATGAGCACCCTTGAGACGCTTTCCCTCTCCTTGTTTATGGATGTCTGTAGGTTTCTCTCGTGGGATTTTTTTTTAAGTCTCTAGGCATCAGCAGCTTAGAATTCTTCCAGTGGTTTCCATTCACACTTGAAATAAAATTCTAAACCCTAGTGGTCTAGACAAGGTTCTCCCTCTGGCCACAGCTCCCTCCTCTCCACCTTGCCTTCTCCACCTCTAGCTCAGCTCCTGCAGTCTCCTTGCCCCTGGCTGTCTCTAGGCTCCTCTCAAGTCCTCCTCCTCCTCCTCCCCTCCCCTCTTCTCCCCCCCACACCTCCCCTTCCTTGCTTGCTCTATTTCACCCACTGACCCTCCTGCCTCCCTCTTGTGAAGACCCTGTGATAATTGGGCCCCCAGACGACCCAGGACAAGATGCCCATCTGCACGCTCCTTGGGGCCTTTGGACAGGCTGCTCCTTCCGCAGGAAACCCTCTTCGCTTCCCCCAGCCATCTTACCAACTCCAAGATCAATCCCACAGCCCCATCCCCTGGTCACAATCTGTGTCATCTTATCACTCGAAAGTTGTGAGCTCAATGCCCACAGGGGTCACACTGTCAACACAGATAACCCTGGGAAGCAGCGGGGTCCTCTTCCTGCGTCTAACATGAGCACACGCACCCTGAGTATTAAACGTACAGAGACACTCTTCACTTGTCCCCGAGGATGGTGGTGGAAGGCAGACGGATGCGAGGCCCTCTCCCACCCTAGGAAGTGGTTTGACCCTGGGACCTGGGAGTGTCAAACCACTTCTCTGTCAAAGGTATAAAAACAGATGTTCCTTGTCTTACAACTGGGTTAGGTCCCGATAAACCCATCAGTCAGCCGTGCACTAAGACATCAGGGAGTGGCCTGCCTCAGCCCCGCCTGCCTCAGACTTGCTCAGGACACTCACACTGGCCTACAGGTGGCAAAATCATCTCACAGGAAGCCTACTTTATAGTAAACTACTGAATAACTCATGCAATTTATTAAATGCCTGCATCAAAACTAAACAAACAAACAAACAAAAACACCGGCATCCCTTTTGCCAGTCTCTGTGCCTGGACTTCCCCAGCCATAAAATAAGGATCAAAATAGCCTCCCTGTCCCAACAGGGCACAAGGATTCAGTGGGTTCATGGGGACGTGCACTCAGTGCAGCACCTGGCACCAGGGGGCGCTCTAGAAAGGAGAGCTCGAACTCAGGACGGCTGCTACTCTACATCAGCAGCCTGAGCTGGTCTTTCCCCGTGTGGGGACAGCTGGGGCAGGCGCTCTGTGCTGAGCTGGAGAGCCCATCCCCACCCAAAGGGAGCAGCCGCCATCCAGCCCGGGCTGATGTCACGGTTTCCATCTTCCCAAGAAAACCCAGAAGTCAGGATTTGTACATGTATAAAATATTCTAATGTTTAAATATCAGCTACTAATTCCCACTTAAAAAGTGCATTCAGTGATGGTGGGCTCTGGATGTGAGGACTTGGATGTGAGGACTGAGAAGAATCAGAAATTTAAACATGCACACAATTACAACCATATGAGTCAGTTTTCTGTTGCTATAACAAATACCTGAGATAATCAGTTTATAATGAGAAAAGATTGTTTGAGATCTCATCCACCACTGTTTGGCCCTGTTGATTTGGGCTGGTCATGGCACATCATACCAGGAGTGTGTGCCAGAGCAAAACCGTTCACCCTGTGGCTAGAAAGAAGGAAAGGAAGGAATCACGGTCTACTGTCTCCCCTGAAGATGTGCCCCAATCACCTAAGAACGTCCCTCCAAGGCCTCCCTATTTTTTTTCTGATACCAGGGATTGAATTCAGGGGCACTCCACCACTGAGCCACATCCCCAGCCCTATTTTGTGTTTTATGTAGAGACAGGGTCTCGCTGAGTTGCTTAGCGCCTCGCCCTTGCTGAGGCTGGCTTTGAACTCATGATCCTCCTGTCTCAGCCTCCCAAAGTGCTGGGATGACAGGCGTGGCCACTGCACCCGGCCAGGGCCTTCCTCGTAAAGGTCTCACCATCTCCCAATAGTGCTACAGCCTTGGGACCAAGACTGTACATACAGAACTTTGGGGAAATGTATCCAAAACATAGTCACAATCATGTTTACAGAAAGAAAGGCTACCAAGAATTGAAGAGCTCCTTGCTGGCCAAGTTCTGCAAGACACTCAAGTCACAATAACCAGGATAAGGTAGAGGCCATGGTCAACCTGCTATACAGGTGAGGACAGTGGCGCTCAGAAGCCAAGGAAGGACCCTAAGGTGGCCTAGCTGGGAAGGGGCAGAGCAGGGATCTGCACTCAGGTAGTCTGTCTCCAGCATAAGAACTGTGCTGCTGCTCTGGTACCACTCCAGCGTCTGAACTCAGTGGCCTTCAGCAGGGGCCCGATGTCATAATATGAAATGGATAATTTGTTTTATCATCATTATTTTTAGGTCTCCCATCTCTGGGTCTGAGCAAGAGAAGAGAAGGGGGAGGATTTCCTGCCCAGGGGTGGGGGAAGTGTGAGGAGGGTGGACTGAGGTCCTGGGGAAGATGCCATGGTGGGCAGAGAGGAAATGCAGCTGATAACGTTCTCAGAACTGAAAAGTAGGTCAATGGCCTGGGCCAGGGGCTTCCTGCCCCCGCGCTTCAGCTGAAACCAAGTCAGGGTCCAGGTCTCCAGCCCCTGCCCTGCCGGGGCTCCCTTTCCCTTCTCTGCCTCTCTTCCCCTCTCCCTCTGCTCCTCTCGCTCCTCCTTCCTCCTCCTTTCCCCTCTTCTCTCCTTCATCCCCTTCTACCTCTCTCCCTCACTCACCTCTTTTCTCTCCTTCCTCCTCCTCAAGGCTGCGAAGCCCTCCCAGAACGACCTGTGGAGACTAAACTTAGCAAGAGGTTCCATCCCCAGGAGGAAGTTGGTGACTGCTTGTGGCTTTTCACACTGTCCCCACACCTTGGTCTCCTCATCAAAGCCGCGGAAACAGAAGACCATGATGAGAGGAAAGGAAACTCCAGCGGGGGCTGGGGCTGGGCGCCTGGGCCCCTCTACCTCCCACCAGCCCACCAGGGCAAGGAGGTGGGGGGCTCCCCTGGACCCACCAGGCTCCTTGGTGGAGGAAGGCGTCCCTGCATCTCTTGGGTCACAGTCCCGGCATCTAAAAGATGGGATATGAGAGCTCCTGCCCAGGGCTTAGGTATTTCCATAAAGATGGAGCGCACACAAGGCGCCTGGCCTGTGGAGAGCACCCTCGACACTTCCTCCTCAGCAAGTTGACTGTCCGATGCCATTTGCACACTTATCGCTCGGCTGGCACACAGGCATCCTGCATACATTTCTACCAGGCCTGATCTGATTCGGTCTTTAGAATAAGCCTAGGAAGTACTTTTGACTTCCTCGCCCCATTTTACAGATGAGGAAACTGAGGCACTGAAAAGTGGCAGAATTTGCGCAAGGTCACACAGCTAGTCAGTGGCACTGCGGACTTGGAGCTGTCAGATGGCAATGTCCATTGCCTTCACACCTGTACCATGTGACTGATGTGAACAATAACGACAATAACCATTCATTCACCTCCAGGGGCCGAACCCGCCTCCTCAGAGCCAAGAGCCAAGACCTCCCTCCGGCCTCGGGAAGTGGTCCTTGGCAGAGGCTGGGGATCTGAACGCAGGCCCTCACTGCCCTCCTCCATCTCCCAGCCTCCAGCTGGCTTGGTGGGCCTCACTCTGCCTGGATGTGCTTAGTAAGGGTGGCTGACATCAGTCACCTCCACCTCCTCAGGAGCTGTGGGTTTGAGGGCAAGTTCATCTGGGCTTCCCCGTGGAGTTGGGCCACCCTCTGTTCAGGTTCCGCATGTATGCAGTGACCTTCACGGATCACAGCGTCCATCCTTGTGCCTCTGTGAGTCACCACCTGCTGTCCTGTGCCCGGGACCTCCCCTCCCCCACGGGGCTCTCTGGGCCTGTCCCCTGCGTCCCACCTTCCGTCACCAAGCTTCTGCTAAGAACTAGACGGACCCAGGTGCAGTGTCTGCCATTTATTTCAAGGACCAGTGGTCCAGGGCCGAGGGCTCCCCGCAAGGTCTTGTGCTAAGTCCGGAATGTGAACGTTGGCTGGGCAGGGACCTCAGGCTGTGTGTGTGATGTGGTGTGTCTGTCACTGTGAGGAACCAGGTCTCACCGTGAGGTGGCTTTCTGACATGATGAATATTCATGTGTGACGGTGACACCTGTGTGGGTGGCCATGGGTGGTGCCTGCTTGTACGGCATGTGTGTGTCACACAGCATCACGCCTGTTGCCGGTGGCGACTGGTCTTGGTGGGATGGCGCGGTTGTGCGTGGATCTGGCACCTGTGTGAGTCTGTAGTCGTGAGCGGCACCCCTGGGGTGGTGGAGTCCTGACTGGCCAGAGCTGAGACTGCTCCGTCACCCTTTGTGTTAATCAGCAAGCATCCCTGAGGGCGGGTGTGTGCCTCGCAGGGGCTGCCTGCTGTGGTCCCAGTGGCAGTGTCCTCATGGGAGGTGTTTGCTTGGCAGTGACGGGACCAGCCAGCTTCCACTTGGTAACTGGAAACGTGCTGTGGTAGGGCCAGAACCCATGGTAACTGGCAAACACTGGAAGTCCGTGGGTGAGACTGGCATTTGTGACCTAACTGTGACTGTGACCGTGACTGTGCACGAAGCTGGGCTGAGTTCTCCAAGTGGAGAGTCCCATGATCAATCCCCTGCCCACACTCCTACCGCAGGGAGGGTCCTCAAGTCCCCGCCTCCAGCCAAGTCCTGGGAGCCCCAAGTCCCACCTTCTTTCTTCTTGATCAAAAATATAAATACCCTGTCCCCTCTTCCTGAATGTCAGGCAAATAGCACAGCCCACCCGGGCCTTCAGAGCCCGGCGTCCACAGCCTCTGTCTTTCCACTGTCCCCACAGACCCACAGTCGACGTGAGTCCTTCGGGGGCCTGCTGGGTCTTCTGCCTCTTGGTGGCGTCTACGGAGCCTCCACCTCTGAGTCCTAGCTTCCTGGAGGGTCCTCCAGGATCTCTGCCGGCCAGGTTCCGTGTCCCCTGCGGCCGCTCCGAGGTCTCTGCCACACCATTCCTTCACTCACACCATGAAAGCTCCGAAATAGGACCGGGTGCCGTCACGGAGCCGCACCAGGCGCTCATCCGGCACCCGGACGACCACCTCCTCTCCGGCGTCCAGGTGCACCACGCCACCCAAGAAGCTGCTGTCCCACCAGAGGCGGGAGCTATTTGCCCGTCCACAGGGCGACCGCCGGCTGACCAGCAGCTCCAGCTCCTCGGGGTAGCGGGGTGTGCGTTTGTAGAGTCCGTGGGTGATGGGAAGACCACCAGCTGGCCCCTGGGGACAGCCAATGCCACCCAGCTGCACTTTGGAGTAGACATAGTAGTAGCCAGCCTTGGTGGTCACCAGGGCCCCGTTGCGGTAGTTGAGGCCCCTCAGGAAGGCCAGGCCCAGCTGTGTCTCCCACAGCAGTGGGCCCCCGCTGCCCGTCAAGCTGGCGTTGGCCCCTGTGGAGAGGGAGAGAAGGGGAGAGCTGGTCAGCACCTGTCCTGCTCCTGCTGGGTGACCCTAGACTGGTCGCCACCCCTCGCCTCTGTGCTAGGCTGTTTGGATTGATTCACTTTATTCCCTCTTTGCAAATGAGGGAAATGGAGTCCCAAGGGAACAGAGGAAATTCCTTGTTACACACTTTAACTCATCTTGCCCTGCTTTTTGCAGGTGGAGGAACGGAGGCCTGGGGAGGCAAAGTCACATGAGTACCGGGAGGAAACTGGAACACAGAGCCACTGGATGACCTGGTGAAATGCCAGCACTTGCAAGTGACAAAGACCAAGGCAGAATACACCTTGGCTCCAGCGGCCTCAACTTCCTGAGCCTCATCGCCCTCTCTGTAAAATGGAGATATTAATGGCATTTGCTTAGTACTTTACAGAATTCGGAAGCATATTCCAGGGTAGCCCTCTAGAAGTGTTTATTAAATCAATAAAATCAGTAATGCACAGGTCCCCACTATCTGTGGTCTCAATTTCCATGGTTTCAGGTACCCTCAGTCAACTGCAGTCCCCAAACACTAAATGGAAAATTCCAGAAACAGACGATTTATGTTTTAAGTAATTTTCATTACAGTATATTGTTGTTCATGTTCTATTTTGTTATTAATCATTGTTAACCTCTTACTGTGCCTAATTTATAAACCACATTCTATCATAGGTGTGTATGCACAGAAAAAATGTGGTATGTGTGGGGTGTGGTGCTGTCTTGGTTTCAGGCATCCAGTGGGGGTCTTGGGACACAGACCCATGGACCACAGGGACATTACATATCTCCTGAGACTGGGGGCTGGGCAACTCTGAATAAATATTGGATGCAATAATAACCGAGTACCTGGACATGTCAGGGCATTTATCTGGCTTCCCAGGACACCCTGAACCCTGCCGCATACCAGGACCTAGTGCCCCCCTCACCTGTGAGGTGCGCTGCTGGGTTGGCCTGGTGGGATCTCTGCTCTGGGGAGAGAAAGCCAGAGGTCAGAGGCAAAGACGGTGAGACGCAAGGGTCAGCCTCCTAGGGGTCATCACGACCATCTCCCGGTGCCAACCTCCACCCCTTCCGGAGTGACCCACACTTCTGCTTCTCAGGCCCGGGGGAGGGGCACCTGTGTGGCTCGGCCCCGTTGTGCAAACCACATTGGGCAATGGGCTGGGGGCGGGGGAGAAGCGTGGAACCATTCCCCCTCCTTCCTGGGAAACGGGACCCTGACTCACCTTGCCTCAGCTTCTCCCTGGAGCCTGCGTCCGGGTCCTAAAATGCAGAAGGAGCACACGGTGAGGACCTGCCACACCCATGTCACTCAGACATATGGCAGTGACACAGCCCGACTCTGGCTACAGACACCACCCTCGGACGTGGACTCAGGGCCACGTGGGTGCGTGGGGGCATGCACACACACCCCATCCATAGTCTCTGGACCACTTGCTGTCCCTCTCTAAATGAGGTTATGGATGGTGCCCACTTAGGATCTGATCAACTCATCTGTGAAAAGCGCATCACAGCGTCTGGCACACAGCACACACCAGAGAAGGCTTTCCTAGGTAAGCCACACAGGTTCAGTACCCCTGATCTGAAAAGCGTGGGGCCAGAAGTGTTTCAGATTTGTTTGGGGGGGTTGGGAATATTTGCATAGATTTTTATCAGTTGAGCATCCCTCATCCAGAAATCCCAAATGGTCCAAAATCTGAAAATGTTGGAGCATCACATTAGTGCTCAAAAAGTGTTGGATTTTGGAGCATTAAGAATTGCAGACTTTTGGGGGCTAGGGTGTGGCTCAGTGGTAGCGTGCTCGCCTAGCACGTGTGAGGCACTGGGTTCGATCCTCAGCACCACATAAAAATAAAAATAAAGATATTCTGTCCACCTACAACTAAGAAATAAATATTAAAAAAAAAGGATTGCAGACTTTTGGATCAAAAACACATGGACACCCAGATGGCGGGACACAAGGACACCAGCCAGGATGCAGACCTCAGCTTTTAAAGACACTGAGAGGTCACACGGGGCCTGAGACACTTGGAGGACACAGACCTCAGCTTTTAAAGACACTGAGAGGTCACACGTGGCCTGAGACACTTGGACTCATGGGTGATGGGGCCCCGTGAGTCACAGATGCAGAGACGACGATGAAACACGGGGTGCAGGCAGGTGAGTGTGTGCACGTCTGGCACCTGTGCCCAGGACAGCAGCACTGTCCACATGGCATGTGGCTATGGACATGCAGCCACCAGAGCTGGGGACCAGGATAGGACATGGACACAGGGGGCAAGGCCACATGGGCACACTGTGGCACACGCATGTGCCTGGGCGGCATGCAACATGACCACAGACTGGGATGGAGACCCCCAACCTCAGACAGAGACCTCTCAGTAACAGGGATGAGGGTAGGGCTAATGATCATAGCAATGCCAGAATGTCCCTTCTGATTGGCTATGCACTTGCTGTGGGCCAGCCACTGCTGGGCACCCCATGGAACCCAAATTGTGCTTCATCCCCTAGGAAGCAGCCTCTGTTACTGTCATCCCCATTTTACAGAAGAGGAAACTGAAGTTGAGAGAGGTGCATTAACTCCTCCTGGGCTGGCAGCAGAAACTCACACATCCACAGACACACCATGGCACAGGAGACCCCTCTGCCAGCCCCCTGGCCCTACTCACCGGCAGGCGGGTGACCACTTCCCCCAGGCGCCAGTGGAGCTGCAGCAGGAACCAGCCTTGGACAGTCAGCCCGGCCCCCAGCAGCAGCAGCAGGAAAGCCAGGCTGAGCCGCGCAGGGCTGCAGCACTGTCTCCTGCGGCTCTGTCCCAGCCTCCTGAATGGGATGTCTGTCTGTCCATCCACCACAAACACAGAGGGCCGCACGACTGTCTCCTCCATGTCCAATCAGACAAGGCCCCGGGGCGCCAGGGCAGGGCAGTCACGCTGAGTGGCTTGGGCTCAGAGGAAACCACAATTGCCCAACGCTCCTGAGCTCTGCAGGCTGCAGAAGGCACCCTGGGCTGCAGGGCTGCCTTTAATGCTGAGGTTCAGCCCCTCCCCTTCCCCACGCACCCTCCTCTTCTTGCCGTCCCCCAGGCTCCGGGCCCTGCCCCCGTCACTCTCACTGAGGCAGTCTCACACTTTCAAAGGCATCTGAAGATGTGACTCAGGTGGAGATCAAGTGGGGGAGGCCCCAGTTCTGCCTTCTCAGTTGCCTTGTTTCCTTGGTGGCCAAAGGTTTCCTGTGGAGCTCCTGTGGGGGCCATGCGCTGTCCTGGGTTCAGGAGACAGCAGTGACTGAGAGGACAAGGGCCCTGCTCCCGTGGACCTCCTATTCCCCTGGGTGAGAGACACAGTCTGGCGTAAAACACTACGCAGGTGCAGATGGAGACCAGAGTGGGGGAATGCGGAGGGTAAAGAGTGCTGTGCTGTGTTCTGTGATGCACTCTGTGGATCCAGGTGTGTGTGCACATGCATGTGTTTGCACACGTGTGTGCATATGAGAAAACGCACATGTAGAGGCACTGTGTGCAACGTGTGTTCTGTGCATTTGGTTGCATGTGCATATATAAGTGTGTGCGTGTGTACTTCTGGGTGTGCATGGGTGTGCATGCATGCAGGCGTGTGCTTGTCCATGCTTGTGTGTGTGCCTGTGCATATGTAGGTGTACATTTGTGCACACAGGTACACGCATATGTGGGTCTGTGTGTGGGTCTGTGTGTGTGTGCAAGTGTGGATTTTGAAGTAGAATCCATGCTCAAGGGTGTCCACGCAGTTCACCAAATCCAAGACCTGGGAGCCATGGTGGTCTTCTCCCTGTCTGTCCCCACACCCTGCCCTTCAGCAAGCCTGTCACTTCAACCTGCAAACCAGATGGTGAGACTTGCCACCTGTTTCCATTGCTGCTGCACCACCCTAGCTAAGTGCTGCAGACCAACTGTGTCCCTCCAAGTCCATACTGGGATGGTGTTAGGTGGGGTGTATTCAGGCGCAGGTGACAATCACTTTGGGGGGTGAGTAGGTCGTGAAGGGTGGGCTTGGTCTCCCTGGAAGAAGAGAGGTGTGATGTCCTTCTCCATGTGAACATGCCATCTGTAAATGAGGAAGAGCACCCCTGCACCAGAAGCCAGCCAGGCTGCTGCCGTGATCTTGGGCTTCCAGTCTCTGAGCTGTGAGAGAACAATGCTTGTTTGGGACACGGCATCTTAAAGCCCGAGCTGACTGAAGCACCAGGACACCTGTCTCTTACTTGGACCGTTGCAGTAGCTTCCCAACTGGATGTCCTGTAATACATCTTGCCACCTGAAAATTCAACCTCCACCCTCTAGTGAGGTAAGCTTGCTTACTCACTTATTGTTTTATCGGGCAAAAGTTACATGATATAAATTCATTTAAAAATGA
Source organism: Xerus rutilus (assembly GCA_028644305.1). NCBI lineage: Eukaryota > Metazoa > Chordata > Mammalia > Rodentia > Sciuridae > Xerus > Xerus rutilus. Next base: position 4,049,083 of record CM053413.1, read on the forward strand.
ACAACTCAGTTACACCTTGTATGCTCATGACCTTGTGCCAACTCGATCTGTTCTGCCAAAGGATACCCGAGTCCTTAAGCAGCCTGCCCTGTCCTGCATGCCCCTGCCCCAACCCTGAGCAGGCGCAACTAGTGATTCCTTCTGCATGGACTTGTCTTCATGGATATTTCACAAAGATAGAAACACAGCGTGGTTTCTTTGGCTCAGCCTGCCGTGCTGGAGGCTCCTCTGTATGGTAGCATGTACTGTAACCCTGCTCCAATCCCTTTTAGGGCAGAATGATATCCTGCCATGGTGATGGACTGCATTTGGTCTGCCCATGCCCCTGTGGATGGACAGGTTTCCCCTTGGGGCTGTGCAGAGTGCTGCTGGGAGCATGCTAGTCCGAGGGCCAGTTTTCAATATATTTACCAGGAGTGGAATTGCTGCTGGGAGTTTTTTTTTTTTTTTTTGCTGGGATTGAACCCAGGGCCTCTGCATGCTAGGCAAGTCACCTACCACTGAGCCTCAGCATCAGCCCTTTGTATTCTATTTGGAGACAGGGTCTCACTAAGTTGCCCAGGATGGCCTCGATCTTGAGGTGCTCCCCTGCCTAAAATCTTCCAGTGACTTCCCACTGAGCTGACAGGGTTGTCAAATTACAGCCCATAGGATGAAGGTGGCTGGTCCTGTTTCTGAACAGCCGTAGCCACAGCTCTGGGTGGCTGGCATGTTGGTGAGATGGGAGACCCTGCTGAGTGGCTGCCTCTGCCTCTGGCCACCCCTTCCCACCTCTCTCTGGCTAGTGGTGGCTGCCACCAGGCCTCCGCCCAGCACGTATTCGTCACCACCTCCATGTGGGAGCGTCCCAGGGGTGATGATGGGTGTGACCTCCCTTGGGAGTCAGCAGTTCACATGCCGCCTTGCCTCTGGATGGCCTCTCCAGAGGACAGCCAGGCCCTCCCCAAACACTGCTGGGACTTGGTTGTCACTGGAGCAGAGGGGGAAGCTGCCATGGGTGGCCACCTCTCAGCCCTTGCAACTTGCCTGCATTTCTAGTGGCCCTTGGACGGGTCACCGTGTCCAGAGGATGACTCCAGAGGCAACGCGGGTGCGCCCAGCCCTCTGCACGCCTCTCGCTCAGGGCGGCAGGCCTGAAGCGCCCTCCTTGTCTTTCATCATAGCCTCAAATTTACCTCTGGCCCCTCAGCCTGCAAACATTTACTCTCTGGCTCTTTGTGGACAAACCTTGCTGTCTCTGTCCTTAGAAGAGACGCTGGTGGTCCCTACCTGGGGCTTTCATTTCTCATGCCGTTTGGGTCACTGCCCAGGCATCTCCAAGCAGGGAGCAATCTTCCCTGGATCTCCTGAGACCAGCTCCTCCTCCTCATCTAGCCTTGACCCAAGAGACCCCACTTCGCAGGAACTGTCCCTGATCACCTGAGGGCTCTCCAGAGAAAAGACACAACAGAAGAGAGCGAGGCAGACAGAGAAAAAGAGAGAAGGAGAGAGAGGGAGAGAGACAGAGACAGAGAAAGACAGGGAGGGAAAGAGACAGGGACAGTGACAGGAAGAGAGAGACAAAGACAAAGAGATAGGAGAAAAAGCAGAGAGAGATGGAGACAAGGAAAGAGATGGAGAGGGAAAGGGGCCTTTTAAGGAACTGGCTCCCAGGACTGTGGATGTTGGCAGGTTGGAAATCTCCAGGAGCAGCGGGCAGGCTGGAGGCACCTGGTAAGAGCCCATGTTGTGGCCTTGCATCCAGAAGCTGGGAACTGAGGCAGAGATCTCCTTCCTACATGGTGACCTTGAGGAAGAAGCCTTCCTACAGGAAACCTGAGTGTTGGCTCCTCGGTGGCCGGTCATCTGTAACCCTTAAGGGTCGTTTCCTACCTTGCAAGTCTACTGACTGAGATGCGAATCCCACTGAACAAAGGCCTCTGTGGCCTGGGCTTTGGTCCTGAGTAAACACAGAAGATTGACCCTCCATCACTGCGATGAAGTGCTCTGCTCCACACAGCCAGGACAACCAGACGGGACAACATTTCTGGTTGCCCTTCTCCATTTCTGACCCGCTGAGTCCATTCTGTCCTTTAGTGTCCTTTCCTGGTCCCCTTTCAGAATGTCAGGTTCATAAGATCCCATCTGTGCTGGTCACAGAACTATAGATGGTCCAAAGAAACACAGTGGAGCCCCTGCCACCCCTCAGTGTTAAACAAATGAACACAATGGTCCCGAGTGAAGCTGGAGTTTTGAGGTGAAGCTAGATCCCTGCTTCTGCTGGCAGATGGGTTTGTGCAGGCTGCAGGCCTCGCCGATTTCCTTCTGGATTCTTCTCTGGCAAATTTGAAGAAGAAAACCCACGGACAATAACCAAGAGTGAACGGGTAGGATCCATGTACTGAGAAGAGATACAATTCCCGAGATGTGGGAGGGGGACCTGGTGGACCTGGTGGCTGGGACCTTCCGGGAGGACCCCCCTTCAAGCCCCAATTCTTTTGATCAAGTCAGAAAGATTTTAGACATGTCACTCAGAGTAACAGGCATGAGCTTATTGAAGAAACAGGAAAAGGGAAAGGGGACACTCTCAAGGGACACAGTGAGTCCTCTCAGAGAGGAGAGGAACAACATGCCTCTTCTCCATTCCAGTTTTATTGGGGAGCCCAGAGAAGTTTCCAGAGAGTTCCACCCACATCTGCCTCTTAACTTTTGACTGACAGCGGGATGACATCAGGCTTTCAAGTCCCTGTGCTGACCGGTTCTAATTGGATTCTTTTTTTTTTTTTTGAGTATTGGAGATTGAACTCAGGGGCACTCGACCACTGAGCCACATCCCCAGCCCTATTTTGTGTTTTATGTAGAGACAGGGTCTCACTGAGTTGCTTTAGCGCCTCGCCGTTGCTGAGGCTGGCTTTGAACTTGCGATTCTCCTGTCTCAGCCTCCCGAAGTGCTGGGATTACAGGCTTGCGCCACCGCGCAGGGCTCTAATTGGATTCTTAACCCAACATTCTTACAGATGTTATGGTTAGGAGGAACTTTTCTTATCTCCCTGAAGTACCGGGATCTGGTCTATGAAAAGTCATAAAAGTCTCCCCTTCAGGGTAAGTTAGTTTCCTCTTATCAACATTATGTTATTTCCGGCCTGCATTTTCTCCTGCAGATAACAGGTAGTTTGCTGAGGAATGTGACATATCCTGTCCACCCAAGCCAGGCAGGGCTGCAGGTAAACTCCTTCTTATAAAAGAAAGCATGTGAGGGTCAGCACAGTGGGCTCATTTCATGGAATTATTCCCTCAACCTCAGGTTCCCACCACTCACATCTGTCTGTCCCCTGTTACAAGCAGGAGAACGGGGAACATGAGAAAGGAAAGGAACAGAGAAGGACAAGAACGAGGTGGGGTCTGCCAGGGGCGAGCTGGGGACCCAGGGAGTAATGAGGCACTAGAGACCTCTCTTGACAAGAGCCTCTGCCATTTGAGGGCAGCAGAAAGTGCACAGGGGCTGTGACTTGGTGTCCCCGTACTCCTGGATTGGGAGGTGGGGCCTTCCAGGACTTGGAGTTCTTAAGGGGAGGGGTTGTGCACCCTGGCTTCTGATGACCTTTTCCCCAGCTGGATGCCTTGATCCCAACCCATACACAGGCCCTTCTCAGATTTCAGATTTCAAGGGACCAGATGGGCAGTTAGAAGAGGCACTTGCCATTAACATCCCCCCCCCACGCCGCCCCACTGTGGCTGCTGCTCCAACAGTGCTGGTGAGGCTGTGACTTCAATGTCCCCACACTCCCTCCCCATTGCTGACTCATGTCTTCCCCTCTCTAGGCAGAAATACCTTCAAGGCCGCCCACCTGCCAGCAGCCCCTGACTGCCCCCTCTTGGGCACAGCCGCCTGTACACCTATCCCTGAAGCATGCACTGGTCAGTTCCTGCCCTCCACTAACTGGGGACACAGAGGGTGGGGTGAGCCTGGAGCAGGACAAATGCTGAGTGGGTGAGACTGGAAATGGAGCAAGGGTGAGCCGCAGATGAAGGGCAAGCGGGACACAAAGGAGACAGGTGAGCACACAGATCAAGGTGCAGGTGAGGATGAAAGTGAGAAGAGCAGGACTGTGGGCCTGTGGTGCTGGGAAGAGCAGGTAAAGCTGCTGGGAAGGTGCTCATAGAAAGACCACTGTGAAGCTGAGAATGTAGGTGAGGATGCTGGTAAGCACCCAGAGAAGAAATCCAGAGAGGGATGCGGGTGAGGACCCAGGGGGGAATGCAGAGCAAATACACCTGCAAAAAGGATGCAGGTAGAAAAACAAGTGGGAAACAGATGAGTGTTGTTAAGGTAAAGATACAGGTAAGCTTAGGTAAGATGTACGGGTGGGGCCCGGTGAGGAACAAGACAAAATGCAAACAGATATGGTTGAGGGTGCAGATGAGAACACAGGCAGGGGGTACTGGTGAGATGCAGGTGAGGACTCAGGTAAGCAAGCAGCTGAGAACTCCCTGAAAGGGCAGCAAGCTGCTCGTGAGGATGGAGGTGAGCATCAGGCAGAGACGGAGCTGAAGTGCAGGTGAGATGCCTGCGGACTCCAGTTGAGGCGCAGGGGAGGCAGGCTCCTTTGCAGGTGAACCCGGGAGGGAAGGAAGTGGGGAACCGGGGAGACTTCAGATGCACAGCGGCTCAGCTGGGGTACCAGTGCCTCTTTCCTCTGCAAAGCACTCCAGACTTGGAGAGACCATGGAATACAACTGAAGCTTTATTGGAGGGGCGTGCGGTCAGTTGGGGCAGCCAAAGACCACCATGCTCTCTGCGAAGGCGCCCAGGTCCTGGCACTGCTTCTGGTTCTCCTCATCCTGGCATTCCTCAGCCTCTGGCCAAAGCTCCACCCAGGTGTCCTTGCCGATGATGTAACTGGTGCTGGGGGAGGGGCGGCAGGTCAGGAGGGGATAGGAGAGGGTGGGGAGGGGGGAGGTGGCTGGGGGAAGGGCAGCCACGCACAGGCACGGGCCCAGCACTCACTTGGGCTTTTCTCCCCAGAGGTCGGAGGAGAGACCCCACACGAGGTAGTGTTTGCCTTCCTGCAGCTTCAGCGCCTCTCTGCACTTGATGTGGCTGATGAACCTGCGCTCCTGCCCAGCCTGCACCTCATCGGAGCCTGGAGTGGAGGGAGTGGGAAGCTGAGCCGGGGAAGGGAACTGGGGGAGGGAGGGGTGCAGACAGACAGATGGGGCGAGGTGGCCGACCTGACTTGATGGTCTGCTCCACGACCATGACGTACTCGTCGAAGTCCTCCGACAGCTCGGACCTGACCAGCTGGGTCTTGTACACTGTGGAGGAGGAGGGGCAGTGTGGGTCACGGGCAGGTGGCCCATGGGGTGGGGGGCACCCTCACTTGCACGTGCACCTGGGCATGTGAGGCTCCCTCCCAAGCCCATGCGGGAGCCCGAGGGATCTCAGCCTGGCAGCTAGGAACACACACAACCACACGTGGTCACTCAGTCGCCATCCCATGTCATGCTCGGCGGCACTGCTCAGATGCACAGCCGTCCAGAGCACTGCCCTGTCCAACTATGGCTCTGCCCTCTCACAGCCCGCACACAAGTATGCAGGCAGCTGCAGCCACCCAAGACCCCAGGCACTTACAGAACTGCAGCTACTCCAGTTCACTGAGGTCCACAACCAAAGCCTCACACAACTCAAACTTCAGTCACCCACAACCAGTCACATGCACAACGACAGCGACTCCCATCCACAGTCATCCATGGCTGCTGTCACAGGCAGCCACACGCAGTGGCAGCCACCCACAACTACAGGTACACATGCACCTATAGCTGCTCACATCTACAGCCATCTACAACCAGAGCCCTGCACACCTGGCTGATGCAGGACAGACTCGCAGCCACGCCCCCTACAGCCCCACCCACTCACACCCACCCTGCCTCCCACACTGGGGCCAAGGTACCCAAGGTTCCCCACAAGACCACGCCCTCGCAACACCTTCTCACACACTACAGCTGCCCAGAGCCTGGCGGGCACGCGGCCTCACATGCACAACCACCGTCCTCACGCACATTCACGTGCAGCCACGCACACACACCACACCCCCCACTCACCATAATCCACTCCGGGCTCACAGGCCTTGTCCAGCCGGTCATTCAGGGTGACCTTGTCCTGCTGCTGCATAAAGCAGTTCTCTGCATAGTAGGGGTGGAGATGCTGTGTGAGCCCCACTTCTAACCCAGGGCTCGCTGCCCACTGGTGTGGGTGGCCCCAGGACCTATCCTTCTTCTTCTTCTTTTTTTTTGGGGGGGAGGTGCTGGGGATTGAACCCGGGGCCTTGTGCATGAGAGGCAAGCACTCTACCAGCTGAGCTGTATCCCCAGCCCCAGGGCCTATCCTCCTTGGTGTCCCTGGGGCATGGCTTCAGGGTCCCCTTGAGTCCCCCCACAGGGCGGGATGTCCGGGAAGGTGGCCCTTGCTGGCTCAGGGCACCCACCCTCAGCACAGCGACACAGGTCCTTGTGGCACAGCTTGCTCAGCATTCCATCTTCCTTCTCTGGGTGGTAGAACTGGGTGCACGTCTCCTCTGCAGGCAGGCGTGATGGAGAGGGGCTCAGAGGCCAGGCTCTCCACCCCAGAGACCATGCCTGGCAGACTCAGATTCCCAGATCCCAAGTACCTTAGGCCTGCAGATGCCAGGTCCCCAACCCTTAGTTCTTGAGACTCTCCTACCTTCTGATCTTTGGGACACTTGGACCCTGGGAACTTTAAACCTCCAATGTAAAAATCCTTGGGACTCTGAGTTCCCCAACCCTTAGATCCCCAAGTCTCATATTCCTGGGACTCAGAATCTTGACTTATGGGTTGTTGAGATCCTCAACTCCCCCACAGCTCCTACATCCGTGGGACCCTCAGACTTCCTAATTTATGTTGGAGGAATTTGGTCCTCTTAAGACCCCAACTCTTCAGTCCTCAGGACCCTATGGCCTCTGGAACCCTCAGTTTCTTGACCCTCAGACCCTTGGGACCTGAGAGCCCAAGCCCAGCTTGGCCGCTCACCCAGGTTGTAATAGGAGTAGACCTTGACAGAGCCAGGCTGGATGAGCCCCACATTGAAGTACTGGTGAACTTTGAAGGACAGACAGTCTTCCTGTGTGTGTGAGATCTGAGGAGAAGGAGGTGAAGGATGGTCAGTGGGTGCCAAGGAGAAGGTCCAGGATAGGGTCCTGGCAGAGCAGAGGTGGAGTAATTGAGGCATCACAAGGGGTCATAGGCAGTGGGGAGAGAGGAGATGGCTGAGCAGCTCAGTAGACTCATTCTTTTTTCTCTCAGAGCCCCCTAGTGGGTAGATGTGACCAACGGACAGAGCTCTGCTGATCCGCTGCTGATGGGCCCGCTGTGGTTGGGAAGTGGCTTTCTCCCTTCCAAATTCACGTGGGAGCTCAGTTCTTCAATGTAAGGGTATTGAGGTGGAGGGGCCTTTAAGGAAGATAATTAAATCACAGGGCATGCCCTTCACAAGGGATCAGTGCTCATCTTGTAGGAGTGGACCAGGTCTCCTGAGCTTGGATTGTGTACCACAACAGTGGGTTGTTATCAAGGGAGTGTGGCTTTCTGGGCTTGCTCTCTAGTGTCAGCTCCCATCATGTAACCTTTCTCTTGTACTTGCTCCCACCATGACACCAGAGGGTCCTCATCAAATGCCAAAAAGTTGAGGTCACCAAATCTTGGACTTTCAGCCTCCAAGACTATGAGCTCAGTAAGCTCTTTTCTTCATAAATCACCAGGTATTTCGTTACAGCATGAAATGAACTAAGAACCCACAAAAACATCCCATACATGATTCTTTTCTAGAAAGAATGGATTCTGCAAAGAACTCCAATATCCTAGGGATTAGGATGGATGGTGCTTGGATCCCTGAGTGACTATATGGAGCAGATGACCCCTTCCTCACTTCCCATACCTATTAGGCTTTATTTTTATTTTTATTTTTGAAATGGTGTCTTGCTATGTTGCCCAGGTTGGACTTAAATTCCTGGGCTCAAGGGACCCTCCTCCCTCCACTTACTGAATCTGTGGGACTACAGGTACACACTGCCATGCCTAGCTCCAAATGGACTTTACACAAGTGAGAAATACAACTCTGTTGTGTGTTCATATGGGTTTTGTTCTAGTTACTAATCTTACTTGTGAAGACTAATGTGCAGTTGAGGGGCACAGGGGGTACTGGGAATAGGAGAATGGGAGTAAACAGGGAGGGAAAGGGAAAAGTTGAAATCACGATAGAGATGATGAGAGCACAAGAATTCTAAGGGAATGAAAATAAGAGAGGAACAGAGGCAGAGGGACAAAGCTGGGCATCTCCCAACCAAGCACTTAAAACAACAGCACGAAGAAGTTCTTCGGTGCTTGTGAAAACTTTGATCAGAAGTGGCAGGATGCAGTGGAAAAGGAGGTCAGAACAGCTGTGGTCACAGATGCACACAGAAGGCCATCCTAGGGTGGCCACCTGGGTTTACGAACTCTCTTTCCTGCCTTCCAACAGCACAGGGCCTGTCTCCTCTAGCCTGGGGCTAGTCTGCTCTGGGCACAAAGGTCAAGGCAGAAGAAAAGAGAAGCCAGATAAGGGTACAAGTACCCACAGAGGCCTCCCAGGGGAGGATGCAGGCTCACCTTGTCCAGGTAGATGATGAGGGTGTTCTTGTTGGAGAAGGCTTTGCTCAGCTCGTACTTGGAGATGTATCTGTCCACGCCGGTGCTCAGCTGGAGAAGGGTGAGGCTTATGAAAAAAATCCCTCCTGGACCCTTGCTGTTCCTGAAGCCTCTTCCCCATCCCAGTCCCTGATCCCTTCATACCAGCTCCAGGTCATTCGTGTCAGGAACGAAGCCTGTCATCATGGATATATCCAGGATGGACATCGTGGCATCCTGTTCTCCTAGGTACCTGCGTAGGGCAGAGAGAAGGTTGTTGGACCCTAGGGGTCTGTGCCTGGATGAGAAGGGTCTGATCAGGGATGGAGGCCTGTGATTCCCACCCAGGTTCAGAGAAAGATGTTCAATTTTAGGAAACACTTCCCCAAGAGCAAAAAAGGAATTGTGTGATGGTCAAGGTCATGAAGATCTCAGATTTTGGACCCAACTGCCTGAGTTCAGATGCCAGCACTGTGTAACATTTGATCAGTTACCTGACCCTTCTGTGCCTCAGCTCCTCTAGAAAACGACAAGAATATGGGCAGCCCTTACTTTGCATGACTCAGCTACCGTGGTTCAGTGAAATAGCACCCACTGACATGGTTCAATGCACAGTACCTCAATGTAGTAATCATACCTGCATACAGTGCAAACTTTGTTGCTAGGTCATCAGCCCACAGATTGCTATGTACATAACAGATGAGCATGGTAATCAATGACCAATCGCAGGACACCTTTGAAGTTCTGCCTGTGACTGATCACTGAGCGTCCATTATTCATGTGATGCACAGACAGCAAAGCGTGTAGCTGTGTTGCTTCTCTGTCCTCCTGATTAACCCACAAGATGGTTTACCATAATGGATCCTCGAAAGAGGGAACTGGCCAACAAAACTGAACTTGGAGCAGAGCAATGAAAAGACAACGCTGGAAATGAACTTCAACTAGAGCCGCAGAGGGCTGGCAGACACGGAAAACCTTGCCCCTGCCGCCATCGGAGTCAGCATGAGCGAGCAAGGGGGTGGTAACAAAAACGAGGACAGAGTCCCAGAGGAGGAAATGCTAGGGAGGATAGGCTTCATGGGAAGGGACTCTGGGAGAAACCTCATGCCTTTGACGGCTCTAAGGATAAAATGGGAGCGGATCTCAACTCAGAAACGCGTGACGGGGCATGACGGTACAGAAGGGCCTCACTCCGTGGCGTGAACCAGACGCAGAGCACAGTGTGCACAAAGCAGCCGCCGAGGCGGGTTTGCGGGGAATGCCCACGACCCCAGATTCTCAGCTGGCTGAGACGGGGGGTCACAAATTCGAGGCCAGGCTTGGCAACTTAGCCAGACCCTGTCTCAAAATAAACTTTTAAAAAATATGGCTGGGGATGTAGCTCAGTAGCATAGCACCCTGGTTCCAATCCCTAGTACCCCCAAAATAAGGAAAAAAATTCTAAGCAAAACCCCTTTATTTTCAATGTTCTAATGTTTTAAATTACAGAACACATTGAAAAAAAAAACACCCCAAACCAAACAACCTTGCATTACAATATCCAAGGACCCAGCTTCTTACCTGGCACAGATGGCAAGGATCATGCTGCTCTTGGCATCCTGGGGCTTTTTGGCTGGAAACACAGAAGACGGTGAGATGGGGGAGGGCATTCCCGGGTAGGACCAGGAGCGGAGAAGAAGAGGTGCAGCCGCCCACCAAGGCCTCTTCGCTCTCTCCTCTTTGAATAGGGATGGGGAAAGGTGACAGAAAGGGCCTTTGTTCCCTTTACCTGTTGCAGGGGCTGGTTTTATGGTGACCCTGAGGTCAAAATTCTTGCATTTGACCTTGCCTTTGACTTTGGCCTGGTACACTGTCACCACCTGTGAGATGGGAGGAGAGGCAAAGTCTCAAGGGACTTGAGATGGCTGAGGACAGCAGGGAGAGGGTCGCTGTGGGGCAGAGGGGTCAAGGGCATGTGGAAGCCCAGGACAGGTGCAGGGCCAGGACAGGAGAAGGGCTCAGGACAGGTGGGGGGCCAGGACAGGTTGAGGGCCCAGGGCAGGTGGAGGACCCAGGACAGAGGGAGGGCCAGGGACAGGTGGAGGGCCCAGGACAGGTGGGAGGCCTGGGACAGGTGGAGGGACGGGACAGTTGGCTCAGGCAGCCGTGGGTCCTCAGTCCTCACCGACAGAGTGCCTTTGCCCTTGCCCTTAGCTGTTAATGTGAAACCCTCGTTTTGCTTGGTCTGTAGTGAGAAGAGAAGAGAGGGTGTTAGGAACGAAGCCTTCCTCGATTCTGAGGACCTCCATAGCCAACTGCCTCCCTCTTGCTTCCCAGAAAACCCTGGGGTGGAGGCTGAGAGCAGGGAGGGTGTGGCTGTACCTCCTCTGACCGCAGGAGGCTACCGGATTCCCAAAGGAGTCGATGCTTGATCTGGGAGCTGCGGCTGGGCAGGTGGAGGGCCACCTCCATGTTCAAGTCCTTGTGATCAGGTACATCTGTCTGGTATTGCGCCAAGGCTTGGAACACCATGAAGGTGGCCTGGAACCCATGAGAGGAGGAGGGTGAGCCGAGAGCCTGGGAGAGTGTTCAGCACTCACTGGGGGATCAAGAGGTTTGGTCAGGGTTAGGCCATTAAAGCTAGGCCTGGGGCCCACCAGAGAGCAGGGGTGAGACTGGGGAGAGTTGGGCACAGAACACACGTCCCAGAACCCTCTGTCTGAGAGGCACAGACCAGGACTCATTGGCTGTGTCTATGGCCTAGAACTCACCAGCGTGTGAAGTTAAGTTTGAAAGCCAGGCACGAGGTACATGCCTGTAATCCCAGTGACTTGGGAGGCTGAGGCAGGAGGACCACAAGTTCAATGCCAGCCTTAGCAACTTAGGACCTAAGCAACATAGCAAGACCCTGTCTTGAATGAAATATAAGAAAGGGCTGTGGGTGAGCTCAGTGGTTAGGCACCCCTGGGTTAAATCTCCAGTACCAAAAAAAAAAAATCATCAGATACTGAGGACATATTCCATGTTCTAGAACTTCCCAAGAAACAGAAGTTTAGACCAGGACTTGAAGATACTGAGGACGTGTCCAAGATCCACCAGCTCTGAACTCATCAGGGATCCCCAGCTGGGAGGACTACTAGAAGCAGGTGGAAACTGTAGTAGGTGGAGCCTAGTTGGAGGGTGTGGGTCCTCGAGTTTTACCTGGTCCCCTCCTCTGTCTGCTTTCCAGCCACCATGAGGTGAGCGGCTCTACTCTGCCACATGACTGCCACCATGTGTCTGCCTCACCACAAGCCCACAATGACGGCAAAGCAACTACAGATGGAAACTTCTGCAACTTCCTGCAGAGGAAGCAACCCCGAGCCAAATAGATCCTTCTCCTCTAAGTTGGTTTTCTCAGGCATTCTGTCACAGCAATGAAAACCTAACACACCATGTAAGATTGAAGGCCTAGGAACCTGGAATGGGGTCTGTACCTATCCAGAGGAGAGAGTCGCAGACAAGGGCTTAGGGCCTCTGAAATGTGTCTAGAACCCACTCATGGAAAAAAAAAAAAGGACCATATTGGAGCCTGGTGCCACTGAATTCACAAGTGTTGGTGTAGGGCAACACTGGGAATGTGATGGAGAGCCCACCAGACAGAACGAGGCTCAAGCTGGAGCCTGGGGATCTGCATCCTGCAGTTCTGGAACCATAGTGTAGATGGCACTAGGGTAGAGGCCTGGATGGTGCCATGGGGTCAGGGAGAGCCTGCTGTAGGACCCACCAGGGCCACAGGGTAAGGTAGTGAGCCCAGCAGAACTGGGAATGTGGTCTAGACCCCCATGAGCAAGTGACCTTAGGAGCCTGGTGGACGTGGCAACGTGGTCTAGAACCCACCAAGGGAAGAAGGAGGCTCACCCCTGAACTTGAGCCCCGAGGACATGGAATGGAGAGCAGAGGAAGCATCCAGAATGAAGTCTGGACCCCACAGATGGGTGTGTAAACAAGAGAAGCTGAGTTCTCTGCTCCTCTCTAGACCCCTGGCTCTTGGGACAGAAGAGCCTCCCGCCTAGGTCTCAGAGTCCTCTCTGGGAGGTGGCAGGCTGCACTTGCCTGGGTAGAGCCGTAGCCTCCACCGTAGTATCTCTGCTCATTGAGCCAGCGCACCACAGCAGGCACGGTGTCGAAGTCTCTCAGCCGGAGCAGGGCCAACAGGGCGTAGGAGGTGGCCTCCACGTTGTAGAGCTGCTGACCTGGCTCCTCCCAGCGGTTCTTATCTGCAAAGCACCTGAATGCTCACTGTCCATGCAGTTTGGGGATGGCCCCGGGAAAACTCAGAGACCTACGAGGTCCAGTATCTCGGCTGACATTCAAGCCTTGCTCTACGGGATCTGACTCCTCCCTTCACTGAGTGCTCCCTACCCCTCTCTGAGTGTGTGGGGTGAGGGCCTTTTTCTATGATCTGCAGTGACCATGGCCTTTGTCCACTCTTCCCAGACCTTTGATGCCAGTCTTCCCCTGGCTTGAGGCTGCCCCTCACCTGTGGCTGTGTTCAGAAATTTCTCTAGGAGGGTGCCCTCCAGCTTTCCCAGCTGGGCCAGGGCGTAGCCAGCGATGGCCACAGTGTAGGGCCTCTGCAGTTTCAAGTATCTGGATTCCAGGTACTCTCCTGCCTTGGAGATGCTGTCTCCCAGGATCTGAGAGAAAGAGAGGTGGGCACTCTGGTGAGGTGGGCATCGCTACTACAGCCATAGTGGGGACCCTGCAAGTGCCACTCCCAGGGCATCAGGATGGTGTGTCTGCGACCCGTCTTGGATCTGTGCTTGGGAGTGTTTCCCAGACATTCTAGCCACTTTTGAGCTGCCTGGTGACAACACCTGGGCTGTACCCCGGCCGTCCAGCATCAGTGGTGTGCTGGCAAAGGTTATCCTGGGGCCCTCCAGGGACAGCCCTGGTTTGTACTGACTCATGGTATAAATACTCCCACCAGGGCCAAGGTCAAGCTGCCAATGTGACGTCACTGCATCCAGTGTTGGGAAAAGATGCTCTGAACAGGCAGGGGAAGTGAGGAGGAGTCGAGTGGCACACACCCTGCCTCCTGCCACAGTCCTCCCCTTCCTCCTCCTCCTCCATCTCTAAGGCCATTGCCCAACTTCCTGCATGCCCACCACGTATCTACTTGCTGACCTCCTGGGACCCCGAGAGAGGGCAGCACTGGTGCCCAAGAGATGCGGGATCTGGCCAGGACCACCATGCAGCAAGTGGGGGTGCAGGGGGCTGGCTGACCCTCCACAAGGCAGCACCTCCCCTCCAAGGTGGACGTTCCTCAGCTGGGGCAGGCGGTGAGCAGGAGGGCACTTACGTTGACCTGCCCCTCGCAAATGTCCTTAGCCTCCTGCAGCGCGATGAGAACAAAGGCCGTGAGGGACACATCGGCTTCCATGGCGTTCCGGTAGCCACCCTGGAACAGGGAGCAGAGAGCAGGCACGGAGTTGCCATGTGTCTACACTGGGAAATCCTCCTCTGGGCAGGGCTGGGGCACCTCCCGGGGCTCCTCTCCCTCAGGGACGGCCAACTCTCTCTTTGAATTAATGCCATCATCTGTTCATTCTGCAATGTCAACGGAGAGCCCCTGGCCTGGCGCTGTGCCTATACAGGGGTAGATGAAAACCAGGCCCCAGGTCCAGCCTTCATGGGGCTTCTTGCCTAACAGGGATGGGAGGCAGGAGCCAATGGCTCCTCTGTGGGTATACAGATGTTCCTCAGCTTTCGAGGGACTCACATTCCAACAAACTCATGGCAAAAGGAAAATCTCATGTCAAAACACCTTTCGTACACCTGACCTTCTGCGCATCCTAGCTTAGCCCTAAATGTGCTCAGGACACTCACATTAAAACCACCACCTCACACAAGGCCTATTATAATAAGTGTGGAATTTTTCGTGTCTTGTATCCAACACTGTACTGAGAGTCAAAAGTGGAACGGTTGCATGGGATCTGCTTCCCACCATCATGAAGTGTAAAATCATAATTCAAACCATGGTAAGTGGGGGAGCACCTGTATTAATTATGGACTTATGAAAGCTGTGCAGTACAGGACACAGCTGTGAATGAAGGTGGGGCAGTGACCCAGTGAGGTTAGGACAGCTATCTCTGAGAAAGTGCAGATGGAGCCCTAGGCTCCAGAGGAGTCAACTCTCATTGAGTGCAGGGGTTAACATGCTGGGCAGCAGTTATAGCTTGTGCAAAGGCCCTGTGGCAGGACTGAGCAAGGCTTCCATCAGTGTGGGTGGAGTGTAGAAAGAAAGGGCAACTGTGAGGCTGGAAGCCTGGATGTCAGACTAGGGCATTGATTCTCTATCTTGGGCATACATCAGCATCACTTGGGGAGATGAGATTGAGGCCCCAGATTCCAGGTCCCCATCCCTAGAATTTCTGGTTCAACAGGTCTGAGATCCTATCCCAGAATGGTCATTTCCAACAACTTTGTGGGTGATGCTATTGCTGGTCTGAGGATCACACTTTGAGAAGCACTACCTTGTGGAGTTTAAGAGTCAGGGGAGCCTCAGGACTTTCTAAGGAGGGATCCAATCAGATTTGAAAACCATCTGTGGTGAGCACTGGAGAACCAACAAGAGTGGAGCCCACTGGGGCGATGACCAGGAGCAGCTTTTCCAAGGTCTCCGGGTGAAGGAGGGAGGTATTTGGACTAGCTCTGGGGCTGGGCATTGGAAGAAGGGGCCAGTTTTGAGCAACATCCAGGTAGTGGAATGGACAGGAGCTAGAGATGGACTGGACGGCATGTGAGCCAAGATCCTCAGGCTCCCTGGCAGGGTCCCTGCCTTTGCTTTAATGAAATTCTTATTTATTTCTGAATAAGATGTCATGCACTTTCATTTTGCTGTTCCGGATTTTGCAACTTTGCAGTGACAATTATTTCCCTGTCCCTCACTTCCACCCTCGCAAAGTGAACTGGGCGTTGATGGCGTGGAGGAGCCTCTCTCCTGTCCATCTCGTGACTCCTGGGTTCCCCTCTCCAGAATTTTGCCATGAATCCCAGTCTCTTACAATCATTTCTTGGTGTATCACGGGGCCATCTTCCTGGAAGAGTCCATCTGGCTTCTGCTTCTCCAGGATCAGCCATTTAACAGCTCCACAGAGGACCTGGGAGTCGATGGCAATGAGGTTGACCGCCAGAGAGAAGACCTTGACCACATAAGCTGTCAGCCTGGAGGCGGGCAGAGAGTAAACCATCGGCTCTGGGATCTAGAGACTGCCACCCCAGTTACCCAATGAGAAGAGAGGGGAGGGGCCTGGCTCGGTCGCCGGGTTTCCCTCGCTAGGACTCCAGAGTTGCACCAAGTCAGCGCTTAACGACGCTCTACCGCCGCCGGGCACTCAGCCAGCAGATGCGTTGACTGAAGGCTACCATGTCCATGGTAGGGTCGCACAGGGCTGTTTGGTCCGGCTGGCCTACACCACCCCAGGCCCTGCTCGGCCAGGTGCGGGGCGGAGGCTGGCCAAGCTGACCACCCTGACTCACCAGGTGCTGGGCGCCCGGCCCTGGAAGGCAGCATAGGCTGAGCTGGGCTGTTTGAAGGCCAGCTGCTGGGTGTACCCTGCAGGGAAGAGAGGGGTCACCACAGGAACGGGGCTGGCTGGTGTGGGCACGCCAGGAAGGGGAGGGCCGAGGGCTGAGGGTGGGGAAGGGGGCATGTCGCGGGACCGAGGGGAGCTTAGAGGAGGAAAGGGTTCTGAGGGGAGTAAGAGCATAAGAGAAAGGTGTGTCCAGGGAGCTGAGGGGTCTGGCGGAAGAGGGACCTCACTGGAGAGGGGCTCCGAGGAAGGGCAGGGTGCTGGCGGGCGGAGACAGGCGTTCTGGGGGAGGGCCCCGGCGGGGCAGGATTCGGGTGCCAAGGCTCAGCGGGGCTGGGGATCCGATGGAGGGGGGAGGAGCTCTGGGGAGAGGCGGAGCGGGAGGGGCGGGGCATCGGCGTGGGGCGGGGCCTGGCGCGGAGGGCCGGAGCCGAAGCCCGGGCGCACCTTTCTTGATGATCTCCAAGGCCTCCTGCCGCTTCTCCAGGCCGAATTTATCCCACTGTTCGGTCTGGTCCAGGTAGTGCACGGCGATGACCGTGGGCGTCATGCCGATCATGTTCTGTTCTCCGCAGCCCGAGGGGGTCACGATGAGGTGCTTCAGCCGCTCCCCGTCCACAGCGTCCTCTGCCATCTGGGCCACTGGGGTCCCTGCAGCGGGGCGTGGGAGGACACCGATCAAGCGTGGTGGCAGCGTTCCCAGCCTCCGACTGGACAGGGTCAAGGGCTCAGGACAGGGAACAGCAGGGAGGATGTGACAGGGACGGAGGAGGCTGAGTGGCTGAGAGGCTGGACGAGGGTTCTTCATGGGAGTCAGAGGAGCTCATACTTCACAGGGGAACCCTCCTTCCCAGCTCTGTCCTTCCACCAACAGTAAAGTAAACCTAGGCATGAAAGCTTCTGTGGCGCTTAATGCTCTTGGCCAGGCTCAGTTCTAAGAGAACACCACACACTATCTCATTTAATAGTCACAACAACCCTGGGAGGAGATACTCTCATTCACTCCCTCTCCCAGATGAGGAGCCAAAGCTCCTGCCCCAGAGCCCTAAAGATCCCGGGTTTCGAGGTTCCGGTCCTGCCCTTCCTCGCCCTGTCTTCCATCCCAGGCAATTACTGGCAGAATTTCTGCTCTCATCTAAATATACTTAGCAGCAAAAGCTCTCCCTGAAGTCAATAGTGCCAGGAGGCCCCTAGAAAACAGATCCCAGGAGCGCTATCTCGGCTGACAGGGGACAGGTACCCAGACACCTTCCTGGTTCCCATAGGCTTAAGAATGTCTCACCTTGCAGGAGAATCCTGGTCTCAGATTCAGTGTCTGGGACTTGGTCACTGAGGTCTGCAGCTGGCACCTCCTCTCTCTGCACTCCAGCTGCAGGGGAGAGAGACACAGATGGCACCAGCCCCGCCCCCCCGCCCTGCACTGCTATGCCCAGGCTGTACCCTCACATCCTGTCCTGTCGATGGCTCACCTTTGCCGAGGTGTTCTGGGTCCAGTGTGCGAATAGCCACGGTTTTGTTGATTCTCATTCCTTCTGGCTGTGTGGTGTTAGGGGAGAAAGAGGAAGTCCAGTGGATAAAAGGACAAACAGACACACAGAGGGCCAGCAAGCTACTGTCATGAGGATTACTCTAGCAGAAGGGTCATACCTTATACTGATTTTGTGCAAATTTGTCAAAAAAATTCTACATCAGTAATGAAAATTTTTGAAATCTTCACATGCTGAGAAACTACTTGGGTCAACTCAATCCTCACCATCCAATGGGGTGGGTGCTGCTTTCACTATGGCTTGGATATTGAATGTCCCCTAAAAGCCTGTGCATAAAGGCTGAGTCTCAGGGTGGTGCTACTGGGACGTGGTGCAGCGTTTCAGAAGTGGGATCTACTGAGAGCTCTTTAGGTCACTGGGGTGTGCCCTCAAAGGGGACAAGGGGATTGCAGATGCTCCTTGTTCTGTTTGCTTCCTGGCCATGACGTGAATGATTTTGCCTCACGGCACACCCTGCAGCAATGAGCGACCCCACCCCCACACGAGGCCTGAGAGCACTGGACCTGCCTGATCGTGGACTGGAACCTCCAGCATGAGTCAAAATTCACCTTTTCTCTTTCTAAGTTAATTACCTCAGGCATTTTGTTATAGTGACAGAAAGCTGACTAACACAGCTATCATCACTCACATTCTTTTTAATTAAAAAAAAAAATCTTTTAGACTTAAGTAGAGATGCTTAAGGTAGTCCTGGTTGGGCACAGTGGGCGTCTATAGTCCCAGCTACTCAGGAGGCTGAGGTGGGAGGATTCCTTGAGCCCAGGAGTTTGAGGAGACAGAGTGTAGAGGAGGGCGGTGCCATGGATAAGCACCCTCAGAATTAGGGACAACACAAGAGATTATGTCTCAAAGAATTTTTAAATGTTCATATGGGCAACTTTTATTGCTAAGGTGTTATCATGAGAGGGAATCACTGAAGAATATGAAGCCTGAGCTAGTTTGAAACCTGCTGTAGAGCTGGGGTGCAACTCAGTGGC
>CM053413.1:4068318-4122550 GCA_028644305.1 Xerus rutilus
GGGGCTCAAAAGGGGAGGGGCATATGAGGGGCGGGGCTCAGAAGGGGAGGAGACTTGGAGGGGAGGGGCTCAGAAGGGAAGGAGACTCAGAAGGTGGAGCTTAGAAGGGGAGGGGAGGGGAGGTGCTTAGATGGGGCCGGACCTGAGAAGGAAGAAGCCCAAAGAAGTGGCTCAGAGTGGCAGAGCGCCAAGAATGGTAGCGGCTGTGGGTGTCGGCAGGGCTGGTTGCAGTCTGTGCCCACCTTGACGGTGACGTTGCCCAGGTGTCCGGTGGCACCAGTCAGCACCGTCTTCTCACTGGATAGCACTTGCTTCTTGGCTGGGAAGTCATGGACCGTGACTGTGACAGCAACATCCTCTTGAACTTCGTGGGCCTCCAGCACTATGGTCTCCTCATTCTCCAGCCGCAGGATGTTGGGAGTGATGACAGAGTACCTGTCCAGTGTCACACAAAACTGTCATCCCAGGAACGGGAGACTCCAGTACTAGCCTGGCTCAGTGCCTGGATGTGCCGCTCCTCCCCAGCACTTTGCCTCAGGCCCCTGGAGGGGATCCAATGACAGCCTGGGACACCTGCCAGCCTCAGGTCCTGGCTATGCTTTCCTCCCCGGGCACCTTCTCCTCCCTATCCCCGTGGGCAGGATGGCAGTCACCATAACCTCCCACTTGCTCAGCCAGGTGTATGTGGATTTGAAAGCCTGGACAACTGGGGGCTGCAGTTTCCCACCCAACCCCTGATCCTCAGAAACAAACCCAGCAACCCTTTCTAGTCTCTAGACTTCCAAACCCACAATTGCCTAAACCCACATACTCCAAACCTTTAAACCCCAAATCCCAGAATACCTCAACCTGAACTTAAGCCTCTAACACCACAATCCTATTAATACAACCACATCTACACACTCCCAACACTATATAATCTCAAAGTAATAAATTGCTAAACCTCCAAATGCTGAAACTCTTGTGTCCTGAAACTGTGAACTTCCAAACCTTGCAAAGCCCAAACTCTAAAGCCTCCAGATTATCCCAACGCACAATCACTAAACACACAGAACCTCAATCCTAAACCTGCAGACACTCTGTTCCATAAATGTGCAAACTCCAATCCCACAGTGCCTGGATTCCACAGAAACCCAGCCCACAAACACCCCAGCCAGGCAGCCCAAATTCACAATGTCCAACCACCAACCCTGACAGCTAAGTTCATCCTGGATTCTACGAGGACCTGAACCTCCAAATGTCTGCTCCCACTTGGGTGCTGGCTACTCACATAGGGTCCCCCAGGGCCAGGCAGAGGCTGGTCAGCAGCAGCAACAGCAGATTGGGACCTGAGGCAGGTCCCATGGTGCAGGGAGAGTGGAGGGCAGAGGGACGGAGGAGGAGAGGATGGGGAGGAGTGAGCTGAGCTGGTGGAAGCTCCTCTTATCTACTCGGCCTCTCCCCAACTCAGCCCTTCCTTCTCCCGTGGCCTCCCCCCTCCCGGGGGCTGCCCCAGATTGCTCAATATATTTCCTAAGGGTTTCAAGCCTTGTGGCCAGCAAGTCAAAGGGTTAGTAACCTGAGGGCACGTCCCCCTCCAATAGCAAAGTCCCTGTCCCCTGTCCTGGCCAATCTCAGGGTGAAGGCCAGCTGGCCACTGGGACTATTCCTCCTTACACCCAGTCTGTTGTGGAGAACACTGGGGTCTGGAGGGTCCTCTACCCCAGATATTGGAGCCTCATTCACAGCC
This sequence comes from Xerus rutilus, assembly GCA_028644305.1. NCBI lineage: Eukaryota > Metazoa > Chordata > Mammalia > Rodentia > Sciuridae > Xerus > Xerus rutilus. Next base: position 4,070,048 of record CM053413.1, read on the forward strand.
CATGTCTGACCATGCATTTATGTTTTAAATTTTGTAGAGCAGGTGGTCTTCTATGATGTTCAGGCTGGCCCTGGACTTCTGAGCTCAAGTGGTCCTCTTGCCTCAAGCTCCCAAGTAGCTGGAACAACAAGTGTACATCACTGCTCACAGTTCATGCATTTATTAATCAACTTTTTTCTATCTTTATGCTGAGAGCTGGAACCTTACTTCCAGAGACTGTTATGCTGAGGGAGGAGGCGTGGAGGAAGGGATGGAGCTTGGCACTGACACTCCCAACCTCACGGAGTGTTTTCCGCAGCAAAGACAGACTTTGTCTCTTGGGGAATCAGAGAAGGCTTTGGAAGAAGGGGCCTTGCAGGTACCTCTGAAGTATGCACAGGAGTTCACTCTCCTGGTGAGCTTGTTTTGTAGGGAAAGGGGAGCCTGGAGCTCCTGTTTCCTGGCCTTGGCGGGATGCCTGAGTGACTATTGTTAAAAAAGTTATCAAGGAGGAAAGTCTTCATTTCTGGCTTTTGAATCTGTCTTATATCAACATTGTTTTAGGATATTGTTATTTGAAGTTGTTTGGATTGGTGTGTGTGGGTAGGTCACGCATCCATGTGGTTCAACAGCTAAAAGGTGTAGAAGAAAGATCGTCTTCCTCCCACCTGTTTGTAAAACAAATCTGAATATATTCTGCATACCATTCCTGCTGACCTCCCTGGATTGGCTTGCTTTGTTCATGAACCATATACCTTAGAGATCATTTCACACTGGTGCTCAGAGAGCTTCCTTGTTCTTATAGGCAGCTACTTCCTATAACATTGTGTGAAAGAAACCAGGGTCCTTTTGACTGGAACAAGACTTCTGTGGTTGCAAATCACATTCTTTTTTTTTTTTTTTTTTAAATAGATGGACACAATGTCTTTATTTTATTGGTTTGTATGTGGTGCTGAGGATCGAACCCAGGGCCTCGCGCATGCGAGGCAAGCGCTCTACCGCTGAGCTACAGCCCCAGCCCACAAATCACATTCTTGCAGTGTACAACCTTGCTCTGCATCCTTTCCTAGCTTTGAACTTATTAGCTGTGGTCTTTGGGCGAGCTCCTGATAACCATTCTGAGCCTCACCTTCCTTCTGCAAAATGAGTTGTTATCGCAACAAAAAGAGAAAGTGCCGAGTCCAATCTACATGCCCCAGTGACATTGCTAGATATTGCCAAATTCCCCTTCCTGGGAGTTGTAGTGATTTACCCACTCATCAGCTTGCATGAAATGCATTGCCAATTTCCCTGCAGCCTGGTCCCCAGAGCATGTGGGCAGGCATTTGGATTGTTGCAACAGGGGGTATAAACTGGAAGCTCAGTGTCATTGGCATTTGCACACCTCCGATGCTCAGCGGTTGTCCTCTGACCACAGGAGGTGTGTGAATGGTTAACGGGAATGTTGTGAGGGTGAGGGGTCTTGATCCCTGGAAAGGTGGTTTCCAAAACCCCTCTGAAGGGGTTAAGGGGGAGTTTGCTCTGGTTTCCTGTAAACCACGCCCTTTCCCTGGCTGTGCCAGGAGTGGGGGAGGCCAGGAGAATTACAGCAGACCTGGCTTCTATCCCTTTGATTGCAAAACCCTTCCAAGGGAGAGAGAAGATGAAAACACTTGCTCAAACTGGATCCCCAGCGTCTCCAGTCCTCCATTCCTTCCTCCTCCCCAGGCCACCCTATTTCCGGGTTTCCTCATGGCCCTAAGCACGGGGGCTGGGGCATTGGCTATGCTGACGAGAGACTCCTGTCTGGCCACAAGGGTTGGTTCCTTCTTCTGGAGCCTCAGTTAAGCCAGCTGAGCAGCGGCCTGGAGGATAGTGCTGCCATGTGCCCATGGGAGGGGCCCAGATGCCTAGAGTGCTCTGGCTGAGAGGGACGGATCAATACAGGGGCTGACATCATTTAGGTGCATGGTGCTGGGGATCTGGACAGGTTCCAGACCTGGTGACCACAGGCGAGGGGTCTAGGAGAGGAGCCAGAGGCCTGGAGAGGACCAGGCCCACTGGGATGAGGGGAGGAAGGGAGGAAGGGGAATTCCTGGACCTCGTGGCCTTTCCCAGTATGTGTACTTGTGTCCAGAGGTTTGGGAGTGGGATGGTGGACAAGAGGAGCCAGCAAGGGAGGGGGTGGGGGGTTCCCAGTGGAGGCCCACCCGGCCCAGCATTCCAGCATCTGGTGGGGCCAGGCTGCTGGTGGACAGGTAATGGGGTGTCTGAACGGACTTATCCTGAGAAAGTTTAGCAGGCCCATTATCCCTAAGTTCCGCATAAAGGGATTGAACCTACCTGGAAATATTTGAGGAAGAAATTGCATCTCTTTTTTTTTTTTAAAAAAAAAAACAAAAACCTTTTTTATAATTTTACTTGTTTATTATTATTGTTTTTAACGTGGTGCTGAGGATTGAATCCAGTACCTCACACATGCTAGGCAAGTGCTCTACCACCGAGCCACAACCCCAAACCAAGAAATTGCATCTTTACTGAACATGCACAGACTTTTTATATAGGGGATTTGGTCATCCTCAGATTTTCACACCCATGGGGGTCCCAAAGGAACCATGTCCCCAAGGAATGACTACTTATTTGATGTTTTTTAAATTTTTAAAAATTTTCTGATGTTCAAATTTAACTGGAAGTCTTGTGTTTGGTCCAGTAGCCCCAAATGGGGTGCGAGGAGAGAGAGAGGTGGGGGAGATTTATGGCTGAGTTCCAGGCACCCAACTGCACACCCGCCTGCATTGGCTACTGCCTGGTACACCCTGCCCCCATTCTTTCCTCCACTGAGGTCTGACCTGCTAGTGCTTTCCCAGAATCTCCCTCCAGGACCCCTAACAGGCCATCCCCTTCTCCCTCCTCATTACTCATTAACCCACAGGTAACCTTGACCTGGCTGAATCAATCAATAGCCCTGCGGGTACACTCAGCAGCCAACCCCCACCCTGTGACGACACAGGGAGGGAAGGTTGGGTCTCAGCCTTGCAGGCCCACCACCTCATCCCAGCTGACTCTGTTGCCTGGAGAGTGGCAGGGCCTGACTCCACCTCTAGTCTGCTGGTGAGAACCCAGGGACACCTGATAAAGAGGACACCTGACTTGGCGCCCTGAGCAGTATGTTGAGCCTGCTTTTACTTTTACTGAGCCCTGCTTCTTCTCCCCCTGGCCTGACCTTGGTGACAGCCCCAGAAGACCCCCAAACCAGTCCTTTCCCCTCCCTGGATCTGGATGCTGACAAGCCCCTGGGTCCCTCCCAGTCTCCCTTTCCTCTCCTCCCCATGGCCTCCTCTTTCCCCTGGTCCAGCCTTCTCCCTTTAAGCTTGTCTTCTCCATGGCGGCTGGGGACTGTTTCTAAAATCCATCCCTTCCACAAAATGATGAAATGGAGAATTCCAGAAATAACTTGGTACAGGGTCATATGCTTATAATCTCAACTACTCACAGAGCTGAGGCAGGAGGACTGCTTGAGCCCAGGAGTTTAAGGGCAGCCTGGGCAACATAATGAGGCCCTGTTTCTAAAAAAGAAAAGGAAAAGAAAGCCAGGTGCAGTGGTGCACCCTGTAATTTCAGCACTTTGGGAGACTGAGACAGAAGAATTGCAAGTTCAAAGCCAGCCTCAGCAATGGTGAGGCACTAAGCAACTCAGTGAGACCCTGTCTCTAAATAAAACACAAAATAGGGCTGGGGGTGTGGCTCAGTGATCGAGTACCCCTGAGTTCAATCCCCAGTACCAAATAAAATAAATAAATAAATAAAGGAAAGGAAAAGAAAATTCCAGAAATAATTTATAACTTAAATGATTAGTGTGATAAAATCTCCTGCTGTCCCACTCCATCACTCCCTGGATATGAATCATATCTTCATCCAGTGTATCCACACTGTATATGCTACTTGCCTGTTAGCTGCTTGGCAGCTGTCTCAGTCATCAGATCATGCTTTGGTATCACAGTGCTTGTGTTCAAATAATTCTTAACAGTGGTCTCAAAACACAAGAGTAGTGATGCTGGAAACCTGGATGTGCCAAAGAGAGGCTTAAGTGCTTCTTTAAGCTAGGCATAGTGGTGCATATCTATCATCCCAAATACTCAGGAGGCTGAGGCAAGAGGATCTTAAGTTCAAGGCCAGCCTGGGCAACTTAGTGAGACCCTGTCTCAAAATAAAAACAAAAATAGCTGGGGATGCAGCTCAGTGGTAGAGCACCCTTGAGTTGAATCCTCAGCACTACAAAAGAAAAAAGTGCTTCCTTTAAGTGAAAACACAAAAGTACAGTAACATATTTTGAGAGAAACATTCATACAACTCTGATTATAGTATAGTGTTATAATTGCTCTATTTTTATTAGTTGTTGTTAATCTCTTCCTGTGCCTGATTATAAATTAAACTTTATGTATGTATAGGAAAAATCATGGCAGGCAGCAGGTTGTGATCCCCAGTTTTAGGCATCCACCAGGGGTCTTAGAACATATCCCCCATGGATAAGGGGGAGTCACTGTGCAAGATGTAGCTACACACTAGTGCCAGCAAATGACTACTTGACACTACCCAGGCAATATCCTGTCTACTTCTTGGCTTTGACTGTTTGCTCCATAAGCTGTAGAACCTATTACTATCCCCATTTTAGATGTAGAAACAGAGGTGTTGGCCACTTGCCTAGGATCTTGCAGCTGCTAAGAACTGGGATTTGAACTCAGGTTGCAGTTTGTGTTCCAAAGATGTATGAGTCTCTCACTGCTGCTGTAACAAGTGACTGTGAACCTAGTGGCCTAAAACAACACACGTTCAGTACCTTATAGCCCTGGAGGTAGAGGTGTGAAATTGAGATGTGGATGGGGCCGGTTCCTTCTGAGGAGGCTCCATTTCTCCATTTCTCTCCATTTCTCCATTTCTTTCCCAGCTTCTGGAAGCCACCTGCATGCCTTGGCTTGTGGCCCCTTCCCATCACTGCAGCCTCTGCTTCCCTCCTCACATCTCCTGCTCTGACCCTCCTGCCTCCTGCTTATAAGAACTCCAGTCATGACACTGGGTCCACAGGAGGATCCAGGATGACCTCTCCATCTGGGTTTCTTCACTGAATCCCATCCTGAGCTCCTTCTGCAGGTCAGGCAGGTAATCCCAGGCCTTGGGGATGAGGACGTGCACACCTTTGGGGTGGGGAGACCATGATTCTGCCTAGTGCACATGCACACTGAGGGAAACAGCTTTGATTCTCCCTTGCTCCCCTGAGCCTCAGCATGAGGTCTGTCTTCTGGCTTTCTGCCAGCTCCTTCTGCTATCCCCAGACAGCAGGCAGGCCAGGCCAGTCTTCTCTGCACGTCTATAGAATCTCCGCAGCCCGCAAAGCTCCAGACTTCCTCATCTGGCTGGACTGCCTATCCGTCTGGGCTGCAGCTGTGGTTGCTTCCCTTTACAGGAAGTCCTCCCCAGCCCTGCCCCATGCCTGTGGCCCCCTCCAAAGAATGTTCCTCAGAGATCCCAGGGGTTCCCAGTGACAGTGGGCGGGGCGGGAAGACAGGATCCTGAGAACCTGCACTCAGTGTGTGCACAAGTCTCCAATCTGAAGTCTCTCAGGGTTTCCTTAGGCCCTGAGGTCAGGCTGAGGCTGTGTCGCTGACCCTGTGCACAGCCACTGACACCCACTATTGCAAAGGACACTCAATCAGCTCATGAGGTCCCACCTGATGGGACAGAGGTGAAGCCAGTGATCCAGGATCACACAGCAGATAGCACATTGGAGAGGATGGTCCCAGGGAATCCAGCTGCAAAGGGGCCATGTGCACATGGTGAAGGAGGGGCCAAGCATCTAGCTTTGAGCCTTCAGTCTCCCACTCACTTGCTCTGTGACTTGGAGCCAGTTACTTAGATTCTCTGTGCCTCAGTCCTTCTGATGAGTTAAGGTCCACAGAGGCCTTATGTGAGGTGGGCACGTGGCGGCGACCACTGTCAGCTACTCCTATTTTTGCCCCTCAGTGGGAGCCACCTGTGGGTCCTCAGATCATCCTTTCCCCCTCACCTCCAGTTCTGCATATACTGTCCCCTCATCGGGGCATGAACTCTTTCCCACAGTCTCTCTTTATTTTCCTGGGCCTTCCTGGCTGGGTCAGGTCCCTGTATGACTGTATGACCCTCAGACCTATGTCATCACAGGTCTGATGGCCCAGTGATGGAACTGCCTGGTGACATGTCCCTCTCCTTGACCCCCACTCCGAGGGAACATGAGCCCTTGAGGGCTGGGACGGGGGTTGGGGGTCTTGGCACTGCTGTCCTCAGCGCTTGCTCTGTTGATATTTATTGACTGTGTAAAGCAAGGACACTTGCCGCACCCCTCCCCCCACAGCGAATACAAGTTGTGAACACAACTTCCACCTAGACCTCAACCCCCAGAGAGGCAAGAAACCAACGTAGCAGAAACAGATTGGTCCTTATTGTATGGCTGGAAGTGGGTGGTGGTCCCCTGGTGAGGACAGGGCTGCCCAGCACTTGCCAGGAGGAAGGGGCAGTCCGACTTCCGGATGGGCTCCTCTGGGGACCGCGTCCTGGGAGCAGGGTGCCTTATCTGCACGGCGCCCCCAGCTCCCACACGCTTCGGGAGAGGCAGGCCGCGAAGCGGGCGGGAGGAGGACGCCTGGCTGCGGATGCGGAGACATCACAACAGCTCTCGCTTGCTGGCTGTTTTGTTGACTTTGGACAGCCCTTCTCGGAACCCAGAGTCGGTCATTCTGGGGGCAGAAGCAAAAAGGCCATCAGGAACTGAAAAGCAGCAGGCCCTGCCCCAGAGCTGACCTAGGCCCAACCACCCTCCTCGGGCCACCTAGGCCCTGCCCCCAGAGAAGTCCCGCCCGCCACTCCACATCCAGGGCCACCCTCGGGTGGGTGTGCCTCCAGCGGGCTTAACCCGGCCTTCGGATCGGCCCACCCCCCACGCGGACGGCCCCGCCCCGCCCCTTGCCCGGCCCCGCCCACTCAGCCGCCTACACTTGCTCCATCTGCACATCCTCCTCATCCTCCTGGGGCAGCTGCAGGTAGGGGTTGTCCCCTGCTGGCTGGAACTTGTAGCCCGTGAGCACAAAGAAGGCAAGGGTGGAGCCCTCCACCAAGAGCTGGGGATACCGGGCAGAGTGGGAGCGTCAGGCAGCCCTACTCCACTGTAGGGCCCACCCTCCCGTCACACCTGAAGCTTCCCCACGGCTCACCTGGTACAGCCACTGCCACTGGAAGGGCACTGCCACCCGCAGGAGAATGGCAATGATGCGCGTGAAGTAGACGTAACAGATGACCTACAGGGGCACCGCGGGCAGGGACAGGACAGATCAGGGACAGTGGGGTGGACAAAGGGTGGGGTCCCGCGCCCCCTCCGAGGGCCTTTCGGTGGCGAGGGCGGGGCTCTTACCATGACATAGTAATGTCGGAAGAGCTTCAGCTTGGCCAGGTTCACTGCCACTGGGGGGTGTGCACAGATGGGGGGTCAGGGAACCATGGAGGGCAGGACCAGGGGAAAGAGGGAGGGGCAGGAAGGACACCTGGGAGAGTGAGTGTACCAGGGCCAGAAAGTCTGGAGAGGATGCTGGGAGCCAAGAGGTGGAAGGTGGCAATCAGAGAGGAAGGAGGGGCCAGGCAAAGGGAAGAGCGGCTGAACACAGGTGTCCAGGGAAAGAGGCCCATGGGGTGTCCAGGGACACAGAGGCCAGAGGTGGGCAGAGTTAGGAGGGGCATCCAGGGGCAGAAAGAAGGGCTTGCAGCAGGAAGATGGCTGCGGGCCTGGGGCAGAGTCCTGGGAGCAGGCCTCACCCTTCCCGTCTGTGTCAGACGCATCCTGGAGATGCCGGATGGACCTGGGATGGGGCAGGGGACACAGGGCAGTGAGCTCTGATGACCCCACTCCTGGAGGCAGTGGGGTCTCAGCAGCCTGGGGTCCTCACCAGACAACAGGGAAGAGGATGGCGCCACAGCAGATGAGGTCCACTAGAAACAGGATCTCCTTCCAGAGCCCGTAGTCGCTGGCGCCCTCCTCGCGGGACTCGATGACAATGTACGCCACGTTGGCCAGGACCTGCGCGGCCGGGTGAGTAGGTGGGTGCCTCCTGATGTACACTTGACTCCTATAGGACGTGAGCTCCCACCCTCGCTACCAAGATGTCCCCTGCCCTCCCCCCATGGCCATGGCATCCCCCACCCCTCCCTCGAGCCTCCCCACGCACCTGCAGGGGGATCACAACCCCAAACACCTTCTTCTCCTTGTCAGACAAGATGTACTTGACGAAGGCCCAGCCCGAGCCGATCAGCGCGATGGTGATGAAGAGGAGTGCACCCTTCAGCCTGGGACATGGGGGTCTGATGAGGGGGGGCTTCCCCAGCCTTCCCCCCCGCCTGGCACAGGGATACTCACAGGTGTGTGATGTAGTGCATGACAGCGAGGCCTTCGATGGGGTGGCCCTGGCTGTTGATGAAGTAGTAGTTGATCTGGAGGTGGACGGATGGATGGACAGTCAGATGGGGTGACTGTGTGGGTGGCTGGTGGGGGTGGTAGGGACATGGGTGATCCCCGTGGGATGGGTGTCAAAAACTTGAACAGTTATAATCAGGATGGGGGGTGGGACTCAACAATGAACAGTCACTACCCACAACATCAGAGGGACGGGCACAGTTGGGTGGGTAGAGGGCCGGGCAATCAGTGATGTGGAGAGTCACAGCTGAACCAAGGGAGAGTCGGATTGGAGGGTGGACAGTGGGAGCTGGATAGGACAGGTGGACAAATGAGATGGACAGATAGCTGCAGAGTTGGACATCCAGGCCTGCAGAGCTGTGGGGGTAGCCTGGAGGGTCCCACCTTCCCGGCCCGCCCCTTGCTGCCTGGCCTGGGGCTCTCACACTGTGGAAGAGGAGGGAGATGCTCTTGGTGAACGCCAGGGCCGCCATGAGCCAGTGGATCTTGAAGACGTTGTACCTGGCAGAGGGTCAGGGAAGAAGGGGCCAGGAGAGCGTGAGTGGGGGTAGGGATGGCTACGGCGGGAGGTGGTGGGTGAGGGCAAGTGCATTACGTGTTCCTGCAGAGCACGGACACCCAGAAGATGCCAGCAGCCAGGAAGCAGGCAGACATGATCAGGTACAGCTTGAAGAGGGGAATTTCAGCGGCAGACAGGAAGCCGTCGGGGTTCTTCTCCCGGATCATCACCTAGGGAGGGGCAGGTGGTTGCAGGGCCCTAGCTCTGGACTTGGAGACAGTACTTGCAAGTCTCCAGCTCTCCTACTTTCTGGCTGCAATGTGCTTTCATGAGCCTCAGTCTTGCCCATCTCTCAGATGGGTACATAGTCATCCCTTGGTGTTCCTTGGGGGGTTGGTTCCAGAACCCTGGTGGACACCAAAGTTGGAGACGCTCCAGTCCCTTAGATAAAATGGTGTAGCATCTGCACAGAGCCTACACAGACCCTCCCACAGACTTCAGGTCATTCCTAGATGACGCGGCACCTAGAGTACTGTGCAGCTGTGCCGTATTGCTCAGGGAGTGACAGGCAAAGTTGGGATATTTGGTACAGATGCAATGTTTTCTGCTAATGCTTTCAACCTGTGGTTGGCGAATCCTCTGATATGGGCCCCCAGACACTGTGGGCTGACTGTACAGGGTGCTATTTACCACCACTGCTACCAGGAGGGCTTTAAGAAACTACGCTGGGGTGGTGCTCCTGGCCTGTGGCAGCCACAGTAACCAGGGGCTCCCCTCTGCTCACGGTGATGTCAAATGGACGCTCCCGGCCGGGCATGGAATTGTAGCAGTTGTGGAAGTTGAGATTGTACTGGCCTTCCTCTGCCTTGGAGCCGATCACCACGTGGAACTGGGCAGGGGAGAGAAGGGCTCAGCCTGAGGTCCCCAGCTGTTGGGGGAGGCCAGGCTGTGGGCACTACGGACACTCACGCTGAAGTTGTAGGAGTTGTTGAGGTGGCCCAGGCCCAACACCAGCTCCTTGTCCTTCCCAGTGGGGCCCTGAGGGGACAGAGTCCCTCCATCAGCTGGCCTCTCTAGATGGCCCAGGCTCAGGTCCCCATTCATCCCTGGGCTAGGCCTCTCTCCCTCCCACCCTGGCTCACTGAACCTGAGACACTGTGAGTTTTGCCTTGGCTTTGTTGACTGTGGAGGTCCCTGTAGGAGAGAGGTGAGTGATTTTAAGAAGAGCAGTCAGAGGGACACAAAAAATGGGGGACACACACTATGGCCCTGCCCATTCTCCTCCCTGGCAGCCAGTCCAACTCACCACTGTCCGCTTTGGGGGTAACTGTGGGCTCTGGCTTTGGGAGCACTGGTTTGGAAGTCTCCTCAGGGAGAAGCCCAGGAGAGATGAACAACTTCCTCTGTTCCCCATATTTTCGTACCTGGACCCTGGGGTGAGAAGCAGGAGCCTGAAGCCTGGGCTCAGGCACACACCTGCACTGGTGGATGCAGTGGCCCCTCGGGCGCTCTGCACCTCCTCCCTGGGGACAGCACCTGGCTGAGCCCGGGGTCACTGTGCTCCAGCATGGGCCACCGCCCATTGGGGCGAACCCCTTCCTGCTCTGCTGGCTGCACTGTGACTACCAGTTCCTCCACACCGACTCACGCATTCCAGGTTAACACGTCATTTTTTACCTACAGTGAGGCAACATGGTGTCCAGAATCCCTGACACCAGGCTGCTTGGGTCTGAATCCCAGTTGTTGGGACTCAAGTTTGCTCCTCTGAGAATGTGCATAACCAAAGTGAGTTGTGGGTCCAGAGATCAATGAGTTCACGTGTATTAAAGCTCCTAGGGTCCTTCCTGGAGCGCAGGAGGCATTCAGCAAGGGGACTGACTGTAATGCTGCCAGTCTCACAGCCTAGCCTGCATGTGGTCTGCTGGGCCCCCCCGCGTTCCCTGAGTTCCCTCCCCTCTCCTTCCTTCCACTCATTGGAGGCTTCAAGCAAACACCGAACCGCAGCAACTTCTCCCAGGAGGCTCAAGGGTCTTTTCTGATGGCCTCTTGTTCCTCCTGATCAGCTCAACACAGTGGGCATCACACTCGGGAAGCACTGACTTGGATCTTTAGCTGGTCCTGTCCCAACTCACTGCAGATCCTTGGTGTTGATGAGGAACAGGACCAGGAAGCTGCTACTATTTCTTTGTAGAGGACAGTCATGGTAATCCCGGGTCTGGTAAGCAGGCAAGAGGGAGCATGGGTTACCCTTTCCTATGGGTTGGTGCAGCCCCACCCTGTTTACCTCCCCTAGGTCTCTTCTTGTCCCCACCTCTGGGGAACAGCTGGGGACTATGGGTTCTAGAGACAAGAGACAGACATCTCCCAGTCACCACAGTCCCTCCTTCCCTCCCCACCTCTCCACTCACTGAGTAGGAGCGAATGCTGCCAGATCGAACCCGGCTCAGACTGAACCCCACCTGGTGGGTGGAAACAAAAAGGGAAAATATTAAGCAACTCCAGGAGGGTTCCCCTACGCCACCTCTTTCCCAGCAACAGAAATGTAGCTTCACATTTACTGAACACCACCGATGTGCCAGATCCCACATTCTCTCTGAATTTTCCAACAACCTATCTCTCCTCCAGGCCTCTTCCTTTACCTACAGCCACCCCACGTCTCTCAATCTGTATGTCACTTCCTCAGGGAGAACTTCGACAGCTCACCCTGTTTCCCCCAAATTAAAATGTTGACAGGTTTTCTGCTCTGGGTTCTGGAATTTAGCACAGTAGGATCTGAAATTAGGCTCTGTCCTTTTTTGGTTGTGTGATTCTGAGCAAGTCCTGTACCTACCAGCCTAGGGCCATCCCCTGAAAACTGCATTCAGTGAATTTCCATGGCATTCCTGAGAGGTAAGAAGCCCATAGAGATTGCTGCGCATGGGACGTGATCAGTAAACGCTAGTCATTCACTCGGGACTGCTGGGGCTGGGGCTGTCTTGCTCATTGGTATGTCCCCCCCCCCCCCATTAAGAACAGTGTCTAAGTCAGGCATGGTGGCCTGTAATCCCAGTTACTTTACTCAGGGAGCTGAGACAGGAGGATTACAAATTCAAAGCCAGCCTGGACAACTTAGGGAGACCCTGTCTCAAAATAAAAAAATAAAAAAGAGGTTGGGGTGTGGTTCAGTGGTAGAGGGCTTGCCTAGCATGTGGAAGGCCCTGAGTTCCATCCCCAGTACTGCAATCAAAAAAAGATAATGCCTAGCACATATCACATGAGACATTATTATTCCCAAGTGAAAAAATTGAGGCTCAGAGGCCAAGGGACTTGCCCAAGATCACATGAGTGACCACAGGACTAGAACGGGAATCCAGACTGATCCAAACTGATGGAGTAGGGGTGAAGCTTGTGCACCCAGCCCGCTTCAAAGCCCCTCACCAGGGGTGCCTTTTCGTCTGTCTCTTGGAGGCCCAGCCGTAGGAGACTCAAGTCCACTTCCAGGGAGCCATTGGTGTAGAACCCGAAGCTGTTGAGCTGGATGTCTGCTCGCTTCTCCCCCTGCCGGACACCAAGGAGGCAGAGACATCTCAGACTGTTTTCTACCAGCCCACCCCAAGGCGTCCCCCCAAGAGCCTCCTGGGCCTCTTTACTTAGGACAGGCCTACAGGGTGACAAGAGGAGATGTGAAGATCTCCCCGCAGGCTGTGTCCCCGGACCAGTCCCAGGACAGGGACAGGCAGGGTGGCCTTGGATTCTTCAACTACAGTTCTGGTAATCCAGGGAGAGAAACGCTGGGGCAACTTGCAGGCCCTCCCTGGCTGAGTACCACTCTGAGAGTATTGTTCATCTCAGTGTGCCTGGTCTTCACCGCCGGAAAACTTCCAGAGTCCAACTGGAACCCCAGAGTGCTGAGATTTCAGCTAAACCCCAAGATTCCAGCGAATGTCCCGAAGATCCCACTCGAGAATCCTCAGGACTTCCTCTAAATGGCACTAAGGGACCCTAGCGTCCCCAAACTTGAACGGCTTAGCGCGAGGGGTCCCCAGAGACAGAGCCCCAACCCCGATGGACATGCTCCACTCCAGCGTGGCCCGCCAGGCAACTCCATCGCGACCACGGAGAGGGGGATCCTGGGTCGAAACCACTCCGGGCCTACAAACAGGGGGGCGTCAGACTGCTCCATCCCGCCTAAGGAGGGGGGAGGACGGACGAGACCACTCCAAGCCAGGGGCTTCTCCGGGGCAAAGTTGAGCCCCGCCACCTCAGACCGCCGTGCGGCGGGTCTCACCGTTAGCGCTAGCCGGTGGATACGCCCGGAACAGCCGCCCAACAGCAACAGCAGAAGGAGCCGCTGCCCCCACGCTGCGGGGCTCCAGCGGCCGAGCCCCCTCCTCTCTCTCACTGCCATCTCTGGAGCTGCCGCCTCCCCTGACACCGCCTCTGACGCCCGCAAGCCCGCCTACCAGTGAACCAATCGCCGCACCGTGGGGCCGAACTCTTAGGATTTTCCAGTCCCCCTAACCAATCATCTATCACTTCTTGGATAGACCGCGCCTATGAGGCCTTAGATGGACAGCACTAGCTCCGAATAGGAGAACTGACATCGCTTAACCCCACCTCCGCTCTCACCAATCACTAGAAAGATTGTCCCGGATGTAATTTGATAAACAGTCCGTCTAACCAATTATACTGGATCTGATATCTGACCCTTAAAGCGGAATTCCTTCACCTAACTCTTAACGGTCCAGGACTACATTACCCAGGATTCAGCGGACGCAGACGCACTCGACAAGGCGTAAAAGAACTACATTTCCCAGTATCCCTAAGGACAGACTTCCGCTTCTTACTCTGGGGATGTGGCTCCCAGCCAGAGCTTGGGCTTTGGGTAAACACACACATCTGTTGAGGCCTGTTCTGTTCTCCTCATCTTCCTGGTCCACAGAGAGGCCAAAACCTCGCCCCTGGTTAAATCTTGACCCTAGGATGACCCATGACCCCAGGCTGAGTCTCCAACTTTACACTAAGGCTACTATCCCAGAGTGAGGTAATTGGAGTCCGACCTGCAGAACCCAGGCTTAACCCCCTGCTGCAGCTGACCCTCAGCTTTGGCCTGAAACCTTGACCCTCTCTCACAGCCTACCAAACCCGGACGTCCTCCTTTCCCCATGCACACTAAGCCTTAATCTCTGGCTAAGCCCCTGGTCTGGATAGGCCAGCCCTGACTCCAGACTAGGCCTTACTTCTGGACCCTAGTTTGAGTCCCTGACCCCTGACCGCATTGCTGACACCTCTGGTAAGTTTCCCACCCCAGTCTGAGACCTCATCCCAACCATGGTGCTGGCCTGGGCTGAATTTCAAATCCAGTTTGAGTCTCTCACCAGATTTGAGCCCAGAATTTTGTTGGGCTGAGCCCCAGTCCCTGTCTGAGCCACTGAATCCCACTTTGCAATCAAAAGTTTTCTAGCCTAGAAGCTACCAGCAGCTGGGGCCCAGTCCCAGCAGAGCCAAGAGCCCCAGTATAGGTTGGGAGCTTTGACTATTGGGAGGGGGACAGATTCCTTCTGAAGCCCCAGCAGGGCATCTGTCATCTCTGTGGCTACAGAGAAAGTGGCCACCACTGGTCCTTCTTCCCTTTCATCCCAGAGCCTCAAGGGGATTTACAAGGTGTGAACAGACTTTTATGGGAGTAGGATACAGACTTCCAAGCCCCGGGGCCCCAGCGTCTAGGGGAGGGGCCATGTTAGGATCCTAGGGCCAGTACTGGTAATTAAACCTGATTGGGCCTCATAGATGAGACTGGAAAATGGGGTGGTGCAAACGTGAACTGCACTGAAGCCGGGGAGAGGTCTGGGACCGGCGCCCCAAGGACAGCTCGTCCTCAGTTTCCCAGCGGAGACTCTGGAGGAGGGAATGCAGGATGCGGTGGGGGCGCTAATGGACCCGGCCTTGGCGGAGGCTCGTCCGGGGCAGGATCGAACTCCTCCCATCCGCCCTGTGGCCGGAGGGACCAGACCATTAGTGGGACAAACGTAGACGTCTGGAGCCAGGTTGGCCCGCAAGGGCTGGGTGACCTCAGGTTCTCCCTGCAACGGAGGGGGGGAAGATTTGGCTTTGTAGTTTTAGTGCCTTGGCCCTTTAAGGAACGATTGAGGGAAACGGGGAAAGGAAGAACCATCTGTAGCGGGGGAGGAGGTGGGAGGTTGAGAGGGACCTCAGAGATTTGGAAAATGGGTGGGGGTCCTTTAAGGGGTCTGTCCAGTGGCGGCGGGCCGCAACGTTTCTTGAAGTGGGGCGGAGCGTCCGTTGGGCCCGCCTCCTCGGAGCCCCGCCCTTGGGGCGCCGGGCTGGGATCCGCGCGGGCAGGGGGCGTGGCAAAGCGTGAAGGGGCGTGGTGTGGGTGAAAGTAGGCGTGGCAGGGGCTAATCGGGGCGGGGTCGGGCGCACCGCCTTGGGCTGAGTCTCCCCGCGGAGGGCGGCGGGCGGCAGGCAGCCGGGACCGGGCGCGGCGGCGGCGGCGGCGGCGGCGGCAGTAGCAGCAGCAGCATCGGCGGCGGGAGCAGCATGGATTGGGGCACCGAGTTGTGGGTGAGTCCGGTCGACCCGGCTCCAAGTTCTCCCTTGTTGGATTGCAGACTTTCCCCCTTTGTCCCCACCGTTCCTTAGCGGGGACTCGGCACTTTCCCTTCCCCTGACCCTTGGGTCCCCATCCTCTTGCCCTCTGCCCTCTCTCGGAGTTTCTCAGCAAGTCTCCGGACGCCCAGAGGCTAAAGGAGAGCTTGCAGGACTGACGTAGGGAAACTGAGGCACGGGTTGGTTGAGAGTGAAGCGGACAGAAGTTCTAGGACCAGGCCGGGGCAGCCCGGCGAGGTCACCTATTTTGAGCGCCCTAGTCAGGCCGGCGGCTTATCTTACGGCCCCTGGGTCTCTGCCCGCCGCCCGCCTGTCCGACTGGGAGGGGGAGGGGACCCTCTGGCCACCCTCTTCCCCACGTGGGACCTACAAGTCCTGACCGCCTTTCAGTCGCCTTTAGTGTACACCTAGGGGCTTGGGACGCTTCTGGAGAAGGAGAGGGCTGCGAGGCTCGGCCCCAGACCCCTCTGGGCCCTTCTTCAGTTCACACCCGAGGGCGGGGCCGCCCCTTGGCCGCCTCTTACCTCACCCAGGAAGCCCCAGAAATTTCCCCCTATCCTAGCTGGACCTCAGAGCCCTCCCCTTTCTGGAGGCGGCGGAATCCCTAGGTTCCTGGGTGCAGCGGGGTAGCTAGATCGCTACCTCCTCTCCTACTGTGGGATTTCTTTTGGAGGCGTAGTGGTGTTAATGGGGGAAACTGAGTCATTCATGCGAGGATTCCGAAATCAGGGAACTAGGTGCCTGGCCCCTGGCTATTCCAAGGTTCCCCTCTCCACTAGCTGCTGCAAACCCTGGCCCTGTGGCCCTGACTCACGCCAGGCGGGCCGGATTTTCCGGAATCTGGGGGGATTAGGGGAGCCCGAGCAGGGGGAGGGGCCTTGCCGCATTTTATACCCCTCTAGGCTGTTGGGAGACCAAGACCCTGTTGTCCTGCAGGGGCCCCAGCCCTGTTTTCTGGCCCTTCCCGGGAAGAGGAGGGGGTTCCCGCCAGCTTCCTGCCTCCCCCTGCGCCACGCCGGGGCGGCGCTGGGAAGCCACTCCTCCTTGGAGCGCGGAGCTTTGAGGCTCTCAGTGCATGTGATCGGTGGGCCGTGGGGTCCCATGGTCGTGACCCTGGCCCTCCCCACTCCATGCCCGCCATCAGGATCAGTTTGAGGTGCTCGAGCGCCACACGCAGTGGGGGCTGGACCTGTTGGACAGATACGTGAAGTTCGTGAAAGAACGCACCGAGGTGGAGCAAGCTTATGCGAAGCAGCTGCGGTGAGACTCTAGGGGGATGCTGCCGGGACTAGTGGTGGCCTGCGGCTGGGTGGCTTAGCCTTCCTGCCTCTGTCTCCCTTAGGAACCTCGTGAAGAAATATCTGCCCAAGAGACCTGCCAAAGATGACCCTGAATCCAAGTAAGGATGGAGAGGGGGATGACCCGGGCTGCAGTTCTAAATCCACTCCCCCTAACCAGCCACTTTGAGCGCTCATCTCAATTTCCCTGCTTCTCTCTCTCTTCTGCTAAATGGGGATGCTCTGGCATTTGCAAAATGAGTGCCTTTGGGCAAGTGACTTCTCTATGCCTCTGTTTCCCTCATCTGGAAAATGGGGCTGGTGACCATGGCACTTACCCTGTAGGGCTTATGTGAAGACAACTGAGTTAAAGTGTTAAACGTGCCCAGTCCACGGTGGCTGTCAGAACATGTCTCTTCATCCTGAATCCTCCATTCCAAAATCCAAACAGCTCTAGAAATCAAATGAGTGTTTTTTGTTTTTTGGTAACTTGACAGCAATCTCCCACTAAACTGACTTGATGTTAATTCTAGTCTTTTTATCCCACGTAGTGTGAATACTGTTGACCTTGATATCCAAAGATCAAAGACGTTCTAATAATAAAAATAGTCCTAGTGCTGAACATACAGACTGTTGTCCCCCTTGTCATCCATTCCTGAGCAATACAATGCAACACCCGTGCCCACGGCATCCTCATTGAATTAGGTGTCATACACCACCTAGAGATGATGGGAAGATTGGCACAGGTTCTATGCAAATACCGCACCATTTTGTTGAAGGGCCTTGAGCAGCTTCAGATTTTGGTGTCTGTGTATATGGGAGGGGGAGTAAGGGTCTTAGAAATGATAACCTGTTGACGGTGTTAGTACCTCTCACTGTAGATATGTTTATGGTGTTTGATTACAGGATGTGGCCCTCAACCCCACTGGGGGTACATAGAAGTTGTATAAGGGTTATTATACCCTTTTACTAAAGTCCCCAAGATTCTGAGTTCCACATGGCATCTGAATCAAGGGTTGGGGATGAGGGATATGGACCAGAACTTATTACTGCTTTGGGGATGAATGTTTGGGGCGTATCTCTTCTCCTCTGGTGGCGAGTCCTGGGGCTTCCTGCTCCTGGAGGACCTGAATCCCAGCCTCTCCCCCGCCCCAGGTTTAGCCAGCAGCAGTCCTTCGTACAGATTCTCCAGGAGGTGAATGACTTCGCAGGCCAGCGGGAACTGGTGGCTGAGAACCTCAGCGTGCGTGTGTGTCTTGAGCTGGTCAAGTACTCACAGGAGATGAAGCAGGAAAGGAAGATGGTGAGGGCCCCCTCCCTGGGCTTGCCGAGGGCACCTGCTGGAACCCTGGCGAGCCTTCTCGCCCTCCTTTCCACAGCACTTCCAGGAAGGACGGCGGGCTCAGCAGCAGCTGGAAAGTGGCTTCAAGCAGCTTGAAAATGTGAGTTTCCTGCATTGTGAGTGGCTCTGGCCCGGGCAGCAGGACGAAGGTGGCCCATCCACAGCTGTCCTCTCTTTCTGGCCAGGATGCCCCTCTCCCAAGGGCTCCCAACATACCCACTAGCCCCCATCTGCTGGGTGACTTCCACCAGTCCCTGCAGACCTTGGTTTCCCAACTCCCCTGTTGGGGATGGCGGCTCCGTCACTGTTTCTGTCTCCTCCACAGAGTAAACGGAAGTTTGAGCGAGACTGCCGAGAGGCAGAGAAAGCAGCCCAGACCGCTGAGCGGCTAGATCAGGATATCAATGCCACCAAGGCCGACGTGGAGAAGGTGCATGTGCAGTCTGTGACAGGCTTGAGGGGTCAGAGTGGGACATGGCCAGAACTTGGCAGTGACCTCTGCCTTGCAACACCTCAGGCCAAGCAGCAAGCCCACCTCCGGAGTCACATGGCAGAAGAAAGCAAGAATGAGTATGCGGCCCAGTTACAGCGCTTCAACAGAGACCAGGCCCACTTCTATTTTTCACAGATGCCGCAGATATTTGATGTGAGTGCTCTAAGCTCCCAGGCCCAACTCTCACACCCACGTCCAGACCCCAGCTGCCTGTCCCCGTTCCTAGATTGAAATAGAATGAGAAAGCTGCAGTAACAGTGAGTTGTGCATTCACTGCAGCTTTCTTCCAGGGATGCCTTTCTTTCCTTTTGGAACACGTACTCATTCTTCTAAGGCACCAGCTCTGGCAACCCCTAGGTCTCAATCCCTCTTCTCTCTCAGCCTCCTTCTGCAGTCTCTATCCTTGCCTTGGCACTGGGATTATCTGTGCTGTTTGTGCTTTTCCTTCAAAGCCCTATTCCATCGTCTCCCCTTTTGAGAAGGCTTTCCTGAGTCCTTAGGCAAGGGTTGCCTTTGAGAGCCCCGGCCCTGTGTTTCAGCCCCAGCCACGGGGGCCTGGAGTCTCCGTATTGGACTGTTTTCCCCACCACACTGAACAGGGGCTGGTGCCGATGGCTAGAGCACCATCATATTTGCAGAATGCGTCACACTGGAGCTGTCCCCCCACCCCATGCCTTTCATGCCTCTGCCCCGGCCCCACAGAAGCTACAGGACATGGATGAGCGCAGAGCCACCCGCCTGGGGGCTGGGTATGGGCTGCTGTCCGAGGCGGAACTGCAGGTGGTACCCATCATTGCCAAGTGCTTGGAGGGCATGAAGGTGGCTGCTGACGCCGTGGATGCCAAGAATGTGGGTGATTGGGTGGGCCGAGGAGTGGGTACAGGAGGGGTCCCCCAAAGTAGGCACTTGGCCTTGCCCCTGACTGTCCACCCACTGCTCCTGCCCCCAGGACTCCCAGGTCCTCATAGAGCTGCACAAGTCAGGTTTTGCCCGCCCTGGCGACGTGGAATTCGAAGACTTCAGCCAGCCCATGAACCGTGCACCCTCAGACAGCAGCCTGGGCACCCCCTCAGATGGACGGCCTGAGCTCCGGGGCTCTGGCCGCAGTCGTGCCAAGCGCTGGCCCTTCAGCAAGAAGAACAAGGTGGGGGCCCGGGATCTTGTGGGAGAGGACAGTAAGTGGGATCCGCTGAGGCCCCACTGAGTTGGGCCCAGCCACCGGAACGCTGAGTCCCGGGCAGGAATTTTCCTCTTGGCTGCAGGCCCGGGCTGGAGGGGAGGATGGCGGGCAGGCAGCCCACTGGCTTGAGAGCCCCCCGAGGCTGAGGGGGCAGGGTGGGGCCCTGTGGCGTCTGTCTGCTGCTTCTTGGGATGCTGGGAGAAGGCCTGCTTGTGGCATTGGTGCTGGCCTGACAGCTTGTGATCCTGTCCTTCAGGAGCCCCCACCTGAGGCTGTCCATCTGGCTGATGGTCCCTGGGCCACCACCCCTTGTGTCCTTTATTTTTGGGAGTTTTTGGTTTTCAGTGTCAGACATCTACCTGAACACCGTGGGTTTACACCTTGGACAGCCCCTGACTCCCTAGTCTGCCTTAGACCCCTCCTACTGACCCCTCCTACTGACATCTGGTCTTCAGCGCTCTCCTCCTGAGCTGTAACCCCCTACCTATCCTGCCTTCCACACCCCTCTCTGAGTGGCGTGCCCCTTTGGCTTGTGTCTGAGCCCTTGATTCCTGCATGTGCCTCCCGCACCTTCTAGACTGAGTCCAGAGAGCCCGGTGGACGGCAGCTGGCCTGCTCCAGCCCCTGGACCTGAGAGTCAAGGGATGCGGGAGATTGGGGCAGGGAGGGGCGTGACCTCTGGCTCGCAGTCTGATGTCCTCCCCGCCACTTCCCGGATTTTGTGTTGCCCTTGCACGTGTTTTCTGTGTGGTTGTGCATCTCGAGTTGTGATTTTCTTACCGTTATGATTTTTTTTCTTTCTTTCTCCCTTTTGGTTTTCTGTCTCTGTGTCCACGTTCATCCGTCCGTCCATCCTCGTTCTCTGCCCCCACGTCCCCCTGGCCCGCCCCCTCCTGGCCCCCGCTGGTAGCCACGCCCCCCACCCCTCTCCCCCCTGGGGGGTCCCCTGCCCTCAGCCTTGCCTAATGGACCCCCGTCCCCCCGCTCCGGCCGCGACCCCTTGGCCATACTGAGTGAGATCAGTAAGTCGGTCAAACCGCGGCTAGCATCCTTCCGCAGCCTTCGAGGTGGCCGTGGGGTAAGTGAGGCCTGGGGGAGGAGAGGGCGGCCCTGGCCCGCCCGGCGGCGGGGTGGCGACCCTGGGCTCGCTTCCCGCGGCCGGCTGGGCCCCTCTCCTGCTTCGCTCTGTGCATGGCCTTGCTCCCAAGAACCCTGGAAAAGGCGGAAGGCAGACTTGAATCCTCAGGAGTGTGCAGCGTCTGGAAGCTTCGACTTCGGAATCCCAGACTCAGCCCTCTCCCTGCCTTGCAGACCGTGGCATCGGAGGATTTTAGCCACTTGCCCCCGGAGCAGCAGAGAAAGCGGCTCCAGCAGCAGTTGGAAGAGCGCAACCGGGAGCTGCAGAAGGAGGTGGATCAGAGGTATAGCCTGACAGAGGGGACAGGCAGGGGACAGAACAGTGCCAGTGGGTTACATTGAAAGGACTGGTCCTCAGGAGCTGCAGGTGTAGCTCAGTGGTAGAGTGTATGCCTAGCACAGAGAATAACAAAACCAGAAAATAATTACACTCAAATGCACCTAAAAATCACCCAGAGACACCAGCGGGGTGTTTTTACAGGTGAGTCTTTTCACATCCTGGGGGAAACTGTTGCTTTATGTCTCGTGCAGGTCTTCCTAGCAAACAAAGTGTGAAGGCTGCCAGCGTATTTAGGAGACTGGTGGAACCTGGGTTCCCAAATCAGTGAGCAAGAGCTCAAGCCAATAAAATTAAAGGCTCATTTTACCTCACTTATGATTTTAGATACAAAATCCTAGCCAAGCAAATCTAATGACATATTACAAAATAATACATCATGTGGTGGTGATAGATTCAGGTACCTAATGCCACAGAACTGTACGCTTCAAAGTGACCCAAGCAGGAAATTTTACTAAACAGGAAAAAGTTTTTTTAAAGAAAAAAAATACATAATCAGTTGGACATTATCCCAATAATGCAAAGATGGTTCAATATCAAGAAATCTAGCCGTCTAGTCCACCACATTAATGAGCTAAAAGGAAAAAAAAGCATATGGCTATCCATTCAATAATTCAAATACTTAAAATATTAACAATAAAAATCTGCCAGATTAAAAAGAAAATCTTTAGTCATTCTTTCCAAGCAGCAAAATCCTCTTCCCAGTCCCGTTACATAATAGGAATGATGTTTGCCACTTGCCAAGAGGCAGCCAAGTTCTAGTTTGCTGTCTGCGAGTAGCCTCTTGGACAGATGGCTTTTCCAGGGGTGAAGTTTCATCTGGCACTGGGTGGTTTCTGGGTTTCTATGGTGGAGGGCCAGGTACAGGGTATGTGCCTGGAGTCAAGGCAGGCTACTCGTGAATTCTAGCTGTCCTGGAGGCCTCGGGCAGCTTGCTGCACCTTTTTGTGCCTCAGTTTCTTCGTCTGTGACATGGGTCAGATAATGACTGGAGGGAAGCCGAGCTGAGCCTGGCATATTCCACGAGTGCTCTACAGCTCCCACTACCCAGATGTACAGAGGAGACGGAGTGGGAGACTAATAATAGGGATCACTGCTAGCAATCGTGGACACCTCCTGTACTCCAGGCACCAATCTATACCCTTCACAGGGACCCCCTGGAATTCTTAGGTTTTCCTGAGAGATGGTGAGCAGAGTTAGGATCCTGACTCTCTTACTATGTTCTTTTTCCTTCCTGTCCTGTCCTGTGCTGGCAGTGAACCCAGGGCTTTGCACATGGCAGTGTAGCTTGTCCAGCTACATCCCAGCCCCCTAGAGCTATATTTCTGAAGCTTAGGGTAATGCCTAGTATATACCAGGTATCCAATGTACATCTGAATAATTGAATAATTGTTGGGACTTACTATGTAGCAAGTACTGCTTCAGTCCTCACACTAGCCCACATGGTACACACGTGACGTTATTCCCATTTTCAAGGTAAGATCTGCAGGTGAGGCTCTATGGCCTAACCTCACCACTGGGAAATGCCAAACCGAGATTCCAGCCCAGGCAGTGAGCTCTAGCATGGGAGCTCTTATTTATGAGACTGGATTCAGTCACATTGCCCAGACTGGCCTTGAAGTCCTGGGCTCAACAATCCTCCTACCTCAGCCTCCCAAGTAGCTGGCACCACAGGTGCAGGCCACCGTGGCGGGCCCCTGCATCTCAGTCCTAACCATTGTCCGGCCTTGCTCCTTGCTGTGGGCCCCTGTCCACCCTCTGCTCCTGCCTCATTGATCCGTCTCGCCCCAGGGAAGCTCTGAAGAAAATGAAGGATGTGTATGAAAAGACACCCCAAATGGGAGACCCGGCCAGCCTGGAACCCCGGATCACAGAAACCCTCAGCAACATTGAACGGCTGAAATTGGAAGTGCAGAAGTACGAGGTACGGGGAAGGCCCTGGGGAAGGTCCTGGGGACGGGTGGAGTGGCGGTTGGCCTGGCTGAGTCACTGCTGGGTGGGGGACAGGGATCCAGCTGTTTCTCATCACCGCCTGGGGTGTGCAGGGGTGATCTCAGGAAATCTCCAGGTCCAGGGTGGGCTGACCCCAGAGCCCTGCCCTGGAGCTGATGTGATCGCGTCCTTCTAGGCTTGGCTGGCAGAAGCCGAAAGCCGGGTCCTAAGCAACCGAGGGGACAGCCTGGGCCGGCACACCCGGCCTCCCGACCCCCCGGCCAGTGCCCCGCCGGACAGCAGCAGCAGCGAGTCCCAGGACAACAAGGAGAGGTGACTTGGGAGGCTGGAGCAGGTGTGGCCTGAGGCACCCGGAGGGCCTGCTTCATCTGCCTTCTTGTCCCACCAGCTCTGAGGAGCCCCCCTCGGAAGAGGGCCAGGACACCCCCATCTACACGGAGTTCGATGAGGACTTTGAGGAGCCCACATCCCCCATAGGCCAGTGCGTGGCCATTTACCACTTTGAAGGTGAGAACGGCCCGAGGGGCTGGGTGGCGGCGGCTGTGGGGGGCACATCAGCTGCTCTGGGTGTCTCTAGCTGGGTTGTTCAAATTCGCCTAAAGCAGAGACCTGGGCCTACCCCACAACAGGGTCCAGTGAGGGCACCATCTCCATGACCGAGGGTGAGGACCTCAGTCTGATGGAAGAGGACAAAGGCGACGGCTGGACACGGGTCAGGCGGAAACAGGGAGGTGAGGGCTACGTGCCCACCTCCTACCTCCGAGTCACGCTCAACTGAACCTGCCAGAGGCGGGAAGAGGGGGCTGTCGGCTGCTGCTTCTGGGCCACGGGGAGCCCCAGGACCTATGCACTTTATTTCTGTCCCCGTGGCTTTGGCTGAGACCTGTGTAACCTGCTGCCCCCCCATCCCACCCGTCATCCCAAACAGACCCGCTGTGCCTTCCAGCATCGATGTACATAGTCATGTTTCAGATCTTTTCTCCCTGCCACTCGGCTTGGGCCATTTTGTTTTATATAAAAAACATTATGTAAAAGTTTCTGGAGTTGGTGCCTTGTTAGAGGATTAGGTACGGGGCTGGGTCCTCCAGTGCCACCCTCGTGGCCACACGGAATGAGGAAGGGGAGGTGAAGTTGGACACACCTTGGACAAACCCTGCCCCTTCCTGATAGTTGGCTTTAAGTCAGTGGGTGCTTTTGACTCTAGTAGAGGAAGAAAGGTACCACACTTCATTCCTTCCTATGCACTGTGGCTTACTGAGAGCAACTAGGGTTTATGGAGTACCCGCTGCGTGCCAGGCTTTCTCCACCATGATCTGATTTAAACATTAAGCCTTCATCTCAGCCACAAACCCTCCAAAGCACACAGTCTCACTTTTGTGTTGAAGACCAGCACAGAGAAGTCAAGAGATCTGCTAAAAGTCACACAGCTTTTCAGAAGTCAAGTCGAATTTGAACTCTGATACCAGATCTGCAAGTTCTCTTACCAAGAATAGCCATAGATTCATTATGGGGCACTGCTTTCTGGGGTGTCCCAGCTGTGGGGTGTGTGTGGCAGGGAGTTGGCCTCCAGATAACCTGGGTCATCTTCTAGGGTGAGGCAGGAGGCTGCTGCACCCCCACCCCTAGGATCCATGTGCATTTTTGTGAACATTGATTCCCTTCTTTTAGTGAGGCAGGGAGCCAGTCTCCACTGCTCAGGGTTGTGAGGCGCCTGGGGCAACTTCTGTAGTCTCCCTGGAGGTCCCAGGAAGTATGGGGTCCTGGGTTTAAAGGAGGGTGTCTCTTGTCTTAGTGGTCAGGCTCTAGACGCTGCGACAGGATGCTAAGGACATGTTGGAACTTCTCCAGGCGTTCTGATCGGGGAGCACTGGCGCCCCGGCTCCCCCAAAGCAGCCTCCGCACGAAACCAGTGGTCAGGGCCTCCCTCAGTTCCAGGTTAGGCTGAAATCCTGGAAAGACAGTCAGGTGGGCTGGGGGCGGGGCCCTGAAGGCCACCTCGCCCCGCCCCACTTCCTGCACCTGTCTCACCTTGGGACTTGGACCAGGCAGAGGCCCGGAAGGACTCTGCTCCAGTATATGGGGCTACTGGGCGGGGCTAGGAGGGAAGGGGATACTCTGTTCTACAGGAACAGGGAAATGTCAGTGGCTTTTCGGAAGCACATTTAACCAGGGCGCCCCGGGTGACTTATTTTAGGTACAAGATTCAGGGTGCCCCACCTTGGGGCCGCCCCGGAGGCGATTTGAGGCAGAGCCATCGCAAACTTGATGGTGGGATGGGCCACCTAAAGAGAGGGAAGTGCGAAGGTCACCCACGAAGGCGGGAATGGCCCAGATGAGGAATCCAGGAGGCTGGGCTGCCCAGGATGGCAGGGAGTGGTGGCTCTGAGCGCAGTGAGACCCTGTTCTACCAGGTTGAAGAACGGAGTCAGTCTGAAGGAAGTTGGGCATTCTTGGGGGGTCGGGATTCCCCGCAGGCCGGGTAGTCCCAGCTGGGAGAATGGGAATGGGACCCCGTGGGTGTGGCTCAGAGAGGCGGGCCTGCCCCTTTGGGGCCAAGGCAATACTGGGAGTTCCGGTCGATACTGTTCTTTGGAGTGAAAACTCCCGCTCCTGTCCTGGGACAGGTGGGGTTGGAGGCGCCCAGGGAGACTA
The DNA here is from genome assembly GCA_028644305.1 of Xerus rutilus. NCBI lineage: Eukaryota > Metazoa > Chordata > Mammalia > Rodentia > Sciuridae > Xerus > Xerus rutilus. The sequence continues at coordinate 4,095,976 of CM053413.1, forward strand.
CACGGGGTGTTCCTGACGTCGGGACCCCTGGCGGCCCGGCGCAGAGTGAGCGCTCACCTCGCAGGCGCTGGGTAGCCGCCTTGCGGAACTTGGGCGCGTCGCCGGCCATCTGACGCGCGCCCTGCAGGGTGCGCAGCAGCCGCTCGCAGCCTTCCTCCAGCGGCCCCGCCAGCTCCTCGCCCTCCAGCAGGCGCACCGCGGGCGCCCAGTGCGGCAGCGCCACCTCGCCGGGTTCGCAGGGTCCTACGGAGGGGAAGGGTCAGATCTGGGTTTGGGGAGGTGTGCGGGATTTAGGTTTGGGTGGAGCCTAGGGAAGAAGCCAGGGCGCGGCTCTACGAAGCCGGACGGGGTCAAGGGCGTGGTCGAGGGCAAGGCGGGGCTTAGGACCTCCGGGGCAGGGCCTAGGCAAAGGGTTCAGGACCGAGCCCGGTGTGGAGGGCGGGGCCCATGGCGAGGGGGACCAGGTCTAGGACAGAAATAGAATGCAACGCGGGACCGAGGTGGGACCTGAGGCAGGACAGGCCTGGGGACAGTCACATAGAGGTGAACCTAGCACTGTGGACTTATGGCAGGGGCAGAGCTTACGGCAGAAGCCTGAGCGAGGCGGGACCTAAGATAAGGACCCAATCTCGTGCAGGGGGCGGGGCCTAGAACGCCGGAGAGGAGTCCAGGGTTGGGGCGGGGCCTAGGACTGAGCTGAGATTCGCGTTAAAGTTGGTCCCCAGCTCCGCGCGTTGCCAAGTCCCAGACCGTCACTTACCCGAGCCCTCATCCAGTGCCCGCATCAGCGGCTTCAGCTCCTGCTCGAAAGCCAGCGCAACCTCTGTGTGGCTCCGTCGGAGGTGGCGCCACGTGTGTTCCAATCGGGACACCTAGGCAAAGAGACCCAAGCCTGCCTTCCCGCCTCCCTTTCCATCCCCTGCACTACAGCCACCTCCCCACCCGTTTCCCACGCACCTGTGGCATGAGAAGGGCTCCCATGACCGCAGCCAGCCCCGGCAGGTCCCCTGTTGCCCCTGGCCGCAACGCCAACGCCAGCTCCACCAGGCCCCTCAGTGCGGCTGCGCGCTCCTCCAGCGGTCCGGAGCAGCCCAGCACCGCCATCGCTCCGGCCAGCGCCAGTGTCTCAAGCCTGCGGAGGAAGAGAACAAGGGTCTGGGGGCAGTAGGGAGGTTTGTAATGCGTGGGTGAAGGGGACTGGACGTGGCACTGTCCATCCAGCTCCCCCCTGGGGGCCATGAATAGGGAAATGTTTGGAGAGCCTGGGAATCACTTCCCTTAGCAAGTGCGGCCCCCCCACCCCGCCACCGCACCCACTTCCCCTCCAGCACCAAGGTTCCAAGTCAATGAATCACCTCTCCAGCAGTTCCAACCTCAAGCGATGCCCATGGGGAAGTGTGAGCAGTTCCAGGCCGGAGGCGACCCCCATGGCAGCTCGCTGCATTTTGGTCACTCCTAGGAGGCCTGCAGCCTTCGGGAGGGAACAACGGGGAGGTCAGTTCCAAGGAGGGAGTGTGTAGATGCGATTGGGCCCTGCGCTGGCTTCAGCTCGCCCGGAGGAGGCAGGTGATTCACCTGGCAGTCCACCAAAAGCAGATGGAGGGCGGTGCTCCCAGGATGATGCTCCAGGAATAATCCACGGAGAGTCTGCAGGACTTTGGGGTCCAGGGGCCGATTCTGGGGGCCCAGCAGGCAGGATCGGTTATCAGGGGGGCAAAAAGAGACCTCGGCCTGTGGTCTTGCAAAACATCTGTCCTCCTCCACCATTTCCTCCTCCTCCTCAGCCTCCCACCACGGTGACTCTGGTTCCGAACAGCTTTGGCCAAGGGGCATTCCCTGGGCACTGGGCACTCGTGGCACCAGCTCACAGTAGGTTGAGGGGCTTCCAGAGGCATCAGTAAGCGACAGGGAGGGTGTCCGGAGGGGCTTGGTTGGTGCCTTGGCATGAAGTTGCCCGTCGGAGGCTCTGAGGTTGTCAGCAATGGTCCCCAGGAGAGCTGGGGCCTTCAGCAACATGGGGTCACTGCCTGTCCGGAGCAGGGCAGATGTCGGCATAGTGGGGTTTCCTGGGGGTCATACAAGGGGGTGACGGGAGTACACTGAGAAGATAGCTGGTAAGGTGAGGGCTCCTCCCGCCTGATGCCTCCGCTCATTCAGCCGATACCTCGGTATCCCAGCCTGTCTTGGGGCGCAGTTTTGTACCTTAACAACTTCACCAGTATAAATGCCACACACACTTACCAATAGTTTGAAAATCACAATGAACCTTTTTTGGCCCTGGAGATGGAACCCAGGGCCTCATGCCTGCTGGGCAAGTGTCAGCCACTGAACCACACCCAAGCCCCCACATTTTAAATCTGAATTCTTCACCTTTGCCCCTGTGACTGAAGATGGTAAGCATGGACGGAAAAACTACAGAAGTGTAAAAAAATGAACTTATTAAATTTCCAAATAATTCCTTTTATGAGTTTGTGGCCTGTTGACCTCTGGGGTTATTAGTACTCAAAATGATACCAAGAATTTTGGGAGACTGCATTTTCCAAGCATTTAGATGAGCTTTATTCTAGCAACTCCAAGCTTCCCCCAAGGGTCCCAGCTCACTGCAGGGATCAAAGTCCTGCCACAGTGGCTGAGGATGTCATCATTTCAGTCCCAAGGCCTGTCCCTGTCCTTTTCCTATTCTCAATGTTTCAGTTCACTCATCTCCTTTGTTTGACGGAACAGTTCAAGCCTTTGTTCTGACCTCAGGGCCCTTGCACTGGCTCTTCATTCTGTCTGGGTCACTCTTAACCCCACTCATCCTCACTTTTCCTTCCCTCCTGTCCCTGAAATCTTTCCCATTGGGGCCTTTCCCAACACCTATTTAAAAGTGCAAAATCCACCTCCATCCCTACACATCCAATCTCCCTTACTACTTTTTTAAAAAAATATCTTTATTTTATTGATTTATATTTATGTGGTGCTGAAGATCGAACCCAGTGACTCACCGCATGTGAGGCGAGCACTCTACCACTGAGCTATAGCCCCAGCCCTCTCCCTTACTACTTTTAATTTTTATCCCAAAGCATACACAGGGTGGACTTATTTGTGGTTCACGGTCCATTGTTCTCCCCTTGGGCAGCAATCTTGGGCTTTCTTGCTCATTGATGTATCCTAGCACTCAGGGCAGTGCCTGGAATGAGGGCTCATGTTGAATATGGTGTGTGTGTGTGGGGGGGGCAGCAGGACAAACAGGACAATGAGGGGTCATGAGAGGAAGTCCTCCTTTAGATAAGATGGTTATGGTCAGCTACTTTGAGGCACTGGGGTTGGATGAGGAGAAGCCAGTCTAGAAAAGGTTAGGGAAATAGGAATGATCCTATCAATGGTGAGAACAGTAAGTACAAAGGTCCTGAGGCAGGGAGGTTCTAGCAAGTGAAGGGAGGATGTCTAGGGTGAAGAGGGTATATGGCAAGGATTGTTAGAAAGGTCAAACATGGACAGAACATGTAGTTTCTTGGAATAATCACAAGCACATATTTTTAAGCACCTGCAAAGTAGATGACAACATTGAGGGTATTATTGTCTCTATTTACCAGAACAAGAAGTTGAGGTTCCAAGAGGTTAAATCACATCTTAGATCACACAGGGAGTGAGTGGCAGAGGCAATGTGAGCCATGTGCTGCCCTGGCCTACCCTCACCTGGTCCACAGTGGTCTTCTTTTGACTGCCCTGTGAGCTCCAAGTCTGCAGGCTGACTGTTGCTCCACTTCCTGTCCCTGGGACAGAGGTGGGAGAGAACTGTAGTCCCAGCCTAAGCAGGGCAGCCACAGCCAACACTTGGAAAAGCTGCGTCCAGTCACTCTGTAACTATGCGTCTGGACCAGCCAAGGTGGCCTGTCTCCAGAGGAAACAGGAAACGTGTTTAGACCTCTTTAGTAGTTACGTTTAGCAAGGGAGGGAAGGCAGGGGTTCTACTGGCCTCCAGGAGGGAGAAGACAAGGATTCTGCTCAATATCCCACATTGCTCAGGATGGACCCCCACCAAAGTGAGGTGGAGAAACCTGGGTGCTGTCAAAGAAGCAGAGAGACTGCGAGTACCTGAAATGTTCTGTGCGAACTGGGCAGTCCATAAGGGTATCCTCGCTAAAGCTGCGCCGCAGAGGCCCCTGCCGAATCACAGGCCTGGAGGCCACAGCCCCTGTGGCCCGGGACAGCGGCCGGCGGCCGGTCATGTAACTGCCAACCAGGGCAGGCATGCTGGGGAATCTCTCGTCCTCCAACTGAAAGAGGGCTGCTGGTCGGCCTGGTCGGCCTGGCCGGGGACGCAAGACCACTTGGAACACCTCGAAATGTAGAACGGAGCCCCGCCAGCGGCAGGAGATCACAGGGTGACCCCCGCGGGACCCAGAGGCACGCACCAGGAAGTCGCCATCTTGCAGAAGAAGAGCTTCGGCCTTCTGAGGATGGAAGGCAGGTGGCAGGGGTTTAGGAACGAGTCCAGACCAGCCCTTAACAGTGACTCCCTCCCTCCACTTCCCCACCCAGGAAAAGCCACCCTCGTGAAATTTCTGTGGCAGGCAGAGACTGGGTAGTTTCACACCAAACCATTTCCCGCTTTATGGTGGACACACAGCTGAACTACATTTCCCAGGCTCCCTTGTGGTCAGCATCATGGGGCAAGAATTGGCCAATGGGATGCTGGCAGTTCTGTGGGAAATGTTCAGACCTGACCAGTAAAACTCTGCTAGTGGAAGGCAAAGACACAGGATGGGTTTGGGTCCTGACTGATTTATGGGGCTCCATGTCTCCACTCTTCAGCCACTTCGGACTGTTACAGAAACAAGTTCACAAATGTTGATCGTGCTTAGCTGGTGACATCTTGCGACTTTGGTGCCAGGCTGACCAGTGCAACTTCAAACTTGGTGAATACCCTGGGCTGGCTATGCAAATGTGGCTTCAAGAGAAGCCATTCGCTGGATCCTTATAGATCATGGTCCCCCTAAACCTCTCCTTTAAACATTTCCAAGCAGTCTAATGCTAACTGTGGTGACTGGTGTCAAAATAAGGGGGGAGGGCCAGGACCCCAGAGAGAGGCCAAGTGGAGCTGGAGATGAAGCTGAAGCCAGAGCAGTAAGTGAATGATACGTGTACAACCCTTCCTCTGGGTTGGGCACTGCTTTTAGTGTAAAAGATGTGAACTTACCAAGTCCTTGTAACAAGGCTGAGTGGGGCGTTTTATTATTTCCATGCTCAAAATGGGGGAAACTGAGGTTCAAGAAGGTCAAGTAACTTGCCCAAGGTCACAGAGAATACATATGTCATAGGGCTGGGATTTGAACCCAGGATGTCTGGCTTCAGGAGGGGGCATTTAACGGCCAAGAATCTCCCAGAATCTCACTGGACGTTCAGAGTCCCAGGCCTCCTGAGGATGTGACACTCAAGTTGGAGGCTTGACTTGGACTGAGAAGGAGATGCCAGGAGAGAGACAGGGCTCTGAGGGAGAGACAGAGAGCTGAGGGGGTACTTTGGGGGGCATTAAGACCCTCTTCAGTCTTCATCACCATCCTGAACATGATCCCAAGATGGTGAAAACCGAAATAAAGAGAGTGATAGTGCACAGCCAGCCAAGCTTCACAACAGTCCGCAGTGTCCTAGCCACCTGTCCCGACAGACCTGGGCCCTAAGGCCCTTGGGCAGGATCCAGGCAACCCCGAGTCGAGGGTGGGAGAGGTTCCCCATCAGATAGTGCTGAGACCCTGCAGGCAGTGGTACCTGGCGGGACAGGGGGCCATGGTACCAGGGTTGGTGGTTGAGGTCCTCTCCATTCTGTGGCCTCTGCGTGGACATCTTGAGGGCAGAGGGTGCCAGAGTTGAGCTCTACTTTCAACAGGCCTTGGTCCTGCACATCTACAGAATGCGAATAATGAGCCCCACTTTTGGAGATGACAGCCCACATTCTATCACGTCTTAAAGTGCAACTATGCAATGAGACAAATACATCTGTGTGTATATGTCATGTAAATAGATGTGACATATATGTATTCTACATTAAACAAGTTACTTGTAGATGGATTTCACACAAACACGCACACACACACACACAATTTGTGCTGGGCATTGAATCCAGGGCCTTATGCATGCAAAAGATGAGCTGTATTTCTGAGCTACATCCCTGGCCCAAGATTATATAATTTTATATATAAATGAAATAAATGTATTTATAAGTATTTGTTACCTGAAAGTAAAATCATATGTATATTTTGTATATAAAATCTGGTTTGAGTCACTTAGGTTTCATGTATTCTATTTATAAATAAACATTACATAAATTGATTTATAAATGTTTATATATTACGTAAAAATAGAATTATATATTTCTGAATATGTTGTCTATTATATATTATATTTATATATTAGATTATAATATATGATAGCTATGTTATATATAATATTATATTATGTTATATATTATACTTACTATATAAAATATATATAATTAATTATATGTAACATAGGTAAAATGTATTTATAAAATTTATATATATATATAAGTTCTGTCTATGAATAACTATGTAATATATAAATATAGAAATATATAAAGTCTGCCTCAAGTAATTTCTTTAATTTGGAATTCAGTAATTCCAGGGAAGCAGTCATACATCTATGAGATTCTTGCCAAGAGAGAAGATGGAGCATAAGCATTACTCTTAAATGGAACATAACTTTTTCTTCAGTACTGGGGGTGGAACGCAGATGCACTCTATCACTGAGCTACACTCCCAGCCCTTTTATTTTTATTTTGAGGCAGGATCTTGCTAGGTTGTCAAGGCTGGACTCAGACTTGGGATCTTCCTGCTTTAGCCTCCCAAGTAGCTGGATCAGGCATGTCTCCCACACTCAGTGGAAAATGATCTTTATAAAGTGAAAAAAACAAAGTTGTTGTATACCACCATATTTCCTAAAAACTTGACTCACAAGGCTGGAGGTACAGCTCAGTGATAGCACTCTTGTCTGGTAGGCACAAGGCTCTGGGTTCCATCCTCACCCAGTATGGGGAAATTTTTTTTAAGTTCACAGAGTCACTGAACTTTTGTTTGTGGGCTGTCCCCTGTGTGTCAGTGCTAGGTGCTGTTCTAGACACTAAAGACCCCTCAGTGGACAAAAGTGACGGGAATGCCTGTCCTTGGGGAGCTCCATGCTAGGTGGGGAGATGGCCACTGGGAAAATAAATAGCTGCTTGATGGTGTCACAGAGTGCTAGGTGGAAAGGCAAACCCAGGGGTGGGATGTGATGCAGGTTCGGAAGGCGAGGTGAAGTTTCCACAGATAGACAGGGAGGTCTTACTCGTAAGGACTGGGAGAATTTTGAGGATATCAACCAGGTGGCTCTCTGGGTGGAAAGCCTTGCAGGAGGGATGGATTTACAAACGTGTGGCTTCCAGGCAGTGGGTTTCTGAGTTTCTCAGGATGTGAGAAGATCTAACTCAGTCCTTTCGGATGTGATGCTGTTTTTCTCTTTTTAACATTTTTTTTTTCCCCAATGATGGGGACAGAAGTCAAGGCCTTGCACCTGCCAGGCAAGCGCCCTACTACTAAACTACACCACATGCATAAACCCACTTGTTAAATGCAAGGACACATTTGGAGAAATATCTATGAGTAGCAATTTTACGTTTGCTCTTTCTTCTTGTGTTTTGAAGCCCATTGATTCTGTTATTATTACGATTGAATTTAGTTCTAGGGCATTTTGGGAGCTTCAAAATCAGCCTCTCGGGCCAGTGTGTCTCAAATGTTGGGAGATAAAATCGGCTTGGGTGGGAGGGAAGGGAGTCCACTACTTAACCCTCACCCCCAACATTGTGCGAATCCCGCAGGGTCTGATTCCTGCTTCCTGAGTCAGAACACTGTGGGCCAGGAAGGGGCAGGAAGTTCTCAGTTTAGTCCTGGACAGCTTTAGGGGTAGGCAGTTGGGCTGGGAGCTGGCTCCAGGCACTGCATACCTGAAGCCAGGTGTGTTCTGAATACCCGCCCACTTCCTGTTTGTCAGATGGGCTAGGCCCTGTGGCCTTGGTCTTCAGTTGCCCAACCCCAAACTCATGCCTCCCTTAGTGGGAGTGGAGGTGGATCACTGCAAGACAGGGTTACTTTGGGGAGCTCAAAGTGGGCACAGGTCAGTCAAAGGCCAATTAAACCATCCTCCTGCCTTTCAGATAATTGGGTGGGGGAGAAAGGGGGTAGAATGGGGAAAGGGGCTGGGCTCAGGTGTTCCACCACATTTAGGGGACAGCCACAAGCATAGACAACACCTACATAGGTGGACCAAGGGCTCCGGGGTCTTATATTTGAATTGAGCAAACACTGGTGATTGAGCGCTTAGTTTGCGCCATGTCCACTCTAGACCCTGGAGATGCTGAGATCAAATCCCTGCCTTCCCTCCAGAGCACAAGACTGACAGGTAAGACACATCAGGAAAACAACGAACCAAGATAATTTCTAAAAGTAATCAATGCAGGTGATAAAACAGGAAGACGTGATAAAGAGGGCTGGAGGGGCAGGTTGCTTTAAGTAGCAAAGTCAGAAAGGCGTTTTCCAGGAGTTGGTGACATAGGAGCCTAGACCCTAGGACAGAAGGAGGAAGCATTGCAAAGATTTGGAGTCCTCCAGGTGGCAGGTACAGCAATTGCAAAGTCCTGGCAGTGAGATGAATCTTAATTTTTACACTTCACACCCTCCAGGAGCTGATGGGGCTAGAATGCACTGAGCAAGGAACACAGTAGAAGGAGAGGAGGTCAGGAAGCCGGGCAGGAAGAGACCACGCAGGAACTGGTGCAAGCCGGATTTTAATCTCAGTGCAATGAAATGGGAGCCTTGGAAGAGTTTTAAGCCAGCGAGCGGAGCGAACGGATCTGGGATCGCTCCGGCGAAAGTAGAAGCAGAGAGGATTCCTGTGTTGCACAGGAAATGCAGAAAGAAGAGCGCAACCAGGTACGCCCAGCTACGCCGACACGTGTGACGCCCAGTGACCCACTCGCTCGCTCACTCGATGCCCTCTTCTATCCCCGCAGACGCACGTGGACAGGCCCCCAGATCCTCCCTGCAAGCCGGTACCTGGAAAAAGAAGATTCTCCACCCCAATCATTCTCTAGTCCTGGATCTGTCCAGGGCCTCCTGCCTACCTGGGCCGGGTCCGCGGAGTTCTAAGGAAGCCGGAGCCAAGCAGAAGCTTGAAAATCTGCGGCTCCGGGTCGCTCCCTGCGCGCTCCAACTAGGCCCAGCCTCCCCAGACCGCACCTAGTGGGAACCGAGCCAGGCCACCTGGGCACGCCCTCCTTAGACCCCGCCCCACGAGGCCCCGCCTCCGACTGTAACCTCCCAGGCTCCCACCCCGCCCCTCATCCTTGCCCCGCCCCTTAGAACGTTTCTTTGCTAACCACGCCCCCTTTCGAACGCGTTGCGTTCCGGTAGACCCCGCCTCCTTGGGAACTCCACAGGTCCTTCTCCTAATGGCTCCGCCCCCGCAGATGTAGCACCTCCCTCTTCCGACTGACCACGCCGGCTCAGTACGCAGGCACCGTTCTCAGGCCACTACAGGGATTTTCAAATTAACAGCCCTTAGAACCCGGCCACTGCCCACAGGGCTATCCCTGAGCACCCATGCACCCTGGGGACCCGGGCGAGGAGGGCGGTGCCTCTTTCCCCGCCCCCAGCGTTCCGGGTAGGGGCGGGCGCCGGGTCCGGGTCTTACCCAAGGCCCCGGGTGGCTGCGGCTGTGACGTAGGGAGCGGTGCGCTTCCTCCAGACTCACCCCCTTGGGCTTCCCGAAAGGACCCCGCGTGGGTGACAGGTTTTGCGGAGAGATGTCCGGGAAAACACAGCACACGTGGAATTGGGCTGGATTTGGGGGCAAGAGCAGGGAAAGGGCTCTCAGGTGGTTTCCTAGGTGCGAGGAAGGAAGGGCTTCCGTCACCATGTCTGGGGACGACTGAGAAAGTGGGGGGTGAGCAAGAGAGGCTCGCTCTGCCTACGTTTATTAAAGGCTTGTAGTGCAAGTTTTAAAAGGTTCTTAATAGGTCTTGAAAGCAGTAGCCACACCTTTTACTGAGCATTTGCTGTATACTGAGACTTCGGCTTGCCTGACCTACCTCAACGTATTTAAGTTTCAGTAGGTCCCCCAATGAGTGGGGTAGGTTCCCATTTTCTTGATGCAGAAACTGAGGCACGGGGGAGCTAAGGCATTTGTACAGATTGTCCTGGCCTGTGAGTGGTGGAGACGGAATTCAAATCCGGAGGCGTGGAGGACTTTCACCTGTGCGGCCCCGTTATCTCTGATTTTGCAGGGAAAGTAAGTTGTGACCCACTTTACAGAGAACAGACGCATAGAAAGCCAAGCATGCTTAGGGATGAAAACATTTTGATACCTGTAGGATCTCAAAATTGAGAATTTCCAGGTAGAGGTCCCCTCCTCTTCCTTCCACCTCCCACCAATAACAGGTAAGTCTCCAGGTTCTAGAGCTGTTTGGGTACTGAGAGGGTCAGGGGCCCCTGCAGGGAAGGCGTCTAGCGCCTCCTAGTGGTTGCAAGAGTTAGAACCCGGCGGCTCCCGTTCAACCCTGGTTGGCCCAAAGCACCTACGCCCCCTGGAGACCCGCGTAGAGAGGGGGAGAGGAGTCATATGGAGAGGGCAGGGGGTGCTACTTAGAGCCTCGTGAATGGAGTGAGAGAGAGATGATTTCAGCTGGTGATAAGACAAGGGCTGGGAAGACGAGCAGATGCTTGCTAAACGAATGGATTAATGAATGACACTCTCCAAGTCCTTAAAGACAAGGATGATGGTAGCTTCGATTTGGGTAGTGGCCATGGCTGTGGTGAGAAAGAATGTGGAATAAACGCGGTGAGCCAAGAGAACTTTCAATCATTTATTAATACAGCCAATAGATATTTATAGAGCACGTGTTTGTGCTGAGTGCTAGATGGGGGAGGCGTCAGCAGCAAAGAGTCACATATTCTCAAATAGACAATGAAGAAATAAGCATAGTCATCTCTCAGTATTGCCGAGAGTGTTTCAAGACCCCCGCGCCGAGGATTCACAAATCTGCAGATGTAGTATCCAGTATGCTTTAAGTCATCTCTGCAGGACTTACGATATCTAATACAATAGCAATGCTGTGTACATAGTTGTTACACTTGTCTTTTAAAGAGAATGAGACAAGTAAAAAGTCTGAACGTGGTCAGTAGAGACAGGTACCCCCCATTTTCAATCTGTGGTTGGTTGAATCCAAGGATATGTAACCCACTGACAGAGGGAGTAGACTGTATAATAAATATCAGGTTTGTTGGGTAGTGATCAGGGCTTAATGTAGCGTGAGATGGGATGGGGAAAAGGCTGTAATTTGAAATGGGAAGGTTTGGGAAGACCTCAGGGCCTTCTGGGCCTCAAAGAGGACTTGGGCTTTTGCCCAGAGAAAAGTGGGAGCCCTAGAGGGTAGAGGAGGGACAATGTCCTGACTCAAGTGCTCATGGGTGCCGCCTGGCTGTTGCAGGGAAGACAGTCTCTGACGGTCCCAGGCCAGAGCCAGGGGACCAGGCAAAGGTGACTGTGCTGATCCAAGCTGTGATCGTAGGAGCAGGCCAGGGTGGAGGTGTCCAGTGGGCAGATTCTGGGTTCATGTTAGAGGTGTCACTGCTCAACACCAAGTGGGTGGGATGAGGAGGACACAGTGACCTCACAGTCCAGCGCCCTCCCCGGTGCCCAGGCCTGCGTTGGGGAGGTGGAGGGGGCGGGGCTGCAGGTGCTCCCTCTCTGCCCTACAGCTCCTCCTCCTCCACCCCCTCCCAGGGTGACAGTTAGAGGCACAGAAGAGGAAGTGGTAGCCCTAGTTGTCGCTGCACAGGCGGGAGGGCGGGCGGGTGGGTGGCGGAGGCCGAGAGCGTGCATGGGCAGTGGGGCCCGGCCGGGGCAGCCATGGAGCTGTGGCGCCAGTGTACACACTGGCTCATCCAGTGCCGCGTGTTGCCGCCCAGCCACCGCGTGACCTGGGAGGGGGCCCAGGTGTGCGAGCTGGCGCAGGCCCTCCGGGATGGTGTCCTCCTGTGCCAGCTGCTCAACAACCTGCTGCCCCAGGCCATCAACCTGCGCGAGGTCAACCTGCGTCCCCAGATGTCTCAGGTGAGGCCGCCTGGCCTTGGCCGGCGATGGGGGGCACCTGGGCTTCCACGGAGGGGTGAAGCACTCTGCTTCAGGGCCAGTGAAGTGGGGGCATCTGCTTCCAGGCCAGAGCTGGCCCAGTGGGGGATAACACTCTGAGAGTGTAGGGTGGCCCCTCTGAGGGTAGCAGGCCCCCTGCGTGGGTGGCCTGAGTCTAGTTGAGAATGGCGAATTGGGGTTTGACCCTCCAACGTTGCCCCAGGCTGGCTCTCCTGGGACCATCTGGTGGGTCCTGGGTGGGGGTGCTTGGGAACCCTCTGGGTAGCCACCAGGATGCCTGAGGTTTTGCCTGTTTTGACCCCCAGATTCAGGCTGTGGGGGAGGGGCCTCCACTGACTTCTTCCCCACATGTGCCTCCTCCTCCCTGGCCCGGGCCCCTTCCTTCCCCTCACATCTTCCTTCCCCTTGGCTTCCTGCCTGGGCCTGGGGCAGTATGGTCTGGTGGGGGGCTGCAGCCCAGGGGCCCTGGACTTCCTCTCTGTACCCATCCCATGGGGACACTGAGGCAGAGCCTGGTCCTGAACTCTGAGAATAGCTCCTGGGGCTTGGGGCCTAGAAGGACTGCATTTTCTCCGCTGGGGTTTGTGCAGGGGCCAGGCTCCGGGGGAGGTGGGTTGATGGCAGTTGCCCCAGTGGGCTCAGGAAATACATTCAAATCCCTATTTGAATGTGGTTGGGGTGGGGGTGGTGGCATGACTGGCCCTGTCTCTGTGGTACCTTCTCTGCTTCCCCATGGCTGCTGGGTGGATTCTGCTGACTGGGAGAGGGCATAGTGCAGGCCTGAGGAGCCCAGCCTTCCTAGGGTTTAAGGGCACATGGGTTCTGTCCTGGGGGCTGAGGGTACATGTCTCTGGCCTAGGGTCTGAGAGGACATGGCCCTGCCCTAAGTCTGAACATCAAGACCCTGCTCTGGGGTTGGGGGGACAGTTGCTCTCTGGCCCTCAGACCTCACTGCAGGATGAGAGTCTTGTCTCCAGCAGCAATGGCTGGTGGGCAGTGGCCAACTCAGGGCCTACTGGTTGTCAGAGGACCATGTGCAGCTGGAAGAGGGGGAAGTGACTGCCCAGGGAGTGGGGTCCGCTGGGGGCCCTGAGGGGGTTTCCCAGGGACAGGGCCATAGGCCTCCTCCTCTGTGTCCTTGGTGCCAGTGCATTGCCCCCCCACCTCTGGCTGGGCAGGCCTTCCTAAAAGGGAGAGGGAACTCAGAGCCCCCTCCTGTCACAATCCCTCTGGCCACAGGCCACTCAAATTTGCCTACATTTGCCTAAATGTCCCCCAGCCCCCAGCTTCCAGGGCATGAGAAAGTAGCCCTAGATCTGTCAGGCCCAGCCCTGGCAGGGAGTCAAAGTGCCCTGTAATGCATTAATAACAGTTACTGGGAAAGCAAATCGATTTAAGGATGAGCTCCCTCCCATGTGTGTCTTAACTGAAGCCGATTTTCTAAAGGGCAAGCATGCACGGCGCTAATCCCTAGGGGACCAGCTTCACTCCAATGACAGCCCCAAGTCTCCTTACCAGACTGTGTTGGGAAACCAGCTCTGGCCCTCAAAATGCACTTGAACTCCAAGAGCTAGAAGAAGATGCCCCCGGCCCTGTGTGGTCTGGGCTGAGGGCCCTGGGTTGAGAGTAGGACATTGCCTGGTAGAGTCAGGCTTTATGCCAGAAGGGACGCATGTGCTGGGTTTTGTTCTGGCTTCCAGTGTCCAGCTGTGTAGGCCCAGGCTGGGCAGGTGTACCTTGACCCTCTCCATCTGGGGGCTCTGTGCCTTCCTGCCCCTGCTCATTCTGTCTTTTGGATGTGCACCCTGTGCCTGGTATACAGTGGAGATGTGTATGGGGTATATGGGGAGCTGGAAGTCCTCCCCATACAGCACTTTAGGAACAATCACTCGGCTTTTGGGTGCCTGTCTTTCAATAAGTGTGAGCCAGGGCCATACCTGGCTCACAGGATGTGGAGGGTGGAGAGAGAAATGGGAAGGCGAGCCTGGGGCACAGGCATAAATAAAGGTGTGCAGATTGGACTGAGAATCCTTCCCCATTCCTCCCATTTCTTTCTTATTCATGGCCCTCTCCTTTGCACAGTTGTTTCCAAGGAAGAGGGAGGAAATCACATATCCATCATCCAGCCATCCAGCTAGCCACACACCCATCCACCCAACTAACCAGCCATCCATCATCCATCCACCCAACCAACTATCCAATTGTCCGTCCATCCATCCCTCCATCCATCCCTCCATCCATTCCTCCATCCCTCCATCCCTCCATCCATCCATCCATCCATCCATCCATCCATCCATCCAACTATTCAATCATCTATCCGCCCACCCACCCATCAACCAGCCAGCTATTCAACCATCCATCCATTTTTTCGTTCTACCAACTATCTATGTATCTATTTATCTATCGTCTATCTATCTTTTATTTTTTGTAGTACTGGAGATTGAACCCAGGGGCTCTACCACCAGGCTACAACCCTAGCTCTTTTTAGTTTTTACTTTGAGACAGGATCTTTCTAAGATGCCCAGATGGTCGGTCTTGAACTTGCCATTTTCCTGCCCCAGTCTCCTGAGTCACTGAGATGACAGGTTGGCGCCACCATGCCTGGCTCAACCAGTCAACTATTCAACCACCCATCCAGTAATCACCGTGCATGCCCGGCCCCATTCTTGGTGCTGAGGACAGTGGGAGTCAGACATGTAAAGCCCTGTTGCTGAGGCACCTGCCTTCTAGCAGGGACATGTATAAATTGTCAGGAGGTGGTAGTGTTCTGCAGAAAGAAAAGCAGGAAGGGGGCTTGGGAGTGTGTGGGTGGTGCCTTGAATAGAGGGTGCAGGAGGCTTTACCCACAGGCTGACATGGAAGCAAAAGCCTAGGCCAGGTGGAGGAACAGGCCACCCAGACCTGGGACACTGTCCTGGGCAAGGTGCTGCAGATGCACAGGCCTGGAGGCAGGGCGGGCCGGGGTGGCCCAGCCCCGGGGAGTGGTGAGGTGGGTCTGGTTGGACTGAGGCTCCAGACCAGGGAGCGGGACCTCTGAGGTCCAGGGATGCAGCCATGACGGGCAGCACAGACACCCAGCCATCACAGTTCTTCGCTCCTGTCCTGGAGACGGAGTCTGCAGAGAAGGCGCTTGAAGGCTGAGGACGTTTGGAGGACGGGATGGATTGTGGGATGGCACCACCAGGATGTGGGGCTCCTCAGATGTGAGTAGGGGCGGGTGCTGCCCAGGTCCCTGGCAGGGGACACAGTGGCGTGGGGGTCAGGGTACAGCGAAGCATGCCTGTGGTCCCTGCTACGTAGAGGTAGAGGCAGGAGGATTGCTGGAGACTAGGAGTTCATGGCCAGCCTGGCAACGTAGGGAGACCCCATCTCAAAAAACACCACCAAAGAGTGCTTCTCAGGGGGAGTAGCTCAGAGGGGGAACACTGGCCCAGCAAGTGTGGCCCTGGGTTCCACCCAGCACTGCAGAAAACCCTAAAACACAAAATACCAGAAACCAAACAACAGTGCTACTTAGAGTGGGGGAGGGAGCTGGTGGGTGAGGAAGAGCAGAGGCCTGGGGGCCAGTGGCTTGAGGAGCCACACCTGCGTTCCAGCCCTGTGCCCACCCCCTCTGGCTCCGCCTCTCTCCAGCCTCAGGTTTGCTCCTCTGTGAATGGAAGACACAGATCGGGTTGCTGGACGGTGCTGGTGGTTCCGTGCTGCTCCGCCTGCGCCTGGCACCCTCCAGCTGGCTGAGGTCTTCCTGGAAAGGATGTGGGGTGAGGCTGAGGCCCGGTGCAGCGGGCTGGGGGTGGGGATTCCACAGGGGGCGGGATTTGCCCATCTCACGTCCCCCGGAATTTGGCAAAATTTGGAGATATTTTTTCCAGTTCCTTGAAATGCTTTTTTAAAAATTTTTATTTTCGGATTGACACGTGATCTCACACTTATTTATGGGGTACAGGTGTAGTCGGATACCTGCATTCGGTCTGCATAAAGACCTCATTTGGGAAATTAGCATTTCCGTGGTCCTACCATTACTTTGTGTTGTTTTGCTCAAATTTCTAGTTCTTCATAAAATATGTGATAAGTGGTTTAAACGGTAGTCACCCCTGTGCTGTAGAACAGCTGGGCTTGTTCCAGCTGAACCCTGGTGCCTGCTGTCCTAGCCGCTCCCCTCCCACCGCCCCTTCCCTGCCCGCCTCTGGTAGTCACCGTGGTCTCTACTTCTACCAGATCAACTTTTTAACTTCCACAAATGAGTGAGGACGCAGGCCTGGGGCATGTTCTGTTCTTCGCAGGTTGGAAGGTGCTCAGCACCCAGGAGGCACAGGACACCCTATGGAGGGAGCGGTGCAGCCTGGAGTGTCAGTCCCTCAGTGGCCCCCGGGTCTCACTTTCTGTAGTTTCAGGATCTGCCGTCTACTGGGGCTTGAAAACATTAAATAGAAAACTTCAGAAACAAACACTCTTGCTTTTAAATCACTTTTATTAGTCTGTGGTTCCATCGTTCCATGTTCTATTAGTTGTTGGCTGATCTCTTACTGTGCCTGATTTAGAAGCCAAACTTCATGGTGGGAAGGAGTGTATGAAAAGCCATGCACCCAGCCCCGGGCTCCCCGAGACTGCAGGCCTCCTGGGCTGGGTCTGAGAGCTGGGGGATCTGGGGTGCCTCAACTGTTGAATTAAATAATACATATGTATGATTCCAATATTATAATGTTTAAAAAGATGCCGAGGGGAAGCTCTAACTCCCAGCCCTGGCTCACCACACTGGCAGCTGTTTTTAAAATGTTGATGTCCTCACTCACGCGGCCAGTGGGAGCACATGTCCTTATTTACACGGGTTTGTTGTGTGATGGGGTTTGTCAACCATGGTCCTCAGCTGAGGACTCCTGTCCCTTGGTGAGCCTGTGGCCACTGTCACTCTGTAAGCAGCACGTCTTGCGTGTTTGTGGGGGTGATGGTGGGGACCCACCTGCTGCACTGCCATTTGTATAAAAGCACAGCCACAAGACTGTGTATGGCACGTGATGCTTGGTGACGGTAAATGACAGCGTCACTGGCTTCCATATTTGTTATGCCAGACTGTTGATCTCTGCTTAGGAGAATGCTCCTTTTACTCACAAGATAACAGAAGTTTGTCATTAAATGGTCTGTGATGCAGACAGCAACCTTCTGTGTCTCATTGGCTGAGTCTCTCTCTTTTTTTTTTTTTTGGTACCGGGGATTGAACTCAGGGGCACTTGACCACTGAGCCACATCCCCAGCCCTATTTTGAGTTTTATGTAGAGACAGGGTGTCACTGAGTTGCTTAGTGCCTCGCCATTGCTGAGGCTGGCTTTGAACTCACGATCCTCCAGTCTCAGCCTCCCAAAGTATGGCTGAGTCTCTTGATTGGATCAGCCAGCCACGTGGTGCAATTGACCAATGCCATCTTGGTGTGAGAAGGTGGGCCCATGGTGCCCCCACAGTGACAGAACGCCTGATGTCTTAGTTGTGAGCACACATCCCGGCCCCAAGTGACACGTGGCTGCTCCCGCCCCCCCATGCCCATAGCTCTGTTTCTGCTTTCCTCACTGGGTAGCTGCCTTGGGATCTTTCCAGATGGACACACACACTGTCCTCGTGGAGGAGGAGACTGCAGTTGTAAGCCTATTTAACAAACATTCATATTTTGCTCACTATGTGTGGACAGTGGCCTAAATGAGGGGCCAGGAACTATAGTTGGAAGGCCAAATCTGGACCCCAGTGAGTTTTTGTAAATGAAGTTTTAGGGGCACATGGCTGTGGCCATCCATTTACATGCTGCGGGCCGGCTGAGTATCTGACAGAGACCGTCTGACCTGGGAACTGAAGATGTTTGCTACCCAGATCTTTGTAGGAAAAGTTTTCAGGTCCTTACACTAAATACTTCCCATTCGGCAATCTGTTAAATCTCGTAACAACAAATAAGGTCGATACCATCATCACCTCGACTTTCCACGGGGGAAATGGGGGCCCAGGAAGTTAAGTAATGTGTGTGTCCCAGGTCACCCTCCTCGAAATGGAAGAGTTGGGATTTGTCTGCAGCCTGGTGCGGGTTCTTGTTGCCTAACTGTGATCGCCTCCATACCATTGTGTGACTGACCTCCATTGACCACTCCCCGACGGACACTGGGTTTTGCCAGGCTTGTGTTATGCCAAGTTCACTGCAGTTAGTAACCTTGTCCAGGGTCTTTAGTGGCTTCACCTTGAGCACATGCACACACAGACACAGACACACAGACACACACACGGCAGGAAGGGTGATTATGTGAGGTGATTAGATGTGTCCATTAATTTGTGATAATCATAATACAATGTGTACATCTATATTAATTCATCACATTGTTCATCTTGAACAAATTTGTCCATCATATGTTAAATAAGACTAAGGGGGAAAGAATTTTCTTATGTACAATTCTAGCTTCTAATAACCTTGTTCATGAACCATTTTCCATCTTCCTCACTGTGTGATTGTGGGCATGTTACTTAACGTCTCTGTGCCTCAATTTCCTCATCTGTTAAATTGGAATAATAAAACTCTATCATAAAGCATTGTCATAAGAGAGACATGAGTGACTATAAAGAACCTGGAAAAGTACCTGGTCACATGTAACTGCTATTTTCGCTGCCATGTTTATTATTATTTTTCACATGAGCAAGAATATCCATGGGATAAATTTGCAGAAGTGAGATTTCTGGGTCAAAGCATATGATACTGTGTGTTTTTCATGGATATTGCCAATTTGTTCTGTGGCAGGACTTGCTACCTGGGTCTTTCCAGTGATGTCACCAGTGATACGTGACAGAGCTTGTTTCTCTACCATGTCCCCAGAAGACTGTTCTTTTGACAGCTCTTGATGTTTTGCCCACTGAATGGATGATAAATGGAACCCATTATGGCTCAAGTTGCACTCTCCTATTCCAAGTGAGGCTGTCTCTTGTCCTATGTTTTAGAGAAATCTATATTTTCTTTCTGTGAGATAATATATGGTCATATCACTTGCCTGCTATTTTTTCCTTCTTGGGCTCCTGGCCTTTTTTCTTATTGATTTTTAGAAGTTCTTTATATATTAGGCTGGTTTAAATTTCAAGTAATGTATTAACCAGCTTTGTGAACTTGGCACAGAAAAAACTCGTTAACCTAGATGAGCCCTGATTGTCTTCTCTATAAAATGAGAATCTTGATAGCACCTTATCTCAGAGCTGTGTGAGGGCTAGACATGGTCAGGTAAGTTCTAAATTCACCGTGATTGATGTATAGAAAGTGAATTAATGGGAGTTATTTTTGTTAATTCGATTTCATCAAGCCTGAGTTGCTTGTAGGCTGTAGTATATGAGTCAGGGTGTGTAATGTTAGCTGCTGTAACAAACGGCACCACTTCAATGATAATACAAGTTCACTTCTTGCTCCCATCACAATTCACTTTGGGTCACCTAGGAGGTAGGAGGGGATGCTCTGTTTTATAAAATCCCTCCAGGGTTCAGGCTCCTTTTACCTCCTGGTCCTGGCCTTCACTGGGCCCTTGGCATGGGTCAGAGGGTGAGGAAAGATCACTGGGGAGGTTTCATGGGCTGAGGCTGGAAGTGGTGCCATCAGCCTCCCTATTGCCCTGTTGGCTAGAACCTGGGCTGCGGCCCTGTCCAACTCAAGAGAGACGGAGGATGTGGCTAAACTGGGCACTGGGGAGGGGAAGGATCCAGCTTGGGGGACATGGAGCAACCAGGGCCACCGAGCCTCAGAGCAGGGCCTGGCTGGCTCTGGAAGCTCAAGTCTGGCTCTGAGGAAGCCCCAGTCAGGTAAGGATGGGAAGACCCACACCAAGGCGAGGGAAGACTTCAGCTGGGGACGGGCCCCTGTGGGAGCAGATCTCAACAGAGCAGAGCAGGCTGAGGAGCCTCAGCTCAACACGCCTGAGAGGGCCAAGGGGGAGGGAAGCTGGGAGGGCCGGCACTCATCAGTAGCCTTCCTTCACATTCTGTTTGTTCACTGACCTTCTCTCTGGGGCCAGGGGACTTTCACTGGGGACGTTGGGAAGATCTGCCATAGCTCTCCATTGCCCTTGGTAAACAAAATGAAGCCTGCAAAGACCTGTGCATTGGCCTCTGCCCAGCTTTCAGCAGTGCCAGTGCCCTCTGGCCCCTCACTCACACTACTGCTGTTCCTTCAGCACCCAGGCTGGATCCAGCCTCAGGGCCTTTGCACAGGCTACCCCCTCTTCCCAGCTCTCTCTTCCCCAGGGATGCTCTGTGATGGTCTCTTGGCCCCTGGGGCTCTCTACCAGGGAGCTCTTCCAGTTTCTACACACTCATCACACCCCGCCAGCTTCATTCCCTTTTTTTGGTTTTCCTCCATAGCACTTATTGCCCTCTAATCGACCGGAATTTTTACTCGATTGCTTATTTTATGCTTCCTCTACTGGAACGTCAGGGTGAGAGCTCTTGTCTGTGTGGTCCACAGCTGCACTCCTGGCCGGAACAGCACCTGCCCCGTGGTAGGTGCTTAGAAAGTTACGTACCAGATGTGTGAATGTCCTCCTCACTTCATTTGTTCATGCAGCACGAGCACCGACACACCAGCTCCCCAACCCAGCCTGCCTCATTTTATAAACAAAACTCAACAGAGAGGACATCAGACGCCTTTGTGGACGTGCCATCCGTGACCGTTTTCAAATCTCAAAGACAGAGTTGAGTAACTGAGATCTAGGGATCCTGTGACCCATAGGGCTAAGAATGATTCCATGGTTGGGCTGGGCAAACACAGGCTGCCTGGATCCATCTCTCGCCTCTGACTCCTAGTTAATGTGATCTGGGACAATGTCCAGGCTTTCTCATCCTCTGGTTCTTTGTAAGATGGGATGATGATAGCGATGGTACAGGTGATCCTGCCATAACTGGTAATGCCACCTACCTCATAGGCATTTCTCTGTATGGGGTCATGAGCTGGGTCATGAAGAATTCCTCGATGAAGGAGGACACAGGCTTTCATGCAGCTCATGGAAACAGACAAGGAAATAGGTGGTTACAGCATGGTATACCATGTTCAGTGACAGCTAGGTGGAGCTCAGGGAGCAGAGAGCATGAAAGTCCTGGGAGCAATCAGGATAGGCTTTCTGGAGGAGCTGATACGCCAGTTGAAAGTGGTAGGTTGGGACATATTTGAGGGCTAGGAGGAGCCGTTTGTACCTCTCCTTAACCCTAATGGTATGAGGAAGTGAGCAGGACAATGTTTTGGATGGGTGTAGCTGGGTTTCTCGAGATCTTACCACAGTAGAGATGGGCTGTCCTCCTTTGACACCGGGGATGGTGTTCTGAAAACTGAGCTTTAGGAGGAACTTAGAAGTTAGGTCACTTGGGGGACAGTGGAAGACATAAAGGATGTTTAGGTGGAGACATTGAAAGTTTGAAGACTTTCTGAGTTCAGTCTACAGAAATTTTGGTTGGGCACTTTCGATCTTCTGACATAAAAACCCAACTGAAACTGACTTTGTCAAAAATATTTATTACCTCACATCATAACTGAAAAATTTAGAAGAACATGCCCTCAGGTATGGCTAGATCCAGGGGCTTGGCTAACATCTCAGGACCTCCCTTGCCCTTTTCTCCATGTTTTCATTCTGTTTTCACCAGGCATTCTCCTCTGTTTCCAGTCCTTCTTTCCCCTTAGAGAGTCAGGCAGGGACTCCCAACTGCCGCACATTTCTTTTTCCATAATTTTGAGTTCAGTGGAAATCACAAGGGGCGGTTTTCTGGTGACTCAAGCCAAAATCCTGGGATTGAATTTTGCTGGGGCTGATTTTGGGGGGTGCATTTCTAGGGATGGAACCCAGGGTCCCCTGCATGCTGGGTCAGCACTTGGCCACTGAGCTACACCCCAGTCCCTGACAGATTTTTGTTTTGGAGAGGCCCCACGTCTATTCCTTAAGCAGCTGCCGAGCACAACATGCCCCGATTGCCAGGCCACGATCCATGCCCTTTCTCGAACCAACTGCTTCAACTAGGAGAAGAGCATGCTCTGACTGACCCCTGCCCATTCCTTGAGTGGGGGGAGAGTGGGAAGAGTTGGTTCCACGGGGGGAGCTCAAGGATGGGACCAGAAGCAGAGGGGATAAGATGCCAAAGCAGCAGTGTTCGTCCTGGTCCTGAGTACCAACTGAGCCTCGGATTCTCAGCCTCGGTGCATTTGACACTGGGGGCTGGGCTGTTGTCCTGGGAGCCTCTCTGTGTGCCACAACATGATTGGCAGGCCCTTGGCCTCTGCTCCCTTGGTCCAGTAACACCTCTCCCTCGCAGTTGTGACCTCAGAATGTCTCCTGACATTGCCGAGTGTCCCCTAGGGGAGGGTCATTCTGGGTGAGGACCACTCTTTGGAGGGAGCGACCTCCTTATCCTGAGGAGTGCCCCGAGTGGGACTGAGGCTGTGGCATGGTGGAGGAGACAGCAGCTTCTCCTCCACCATAGGTTTTATTGCCAGTGGTAAGGGGTGACGCTGGGGTTCTGGGAGTGACTGTGACTGACGCTTCCCTGAGTTTGATGGGGAGACTGGCAGTGTGCTCATCCCCTGCGGCTGCTGTGACAACACCACATACTGGCCTGAGGCCAGCGGTGCATGTTCTCCCACGGTCAAGAGGCCAGGAGTCTTGGAACTCAGGGGCCTGCAGGGCTGGGCCCCTCGGAGGCTGATGGGGACAGTCCTTCCCTGACTCTTACAGCTCCTGCCCACCACGGGTGTTCCTGGGCTGTGGCGCCATCTCCCAGGGCCTTCTCCTCTGTGTGTCTCTTCGAGACCCCACCACTGGCTTCAGGGCCCACCTGGACAATCCAAGATGGTGTCCTCGTCTCAAGAGCCTCGGTTTACCTACATCTTGCAAAGTCCTTTTGTCAAACAGTGTCACACTCACAGGTTCGAAGCACTGGATGTGGTCACCTCTTTTATTAGGAGGGGAGGTACCACTCCACCCATGACAGGGATTGAACAGTCAGCCAGTCAACAAAATGTTGGTGGATTGTAATAAATGGTGCAGAAGAGACCAACCAGAGCTCCGGGTGGAGAAGAGAGGTGCGCTTCCTGGAGGGTGGTCAAGGAGAAGACCTGAAGGAGGAGGAGCTAGGTCTGGCAAGCACAGGGCAGGCAGGGCCGAGGCTGTGCAAAGGCCCTGTGGTGGGGTGTTGGGAGCAACAGCAGGTGACCTGGAATGAGGTCTTGTTCCAGTGACAATGGATGGTGGCTCACATGAAGAGTTTGGGAGTTCTGGGTCCAGCTCAGAGTTTGATGAGACTTGCTGATGGATTGGAT
Organism: Xerus rutilus; assembly: GCA_028644305.1. Lineage (NCBI taxonomy): Eukaryota > Metazoa > Chordata > Mammalia > Rodentia > Sciuridae > Xerus > Xerus rutilus. Next base: position 4,119,464 of record CM053413.1, read on the forward strand.
GAAGGGAAACGATGGGGGTGGATGAAAAGAGGAGGCAGGTGTAGCTTCGGGGCTGCAGGAATGAGGCCTCATCTGCTGAGATGGGGAGATGTGGAGGAGCGGGTCCCAGGGAGTTCTGACTGGACCACGTCAGGCTGGAGTCAGGGCAGCCCAGCATGGTGGCCAGTACCAGTTCCCAAGTGGGGCTTGTGGGGTAGCAGCAACTCTGACCTCCGATGGGACATTTGGCGACACCTGGATGCAGCTATGTTGTCCTTGTGGCGCCCGGTGGGCAGAGCCCCAGGAGCTGCTGCACGTCCTGCAGTGCACAGGGCAGGGCCCGTCTCCCAAATGTCAATAGTGAGGAGACTCATAAACTCAGTGTGGGGGGTGGACTCCAGGACCCAGGGTCTCGGTTCCAGTCCAGCTATGAGGTCTTGGGAAAGGTACCAAACCTCTCCATGGTTGTTTCCCTATTTGAAAAATGGGGATAAGGGTGGTTCCTGCCTTTTACGTTGTAGTAAGGATTAAAAATGAGGTGATCGTTTTAAAATTGCAAAGTGCTTCAAGCAGTCCCTGTGAACGGTTGGTGAATAAACACATGGGAGCAGGTGAGGGCCTTTGGGAGAGAGGAGAGCCATTGAGCCTGGCCCTAGGGAGCATCAGAGAGGTGGCTAAGAGGAGTCAGAGCAGCGCAGATGTCAGAAGAGGAGAGTCCAGTGACTTGGGAGGAATGCCAGACAGTATAGTGTCAATAGGGCAAAAGAAGAAAATGTGTTGACACTGAGGTCTTGTGACTTTGAAAGGAACAGTTTCCACAGAGTGGAGGGAATCCTGAAATACAGTTTCTTTTTCTAGCATTTATTTCAAAACTAACCCAGCTTTCACCCCTTACCCAGATCCAAAGTTGCTTCCCCTTTTTCACGGATTGTTAAAGCAACACCCCACTTATTGGTCCCAGTTTTCCATCTTAGTTCATTTTCTGTTGCTGTAACAGAATACCGGAGACTGGGTAAAGTGTCAAGCAAAGAGGGTTACTTGGGATCACGTTCTGGAGGGTGGGAGGCCTAAGGTCAGGGGATGCAGGTTGTAGGAGCCTTGCACTCTTTCTACTCCTGGTGGAGGCAGAGAGGCAAGGAGCTGAACTTCTGCTAGAGCTGGCCCACTCGCACGTGAAAGGCATGGATCCATTCACAAGGGCTTCTGCCCCACGATCCCAGCACTTCCCACCAAGACCCTAGCCTCATCGAGGAATTAGGCCTCAACATGGGTTTCCGAGGAGACAACCCACGTTCCAACTATAGCAGTGGATTCCAAAAGTATCACAAAGGGCAACTCACTGACGGACCAGCCGTTCATTTATTGAGCACATGCTCTGTGTGATTGTTCTCAGGACTTTGTGCTTATAAACCCTTTTGATTTTCACAGCAAACCTCTGGCTTGGGCACCGTCATGCTCAGCTTCTCTGTTGCTCTGAAACAAACCTCCCCAAAGCTTATGGATGTCAGAGACAACCATTTTATAATTCTCCGATTCTGTGACTCAGGAATTCAGACGGCACAATAAGGATGGCTCCTTAGCTCCGTGGTGAGCACCCTTGACTGTCCAGGGCCGGGACTCGTCGGCAGGATTATTTATTTACCACTGAGCAACACCCCCAGCCCAGTGGAGGCTTCTTTGTGTAACGTACTAGAGAACAGAAGCGGATTTGCTTCGCGGTGCCAGGGGTGGGAGGCCCCAGGGCATGGGTCGCATCTGGGGAGGGCCTCCTGCTGCAGCCAAAGGGGTAGGGGGCATCATGTGATGAGAAAGCTCAGGAGACAGTAAGAGGGACCGAGCTCCTCCCTTTACCAGGAGCCCACTCCTGCAAGAACCCACCCACCCACCCACCCACAAGGCACAGCCTCACCACCTACCTCCTCAAGGCCCACCTCTCAACACTGTGCCCTGAGGCAACTTTCCAACACATGGGCTGCGAGGGGTACATTCAACCAGGGCAGCCGCAGAGCATCCCAAGGGACGTGGGACTGTCACCTTGGCCTGACCTGCTCTGGGTGAGCGTGAGGCTGAGAAGTTGGTAGAAATACTTCCAAAGGCATCAGAGACGCTGGGAGATGCGGCAGGAGAATGGGTGCTGGGGGTGGCACCCAGTTGCTTCCTTTCGATCCCACAGCTCCGGTTTTGGAAGAGCTGAGCTTTGGTCCCCTGCGTCCTGTGTCCCCAGGCTCCTGCTGCAGCCTCAGGAGCCTCTACTCTGCCTCCAGGGCGGCAGGCACTGTAGGCCTTGGCAGCCTCTGTGCCCTCTGCCTGGAATCCCTCCTCCTGACACCCGCCTGGCTCCCTGCCACCTCTCCAAGTCTTTAGTCCCATGTCTCTCTCTCCACTCAGGCTTCCATAACCTCCTACTTCTTTGTTGTTCATTTTTTAAAAAAAATTAATTAATTAATTTTACAGTAGACTGCCTTTTGACACATAGTATACAAATGGGGTACAACTTCTCATTCCTCGGCCTGTACATGGTTCACAGTTACTCCAGTAGTGTGATCATGCATGTATATAGGGTAATAATGTCTGTCTCTTTCTACATCTTTCCCATCCCCACAGCCCCAACCCTCCCCTCACTCCCCTCTACACAAACCAAAGTTCCTTCATTCTTTCCTACCTCCTGCCCCATTATGGATCAGCATCCGCTTACCAGAGAAAACATTTGGCTTTTGTTTTTTTGGGATTGGCTTATTTCACTTAGCATAAGATTCTCTAGTTCCATCCATTTACCTGCAAATGTCATAATTTCATTCTTCTTTAAGGCTGAGTAATATTCCACTATGTATATGTACCACATTTTCTGTATCCATTCATCTGTTGAAGGGCATCTAAGTTGGTTCCATAGTTTAGCTATTGTGAATTGAGCTGCTATCAACCTTGATGTGGCTGCGGTGGACCTCCTGTTTAAACACACACCCTCTCCTCCATGGTTGACCACCTTTGTCTACTTGCCTTTCTCCTTTGACACTTAGTACCTTCTAACAAGCTGTGCACAGTCATTCCTCAGATCTGTGAGCGATTGGTTCCAGGACCCACGAGGAAACCATATCTGTGGAGGCTCAA
>CM053413.1:4123050-4144511 GCA_028644305.1 Xerus rutilus
CAGGCACTCTACCCACTGGACTGTCTCTCCAGGCTTCTCAGGAGTTTTTGAGGCAACATGATGTCATAGTCTGTAGCCTCAATGCACAAACTTTGTTTGATGCACAAAATTATCAAAAACGTATACAATTTTTTTCCTGCTATATGTCTAAGGTGTATGTGAAACATAAATGAATTTTGGTGTTTAGACTCCCCATCCCCAAGATTGCTCACTGTGCATGTACAAATATTCTCAGTTCTGCAAAATCCAAAATCTAAAAAACACTCTCAGTCTTCAGTTCAGGCAATGATCTTGAGCAAGTCATTTTACTTCTGGAGGCTCAGTTTACTTAGTTGGCACATCTGGAATGAAAATACCAGCCAAATCCCCACTCAGCACCTGCTGCAAAGCCCGACCCATGGAGCTCCATCCTGCATTGGTGCAGCAAGCTTATATTGAGTGTCTGCTGTATTCCAAGCACTGGGGCCCAGTGGCGGCCACAGCAAACAGGGCCTTGTCCCCACAGGGTTTTAGGCTGGCAGGGAGACAGATCTCAAGAAGTCTAAAAATCAATCACAGTTTGTTGGGTGATAAACAGTCCAGGGCCACACTGGCCTTAGTTATCTAGACAGAGCACAAATGCTTGACTTTTGAAATCTATGGTGACACAGAGCCCAGAGATACATGCAAGAACAGTGGCCCAGTCGGTGGTCTTTTTAGGGATTCTCAACCTGCGCACCACCTGCTTATCCAGTCTTCCATTCATAAACATTTGGGTGGATTCCACTTTCTGCCTGTTATAAATGAAGCTACTGTGAACGTTCAGGTCTTTGTATGGACATGGGCTTTCATGCTCCCAAGTTCGTACCTGGGCAAGGCATGACACATCTATTTAAGAAACTGACACTCGTCCAAGGCAGACGCACCACTGGACACTGGGCTGCCCAGACCTCTCCTACTGGCTTCCCCAACTGCATGTTCTGGAGGGGGGCAGCCTGCCTCGCCCTCCTGCTCCCGGAACCCCAGAGCCTTACCAGCGCCTCCCCATGTTGTCGCACATCCTAGCACACCTGCTCACCACACTGTCACTGCTCACTCATTCCCGTTGCTACCTGCTTGGGGCCTGTCTCCCTGCCAGCGTGTAAGCCCTGTGGGAACAAGGCCCTGTTTGCTGTGGCCGCCACTGGGCCCAGTGCTTGGAATACAGCAGACACTCAATATAAGCTTGCTGCATCAATGCATGATGGGGCTCCATGGGTCAGGCTTTGCAGCAGGTGCTGAGTGGGGATGTGGCCGGCATTTTCATTCCGGATGTGCAGACTAAGTAAACTGAGCCACCAGAGGTACAATGACTTGCTCAAGGTCCCTGAGATTGAGCTGAAAGTTACCAGATTTGTCTGCGGCCTCTCAGTGGCACCGTGATCTGGAGCGTGTGCTGGGGTGGGAGGTGGGGGAAGAGGAGAGACAGGCTGGTTGACAGGTGGCTTTGAAAGCCTGGGCAAAGTCTGCATACCCGGCATCTCCTCTTCTGAGCTTTGAAAAGGCTGCACAGCATGCCCACCCTCTCTGGATAGCACGTGGGTCCCTCAGGGTCCTCCTGAGTCTGCAAGATTAAGGGTCTGAGGGGCTGATGCAGGGGGCCCTCCACCCTCTTACTATCTCCCCGAGCCAAGCTCTGGTGACAGGCATTTCCTGTTTCCGGCCATCTCCCTGGGGCTGGTGTGGGTGGGGGAGCCAACTGCAGCGCGGTGCTCAGCTCTGGGTCCCCTCCTCCCAGCCCCCAGCAGAGGCCTCCTCCCTCTCCCTGCTTCCCTGAAGGAAGGTGGCAGACCCCTGCCCTTCCTGTTGCTGGTCTTGGGCAGAGGTATGCTATTGGGGAACACTGGCAAAGGGGAAGAGGGCACCTCTGGCTTCACCGCAGTGCCTGCTGCTGATTTGCATACGAGCACAAGGCCGGCCCAACCTAGGGGCCCTCTCTGAGGTTCTGGAGGAAAAAGGTGGGGAGCTGAGAGAGATGCCCCTCAAAGAGAGGAATTGTTCCCACATGCTGCTACATTTAAGGGCCTCCTGTCCTTTGTCATTTTCTTATATGCCTGAGGCTACCGACCAGGAAGTCCTTCTGGTGGTCTAACCACAGTCACTGCTGCTGTCTGAGGGAGCCCCTTTCTCTGGCCAGCACCCCCAGCCTGGAGGGGTGATGAATCATACCCCCATTCCCCCTTTAGGGTAGTATCACATGACTAAAGGGAAGCAGTCTCAAAGCTCAGCTGATATCCTTGAGGTCAGAAGGGAATTTCCTCTCTTGGGCCAGACACAGCCATCTGCTCAGTCTCCTCTGATGACCTGCTGGTCCTGTGTAGGGCCAGCCCACAGCCCACAGCCCACAAAGGGACTTCATGTGGTCTGAAGAGGCAGGGTGGACCACTGATTAGGGGCATGGCCTCTGGGTTCCGTGTGCTAGGATCTGGTTCCCCATTCCTATCTTAGTGGCCCCGGGCAGGTGATATCCCCTTCATAAGCCTCAGTCATCCCATCTGTCAAATGGGAGTTCATTCCTCCAACAACTCTTACTGAGTATCCACTAGGTACCAGACAGGTAGCAGGTGTGAGGCTGTCACAAGAAACAAAACACAAAGAGAATGCCACTTCCATGGGGCTGACATCCCAGTGTTGCGTGTGTATGTGTGCGTGTGTGTGTGTACACACATGCTTGTGCATGTTTGAGGGATTGTCACCAGAGATATCTTGGGGAAAACAAGTCTGTAGTGAGTGAGTGAGGGAGGGAGGGCCAGATGTGGAACAGAGGGTGCACACGTGTGCTGCTTGTGGGTCCAAGCATGTGCAGTGACAGGCAACGCCTGTCATCCCAACTACTCCGGAGGCTGAGGCAAGAAGGTCTCAAGCTCAAGGCCACCTGGTTGCGAGTTTGAGGCCCTGTCTCAAAATAGGGGTGTAGCTCGGTGGTAGAGCACCTCTGCTTTCAATCTCTAGTACTAAAAAAAGAAAAAATATATATCCTAATGAAAGGAGTTGGAAATTTATGTCCACACAAAAACCTGTATACACAGACATTTATAGCAGATTCCTTTATAAATGTTAAAACTTGGAAGCAGCCAAGATATCCTTCAGCAGGTGAATGGATAAAAACTATGGAACATCCAGTTGTATTTATTGTTTTGGTACCAGGGAGTGAATCCAGGTTTTGTTTGAGGGATTGTCTGAGCCACATCCTAGCCCTTTTCATTTTTAATTTTGAGACAGGGTCTCTCTAAATTGCTTAGGGCCTCGTTAAGTTGCTAAGGCTGATCTCTAACATGAGATCCTCCTGCTTCAGCCTCCTGAGTTGCTCACAGGTGTGCACCACCATGCCCCATCCAATGGAATAATTTTTAGTGCTACAAAGAAATGAGCTATCGAGGCATGAGAAGACACAGAGGAAGTGTAAATGCATCTTACTAAGTGAAGGAAGCATATCAGGTATGGCTGTATACCATAGGATTCCAGCTCTGTGACATTCTAGAAAGGGCAAACTATGGAGACAGTAACAAGATCATTGCCCCAGAGGTGGCTGGGAAGGGAGGGAGCAACAGCAGGCATAGAGGACTTCAGCACAGTGAAATTCTTGTGTATGAGTCTGTAATGGTGGAGACGTGGCCTTACATATTTGTCCAAATCTACAGAATGTACAACCAACCCCAAGAATGAGCCTTAATGTGAAATGAACTCTGGGTGATTGTCATGGGGTCAGTGTTGGTTCATTGATTGTAGCAAAAGGACCCATCAGTGGGGGACCTTGACAGTGGGGAAGCTGTGCATGTTAGGGGTAGGGGTACCTGTCAGCCCTTTGTACTTTCTGCTCAACTTTGCTGTAAACTTAGAACTGCTCCAAAATATAGTCTATTATTTAAAACGGAAGAAAAAAATAAAAGAAGGGAAGGAAGAGCAGGCTGAAGCTTCCAGACCATGACGACGGAAATGTCACCTATGTCAAAGGGGCTCTGGGTGTTGCCTGGCCTCCCTCCAGCGTGACAGGGTCTGGCCCGATGGCAGCCCCGCTCCGCAGGAGTTTGCAACTGACAGAAGACCCAGTTCAGGAGTCAGCAAACCACGGCCCGCGGACCTGCTCCAGCCTGCTACCTGTTTTTGTAGGCGGAGTTTTACGGGAACATAGCCAGGGTTCCTGTGTCAACTGCCGCTGCTTTGGCTCTACAATGGCAAGAGCTGAGTGACTGCGACCATCACCACGGGGCCTGCAAAGCCGAGAACTTTTGTTATCTGGCCTTTTACAGAAAAAACTTAATAAGGTCCTAATTCACAAGGTCTTACACCATATAAGGGCATTTTTGACTCATGCAACAGAAATCAGATGTGGGCTTTCGGCTTGGCTTGATTCAATAATTCCAACGATGTCATCGAAGACTGGATCTCTCTCTGCCGTTGGTCCTTCTCCAGGCTTTAGGCAACTACAAGATCTCGCCGTGGGCAAAGTGGCCGCCCTTGCTTCAAACCTCATAACCTCAGCCCCGACCCCTAAGGGGTCGAAATGCTGGTCCTGGAAGAGGGAGCGTAGATCTGGGATGCACAGGGTGATCTCTGAGCCAATAGCTGCGGGCAGGGGAGGGGCTATTCTAATTAACCAGAGCGAGGGTGGAGTCTTTCCCATCCCCTGTGACCGCAAAAGGAGGGGGAAGAAACTACTTTTCATCAAGGTAAACCAGGAATCTGCAGTGTGTGCAGATGCGCCTTCTTGGTTGCGTCTCGTTGATTGCGTCCTCGGAACTGGAGATCTGACGGCTGAGGAGGTGGTGCCTGCCCTCGGGATCGTGGTCTCCTGGGGCTCGAGGTCTGCTCAGTGGCCACCCGGTGCCATAGCTGCTGTGAATTGGCTAGGACCGCGGTTCAGCGCTGGAACCGCCGGTGGAGATGAACTTATCCAGGCCTCTAGAGGGCGAAAGAGAGTGACGTGTTTATTCCTGGGGAGCGCGCAGAGCAACTGGAATCCTACCCTCCTGCGGGGAAAGGCAATCGGGTCCTGCCGCTTTGAAACGCTGTTTGTGCTAAAGCAAAACGTGTGTAGGCCCAGAACGCGGAAGTTCCCCTCCTGGGAGGCACCCCAGCAAAGGAATCCAGCAAAAGAAATGGCGAAGAATGATCAAAGCTGGTTTATTCCTAATACCAACAGAAAAGCCGAAAAAGGACAGCACATTCATACAGGACAGTTAACTTACGTGGAGATGTCACACCCTGTTCCTTCTTTGTAGCCTTCAGAACTATGGGAAATAAATCTCTTTTCTGTAATACGGAAGAGAAAGCATGATTTTGGCAGATCACTGTGGCCTCCGCCACTGGTGGGCAGTGGGTAGAATTAAGGGCTGGGAAGAAGGAGCAAGCCTTCTCCCTCTCTGGGTGTCTCCCTCTCTCTGGGTGATAAAAGTGGAACACGGGTAGGCATCTGGGGTCTTTTGCAGCTTAAAAACATATGGGTCAATGAATGTTATTGGGCTTCCTAGCTGCAGCCCAGATGATGACTGTGAAGGTGATGGTGACGGTGGTGCTGATGTTGAGGACAGTGATGTTGATGTAGTGATGGTGGTGACCATGATAATCTCCTGATATTGAGGGCTCCTGTAATTAAACTCTTTACACACACTAGTCTCTGAATTATAACATGGTACAGTAGGAATCAATTCTCTACCCTGGTTTAGTGTCTTGATCTCTATATCACTCAGCTAGTATTGTGCAACAAAATTTTTCAAAAAATGGAGAGTGCAAAATATACATTATGCTCATGTGATATCTGTGTCAGGAATTCTGAAGTGGCTCAGTTGGGCAGCTCAAGCTTGGGGCTTCTCATGAGGCTGAAGCCAGATGGTGAGAGAGGCTGCTGCTGTGATCTGAGGGCTTGAGTGGAGATGGAACAGCCACTTCCCAGGTGGCTTAGCCACAGCTTTCTACACCAGCGTCTCCACAGGACTGATTGAGTAGCCTCACAGTATGGTGGCTGGTGAGAAATCCAATAGGCCAGAGTGGGAACCACAGGGACATTTATTACCTAGTGTCAAAGAGTCACTTATTGTTACTTTCACCAAATTCTGTTCATCACACAAGGTCAGTCTTGGTTCACTGTGGGAGGGGATTACAAAAGTGTGCCTTACCTTCTCATGAATACTGGGAGCCAGGGACTATGGGGCCATCTTGGAAGCTGGCTACTATAATCTCATTAGTGACCACCCCCACTTGAATGCCTAGGGTAGGACTGTCTTGGCTATTCATGAGTCTGTATTTTCCCATACAAATATTCTGATTCAAGCATCAAGTTCAATTAAAAAAAAAACAACACCTTTTTGGGATTTTAACTGAAATTGCATTGATTCTAGAGTTAATTGCATTAATTGAAATTGCATTAATTCTGGAGTTAAACATTTTAAAGTATTGAATCTTTTTTCAATATTTTTTAAACTTTCATTTTATTTATTTATGTATTTCCTATGTGGTGCCGAGGATCGAACCCAGTGCCTCACAGGTGCAAGGCAAGTGCTCTACCACTGAGCCACAACCCCAGCCCAAGTATTGAATCTTTCTGGATAAAAACTAGAATAAATTCTACTCTATTTAGTTTTTTTCCATGTCCTTCGATACAAGGACACTTTTCTTCATAAAGGACTTACACTGCTTTTTGTTAGATGTGTAAGATGTTCCGTGTATGTCTGTGTGTGTGTGTGTGTGGCTTGTTTCGCGTCTTTAGGCAATGGGAAATGGTTTCCTTTTTAAATCAAAGCCCGATTTTCCTAGGTGAAATGCTAAGTTCTTGGGTTAGGCATGCAATCAGTTCCAGTGCCTGCACACATGTGTGTAACCACACCCTTATCAAGATGCAGAACTTCTCCGTCGTTTGTGGCCTTCCTGAGTCAACCTTGCCCCATTCTCCTTGCTCCGATGGCAACCACGGCTCTGATTTCTATCACCATAGGTTAGTTGTGCTGACTCCAGAATTTTGAAAAATATCATTTTTAAGCAACATCTTCTGTTTGACTGTTGCGTATGTACCAACAGGCAGTGGACTTTGTATATCGGTTTTACATTTAGCAACCTTGCTAAAGTATTGCTTCTAGGAATGTATCCATATATTTTTGGGAGTTTCTGAGTTGCCTGGAGTAGCTTCTGTGAAGGTTGCTGCTGTGTCTCTCTCCTCCCTCTTTTGTTTCTCTGTTGGGTACAAGTGTGGCAGGATTTTTTTTTTTTTTTGCACTAGAGATTGAACTCAGAAGCACTCGACTACTGAGCCACATCCCCAGCCCTATTTTGTGTTTTATGTAGAGACAGGGTCTCACTGAGTTGCTTAGTGCCTTGCCCTTGCTGAGGCTGGCTTTGAATTCACGATTCTCCTGCCTCAGCCTCCCAAAGTGCTGGGATGACAGGCTTGCGTCACTGCTCCCGGCTAAGTGCAGCAGCATTTGACCTGCAGCCAGACTCCAGTCCTCTGCGCCTTTGCCTCGGTTCCCATGTCAGAGGGAATTGTTTCAGCATTTCATTATTGAGTGTAGTGCATTTCTCTAGGGATGACCTTCATCTGGTTACAGAAGTTCCCTTCCGACCTACTTTGCCAAGAGATATTCTTTCCTTTTTTAAATCACAAATTGCTGTTGGATTGCTACTGTGTCTTTCAAGCATCTCTGGCAGTTGCTTATCTCTTTTGACAGAATAGGCCTCAGGTCAGAGCCATGGGCAAGAATCAGTATCCGCTAGAATTTAATAACAATGTATCACATAGATTTGAAGGCAATTCTGTTCACAACGAATAGTCTTGGTTTTCCCTTGGTAGTAGGATGTAAAGGATCTCTCTTCCTGCCCCTTGCCCTCTCCTGCTCTCTTTGAGTACTGGGGATTGAACGTCGGGTGCACTACCAATGAGTTGAACACTTATCCCTTTTTATTTTTTATTTTTGACTCAGGCTCTTGCTAAGTTCCCAAGGCTGGCTTTGGACTTGTGATCTTCCTGCCTCAGCCTTCTGAGTAGCTGGATTTACAGGCATGCCACCAAGCTTGGCAGATATCTCTTCTTAGATACACTTAATTTATGTTAAACCAGATTTAAAGTCCAGTTCCAAATGTAGTGGTTCAGGTAGAGATGGCAACAATCAGGAGTATACCATCTGAAGATGGAAATGTGGGAAATGGTGATGCCTGTGGGTTCTGCTTCCTGAGATCCACCCAACTGTAGAGTAAAAATATTTGAATAGAATCGCATCTACACGGAACATGTCTCGATGTTCCTTTTGTCACTGTTCCCTAAACAATGCAGCATAACAACTGATTTTAAATAACATTTACATGGGTAGTCATCCTAAGTCATCTAGAGATGATTTAAAGTGTACTGGAGGATATGCAGAGGTCCTGTGCAAACACCATGCCATTTTATGTAAAGGACTCAATCATCCTTGGTTTTGGCATCTGTAGGGTCCTGGATACCAAGAGGCGACTACCCAATGGAGACTGCGAATTGAATCTGTTCATGTGCACAGCAGAGGTGTCCTGGTGGAGTACAGGCTTCGAGGTCCTACTGTCTGAGTTTGCATCCTGGCTGAATCCCAGCCTTAGCTTCCTTACTTGTAAAATGTGAATAATAATGATACTCACCTTTCAGGGTCTGGGGGGTTCCACTTACTTTTGCAGAGCACAGGAAATGGAGCCGTGCGGGTGCCCAGGGTGGCTCCTGCTGCACATGTGGCAAGGAGACACAGCTGCAGGTGGGCGCCAGGGTCACACCACCATGGCACTCCCTGTGGATCCCCACAGGCTTATTCTCACTGTCAACAGCTGTGGGCATGTCTTAGCCCATCCGAACCTGCACCCCGTAGGTGGAATGGACTGTGAACTCAGCTGCCCTGCTCTCAGCCGACCCTTCGAGCTGCCGAGGAGGCTGAGGAACACGGGCACTTGCAGGTTAGGCTGCAGACCCCATGAGAAAGGGAGTTACAGGAAGTTTTTGGTTTCTCAGTGCGCATAAGATGCATTCACACATCCTGCAGTCTAGAAAGGATGCAGTAGCATTATATCCAAAATAACATTGCGTGTCCTTTAATTTAAAAAATACTGGCAAAAATGCCAGCAATAATCTGATCCTTCCATGGGCGGCAGTCTTTCTGTTGGGGCAGGGTCTTGTCTGGGTGTTGGTGGCTGCCGACTGGAGTTGCTGGATGTCATAGGCTGTGGCAGTTTCTTAAAGCAATATGCGGTGGAGTTGACTGCGTGGACTGGCTGCTCCTTTCCTGGAACGTCTCCCTGTGGCCCGTGATGCTGCCTGCGAATATTTCATGTGCAGTAGAAACTTTTTCGAAATTAGAATCGGTTTCTTGAATCCCATTGCTGCTTTATCACCTGAGTCAAGGAGAGGGACGAGGGGTGGGGACGGCGGTCTGTGGATTGTTGGCTGCCTTGTCTGGGTGCAGCGACTGGCACCCCGGAGTGACGACACTGCTAAGCCGAGGATCACTGCTCATACATCACCACAACAGAGAGAACAATAACGGAGAAGTTTGCAAATGTCGTGAGGATTAGCAAAAGGGACGGGGCACATTTGTTGGGAGAAGGGTGCCCATGAACTTGCTCTGCGGTAGGATGCCTACGGTCCTTCACTCTGTCAAACATGCGGCATCCGTGAAGCGCAGCGAGGCATGCCTCTCTCACCGGGGACCGCTGAGGGCAGATCCCCAGGCCCGCCAGCTCCGTCCACTTGTCCAGCGTGCGCCAGGCTCACTACCTGCGGGGCTCTGCTGTAGGTGCTGGACATCACAAGGAAGGAAACCGTGGCTCCGCCTCCGCAGGCTGGCATTTCACTCAGGGGAGGTGGACCCTAAGGGACAGCGGAAGAAGAGCAGCTGCGGGAGGAGCGTGGGGTGCGGCTCTCTGCACAGTGTGGGGGGAGGGCTCCTGCAGGGCGTGGCCTCGGCGCAGGGCCCACCTGTTCCTCGCGCTGCCACAGCGAGGCGCCACGAGCCGCCTTCCAGCCCTGGGGGAGGACACCTGAGACGACCTGGGAGAGAGGGAAGGTGGCCCTGGCTCAGTCTCTGAGGCTGTTGTGGGCGGTTGGCTGGGTTCACGGCTTTGGGCCTGTGGTGAGGGGGAACGCCATGGCAGGAGGCCCAGGAAGCTGCTCACCCGGGGCAGCACGAAGCAAAGCGAGGGGAAGACCCACACCCCTTGGAGGGCACGCCCCAGTGACCCCACTTCCTCTCCCTAGGCCACACTACTACGGGTTCCATCACCTCCCAATTGAGCCACAGGCTAGGTGAACAAGCCTGTAGCATAAGGGCCTTTGGGGACACTGAGGGGCCAATGATAACAGACACAGAAGTTGCAAGTTAATTCTTCAATAACAAACGCCCCGCCCCCTCCTTCTGCTCCAGCCACATGGGTTCCTTGCTGTTGCTCCAACACACCAGGCTCAGTCCTGCCTCAGGGCCTTTGCATGGCTCTGCCCCCTGCTTAGAATGCTGTTTCCCTTGTGCTATGGATGGAATCAAAATTCATACACTGAAGTCCTCACGCCTGGTACTTTGGAACACATTGGAAGATAGGGTCTTTACAGAGGTAATGAAGTAAAAACGAGATCATTAAGGTGGGTCCCAACCCAACACGATAGTTGTCCTTATACAAAGAGGATACTAGAGCACAGAGAGTGGATGAGCATGTGCAGGCACAGGGACACCAAGGACAAAGGCCCCGGAGAAACTCGATCAGTCAGATGTGTCATTGTGCCACCAAAAGACCCGACAAGAACAATGTAGAGGAGGAATAGTTAACATCGGCTCACGGCTTCAGAGGCTCAGCCCAGGGCTGGGCAACTCCACAGCCCTGGGCCCCGGGTGAGGCAGAGCATCCAGGCAGAAGCAGCTCAGAACAGGCGGCCAGGAAGCAGAGAGGGCTCCACTCGCAGGCCACAAAATATACACCTCCAGGGACCGACTTCCTCCAGCTGCACCCTGCCTGCCTATAGTAACCACCCAGTTAATCCACTCAAGTGGATTAATCCACCAATTAGGTCACAGCTCTTACAATCTAACCATTTCACCCCTGAACGTTCTTGCGTTTTTTCACGAGAGCTTTGGGGGACAGCACACATCCAGAACATAACAGAATCCAAGCCTGCCTGCACCTTGTTCTTGCACTTCTAGTCTCCAGAACTGCTCTGGATGTTTCGTATGAATGGAATCACACAAGGCGGGATCTTCTGTGACTGGCTTCTTTTCCTGAGCTGTTTTCAAGATCCACCCAGATGGTAGCATGAAAGCATACTTCATTCCTTTTTGTGGCCAAGTAATACTCCATTGCATGGATTTGCCTACTCTGGATATTTCCTGTTACTGGATCATATAATATATGGTTTTGGAAGGTGCTTTTTAGTTAGACTTTCTTATGAGAATGCGAAGGGGTCCTGGTTCACGCTGACTCACGGACAGTGTCGGGGGCTAAGGGAGAGGCCCAGTCTGAATGCCAGGGCAGCTGGAGGACAGGAGGTTGGGTACTATGCTAAAGAATCAAAGGACCTCAAGAGAGCTTTCTTTTCTTTTCTTTTTTTGCATCAGAGCCAGGTGTGTGAAAGCTAGACTGATGTCACATGTGCCTGACTGCTGCTTTAGTTAATATCTTTCAGACGTGAGTCACAGCAACCCAACTCAAACTGGCTTAAGCAAGGCAAAAAATGTGTTGGCTCAAGAAATAGACGAGGTCAGGGGAACTTCATACCCATGCAGTCATCCAATACATGACCTGGCTTTTCTGGCTTAACAGACTGTTCCAAGGTTCATCCACATTTTAGCATGCCAATATGTCATTTCTTTTTATGGCTGAACAGTCTTCTGTTACATGGACACACTACATTTTGTTTACTTGTTAGGGATGAATTTCATGTTCTGTAAATTCTATGGGAATGGGGACAGGAGGGTAGATGGCTTCAGGTATGGCTTGATCTTTCTCAGGAGGCAGCTTGGTTTTATGGGAGGTGCACTTATACCTTTCTTTTTACCTTTGTAGAGGTCCCCAAGCCAGGCTGCCCAGAGGTCAGCTTCTCCCCTTTTATCCCCTACCTGTATTTCTCTCCCCACAGTTCCTGTGCCTTAAGAACATTCGAACCTTTCTGTCTACCTGCTATGAGAAATTTGGCCTCAAGCGGAGTGAGCTCTTTGAGGCCTTCGACCTCTTCGATGTGCAGGATTTTGGAAAGGTGAGCTGGATATCAAAAGTCCCAAGAGGCTTGAGGTCTATCTAACCTTAAGGTCTAGCCTCGGCTTCTTAGAGGCATGGGTACGAGAAAGGGGCTGTGTGAGCAGCTATGGTCATTGTCCCAGGTCATCTACACCCTTTCTGCTCTGTCTTGGACCTCCATTGCCCAGAACAAGGGCATCATGTGAGTAACACTGTGGGACACTTGGTGGGCCCCGATCCTCCCGCTCTGTGAAGCCCCCTCCCACCTGGCCCCAGGGCCCTGGCTCACACCTTCTGGCCCTCAGGCCCTTCCCCACTGAGGAGGACAGTGTGGGTGACGAAGACATCTACAGTGGCCTGTCTGACCAGATTGAGTGAGTACTGGGCCCCATGGGATCCAGGCTATGGGAGCACTGTTCTGGTGTGTGTTGGGGTCTGAGGAACATGACTGCCCTGGGGTATCAGGGGACACAACCCTGCCATGGGGGTCTGAGGGACATGGTCCTGGCCTAGGTTGGGAGAACGCAGTGCTGGGCTGGGGTAGACACAGCGCTGGGGTCTGAGTGGACACAGCTTTGATCTAGAGGGATCTGAGGGGTCCCTAGCTTGGGGATTCCGGTGGCCCTGCCTGACTCCGAGCCCCACAGTGACACTGCGGAGGAGGATGAGGACCTGTACGACTGCGTGGAGAATGAGGAGGCCGAGGGCGACGAGATCTACGAGGACCTCATGCGCTCGGAGCCGACGCCCATGCCGGTGCGAGGGGTAGTGGGCGGTGGTGGGCGTGGGCGAGATTGGGGCCACCAAGGTCCCAACACTCGCCCGTTCTCCCCGCCCGCAGCCCAGGATGACTGAGTACGACAAGCGGTGCTGCTGCCTGCGGGAGATCCAGCAGACGGAGGAGAAGTACACCGACACGCTGGGCTCCATCCAGCAGGTGGGCAGCCGCGCACAGTGCCTGCCGGGCGCATGGGCGGGAGCTGGGCGGGCAGGTGCACGGCCACCTGTCCCACCCCCCTGGAGCGCGCAGAGGCTCTTCCCTGTCCCCACTGCGTTGTGTCGCTGGGTCTCTCTGCCTTTCCTCCTGTGACTTCTCTGTGTCCTCTTGTCGCTCAGTTCTCCTGTCCCCATCTTCCTCAGGCTGGCTTTGTCCCCCTGTGTCCTTTTAACGCTGCCTCCGGCCTTCCGCACGCTGGCGCGTGGTGCCTCTCTGTTCTTGTCTTTCTCTGTGTGATCTGTCTTTCCTTTCTCCGTCCCTTTGCCAAGTAGCTATGGAGATTTGGTTAATGTGCCCCTTACAGCAGTGAGGCAGCGTGTGGAGCTGCCCTGTCCCTGGGTCACGCCCTGCAGAACGCTTTCATCATCCCCCAAAGAAATCCACACGCAGTCACAAGTTCCCATCCTGCCTCTGTGCCGTTGGCTGTTCTTGATGATCCTATGGGGGGAGTCACCTCTGGGTGGCCTTTTACACCTAGCTTCTGTCGGGAGCACAGTGTCCAGAGGCCCGTGAACATTGTGGCCGGTGTCAGAGCCTCAGGCCTGGCATATTTTGCCTGTCCAGTCCGTGTATGATGGGCATTTGGGTTGTTCCCGCTTTGGGGCCTGTGATGAATAATTCTCTGAATCCTCAGGTACAAGCTTCTCTCTTCTCTCTCTTTCTCATGTTTCTGAGTCTCTCTTTTTGTCTACACATCTCTGTCTCCTGCCTGTGTCTCCTTGTCCCCGTCGCTCTGGGGCTGACTGGAGGGAAGGGTCTCATCCTCCCTCACATCTTTCCTCTTTCTACTTTCTAGTACTTCATGAAGCCCCTGCAGTGGTTCCTCACACCCCAGGACATGGAGAACATCTTCGTCAACATCGAGGTGAGCCAGCTGATCCTGGCCCTCTTGGGCCTCTGTCCAGTGGGGACAATCTGCAGGCATCACCTGCCCCTGGAGTGTGGGAGTTGGGAGTTGAACAACACAGGGCTGGTGGATGACCCTTCCCTGCCTGTCCCTGAACCCCCAGGCTCTGACCCCAGCCCTCACCCCTTCCTCCAAGTAGGACCTGCTTTCTGTGCACACACACTTCCTAAAAGAGATGAAGGAGGCCCTGGCCACCCCCGGAGCACCCAACCTGTACCAAGTCTTCATCAAATACAAGGAGAGGTGAGACCCAGCTGGCCTGATCTGGGAGTCCCTGGCCTGCCTGGGTGAGGCTTTTGGGAGAGCTTGCCATCAGACCACTGGACAGGAAGGACTTTTTGTTGTATGCTCACAGGTGAGGGGCTTCCCATCTGTGGGTCAGTTCCCAGCTCTGGTGTGCAGCACTGGGAAGCTACGAACCTCTCTGTGCATCTGTTGCCTTGTCTGTAAATCAGTTAACTTGGTTTGTGGGGAGGGTTGAATAAACTGAAGCATAAAGTGCTTAGCACGGGGCCCAGCATACAGTAGGCGCACTCGCCCAGTAAGTGTTTTTTAAATAAATGAACACTGGGCAGAGACTCATGTCAGACTTTCTGCTAAGAGCTGTTTATGCATTATCTCATTTAATGTTACACTATGTGTGTAGGTGCTGACTTTAGGTCCACTTTACGGATGGGGAGACGGAGGTTCGGGGATCTCTGCTTACTGTTTGGCCTGCCTCTTCCTGTAGGTTCCTTGTCTATGGCCGCTACTGCAGCCAGGTGGAGTCTGCCAGCAAGCACCTGGACCAAGTGGCCACAGCCCGGGAGGATGTGCGAATGAAGCTGGAGGTGGGGGATGGGCTGCCTGGGGTGGAGGGGTTCTCCCCTTCTTTGGGGAGAATGGCTCCATTTTCCAGCTGAGGATCTGTCAAAGGTTAGGGGAGGGATGTTCTGGGCAGCCACGTGGAGGAAATAAAGCAGGGCAGAAGGGGACCAGCACCCGGGACCCAGCCTCAGCTGAGATCCTGACCCTGGACCACATGTTGACCCCAGGCTGCATGCCAGGCCTGAAGGAGCCCTAGCACTGATTATGCCCCAAGTGGGGCTGGATTTCCCACAGCCCAGATCCTGAGCCGCACCCCTGAGTGTGTCCGTGTGTCTGGTGGCAACTCAGAGAGGGTAGGGACGGTGAGCACGGGGCCCCTGCAGCCCACTGGGCTGGCAGTGTGCCGGGCCTCCAGCCAGCAGCCGTGATGGCTCTTCAGTGCTCCTGGAGTGCTTCTTTATTTCCTCGTGGGGTACACGACGGCCCTGTTCTTGGTGGCCCCTTGCTAGGACACTCACAGCCCCCCCCCGCCCCGGTCTTCTTCACTCGTTTGTTTCCTGTTCCCCAGGAATGTTCTCAGCGAGCCAACAACGGCAGGTTCACCCTGCGGGACCTGCTCATGGTGCCCATGCAGCGAGTGCTCAAGTACCACCTCCTTCTCCAGGTGCCGGCACCAGCGGGGTCCCCTAGGCCAGGGCTTGGCATATCTAAGTCTGTCTGGGGTGGCCGGGCTGGCTTCCCGGGCCTGGGCTCCAGGACCCTCTGGGATGGGTCGTTGGGATCCCGTCCCAGCCTCCAGAGAGAGCAGGATGAAGGAGGCCCTCCTGGGCTAGCACCGCTTGAAAGCCCCGGGGGTATGCCGAGCAGGGGCAGGCCCAGGTGACATCTGACTCTGGTTCACACAGGAGCTGGTGAAACACACACAGGACACAGTGGAGAAGGAGAACCTGCGGCTGGCCCTGGACGCCATGAGGGTGAGTGGAGTGTGGGTGTGACGGTGGCGCGTGCTGTGGATACCCTCTGGGAGCCTCCTGTTGGGGGCTGACCCTCTGTCTTGGGCCAGGTAGAGGACTGGGCCAGGCGCGAGCGTGCGTGTGTGTATGTGTGCGCGTGCGTGCGTGCGTGCGTGCGTGTGTAAGGACTTGCTCTTCTCTGCCCACCCCTAGGACCTGGCACAGTGCGTGAACGAGGTCAAGAGGGACAATGAGACCCTGCGGCAGATCACCAACTTCCAGCTGTCCATTGAGAACCTGGTGAGGGGGTGGAGCAGGGTGGGCCCCGGGGTGTGGTCACATGGGAAGGGGTCTGGTCCCGTTTTTGGTCATCATTTGCTAGACCCTCTCTGTGCTGCATAGGGTCAGTCTCTGGCCAACTATGGCAGGCCCAAGATCGATGGGGAGCTCAAGATCACTTCCGTGGAAAGGCGCACCAAGACGGACAGGTGGGTGGAGTCAGCTTGGATCTGGGGTGGAGCCTGGGCAGGGGGCGGGGCCAGGCCTCTAGATAAGGCAAGTGGGTGGAACCAGTGTAGACAGGAGGAGGCCAGATTCCTAAATAGATTTGTGGTTGGCATCGTCATAGATTTGGGGAGGAGCCTGGGTAGGGATGGAGGTGGGGTCTGATTTCTACAAAGAAAGATGGGTGGGTCACCCAAACCAGCGGGTGGAGCCTAGACAGATGGGTAGGTGGAGCCAAGACTGACAGGTGGCTGGGCCAACATGGATCGAGCGAGTGAGGTCAGCATAACTGTGGGCATGGCCAGATGGGCAGAGGTGGAGGAGAAGGGACAGAGTCCTAGAGGGACAGGAGGCTGGAGCCAGGAGGAGGTGCGAACGTTTGGGAGGAGTCAGACCATGGCACCTGCCCCGTGACTCGCAGGTATGCGTTCCTGCTGGACAAAGCTCTGCTCATCTGCAAGCGCCGGGGGGACTCCTACGACCTCAAGGTCTTTGTGAACCTGCACAGCTTCCAGGTTCGGGATGACTCCTCCGGAGACCGAGAAAACAAGAAGGTGGGGCTCTGACACCGGAACTGGGGCCTTTCTTGTCCCCAGTGGCTCTCCACGTGGCCTTTGGGATGCTCAGCGTGTGCGCACATGTGTTTGCTAGAGTACACAGAACTGGCGTATGGCGCACCACTGAGCACCTACTGTATACCCTGCCCATTCTTCTAGGCTCTGGGGCTAAAACTGAAAACAAAACAGCTGTGATCCCTTCTCCTGTGGCGCTTACATTCTTGTAGGAAGCAAGAGGAAGACAGCCGTGCATTCCACAAAGACAGTGCTGCAGGGAGGGGCCGTGACAGCGCTGGGTGGGGTGGAGGGGCTGTCTTCCCAGGCTCCACTGGTCAGGGTGCTCTCTATGGCGTTGGCCTTTGGGCCGAGCCGCTGTGTCTCCTGATGCCTGGCCCTCTTTCTTTATCCCTTCTCCTGGAAGCTTCCCCTCCCTGGACTCCTTCAGTGGGTGCTAATTGCTCTCTTGAACTTGCCAGTTTGTGAGTCCATCTCTCCCTCCAGGCCGGAGCCCAGGTCCCTAGCACTTGCCTGTTTCCCAGCAAGTGCTCTGGAATCAACTGATGCATAAATGACATCTTGAGTGGGGTGTGTGTGGCTTGTGTTTGTGCATGGGTATTCAGACGCCCCAGGCAGCCCTTGACAAGGGTACGAGGCACGGTACTCGGGGCAGAGACAGTTGTTGCCCTGACCCTTTGCCCCTACAGGGGAGAGGATCATGGGTATGGGGTCCCACCTTCTGCAGGGAGTGGGTGCCTTCAGTCTCATCTCTGCTTCTCTGCAGTGGAGCCACATGTTTCTCCTGATCGAGGACCAAGGTGCCCAGGGCTATGAGCTGTTTTTCAAGACTCGAGAACTGAAGAAGAAGTGGATGGAGCAGTTTGAGATGGCCATGTGAGTCCTCCTTCCCTTCCCTCTTTCTGTCCTCAGAGAACTCCCCTTATGCATGCAGGGCTGGGCAGCAGTACTGTGCTCTAATCCCTCTCTGTCCTGACATGCCATGAGACCACTCTGAACTTCAGTTTCTTCCTCTGGAAAATGGGAAGAACAGGCTCCAGGTTGTCTGCAACCTTGGAAGGGGAAGATTCTGTGCAAGCCTCAGCTACCAGCTTGGAAATCTCTCCTCTTCTACCTCCTCTCTGTCTCGCTCCTCCTCCTCTCCTTTTTCCTTCCCCTCCTTCTCTTCCCCTTCTCCTCCATCAATCATCTTCTTCCTCCTCTTCTTCCTCCTATTGAGATACAATTCAGATAACAACTGCATCATGTCATAGTGTACAGCCCCATGGCATTTAGTGCATTCACAGCACTATGCAATGTCACCTCTTAACTGCCAACCTTTCCCCCACCCTCAGTGGAGACACCACACCCATCTTCCTCACACTCCACCCCCTCTCCCAGCCTCTGTCTCTGCGCATGTTCCTGACAGCACTGTTCAGCACAGGCAGGAGGTGGAGACCCACATGCAGATGACCAGACAAACCCAGGGCGGTCCATCCACAGGCCAAATACTGTTCAGCCTGTGGAGGGATGAGATGTCCATCCTCTCTGCTTTTATTTTCTCCCTTCAGCTCCAACATCTACCCGGAGAATGCCACTGCCAACGGACATGACTTCCAGATGTTCTCCTTTGAAGAGACCACCTCCTGCAAAGCCTGCCAGATGCTGCTCAGGTGGGGGCTGGGAGGGGGCCTGGGCCCTGGGCTGGCCAGCCCTTCCTCTCCAGAGTCCCCCCTCCAGTCCCTGGGAGGCCCTGTTTAACCCGTCACTCTGCCTCTGGTGAGGACTGTTCTGTGGGCAGCACGGTCAGCGTGCCTGTCCACACTGCTGACCCTCCTTCAACTCCCTTTGCATTCCAGGGGCACCTTCTACCAGGGCTACCGCTGCAATCGGTGCCGGTCACCTGCACACAAGGAGTGTCTGGGGAGGGTCCCTCCATGTGGCCGACATGGGCAAGGTACCAGCAGGCGGGAGAAGGGGAGGCGGGCTTGCTCCTCCCTGGGAGGTTCCCCACCCTGACTTTTTCCTTTTCCCTCCCGTAGACTTTGCTGGAACTATGAGGAAGGTGAGACCCTGCTCCACCCCACACACCTGCTTCCGTCTGTGCATGGGAAGCCACAGGCGGAGAGCACCCAGGAGACTCCCGCTGTGGGCACTGTCCTTTTCTGGGGAGACAGCATTGGGCTGAGGAGCCCCCAGGTGGGCATCGGTAGCCATGCTGGCTTTCTCTCTCTCTCCTTCTAGGATAAGTCGCATCGGAGGGCTCAGGACAAAAAAAGGAATGAACTTGGTGAGTGGGCAGGGGCTCTGGGGTGGGGCAGGACAACTGGTCTCTGCTCCAGGGGTGTGGACCCAGGCACTGGTCTTGATGACCATCACGCTCACATCATGCCTGGCTTATAACACTGCGACCCACAAGTTTCAGTCCCAGAAACCCAAGGCCATTCAGAAATAGCAACTCGATTTCTTTCCTGGCTTCGCTCAGCTGCCTTGAAGGGCATGTGTGGAACTTGGCAACGCTGATTAAGATCCTCTTTCTAGCCAGGTGCCTTGGTACACCTGTAATCCTAGCAGCTCAGGAGGGTGAGGCAGGAGGATTGTAAGTTCAAGGCCAGCCTTAGCAACTTAGCAAGGCCCTAAGCAACTTAGCAAGACCCTATCTCTAAATAAAATATAAAAATGAGCTGGGGTTGTGGTTCAGTGGTAAAGCACCCGTGGGTTCAATCCTGGTACAAGAAAAAAAATCTTCTTTCTCTTCCATCCTCTTTTCTTATTGATGTCTTTCCTACCCCACGACAATCTGGGCTGGGCACACCTCTGATACTTCACCCCTATAAGAGAGGATGAAGAATTCTTTTTTTCCCCCTGTACTGGGGATGGAGCCAGGACTCTGGTGTGCTAGGCAAGCGCTCATCACTGAGCCACATCTCAGCGCCTCTATGCTTTGCACCAAGACAGAAACACATGCTATAAGAGGCGTCAAGGGAACAAATCGTGAGTGTTTGGCTCAAAGAACTTATGACCATGCCATCAGCAATCAGATGAAAGTTTAGAACATTTCATCACTTCAAAGCGGTACTGTCCAATATAAAATAAAATGAGTCACCATTACATAGCTTGAGTAGCTTTAATTAAATAGCTTTGTTCATGCATGCTAGCAATTCAGGTGCCAACTGTCACCTGGGGCTGGTGACTACCATGGTAGATGTGCACAATGTTGAACATTTCCTCGCTACAGAACATTTTATCAGATAGCAGTGCTAGTCAGTATCCATGTATCTCCCAGAGGAGTCTGACTTCTGTCATGGTTGATTAGTTTTTCCTGCCCTCGGATTTCCTACAAATGAAGCCATGGGTGGTTTCATGTGTGTTCTTTTTGCACCTGTTTCTTCTATTCAATGCAAAGCCATTGAGATTCAATGATGTGGTTGCTTGTAGCTTGTGCTTTCCCACTACAGTGTAGTATTCCATTGTATGGCTGTATCACAATCTGTTTACCCATCCTATTAAAGACATGGGGTTTGTTACCAGTTTGAGGCCACTGCAAATGAAGCAGCTATGGATATTCCTGCTCCCGACCTTTGAGGGACATGTTTTCGTTTCTCTTGGGTGTGTGTTAGAGTGGAACTGCTAGGTTCCGGTGTGGGTGCATGGTTAGCTTTAGCTGTGTGTCTAGCTGTTGACAGACTGCCCAACGTTTGCCAGAGTGAGGCTCCGTCAGCAATGTGCTGACGTTCTAGTTCCTTGCATCCTTGCCACCTCTGGGCACTGCTGGTCCTTTCACTCTCAACCGCTTTTGGTGGGTGGCGAGACAGCTTTGGAAGTCCCTGAGTGCCACTCACCTGTGCCCCACCTTCCTGTCTCCCAGGCCTGCCTAAGATGGAGGTGTTTCAGGAATATTACGGGCTTCCCCCACCTCCCGGAGCCTTTGGACCTTTTCTCCGCCTCAATCCTGGAGACATCGTGGAGCTCACGAAGGCCGAGGCTGAGCAGACCTGGTGGGAGGTACGGGCCGAGGCCCCGGGGTGATGGCTGGACCCAAGTGGAAGGTCATGGTGCAGGTGACCTCGGGGAGTAGAGTCACAATCTCCCAGGACTCTGGAGAGGGTGCCTGGAGGGTGGTGACGTGGACAGGGATTTCCAGGTGTGGTCCTTCAGGGCTGGCCAGAAAGTTGATACTGGTCGGTATTTTTCTGGGTTGTCCAGAGATAGATGGGCAAGCAGAGTGGCCACTGGGCAGAGAGGTAGACACCCCCCCAATGAACTCTGTCCATGTTTTTGTCTCCTGGGTTTTTAGGGCAGGAATACAGCTACCAATGAAGTTGGCTGGTTTCCCTGTAACAGGGTGAAGCCCTACGTCCATGTGAGTACCTGGAGTCCGGATGGGATGAGGGCAGGGCCACGAGGGTCCTGGGGGGTAGGCAGACTTGGGAGGACGCCCCTGAGCACCATCATGGTGGGTCATTCCTCACTGCTTTGCTGCTCTGCCAGGTGACCTCAGAGTGGGGCCAGCCTGGAAGGGAGATCAGCCCCTTCCTCCTGGATCCTTTTTGTGGCAG
>CM053413.1:4145011-4194127 GCA_028644305.1 Xerus rutilus
AGGCTGGCTTTGAACTCTCGATCCTCCTGTCTCAGCCTCCCCAAGTGCTGGGATTACAGGTGTGTGCCACCGCGCCCGACTCATGAGTATGTTTTTTCATAAAATTTAATTGTGGACATTGACCTGTGAATTTTACACAAGCTTTATACGCCAGAAAATGTTCCTTTGGTTTTTGCCAATCACTTAAACATGTGGAAGTGTGCTTGGTTTGAGGGCCATGCTAAAGCAGGTGGGAGGAGGACCGCTCGCCTGACTCTGCTGGGGCAGCACCCCGCCCTCCCCTGCAGGACTGTACCCCGGTCAGTGACATTGTGGCTGGCACATGATTGTCTCAGTGAATGCAAGAGGAATGAGTGAGTGAGTGCAGGAGGCGCCGGCAGCTGGCTGCCAGGCTGGGCCTAGCCCCTGAGTCGGTGTCTGTCTCTGTTCCAGGGCCCTCCTCAGGACCTATCTGTCCATCTCTGGTGAGTACGACCACATCCTTATTTTCAACTAGGGGTTTCTGGAGCAGGGCCCCAGGCTGGGCATGGGAGGGGCCCCCAGACCAATCAGCTCTTTATTCTGTGAACCCTGATTGTTGACCTGAGTCAAGCCCTGGGCTGAAGGCTGCTAGGGTGGGGGCACACAAAGGAAGCTCCCGACCTGGAGTTTATGGAAGGAAAGTAGTCACCATGAGGACTGTGATGGTGATGGTTATGGTAATGCAGTTTCCTTTCCTTTGAATTTATTTTTATTTTGAGCACCTATTGGATGTCAAGCAGGTGTGGCTTCTGGATCCTGCTCATCTGGGTTCAGATCCTGGCCCAGTGGTGCCCAGCTGTAAAGCTTCCCTGCAGTTCAGTGTCCCTCTCTGGGAAACAGCTTGGGAACAGGATGTGTGTGGAGGCATCAACTCCTGCTGAGTGCTGGGTCCTGGCCTGGCCAGCAGTGGGCGCTTTACCAAGCCTTAGCTAGGCTATCATCCCAGGGAGGTCCCTCTGAGGCAAACATCCTCCCTGCCATGTGAACACCTCTGACTTTGGGGTGGCCTTGGACTCTGGTCGGGGTCTTCTGCCTAACTTTGTGGGCAGTACTTTCTGTTCTGTGAAAGCACATGAAAGGACGGGCGTTTTATGACCGCGCCCAGGCAGGCTTGCGCAGTGTGGTATTGTTTTTATGACCTTGTGTCAGCGCTTTAATGAGCTCATTTAATTCCCATAATAACCCCTTGAAACACAGGCGACTCTCACTCCCCTTTTGGCCAAGGAGAAATCCTTTGTTGCAAAGGAAGTTCAGATGGGAAGTGATTTATCCAATGTTGCCTGTGGACAAAGTGATGTGGGTGGGATTCGAACCCACAGTCGGGGTCCCACGTGCATTAGTATTGCCACTTGTCACAAATGTCCCTCTATGGAATGTCCCTTTTTTCAAAAGAGGAAATTGGGGCCTAGTGTGGCACAGCTCTTCCCCGAGCGCTGAGAGCAGGAGTTGTGCTGGTGGGTGGAGACTAGGGCGGGTCTGCCCAGGCCGTCTGTCCTGGGCTGCAGAATTCAAGGGCAGAGCCCACAGTCTCCAAGATGAAGATACCTAATATGCTATTGCAACATTTAAAAAAAGTAAAAAACAGGGCAAAACATTGCAATGAGCAAAAGATGAAAATTGAAAACAGAAGATTAAAAAAAAACCAGAAAAACACAGGAATCAAGATCGCCAGGATGGAATTCCAAGCACCAGCTGTCCCCTGCAATCTGTTTTATTCATCATGGACGTTTTGCACCCATTTTTTAAAAAAACTGAGATGAAGTTTACAAAACATAAAATTTGCTTTTTAAATCTTACCTACTTACATTGTGACATATTACACATAATCACGTTATATATAATTGCATATTATATGTAATCAACATTTATTATTTATATTGCAACTTACCTTTATCTCACATTATTACATATCTTATATTACATTTATATCATACTATGTATATTTAAATAATGTTATATATAATTACATGTTATATAATTAATATTTATGTTGTACTTTTACATTCATATCCTCTTATGATATATCAATATTACAACATATATTTATATTCCATATTTACATTTTATAAACAATATTATTTATATTGCATATTTACATCTGTAGCATATTACAGACCATTTCTCTTAACACATTATATCATAGTTATTTGATAGTATATGAATCTTGTTGTCTATCTTACACGTCACACATTCTGTAGTAATGAACATTTCTTGTTCATAGTGCACATTCACATCTAAATGCTATTATTTGATACGATGTGTGCATTTATGTCCATAGCATACGTCCTCATACATATTTGCATGTCCCGCATAAGCGGTACCTGTGATCTTAATGCGTGTTCGCACTGACGTCATTAACAGATCCACGGGGCACGTCTGTGCAGTGTCATTTAACACACAGTGGTAGGCGACCGCCACTTCTCTCCAGTTCCAAAGCATTTTTCTGCCCCCCAGAAGGAACCCCGCGCCCACCGTCAGTCACTCCCATCCTCCCACTCCCCTGGCACGCAGGAGCCGGTTCCTGTCCCCGAGGCTTCCCTGTCCTGGCCTTTTCCTGTCAGTGGAGTCCCACGCGTGAGACTGTGTGACGTCTCTAGGTGCACCCGCATTGGAACACGTGTCCGCACTTCGCTACTTTTTATGGCTGATTTTTCTTTTATTTTGATTTTTAAAATGTTGCCTTAAAATGCTATTTCATCATTATTTATCTGTGACTGGGATCTTTCGCACCCAAAGTGGGTGCCTCAGTCTACCCTACTTCTGTCCTGGTCACCACAGAGATGGACATCCAGTGGGCACTTGGTAAAATGCCACTAATGGCCAAATTCTGGAGACCCAGCCAGACCCTAGAGGCTGAGTGTCCCCTGCAACCCGTGTGTCAAACGTTGGGTGACTTGTGCAAACCTGATGGCCAGTGCCCACCTCTAGGCTTCAGCCCGGGTCCCACGGGACTTGCCGCGGGGTTTAAGGCCTGCTGGACTCCCCATGCCCACTCAACACAGCATGGTGGTGGGGGACGCAGCCTCAATACGCTAATGTGGTGCCGGCACCACGGCCCCCTCTCCCTGGTGTGTCCCTGCAGGTACGCGGGCCCCATGGAGCGCGCTGGGGCAGAGAACATCCTTGCCAACCGCTCCGACGCGACCTTCTTGGTGCGGCAGAGGGTGAAGGACGCAGCAGAATTTGCCATCAGCATTAAGTAATTCCTCCCCATCTCCCCTGTGACCTGAACCCTGCAGGTGCCCAGAAAGAACACCTGGTCTTTATTAAAATGTACGGTCGTGACAGCCACCTTTGACTGAGCTCCTACCAGATCCTGGGTGCTTTTGACGGACAGCTCAGGAAAAAAAGAAATGGATTCCTGGGGAGGCTCAAAAGGCAATAGCTCTCTGTTGGTTGTCCGCAGTTGGGCCCTGCTGTGCCCATTAGGACTTACTTCTTCGCCCAGCTGCACTGGGAACCCGCCTCGCCCCTGCTCCATCCCCTCCCGCTCAGCCTCCGGTTATCACTGTTCTGTTCTTTTCCTTGAGACCAACTTGTTCAGCTTCCACATGTGGGTAAGAACACGTGGCACTTGCCTTTCCGTCTGGCTTATTTCACTTAGTGTCATGTCCTCCAGATTATCCATGTCATTGCAAAGGACAGGGCTCCATTCTTGTGAATGGTCAAATGGCATTCCATGTGGACCTACAACACATCTTCTTCATCCATGGGTGGACACCTCTGTCCATTCCATTCCTTGGCTGTTGTGAACAGTGCTGCAGTACACATGGGTGCGCAGGTGTCTATGATAGGCTGGTTCCATTTCTTTGGGATATATAGCCAGTGGGGGGACAGCTGGGAACAGGTAAGCTCTATTCTTTTTTTTTTTTTTTTTAGTACTGGAGATTGAACGCAGGGGCACTCGACCACCGAGCCACATCCTCAGCCCTATTTTGTGTTTTATTTAGAGACAGGGTCTCACTGAGTTGCTTAGTGCCTCGCTATTGCTGAGGCTGGCTTTGAACTCGCTATCCTCCTGTCTCAGCCTCCCAAGCCATTGGGATTATAGGCGTGTGCCATCACACCCAGCTTGTGTTATGATCTTACATGGGGCTTTATCTGTGGGACTCTTATTCTGTCTGGGTCTTCAGAGATTTTGTATTTGTTTTTGTTGGGACCAACAACAGGTTAATTTCTTTTTTTAGGTTGATTTTGAGGTTGATTTCTTAGCTTCCCAGCCTACACACGTGGTTTAAATTTAAGCCTCAGACCTCGCAAGGGAGAATTTCTTTTCCACTTTGGGTCTGAGACAGATGAGCCTTCTTACTGCCTGCTTTTTCTTGATGTGTGGTTTCTCTGACCTGTGCTTTGTCCTGAAGGGGGAGCTCTTTGGATAGTCCAGTTATCTGGGGTGTAAGCAGGCCACAGTACCAGCTGTCCACCTCACATGGATCCAGGAACTTATTTCCTGTTTCCACACAATCACCAAGACAAGCTCCTTGGTTACCAAGACCAGCAAACCCATTAGGGCAACTCTCATTCTTATTGCTCAGATTTTAGTTTCAACTTACTTTGAGTCTCTGGGAGTTTCCCTTACATTTTTTTTTAAAAAATATTTATTTTTTAGTTGTCGGTGGACACAATATCTTTATTTTATTTTTATGTGGTGCTGAAGATCGAACCCAGTGCCTCCTGCGTGCTAGGCGAGCACGCTACCACTGCGCCATAATCCCAGCCCCTCCCTTACATTTTGAGAGCCCAGCATCCCCACTCCATAGGAATTTCTAGGGGTTTTGTAGTAGGTCACCGTATTGGCAGAAGTGAGAGTCTCCTTCCATGTTTTCTTCTCTTCTGTGGTTTACCTTCCTGACAGAGATGGTTCTCTTCTTCCATATCCTTTCTATTTTCTGGTCTTGCATGCTGGTGGAAGTGGAGTTGCTTCCCACATACTCAGGAACCCTGCTTTCTTTCTAAGGTCTTGTCCTCTCAACAATTTTGTGAGTCGGGGAAGATGGCTCCTCTTGAATATGAGGAGGAGTTAAAGGCTTGGAGCAATAAAGGCCCCAGGGGAGGGATTCCATTGAGGCAGATTTTGGTTTTGGGGGACAGGGTCACCCTTCCCTGAAGGAGCCAGTTGCTTATTCCAAGGTTGAGGGTACAGCCTGGGGCTGAGGCTTGGCAGAGGATGGGCCTGCCTCCAGATTCAGGGCCTGATCATCTGGTCCTTTCTCCCCATGGTTCCAGGTATAATGTTGAGGTCAAGCACATTAAAATCATGACGTCAGAAGGACTGTACCGGATCACAGAGAAGAAGGCTTTCCGGGGCCTTGTGGTAAGGGCAAATCTACCCTGGCCCTCCCTGCTCCTCCATCTTGGAGCCTGCCTTCCATATCCACAATGGCCCTCCCAGTGACGCTATGGAGCCATTGGCCTCAAATTTATCCTGTTAACGACCAGTGATGATGAGGATGATGATAAGCATTTAGAGGGCATTTATTAATGTCCAGCATGTTATATAGGTAGGACTCCAGGGAATCCCTGAACTCAGCCTGGAGTTCCCACTTCACAGATGGGTGAAACTGAAGTTTAGTCTTCACCTCATGTCACAAATTAGCAGAGGCCACCTCTGCCTGGTGTGCAGGTTCAGCTCTGCCTTCTCTGCTGAGAGACCATTTTGCTGAGAATTCAAATGCCTTTTGAGTGTTCTTGCTTCTGTTCAGTGCCCTGTAATATTGGTAATTTCTTTTAGGCATTCTAAGCCGATTGTGTGAGGCACGTGGTTCCAACCCATGGTCTGTGGGTCCCTGAGGAGCCAGGTCCCCTGAAGGAAAATCCAGAATTTTGCACATATCGGATTTTTTTTTTTCCCCAAAGGGGGTGTCTTGGATTTTACCTGATCCTCAGGAATCTTTGACTCCCCAGAAGGTTAACTCATTCCACACATTTTTTCTCCCCTAAACATTTAATTGTGGGACATTTCCCCTCAATTTTGGATTTCTTAAAGATTTCAGAAAAGGCATTGGAGTAGTGTAACGAGCATCTGTGACCCTTTCATGTAGATTTACTCATTGTTACTATTTGCCTCTTGTGATAGTTCTTCTCTCCCTGTTATATGCACATGCGCACACACTTAATTTGCACTCTTTAAGTGTGGGTTGCAACCAGGCTGCTTCACCCACAGTAACATCAGCACAA
Organism: Xerus rutilus; assembly: GCA_028644305.1. Lineage (NCBI taxonomy): Eukaryota > Metazoa > Chordata > Mammalia > Rodentia > Sciuridae > Xerus > Xerus rutilus. The sequence continues at coordinate 4,151,210 of CM053413.1, forward strand.
GCACCCGCAGAGTCGAGGCATTGTCACACTCTACATGCATCCCCGTCACCTTCAGAAGTTGGACGTGTATGCAGAATCGTGCTCTCATAGGCACCACATTCCCAGTTCCCACTGCCCTAGTTGTGGTTTTAAGCTGTCCCCTGGGTCTGATTGGGTATCACACATGCATTTAGCTCTTTCTTTAGTCTTCAGTTTGCAATGATTCCTCAGTTTTTTGTTTTTGGTACCTGGGATTGAACTCAGGGGCACTCGACCACTGAGCCACATCCCCAGCCCTATTTTGTGTTTTATGTAGAGACAAGGTCTCACTGAGTTGCTTAGGGCCTCACCCTTGCTGAGGCTGGCTTTGAACTCGCGATCCTCCTGCCTCAGCCTCCCTAAGTGCTGGGATGACAGGCATGTGCCCTTGCCCCTGACTTTTTTTTCTTAATCTTTCATGACATTGGCATTTTTTTGAATCTAGAACTCCAAAGCACAGGCAGTTTGTCCTGCAGAACGTCCTCACGTCTTGACTTGCCTGTGTTCCCTTGGGATTAGAATCAGCCTTCACATTTTGGCAGAGGTGCAGGAGCAGAGCTGGGACTTGAACTCAGATCCGAAGTCTTATCTCGGAGGCTGACTCTGAGTTACCGCCCTTTCCTGCCCACCTGGCGTTGAACCTAGGATCTTCTCATCCGGGTGATGGGCAAGAGAGCTTGCCTTCTCAGTCTCTGCGACTGAATCTCTCCCTGTACAAAGTGGAAGAATCACGAACCATTCACCACCCAGGATTCTCAGGAGATCCTGCTGAGGTGTGCTGTGCACTCTGCCTAGCACATAGGTGCCACACAGCAGTGATTAGTGTTATTGTTAATTGTAAAGATATGGACACCACAGGAGAGCCTGAATGTGGTGAGCTGTAGATTCAGTATCTGTCATGAAGTAAAGTCGTTCGCTGTTAGGAGAACTGGTCTTAAGCCAGGTGGTTTCTCTCCCATAACATGGTCCTGGCTTCCCAGCTGAGGGAGGAGCTCCCCATTGGAGAGAATCCAAGGAGTTGCTTACCAAGGGGTTTAGAAGGGGACCCCAGATCTGGCTCCTTGCGGACTGGCCAGCTGGGGCAGCATCTGTCATGCCCTGCCCATTGCAGGAGCTGGTGGAATTTTACCAGAAGAACTCCCTGAAGGATTGCTTCAAGTCACTGGACACCACCTTGCAGTTCCCCTACAAGGAGCCGGAGAGGCGAGCCATCTGCAAGCCAGCAGGTAGGAGGTCTTGGGTGAGGCCCTGGAACTCCAGCCCTTCCAGTGGTAGAGGGCAAGAGTAGGGACTTAGGGATCTCCCTTCCAAGGGGCATGCAGTGGGTCATGCTTGTGTGACGACAGAATTCCTTCCTGCCCCGTCTGTCCTTCCCCTTGTGACTGGCGCATTCCTTTGCTAGTATGGAAGGTGAGGTAGGATTATTTTTGTTTTGGAAGATGAAGACAGTAAGAACCAGAACAAGACCCCACTTGCACCTTTTAAGGCTTTGTTTTAAAAAAATCCATATCAAGGAAGAATTAGTATCTATCATTTTCTCCCCCATGAGACAAGATCATTGGTGCCCTCTTAACCGCCTTTTTCCTTTGCATCTCACCTACCAGGTTTGATGAAATTAGGAGGAATTGTTGGGTACAGTTGGTTACATGTTAAGATAATTAGGATATATACTTTAGGAGTCTATTCTTAATAACTGCACCTAACTTCATAGATACAATAGCAAGAATTGTTTGGACTCCATCTGTATTTGTTTTCCATGTTTCTCTCTACTTTTGAAATTTTAATTCAGATTCACATTTCATCTTGCTGGAGGGCATTCTGCAGTATATTTTACTTGGGTAGAATAGTTTCTGAATTCTTACATGTTCACACATTTTTAAAGGATTGATTTATAAATCAATTATGGTTAAAATGTGGTATTCTTGAAAAAGCAGTATGAACATAACATCAGTACTTCAAGACAAAAACTGCTGCTGTGTTCATCACCCAATCAAATAAATGTTTCCATCTGCCAGTCAGCATGTTACGTGTCCCAGTCAGTCTACCTTAATCTTTGCCTATATTTACATCCATGTCTATATCATGTTACATATTTGTCCTGGTATGTGTATGTGTGTATGTATCTATTTTCAATCTTTGAAATACTACAAATTGGGCTGAGCCACTGGATTACGGCCATGTGCCACCATGCCCGATCCTAGAATAAAATTTTTATTATTTTTTTCTTGTCCATTTTCCTATAGTACAGTCACCCTTGGTGCTCATGGAGGATTGTTCTAGGGCCTCTCATGGATATTGGAATCCATAGATGCTCAGGCCCCTCATATCCAGTGGCATAGTATTTGCATAACACCTGCATGCCCTGTACACTTTAGGGCATCTCTAGATGACTTCTAGTTCCCAATACAAGGCAAATCCTATGTAAATGCTCACTATGCCACACCATTTGGGGGACAATGACAAGAAGGATGTCTGCACATGTCTAGTTCGACTTTAATTCTTTCTTCTTGAATATTTTAAATGTGTGTTTGGATCCAAAGATGCAGAACCAGCAGACACAGAGGACTGAGGGTCTATAAAACTTGTCAAAAAATTTCAATGAAGGTCTCCTTGCTAACTTGGCTGCTGCTTGGGCCAGGGGATGGTGTTGGAGTATGGATGTCCCTTCAGAGTAGAGGACATCCAAACCTTGCACAAAGGAGCGCGCAGTTTTACTCTTGAGAGTATCTGTCTTGCTCCTCTGCCCCCACGATGATGGGTCCCCGTGCCCAGCCCTCACCCACCTCTGTTCTCTACCCACAGCAGGGAGCACCAAGTACTTTGGCACAGCCAAAGCCCGCTATGACTTCTGTGCCCGGGACCGATCGGAGCTGTCCCTTAAGGAGGGTGACATCATCAAGATCCTCAACAAAAAGGGGCAGCAAGGCTGGTGGAAAGGGGAGATCTATGGCCGGGTGAGCGATATGTGGGTGTGGGTAAGCAGGGTGGGGTCTGGGGGCCTAGCTGTGGGGTAACCTGGCTGTGGGGGTGACCTGGCCATGGGGCACAGCACTGGAAGCGAGGTGTGGAGGAGGTTGGATGTGGATCGCATGGAGGTCTTTCCTGGTTGGAAGGGACACAGATTCAATTCACTTATGCAAGCTACATTTATTTACTGAGCACCTACTATGTGCTTAGCACCTACTATGTGCTAAGGAGACAAAGATAAGCATGTTAAAATCACTGTCTTCACGAAACCCATAGTCTAGGAGGATACAACCTAAACTTATGGACTTGTAACCAAGCAGTGACCACTGAGTGGTTGGGATTGAGATTGGGCAACACAGGTCAGCACAGAAATCCAGACTGAACCCTGAGCCACCCGAGGAGCAGATCTGGTGGCCTCTGAGAGGCCAGGCTGACTGGTGAGGAATGAATGAAGGCAGCTAAGTGAAAAGGTCATCAGTAGTGTTGCACAAAGTGTCACAGGCAAAGGACTAGCACATACAAAGGCCCTGGGGTGAGAGAGTGAGTGGCATGCTTGGGGGACATGAAAGCAAGGGCTTATGTCTGTCCTGTTCAGTGCAGCATCACGGGCCTGCAGCGTGCCTAGCACACAGCAAGTGCTCAGCACACGAGGCATGAAGAGGCACAGGTGTGATGCCCACTGGGATGTCCTGCCTGCTTGAATTCAGGCCATCAGGAGTAGGGTGGACCTCAAAGGTCTTCAATCCAGCTTGCACCTGCTGAACTCTAATCTTTGGTTCACATAGGCACAGAACCTTCTGGTTTCATTCACTGATGGATTCCCAGCCTCCAGAGTTCTTCCTTACTTGAATAGTTCCTCAAAAGTATTTGCTGAGTGAGGACACGGACACTGGTTAGAGCTTATGTTCTACTGGGGAACATGCCTGAAAAAATAGCTGATCTGGATGATTGTTCAGATGAACAGATTGGTTAAGAACATTGGAGGATAAACTTAGTGAGCAGTGGAGGAAAAGAGGATTTGGAAGAGCCTTTCAGAGTGTTTAGGAAGGTCTAGGATGTACAGGTTTATCTGTGCATCTTCCATCTTTTCATGCATCCATCCATTTCTATTTATGTCTTTGTCTATGCATCCACCCATCCATCCATCCATCCACCCACCCATTGATCCACATATCCATCCATCTATCCATCCACCCACCCATTGATCCACACATCCATCCATCTATCCATCCATCTACCCATTGATCCACATATCCATCCATCCATACACCCATTCATCCACCCATCCATCCATCCACTCATCCATCCATCCACCCACCCACCCATTCATCCACCCACCCATCCATCCACTCCTCCCCCATTTAACACCCATCCATCCATCTTCATCTATGCCTGCACACATCCATTCATCCATCTCTACCCAAGCATTTATCTACCCACCCATGCTCCCATCATCCATGTATCCACCCATCCATCCATCCATCCACCCACCCACCCATGCATCCACACATCCATCCATCCATCCATCCACCCACCCATGCATCCACACATCCATCCATCCATCCATCCACCCACCCATGCATCCACACATCCATCCATCCATCCATCCATCCATCCATCCATCCATCCATCCATCCACACATCCATCCATCCATCTATCCACCCACCCATCCATCCATCCACCCACCCACCCATTCATCCACACATCCATCCACCCCCCATTTAACACCCATCCATCCATCTCCATCTATGCCTGCACACATCCATTCATCCATCTCTACCCAAGCATTTATCTACCCACCCATGCTTCCATCATCCCTCTATCCAACAAATATTTATTAAGTATGAATTGTGTGCCAGGAACTATTATTGGCTCTTGGGATTCAGACAAAATCCCCTGCCCTAGTAGAGCTTGTGTACTGGGAGAAAGGAGTTCAAAATCAAGCCTATAAATAAATAAAATACGTTATCAGTCAGAAGGTGATAAGTGAGTGGGCAACTAAAAAGCAGGAGAAGGGAGGATTTGGGGCTGTAGGGCTTGCAAGTTTGAATAGGGTGATCAGGAAGGTTTACTGATAAGATGACGTGAGCAGGGACTTTTAGAAGGTAAGGGGGGTCATCTTTGTGTATATTAGGATAATGTATTTTCTGGGGTAGGAGGAACAGCAGGTGCAAAGGCCCTGAGGCAGGAGGAGCAGTAGGAGAACATGCAGAGGCTGCTCTGATGAATTCCTTGTCTCTTTCTAGGTTGGCTGGTTCCCTTCCAACTATGTAGAGGAAGATTATTCTGAATACTGCTGAGTCCGAAGCACTGGGAGAGACAGAAAGAGAGAGAGAGAGAGAGGGGAGAAACTCCAGGCTCCGAGCCCAGGATGAACAGGAAGCAGGGCCACGAGCTGTGACAGGTCCCAGTGGGCAGAAAGTCTAGATGGACTGTCCAGGGCCAGCATCCAGTTGGCAGGGCTCCCAGGATGGTGCCCTGCCATGGTTAATTTATAAATCACTGATTGCCTCTTGGGTCCCCTCCTGAAAGGTGGGGCTCGAGGCAACTGCTTTTAATAAAGTGACTAATGCAGAGCTGGTGTGTGCAGGAGGACCTGGAAGGGTAGAAAGGGAGGGAACGCCATGCTCCAAGTCCGCTGCTACCCCCCTGTCAGGATTGCCTCTGGCTGCCGTTCACAACAGACCTGAGGGGTAGGCAATTCCTAGGACCCTGAGTCACGATCACAGAATGTACCATTCATGTGCTTTTCCTACAAAAGAACTTAATGACTATTTCCCCCTCCCCCACCCTGTAAGTTTGCTGAGCAGTAGAAATGTCACCTCAGTCAGTTCTCCATCAGATCATGTTTAAATTCCCAGGGCTTTGGCCACGGGATGCTGGGGAGACTGCTGGCTTTCCTCTGTCTCTGGCCACCCGCCTGACCTCTTCCACCTCTCTCGGCACATGCAAGGCACCTGGTGATTTTTCTTTCACGCTGGGTTGGGATGGCAGCACATCCTGGTTTTCCTGGGGTGGTCCTGACTGTTGCCCTGGTGAGGTTATGAATCGTGATGCTTTTAATTTTCCAGGGTGTCCTGGTTTGGATGATAAGTTATATGGTTACTGCCTTAGGGTGCCTCCCTCCAGAGGCAGACCCCAAGGTAAGGATTTGAGGGTGTAAAATTTTATCTGGCGGATGATCCCAGGAAGTAGCTGGAAAGAGCAAAGAATAAAGATGGGAAAGGGAAGGAACCAAGATAGGCAACATCCAAGGGCAACTGGGCCTGAGGGGAGACAGGGCAGAACATGCCTTGGGGTTTAAGGATGAGGGGGTTGAGGTATTGCTCTACCACTCCCACCGGGATTTCTTGAGCCTGCTCTGGTGGCCAGAGAATGAATGGCCCCTGGGCTTTGGAAACCATCAGTCCCTGTGGATATGGTCAGTTATGATGGGTTGTTGCATTGAAGAGATCTGCTGCACTCCAGTTAGTACAGGGGCCCTGCCTGTGTATCCCTCGCTTCATTGCATGGAGCTACCATATGCAATGTAGAGCTTGGTACACCCTGGACTCCAGGAAGGCATGAGGGAGTAGTGTTTTCTTACATTGCCTTGAAGCTCTCTGGGTGGTGGGTAGGCCGGTAGGCTACGGGGATCCATCTCTGGACCACCGGAGTATAACTGTTCTCTCTCGTCCAACTCTTCTTCTCTACGTTTCTCAGGCCTGCTTTCTTTTTTTGCAAAAAAATGCTGAGCTGGACTGATGGATGTTTTTGCACATATATTATTTATGACCAGACTTCTTCTTTTTTATTTAATAGGTTTTAGTTTTTAAAAATTGTAGTGAAATACATGCAACCTGCATGTCTTGCCGTCTCGCTGTGTTTAACAGTTTGGTTCAGATGTGCTCAGGGCGTGCAGTGCCCCCACCGTCCCCCTTCAGGTTGTCACTCTGCAAAACTGAAACTCTACCCGCTAAGCAGCTCCCGTCCCCTTTCCCCCCTCCCAGCAATCGTTATCCCATGCTGGATTTTTAGCTGAAGTCCTTTAGGGCTTAAATTTTTTATGCTCATGAAGTCAAGATTCAGCATCTCAAAATAGACTTGAAGTTCAAGATCCAGAAAGTTGCTTTTTTGGGTACCTCTCCTTCAGGCTTCTGGAATAACTCTTACCAAGCAAAAGAGAAGGACTGATGGGAGCAGCCAGGGCTGGAGAAGGACCATGGACTTTAAGTTAATTTGGAGAAAAATAGTAAATACTTCCAAATATGACCCTAGCTCATTAATAAGGAAGGCAGCCCACCATGTCACCCAACCTGACCTGGTAGCATCATGGTCAGCACAGTATGCACACTGTCTAATTTGATCTTACAGCCAGCTTTTGGGGCAAGAGAACATAGTAACCAAGGCCCCAGGAAGGCTCAAGGCCATCTCTGCCCTTATAAAATTAGCTGGAAGATTTTGAGCATGATGGTACCTCTGAGCCAGAGAGAGATGGAATCACCTTTCCAAGGGCACAGAGTGAAGAGGTGCCTAAGCACAAGGCCACCCTCTGAGCCATCACTCTGGTGACTGGGGAGAGTTGGCATAGACTGGCTTCTCTCCACAATTGCAGGGAAGCCAAGGTCCACACAGCACCTGTGCACACCTGGCCAGGTGCGGGCTACACTATAGGAGCCTGGTGTCAACTATTCTCTTATGTAAGGGCCATGAAGCTGGGATGGGGGCTGGGGAAGCAAAGGGGGCACAATGAGGGGCTTTTGCCCTTTCCTCCGCTCTCTCATGAGAGGGAGGGCTGAGTTGTGGAGTGTCAGTGAAGCTGAGGTCCTGGACTTGTTCTTGGAGTTCCTGAGTGCTGCTGTCCTGTAGTCCCAGGCTGAACCTCGGCCCCAGCCATGCACGGAGTGCTCGCCCTGTTCTTGGGCTGGGCCTTGAAGCCTCAGCTCAGCAGTGGCTTGTATTAGTCACCATGGGCTAAGTTTTGCTGCAGTAACAAATGACCCTGTGTCTTACACACAATGCCTTTATGCATTGGCTTCAACTTTGCAGTGAAGAAAAGTTTCTGGAAAGGAGATGCTGAAAAAGGGGCACTGTTTGGGAACTAGGCTGTGGAAATGCCGGGCTTGCAATAGAAAGCAAGAGCAATGCCCGGCTGCCCAGAGGTCCTTAACATTCTGCTGGAGGGTGGAGGCTCCACTTCCTCCCCATCTCATTGACCAAAGAAAGTCACATGACCAAGAGCAGCAGAAACAGGGCACGAATGGGGACTCCTCACCCAGGGAGGGACAGTGAATGCTTGGAATAATAACAGTTTTCCAGACAGCCTGGATATAATTGTTCCTTGGTGTTCATGCGCATATGCAATTAACCCCGACACCCACTGTTCTGGGCTGCATTGTCTTTTCCCAAAAGTACATCGGAGTCCTAACCTCCAGCACCTCGGAATGTGACTGCATTTGGAGGAAAAGTCTTTAAGGGAAAATGAAGGTGGAGGGAGGCCATAATCCAGCATGACCAGCGTCCTGTTAGAAGAGGTCAGGACACAGATGCACACAGGAGGACGACCATGTGAGGACACAGGGACGAGGCAGCATCTGCAAGCCAAGCAGAGCCGCCTCAGGAAGAGCCAGTCCTGCCACACCTTCACCTTGAACTTCCAGCCTCCATAACTGTGGGTCAATGCATGTGTGACCTGTAGTCTGTGCTGCTTTGTTATGGTGGCTCTAGGAAACTCATACCAGCTGCATGCCAGTCACAGACCTGGCTGCAGAGTGCCAGGGATCCAATGGGGTGCTAGTGCTCGGCCAGGTGAGAGTTTCACGTGAAAGAAAGGGGAAGCCCTGGGAGCAAGTGCATCTCTCACCCACAGCTGGGCTGGAGAGGATGGCCAGGGAAGACTTCCTGGAGGAGGAAGCATCTCAGGTGGCACCCGAAGGAAGAGCAAGGTATTTGATTGGGAAAACCTGGGGGAAGGCTTTTCTAGGGGGAGGTGCAAATGAGGGTGATTCTGGCAGGTCCTGGAAACTGTAAGGGGCTCATCTGGCTTGGAGGGGAAATGAAAGGCGAAGGGCCAGAGAAGTTCTTGGGATTTGGACTGATCCCCAGCAAGACCCCACTCTTCATGTGTGTCCCCTGGAGGAGCAGGAAGAGAAGGGTGACTGGCTTCCTGATGATATCTCACAGAGGGACATGGTAGAGGTGATGAGGGTCCTTGGTCAGCCCTGCAGGCCTGCTGGTGGTTGGGAATCGGCTTTGTGGAAACAGTGCCTGGACATGCCACACGGACAGGTCCAAAGGCTACACTGCAGCTTCACAAGGCCGCAACCTGGAAGCCTCTGGTGCTGCCTGAGGGCACCGCACACACCCACGTGCTCACGCCCACGTGCTCACGCCCACCAACACACGGGCATGCAAGTGCCCGCACAGTCCTGGTTCTCCAGGGCTGCCCTAACAGTACCACTGGCTGCACGACTCCAGCAGAGTTTCATTGCCTCACAGGTCTGGACCGATGTCCAAGACCAAGCAGCTGGCGGGCCGAGCTCCCTCCGAAGGTGCGAGGAGGGTCCGTCCTTGCCTCTGCCGGATTCCCGGGGTGGCCGCAGTCCTCAGTGTTCCTTGCCTTGCAGGTGCATTGCTGTGGGACAATCTCTGCCCTCACGTGGCCTCTGTACCCACAGCTCTCTCTCCTTTTTCTTGGAATCCTGCCATTGGATTTGGAGCCTACCCCAAATCCAAGCTGATTGCGTCTCTAGATCCTTTACTAATGACTTCTGCAAATATTTCCAAATAAGGTCACGTTCCATGGTCCTGGGGGTTAGGATTTCAACATGTGAAGGGGGAGGGATGTAATTCAACCTATCAAATGCACAGAGTATACAAAGACCCTCATAAAAACACAACTGGCCACAAACAGACACAGATGGTCTTAAAAAAAAACAACAGCCCCAAAGATACAGGCAAACAGGCGCATATGGCAAACAGACTCAGGCCTAGGTTCCCCCACCCACACACCTACCGTCGGAGGCACAGGTGGGCGTAGACACAGAATGGCAAAAATAGTTGCCCACATACAGCGGGCAGACGGCAGACAGGAACAGACACGCAGATACAACAGCGCCGCCCTCCCAACAGGCCGGCGGACCCGCCCGGCGCTGCCCTCCCTCCTCCACAAACTGTCAAAAATGGGCTGAAGCAAGAGGAGGCACACAGACGCAAAACGACAACGCCCTTGTTCCACAAGCTGTTGCACACGCGCACACACGCATGTAAAGCTGGCTTATGTGGAGACACAGCTGAACAAGACCCACAAAACAGCGCCACTTGTGCTCACAGCAGGACCCCAACAAACAGACCCAGTCCTGCACCTCGGAACAGAACACCGATGGGGACGGGTGGAATCGGGGCGCTGGCTTCAGGTGCAGGCAGGCAGATGTTCCCTGGATCACACAGGGACGCTCACCTTCACCAAGATGCAGTCCTCCCTGCCGACAGCCAAGGCAAAGCCACGCGTGCCCCCTGCTGGGCGGCAGCGGTAGTGACCCAACCTTGGCAGATAAAGGGACCCTGCCAGGGGGAGAGGCGGGTCGGGAGAAGTGAGTGAGTGTGTGTATATGTGTGTGTGTTTCTTCACACGCCTGTCCCTCTGAGCCAGACTGGTCACCAGAAAGGGATCCAGATGCTTCCCGCTTCGCAGCACATCAGCATAATCTCACTGCCCAGGTGTGTGCCTCCGTCCTGCTTCCGACAAACCAAGAGAAAGGTCCCCCGAGAGGCACCACGCAGAGGTCTTTCTTATGGTGAAGAAAGCAGAAGTGGGCGGAGGCGGCTCTACCCAGGGCCCCTCGAGGTTCCTGGGGCGTCTCATCGTCCCTGCTGGATTAGTTCCCTGGACAATTTTTTTTTTTTTTTTTTAAAGAAAAGAAATGCGTTTATCCAAAGGAATGACTCCCTAACGGTGGAGTGCCAGGCGATGAAGTCAGGCACGGGGCAGATTTTCATGTAAGGAGCAATCGCATCTTGCGGGACTCTGCATTCCACTGAAGCCTGTCCTCAGCTGTCCCCGCACGCTGTGTCTCCTGGGATTCCGGTTCCGCAGAGCTTTTCTGCGTTGTGACCCCACAGCGCCCATCTAAAGGTGTGTGCTGCCCTCTAGCGGCCCAGCAATGTGGCATCAACCTCTTGCGCTTTGGGCTTGGGTGTTCAGAAGCCCGCCAACAGCAGAGTCCTGCATCTTCCTCGGACCCTGGGCACACTGGCCACAAGGAGCAGCAAGGAGCAGAGGAGGTTGTTGGACAAGAACATGGCCTCAGGGGGAGTTCACCTAGAGATGAACTTCATTGAGAAAAATAAAACAGTAACAGACACTAGGTCCCTAGGCCAAAGTAACTCCAATTTGAAAATCAGCACCTGCCCACTCAGGCATGACCTTCCCCTTAGGCCCAAGAGAGTCCCTAACTACTGCAATCACAGCAAAGACGTCAAGTAACAATCACAGGACCAGATGGGTTATTTTTTAACTACTCCAATGTACTTGACTATATAGTTAAGAAGATTTTCCCTGCTGTGCCTTGCAGGAGGGCAGCCTGGCAGATATTCTGTCAATAACCCTTTGCTTGAACTTAGAGCTGTGTCTCTCATGGATGTTTGTACCAGCCACCCTAACACAGACCAAAGGGTGTGTCTTATTTTCCATACACAGCAAGCCCTCTTTATCCCTGGGCTCTCCATCTGTGGATCAATCGACCACAGATAGGAATCATTTGAAAAAATTGCATCTGTACTGGACATGTACTGGCTTCACTTTCTGGTCCTGAGCTCAGTGGCTTTAGAGTCCAGAAGGGAGCAAGATCTTGCGGTGCTGGCCTTTCTGTGGCTGGGCTTGCTTCATGTTACACAGCATACTTCAGACACACCCATATTGCCACGGTGATAAGACTTTATTTTTAAATTTTTTGTGTACCGAGGATTGAACTCAGGGGCACTTGACCACTGAGCCACATTCCCAGCCCTATTTTGTACTTTATATAGAAACAGAGTCTCACTGAGTTGCTTAGTGCCTCACTTTTGCTAAGGCTGGCTTTGAACTTGCAATTCTCCTGCCTCAGCCTCTTGAGCTGCTGGGATTACAGGCATGCACGGGCAAGACTTTATTTTTTAAGAAGCTGAATGGCATCCATTGTATGCAATTGTCTTCCCTTGTCTGTGGTTCTGCTTTCTAAAGTTTTAGTTGTGGTCAGCTGTGATCCAGAAACATGCATGCAATAAGATATTTTGAGGGGGGTTGAGAAAGAGAGATCATATTCACATAACTTTATTACATGTATTGTGACAGCTGTATTTTTTAAATATTTTTTTTAGTTGTTGATGAATCTTTATTTTATTCATCTATTATTTATATGTGGTGCTAAGGATCAAACCCAGTGCCTCATGCATGCTAGGCAAGTGCTCTACCACTGAGCCACAGCCCCAGCCCCGACAGTTGTATTTTATTATTAGTCATTGTTACTAATCTCTTCCTCTGATTCATGAGCTACTTTTCATCAGAGTTTGGAGGTATGGGAAAAGCGGAATCCAACAGAGCTCAGTGCTTTCCACGTTTTTGGACACCACTGGGGGTCTTGGAATGCACCTCCATGTGTGGGGGAGATTACTGAATCCAATATTTGAAAATGCATTCTCGAGGGTGTCTTGGTGGTGTTGAGTGGCTATTGTTGGTCAGGTGACTAGAGAGGGCTTTTCTGGTATTTAAGCTCAGATCCAGGTGAATCCCAGCAATGAACCATGGGGAGGACAATGGATTTCAGGTAGAGGGAGCAGCAAGAGAAGAGGCTGTGAGGAGGGAAGGAACTTGGTAAGTCTGGGTCTGTGATTTATAAAAGATGGTTGACTTTTCTTTCCCACTCTTCTTTCTAGGAGGTTGAGACTCATCTCCCTACCTTTGAGTTTTGACTGGTCTTCATGGCTTGTTTGATTGACAGGGTTTTGGGTAAAGTTCCAGTCTTGGACTGTCAGAGGAGAGATGCCTTCTTCTTGCCCTCTGGTATACTTAAATCTCTTTGGAAGAAGACTGATACTTTGGGGCACCATACTGTGAGGAAGCCCACGCCACATGGAGAGGTGCTGTGCAGGCATCCAACACCTCAGTCTGTGCAGCTTGAATAACAAAATGTATCTTGTCATGGTTCTGGAGGCTGGAAGACTGAGACCAATGTGGTTGGTTTCTTCTGGGCCTTTCTCCATGGCTTTTAGATGGTGTTCTCCCCCATGTGGGTGTTCATGTCCAAATTCCCTGTACTTATGGCACTAGTCAAGTGGATTATAGTCCATCCTAAAGACTTTCTTGTAACTTAATCACTCCTTTAAAGACCCTATCTCCAAATATAATCATGTCCTGAGGTACCAGGAGTTGCCATGTCTGGTTCTTGTCAGGACAGAGTCGTGAGACAGGAAGCAGACCTCAGATCAGCAGGCTTTTCTCTATTCAGTATTTCACGGTGAAGTTAATTGGTGGAACCCTGGTGAAGCCAGAATTAGACAGGTGGTCAGTATAGGTAGGTAAATTGAGTCAGGTCGGATCACGGAGGCCAATTTGGGTCTGGAAAGTTGGAGAGAGATTGAAATGCTAATGCCTTCGGAGCCCCTCCTCCAACCTTATCCAGATAACCTGCCCCTGCTCCAACCTGTTGCTAAGGTAACCTGTCCCAGGGATCGTCCCTCCCTACAGGGAGTTGTTACTTATGCCCCCTTCCAGCCCAGATCACTCCACCTTGGCTCCCCGCCACTGCCCATCCATCATTTTCTCACCTTTTGGCCATCCTACCTGAGCATCTCCTGGGCCTAGTGACATATGCAGGAAGGAGAGAGATAAGGGGAAGAGAGATAAGAGAGATAAGAGATAAGCCTAGGACGTAGAAAAAGGCAGGACACCTCTACTTCTTGGTTTACCAGGATACCAGCTATGGCCCCCTTCTCCTTCTGGAGAGAAGTCTGTGTTGCCCCTTTTTAAAATAAACCTTGCTTTATGTGCTGCCTCAGCATGCTTCTCTAATGTTCAAACTTCAACATGGGAGGAAGCAGAACTTGTCATTGGTCACTGGCGGTGTCACATTTGGAGGTCCCACTGAGATCTATACTGAGGTTAGCTCCTCTCCATGCACCCAACATCTGTTTGAGGTGCATCTTTCTGTCTCTTTCTTTCTGGAGGATGATAATGGGCACCTGTCAGCTATGTAAATGCAGTAGTGCAGCTGCCACACTTCAAGACTCCCGTGAAAGTTTTCCCAGCCCAGGTGGCTCCCAGTCACCTGTTCTGTGAAGAGCAGGCATGTTGGTGAAGCTGTTTCCTATTTTTCTGTCCAGGCCCGGAGAGCGATTGGTGTAAGTACACAGTGTCTCCAGTCCCGGTCTACCTTGGATGTGTGGAGATGGGGAAAAGGACAGGAGCAACGGCAGAATTCTGGCCCAGGCCACTCTTGGGTGAATTCTAAAGGTTTCTTATCTGGACCCCACTCCTGACTGTTCTAAGGGGTACTTAGGGTGACTGGCTGATAAGTGGCACTGAGGGAAAGGACCAATAACAACTCACCTCCACGGGGGCCTTGGAACACTCTCCAACACCCTCTCCCGCACCCATTCTTCCATAGTGCTTCTCACGGACCAGACATTGGCAGTTCAGATTGGAGGCCTGAAAGAAAGACTGGGGATAATTAGTAAGACAACACCCAGGTTCCCTTTATTTGCATAGTAAGCCTTCAAGAGCCAATTTAGAATCTCCCCATTACTGTTCCTGTGCTCAGGTGTACTCGATGTATTTTTTTTTTTTTTTAAAGCTGCAAGAGGGAGACATTCTATTTTAACCAACCCCACCTGTAAACTCTGGCAAAAGGACATTAGAGGCCAACAACAGGTACATGTTCTCCTTACCCTCTGGAGATTCCTTCAGTCTACAGGACAACAAATAGGCACAAATAGACAAAGACATTCACTGTTTCTTTTTTCAGGGTTTTTTCATAATCAGGAGTCATAGTGGCAGGGAGGAAGGCAGTAATGCCCTTAGGTCTGAATCCTCCCAGGGTCTCAAGCAGAGGGCAAACTGGGACCCTAGCACTTTGCTAAAGAAGGCCAGAAATAACTTTGGCAAAGAAGGGTGATGAGAGACGGGTTTTCTGGACCATAATGAAGCTCAAGTTTAGGGAGACGTTCCTGGGAAAGTCAACAGTTTTCTCCAGTGCAGGAGAAAACTTATGTTTTCCTTCACTCAGGTGGGAGCTTCTCCCTCAACAGTTGTAGACTGACCATTAGTCTACATACTGGGAAATTACAAATGATCAGGAAAAGTGCCTCATTTTTATGTGTTGTCAGACTTAACCTCAACTGCTGCCATGAGAGGAGAAGCTCTTAAGAAATCACCTACTAAGGAAGAAAGATCAAGAAGACCCCCCCCAACTTAAAACAGATAAGAATAAACTTAGGGAGATTTTCAGAAGACCCAAATAAGTATATTGAGATGTTTCAGAAGTTATGTCAGGTGTTTGACCTCACCTGGAAAGATATTATGCTATTAGCCAAACTTTAGCCTCCAATGAGAAGGCCACCTTAAGCAGCTAAACAATTTGGGGTGACTTAGATCTTGCCCAAGCCCCAGCAACACAAAGTAGAAGCAAACTCAATTATCTATCTGGAGAACAGGTGATTCCCAGAAACAATCCTAACTGAGATCCAAATGATGAGCAGGATGGCTGGAAAATTGTTATAGAAGGTCCTCAGGAAAGTCCTGCTGTTTTCATGGAAAGACTCAGGAAGATAATAAAAACACACCATCCTAGATCCTGAATCCACAGAGGGCCATCCACTTTTAAAGTATAAATTATGATTCCATTGGCCCCAGACGTTTGGGGGAAATTACAAAAATTGGCACGTGGCCCCAATCAATCCTCAGATGATACCCTGCAGCTTGCATTTTCCATTTCTTTATATTAGGGATCAAGAACAAAGGGAGCAGTCAGGCACAGTGGCACACACCTGTTATCCCAGCACTTAGGGAGGCTGAGACAGGAGAATCTCGAGTTCAAAGCCAGCCTCAGCTATGGTGAGGCGCTAAGCAACTCAGTGAGACCCTGTCTCTACATAAAACACAAAATGGGGCTGGGGATGTGGCTCAGTGGTCGAGTGCCCCTGAGTTCAATCCCTGGTACCAAAAAAAGAAAAAAAAAAAAAGAAAGAAAGAAAAAAGGAAGCATAAAGTCAGAAAAAGGGCTTATTAAAGATCATTCAGAGCCTCAAATGGCAGGAACTTCTAATGCTCTGCAACAGCCCATGAAGCACACCCATTTTAGGAGTTCAAAAGCCAAATGGGGAATGTTGCCTAGTCCAGGACCTTAAAATAGTTAATAAAGAAGTCTTTCCCACCACCCTGTAGTTCCTAATCCATATACCCTATTATCAGGGATTCCAGCTGCTCCTTCTTGGTTTACTGTGTTAGATTTAAAAGATGCCTTTTTCTGTATACCCCTAGACTCTCAATCACAATATCTGTTTGCCTTTGAGGAACCAGATAGTGAATCTCAATTAACCTAGACAGTGCTGGCTCAAGGATTTAAAGATAGCCCTCACCTGTTTGGACAAACCCTAGCTAAGAACTTAGTAGAATTCAGAGATAAAACATCTGTAATTGTTCTTCAATATGTAGCTGATATTCTTTTATGTGCTTCCAATAGGTGTGGTTATTGGAACAATAACCACAACAAATGTGTTCCTGATGCTAATTACATTGACAGCTTCCATCCTCCCCCCCCCCCAATGTCTTCCTGATGCTAATCACAGGAAGGAAGGAGCATATCACCACACTGAGGTGACAATTTTTGGCAAGAACACAGGACCCTTGACCCAAGAGCTCAACTTCCTGACTATCTCATTGATTGACAAAACAAACCCCAAATTCCTAAATGCCCATGAAAACTGATAGCCTATATAAACCCAGTCCCTTTCTTTGTCCGGTGGCTCATTTTCCACCAGGAAAATGAGTCCCTCACCGTAGATGTAGTCCTGTTCCTGAATAAAGCCTGAAATGACTTGTGAAGTTTGCTGTCATCCCGGTCTTTCTGTGCTAACACTTCCACCCAGAAAGAATGTCAAAAGGCCACTACGGAACCCTAAACTTCTTAGCCGATAGAGGTTATAAAGTCTCAAAGAAGAAAGCTAAATTTTGCCAGCATTAGGTTCAATATGTAGGATTGCAGCTATCTCAAGGAATCCGCAAGCTAGAAAAGGAAAAGAACAATCCTCATAGAACAATATCCTCTACCCTAGACAGTAAAGCAAGTCAGAAAAAGTGAATGCTGCAGGCTTTAGATTCATGGGTAAAGGGAATTAGCTAAGCCTCTTTACAACCTTCTTAATCTCCACACCAAGGAACAACTGCCCTGATGTGGGAACCAGAACATACTAAAAGTTTTAAGACATTAAAAAGGGGCCTTACTTCAAGTCCAGGCCCTCAGCTTACCTATGGAGCAAGAGTTAACCTGTTTGTCACTGAGAGAGGAGAAATAGCCTTAAGAATGTTCACACAAAAAATGGACCAGCTCAACAGCCAGTAGCTTATCTCAGTAAGGAGCTTAACATAGTAGATTTGTTTTCAAAAGTAGTGGAAAATAAGGTATTATAATTTTCATCCAAACCCATCTACCAACTAGAAAAAAATGGTTAAAATGCCTGAGATGTGAAGGTTTTTATTTTGTCATCAAATCAGAAGCTTAATTTTGCTGGATATGACTGTTGGTTGGCACCCGTTTTCTCTCTGGCAGCTTTTAAAATTCTGTCCTTATTTTGTATGGTAGGCATTTTCCTTATAATGTGCCTTGGTGTGGAACTGTTGTGGTTTTGCACATTTGGTGTCCTGTAAGCCTCTTGTATTTGATTTTGCAATTCATTCTTCATGTTTGGGAAATTTTCTGATATTATTGCATTGAAGAGATTGTGAATTCCTTTGGATTGAATCTCTGTGCCTTCCTCTATCCCGATAATTCTTAAATTTGGTCTTTTGATGTTATCCCATAATTCTTGGATGTTTTGTTCATGGTTTCTTACCATCTCCGTTGTGTGACCAACTTTATTTTCAATATTATATATTTCATCTTCATTCTCTGAGGTTCTGTCTACCAAGTTATCTAGTCTATTGGTGATGCTTTCTATTGATTTTTTTTTGTTTATTGTTTCCTTCATTTCAAGGATTTCTGCTTTTTTTCCTTCAAATTCTCTCTTTCTTGAAGTAATCTTTTGCTCCCTGTATTTGCTCCCTTATCTCTTTGTTGGAGTGATCAATTGTTGCCTGTAATTGCTGTCTTACATTATTGTGTGTTTCACAGATTATCTTAATTATGTACATTCTGAACTGCGTCTCTGACATTTCATCTACTGTGCTGTCAATGGATTCTATTATTGTACATCTTGGTTTGTTTGGGACATTTTCTTCCCTTGTTTTTTCATGTTGTTCATGTGTCTTCCTCTCTAGCAGTTCCAATCTGAGGTATTACAGCTTCTACCCTTATAATCTTGTAGTGTCCCTGCAAGTTACCAATACCTCACTGCAGTATAACTGGGCCTTCAGGGACCTTGGGGATAATCTTCCTGGTCCTGGATGTTGACTCTAGATGGAAGTAGGCAGGGACAGCCACTGGTTGGTAGATGGGGGGCAGCAGCATGGCACATGTTCAGTCTTCTCCGTGTGTGCGTGGTCAGTCCCCAGTCTTTATCCTATAGGCTCATAGATCCCCTACAGGGTTCCAATATGTCTCCTTTAAGGGGGAGACCAATATTAACAGATCTCAATACAAACAATATATAGTTTTAAACCAAGTAGCTCCTAATAGGACATATATGGCTTTGTTACACTATACAGAAATTATGAGTTCAATTAGTATCTACTATATAAACAATAGGTTTGCAAAAGCTGCTGGTGGACTAAAGAGAACCTGGGGTGGGGTGTAGGATGAGATGTCAGGGAGGTAGGAAGTGAGGATATAGAGTTATTAGATCCTAGAAAGCATGAAGAGGAATCCAAAAGAAGTTGGCTAGTAGTAGAAAAGAGAGAAAGAGATTTTGGGACAATATGTAGGAAGAAAATAGAGCACAACAAACAAGGAAACATAAAAATTAAGAAAAATAAAACATGTAAAAATAGAAGATAAGGGGCTGGGGTTATGGCGCAGTGGTAGCGTGCTCGCCTAGCACGCGGGAGGCACTGGGTTCGATCCTCAGCACCACATAAAAATAAAATAAAGATATTGTGTCCACCTACAACGAAAAAATAAATATTTAAAAAAAAAAAAATAGAAGATAAGAGGCTATATAATACAACTGTAATATTCTAATTAGATAACCCAGTCCTCAGTAGCCTAATGCATAACATATACTTGGTTTCACAAGTGTTGGGGATGTGAAGGTGGGAAAAGAGTGAGAGAGAGAGAGAAAAAGAAAAAGAAAGGAAGAAAAGAAAAAAAGAGATAATAGAGGGAAAAAAGTCTCAAGGTAATAAAAAGGCTTGCTTCCCTTCTCATCCAGTAGGTGGGGTTGTCTGTTTACTGGTGTCTCCCTGCTCAGGTCCAAGATGGCTATGAAGGAGTCCCACAATGGAGGTGTCAGCCTTCAGAGATAGGGTGTAGGGCCCGGCTGGGTGGTGGTGTTGGGCAACGTGTTCAGAGATGCAGCTCTTTGGTGTGCTGTGAAAAAGTAGAAGGTTGTCTCCAGATCCTGTCCAGTGTTGCCAGGTGAAGGCAAACAGGGGAGTTCCATGCTGGTAGATGGAGGTCTACACAAGAACAGCAGCCAGGGGCCCTGTGAGGGATCTGGGCGTCCCACATGGGCGCCAAGGCTAGGGGTCTTGCATGGGTGGGCGCTGGAGCCGAGGTCCCCTGCAGGAGTGGATCCTGCACCGGTGGGGCCTGGGGCCTGGCGACCCACAGGGGCATGGGGCTGGAATTCTTCCATGGAGGAAGTTGAAGGGGGTCCTCTAATAACTCCCAGAGAAACAGTGTTTCCACTGCTTTAATCTCTCATCCTGGAGAAGCTAGGAATGCAGCATCTGTCTAGGTGCCATCTTGGATCTCCCTCTTAAATTCTGTATATTTTTTTGAGCTCATGATTTTAATCCTACACATCTAGGATAATGTTTTTCTGATCAATCTTATTTTTATTCATGGTGGAGTTTTTTTAAACATCTGTAATATTGCAATGGAAAATCACCTGCAAAAATCTACAAGGCCTTTACTATTGTGTTATATGTGGACACTTGTGTATGTGTGGTATGTCTATATGTGCATATGTCCATGTATTATGTACATGATATAAAAATTGGCAAACAGATAATGAGTGCTCATAAATTAAAATCTAAAAAAATGGATTCAAGTACCTTTAATTCAAGTGATTTAAGATTCAATTTAAATGAGTAAGCAAATAAAAGTAAAGATGTCTTTAAAATTACTTAACTCACAAGTCTCTCTAGATAATCAAAGCACTAATAAAATGTTAATATCTATAAAATGTCTAATATCCATTTTTTCTAGGACTTTTCTTCAACAAGGGAGAAATGGCTAATACTGTTCAATATACTTTTCTAAAATCTTGGTTTTTATAATAAAAATAAGTAAATTAGTTGTGAAATGGGATTACTCATTAATATGTTTGTTAGACATCTGATTAATTTGCAGTTAAAATGCTGTTATGTTGAACATCAAGTACTTTTTTTTCTTGATAAGATCTCACTTTATTAAAAGTCAGTGCTTAATATTGACATGTATTGGAATAATATGGCAGGAACTGATAACATGTATGGTTTTTCTAAGCAACTCAATCTGATTTCCCATTCTTTAAAATTGACAATAGTAATGATCAGGAAGTTGAACATTCCATAACACAAATCTCCAACCTGAGGGTAAAAATGTATGAAACAAAATACTACATTTTATTTGAATATCAATTTACCATTTAAATGACAGTTGTTTATGAAGGACTTCTGATACTTCAGACTGCAATTTCCTTGACTTTGAGAAATTCACTGTGGAGTGGCATGGCAGCTATGTCAAGTCATAACTAGAATGCAATTGTAAGTCATGTAGAAGAGTTATACAATGGAAGAAGGTGTAAATTCCTTCCCTTCTGAATAGATATCTCAGATAATTACACAACAGGAAAAAGATGCTTTATGATTTGAGAGACCATCCATGAATTTCTGAGATCACACAACAATTCCTAGGCAAAGGAGTTTTTGCCTTTATTTTGATCCAGCCGTTGTTTCAAGTCCCCTAGTTAGAATATGTGGGAGACATAAAGAAGGAGAAGGAGAGTGTAGATAAAAAATACACACATTCTCCAAACTGTCTTCTCTTTCAAAAGAAATAGTTATTTGGCTATTTCAACGGGATATAGCAAAAGCTATACATTAATTTTTGCTTGTCATCTGAGAAATGCATTTTACTTCAGGTCCATTTGCTGCTAAAACATCTTTCAGAAAGCAAAAATGTAAACCAGTATTTCTTGAGTAATGTTCTGGTTGTGATGAAAATGTGGTAGTCATACATTTTTCACTCTCCCACCAAATGTAATTTTTAACTTAAAATGAAGGGAATGTTACTTTTTGGAGACAAGAGTAAACAAAAGAGTGAACAAGGAATGAAACAAAGTAAAGCATAGTCATTTAGAAGAAAAGATAGTAACAGTGGTTGTTTTTCTTTCCATTCTATGTCCATTCAAGCTTATCCTATCAGAGTATAAACAGCTGTTCTGACAATGTATTCAGAAAGAGATAATGAAGAAAAGAGTTGAGAGATACAACTCTGAATGTATTAAAAAAATCATTAAGGACCTTGACTTACTAAAGAGCCTCTGAGATTTTCAGGCTGAGGTCTTTATTTGCATGGAAACTTTCTCAAATAACATAGATTAGTATATAGAGATAGAGAAGAAAACATGTAAGAATTAAATATGTAAAGCAAATAAATAATACTTTAAATATTTATAAGTGCTGTGGAGAAAATAGATCAGGATAATATAATAGAAAGCCATTTATGTTTTATTGACATCAAAGTTGAGACTTTAAATCAGAGAGAAACATTCATGTGAATAGAAAATGCCTTTCATGCAGAGAGTTAATACAGAGAACCTGAGGAAAGCACTTCAGAGTTGCTCAGAATAGCAAAAATTAATGAACAATTTTTAAGAAGATCACTGTCTACTGTGAAAGAAACTGGTCAGAAAAGTTTAGGAGATGGAGACATAAGGTCAAGAAAAGACTTGTTGTATTAGTGGAGGTGAGAGGTGAGGATGGGGTCAATGAATGTGAAGATAGGAGAAATGGAGAGAAATACATGTGCAGGTAAAATGGGGCACAAATACTAATGTACTGGATATGGGACAGAACTCAAGCATAACTGAATTTTGTGGTATGAACCACTAAATAGTTGTTGATATAGTTTACTATTTTAGTCAGAATTTTTTGCAGTTGTGACCAAAAGACTTAGCTAGAACAATTTTAAGGAGGAAAAGTTTATTTGGGGGCTCATAATTTCAGTGGTCTCAATCCATAGACAGCAGGCTTCATTCCTTGGGGCTCAACGTGTGGCAAAAAATATCATGGTAGAAGATGCTTAGCAACTCAGTGAGATCCTGTCTCTACATAAAAAAACACAAAATAGAGCTGGGGATGTGGCTCAGTGGAATACCACTGAGTTCAATCCCTCGTACAAAAAAAAAAAAAAAAAAAAAAAAGGAGTAATTGGTCTAAATTCAGAAATTTTTTTAAATATTATTTTTGATTGTAGATGGACACAATATCTTTATTTTATTTATTTATTTTTATGTGGTGCTGAGGATCGAACCCAGTGCTTCATGTGTGCAAGGCACGCACTCTACCACTGAGCTACAATCCCAGCCCAAATTCAGAAATTTACAAGGATTATTTCAGAATGTGAACAAAAGAAGGGGTTAACAGATGTTGAAAAAAATTAGAAGGTTCTAGGTATGAAAACTATATTTAATAGAAGGAAAAGAAAGTGTTTCTGGGTAAGAAAGTCTTTGTGTGATGAAATAAATGAGGGTTTAAGTAAGTGGTAAAGAATGTCTGTGTAAGTAAAGAGCAGATTTCAACAAGTTCATGTGTGATTAGGTTTGGAACCAAGCTATTTAAAGTTTTTTCCTAAGGTTAAATATTAATGTACTGATATAAGCCAAAATTTAGTCTATATGTTAAAATGGCAAGGATTCTTTAACAATGATTTACTTACATGGTGTCTGTTAAGTTTTACATTTTAGAGTAACTGATCTCAAAGAAATTAAGGTTTATACCTTAATTAGCTGTTGTTAACTGTGGTTAAACAACAACTCTTATTTTTGAGTATTGTACTACATTACAGAGTCAAGATTTTTCTTTGAGAGCTAAACTTGGTTAATACAAAAACATCAATGTAATTATGGTGCTATTACTCCTATTTTTATATTAAATGTGTTTATATCTTCCAGGTATACAAGTAAGGTAAAAGGTTTAAAAGAACATTTTATCAAGCCAGTGTTCTCAAAACTAGAGTTGTCTGGTAATTTTAGACTTATAAGGATAACAAATTTTATTGGGGATTTATTTATATCATTTAATGTTCTATAACAGGCCCTGTTATCAAAATATATAAAGTTTTATGTTACTTTTTACACTGGGGTAAAATTTAAATGTATTTTTAAGTAAATGAGTGACTAATATACTTAAAGTTTAATATTGTGAGACATGAAAACATTTTGCTACTTTCCCACACAAAAGGAAATTTAAAAGCTCTCTCAGCCTTTCTTTAACTCATGTTTTAGATGTAATATAATATTGTGTTAGCTAACATTCATGTGGACTCAAGCAACAATATATGTAAGCTTTATAAAATGATATTTAAGAAACAAAGATCAACTTCAGAACTAGAATACTTCACCTGAGACTTGTGAGGAGCCCTGCTTTACCTGAGATAAGGCCCTGTCTCCCACCTTACTACATGTTAAAATGGCTTCAAAGTAGGCCAGACTTCAGTTCACTTAAAGTTGTGTTCAAAAGATTGATTCTGTTGTAAAGATTACTAGGATCTCAAACAGGGGATATAATTTATAACTCAGCCAAAATTCAAGATAGCTATTACACAAACTAAATATGCTTTTACTCTTGTTCATTTATTTTTTATTTTCCTTATAAACTCTATGACTTGCCTGTTAATGTTTTGCAGAGGTACTGCTTCAAGAACACACAACCCAGGTTAATTTAAGATAAATAAGCCATCATCTACAGGACAGATAAGATAATGCAGATCCTAGTTAAATAAAGGGTGTAAATGATTGTGAAGTTCCAGACATTAAAGTTGAAGCCTCATGTGCTTATTTTAAAACTGGTGAGACTGACTTGCTGGATGTCTAAGATCAAGACAAACATTAAAGTTAAATTAAAGAGGCCAAGAAAACCAATATTTGGCTCTTGCCCTCTGAGTCAGTCTAAACCCAGGGAACAGGGAACTTCTCTACAGGGCTTTGCAACTCTTGGACACATAACCTCCCAATAAGGGTAATAGGTGTGGAAACTGAAAATTATGTAGCCTGAGAAAAAGGAAAAATAGCCATGCACTGACAGCTTTCACCTCCCCTGATAAATGTCTTCCTGGTGCTAATTGCAGGCAGAAAGGAGTGTCTTGCCACACTGGAGACACTGACTTGCAGAGCACAAGACCTCTGACCCAAGGGCTCAAATTCCTGAGCACTAAAACTGACCATTTCATTGAGTGATGGAACAAAGCCCAAATTCCTAAGTGTCCAGGAAATTCATATGCTCACCAGACCACCTCCCAGGATAACCTATATAAACCCAGTCCTTTTCTTTGTTCAGTGGCTCATTTTCCACTGGGAAAGTGGGTCCATCCCCATAGATGTAGTCCTGTTCCTGAATAAAGCCTGAAATGATTTGTGAAGTTAGCTTTCTTCCTGGTCTTTTTGTGCTAACAAAGGGAGATTAATGAGACTATGGGAGAACAGACAGCCAATCAGTGCACTTGCTATGAAGAGGAGGGTCATTGGAGAAGGGAGGTATCCCGGATGCTTCCAAGGGAAGCCACATGGTCAGTGAGACCTTGACCCATCCTAACAAAATGGCACTAATAGAGCTAAGAAGCTGCTCTCCAGTTCCCCAAGAGTGACTCCCTTGGGAACTCAGCTGACTCTTAACAATAGATAGGGAACAATAGATAGGAACAAAAGTCAGTTTGACCTGCTTCATCCCAAACACCTAGCAAAAATAGTTAAACCAACACACAGCCATTCATGGACATTTAAAAACATAGCTAAATGTAACTTAAGATATACACTTGTGTTAACCCCCAAAATAACTAAGACTGGAGGATACAAAAGAGGTATTCTTGGATACAAATTCCCTCTTCCCATTCCTGTTCCATCCTAATGGGTCAGCAGGACCCCAATACAATGGTCAGGAATTACCCTCCTGTCCCACTCTAAATGAAGCCTATATAACCCAGACTTTTGCTCAGCCTGCCTTCATTTTCTCTGTGGAAAATGAGCCACCCCAGGGTTCCACCAATTGCCTCCATCGCAAGAGAATCCTGTTGATGGAGGTTAGTTTCCCGTCTCCCGCCTTACTCATGTGGGCAGGATTTGTCCTAACAGTTTGCAGCTTCCTAACACACAGAAATGATAAGTGTGTAAATGTAGTGGTGCCCCCTCCTCCACAGAAAACCTTAATTAAGCTTCTCCAGAAATCCGCGTCATAATTGATCTTAGGACTATCAGCTAAAGAGTCTCTACACAAGAGTTCAATGAAGTTCAACTTCCTATTTCCTGTTGCTCTATCTTACTTGGCCACTGGCCTGTAAGAGTTCAGGACTCTGGGTACTGAATGCCCCTTTACTAGTTTTTTCACAAACATTTATGAACTATCTGGTACAGTAACAATATAATAGGTTATAGAAGTGTATTTGTGAATGCAAAGTGTGTTAGGAAAGAGAGATCCTTTAACAAGGCCTCTGGCCTTGGGCCTGAGCTTCACAGAGATGTTTACATTTCAGAGAGAAGATGTTACTAACTGGGCTCCACCGTAACAGCTGGGGGGTGGGGTGGGGGGAGAAAGCTCTCACCTTCTCAGGTGCTGTCCTTGAAGTGTTAACAGAAAAGTAAAAGAAAAAGCTGCTTTTGCGTGAACTTCTGCAGATGGTAAACTTCCGAGCCCCTCCCCTTACATGCTGGGTGTAAAGTTCTGAAATTGCCTGAACTCAGGGTTCAGGGGAATTAATTGATTATAGCAAAAGCCTTACCCTCTGAACTGACTGTAGTCAAATAAAACTGCTTCCTGCTGTCTTTGATGTCTGCCCGTCTGTCCCTGCTACATAAGGGGACAAACATGCTCAACACCCTGGTCTGATCATGACACATCCTGTGCATATATCAAAGGATCACACCTACCCCATCAGTATGCGCAATTAAATCGCCATCAATTAGAGAAGAAGGAATGAATGCTTTGCTGTGTTTCAAAAGGGTTCCTTTCCTCTCTGCTACAAGCAGGAGGTCATTTTTCTCTGATATTTACTGTGAGAATCTGGAGTGAAAGTCACAGCAGGGTGGGCCCCTCCCTTCCCTTCCCTTCCCCTCCCCTCCCCTCCCCTCTCTTCCCCTCCCCTCCCCTTCCCTTCCCCCTCCTCTGGTCCCCATCCCTCTGGCCTGGTCTCCCTGATGGGCCTGGGTACCCTGCATCTTAATGAGGAGAAAAATAGAACAGGTAGTCAAATGACCAGGCCATCAGGGTAATGTGCCCCACTCACCCTCACCTGGGGGCTCACCAGGACACATGTTAGTGACACCATCAAGGCCATTTCAAATGTAAAAGACCTTGAGGCTCACCCCTGGGAACACCTCCAGCCAGCTCCTTTGTCCCAGAGGTGGAAACTGGAGGATGGGGGAGAGCCCGGTGTCTTCTTTAGGAAGACCTTGGGGATGAACCCGCATGATGGTCTTGATACCTTTCCAAGCCTTATTTTCCACAGATTTTTCTCCACACTCTTCCCAGAACCATAAACTCCCAAGCTGGCACATCAAAATGGGCTTTTCTGCTCTCAGCCCCCTCCCGCATGGCAGGAGTTCTCTCTCTTCTCGCTTAGATAAATCCTGCTCTGTTTACTCTTCTGTGATTGTCCATGGATTTTATTCTTTAAAATTTGTGAGACAGGAACCCAGAGGAAATTGGCCAAGTGGGGAACCTAGTCTCATCTCAAAGCTCCGGTTTCACATCCCCCTCTGCTCTCTGGTCCAGGTTAAACCCTCCCTTCCCTATGGATCTATTAGATTGCGATAAATCAGGAGAGGGAAGCTTTATTCACCAGCCAGTGGTCCAGATCCACCGGCTGGTGGGCCAAGGCAGGCTGCCAGTCTATACCCTTGGACCCCCTCCCAAGGTTTGAGTCTACCTTTTATAGTCCTAAACCACATTAATCGTAAGTGGCTGTTGCTATGATTATAAGGTAGAAACAGCCCTCCCCGTACCCAGTTTCGGCCCTCCCTTCTCTAGCCTACGACAGTCCCTGCCCCAGCAGTTTCCCGCCCGAGTTTCCCACCCAAGTTAACAAACCCTAACTGGCTGAGTTAACTTTCAACCACCTCAGGGGCACTCACAACCAAGACCGCCAATCCTTACCCGACACACCAGCCTGAAATAACCAATCCATAGTCCATGACTTATTTACCGCAGATCCTATAAAATCCCATGCCCCCAACCCCTCTTTCCTTTTCCCCCTGGGTGTCCACCTGCACTGATCCCCGTGAATAAAGATCTCCTGGTCACATGTGGTGTACTGCATCTGGTCCAGTCATAGCCCTTACAATGATTCAAGACCATAAACAAACATCCTGAGATCTAAAATCATAAGCAGAAGAGGAAGTGGGTCAGAACGACCCTAGTTGAGTGCCAGTTAAGGGATGGTCACTAACATCTAGACAATCCATCTCTAACAGGGTACAATGTCCAAGAAAAATGGGAACCAAAGAGATAACAATTTTTACATTGCATAAGAATTGCCATCTTGTGTTGCCAAACATGCTCTGCTAAGCAGCTGTTGATGGGCACAGGGGTGGGGTGTTCCCGTGAGAGAAGCATTCTTTACATGACGTGGAGTCTCAGGGCAAAATGGCATCTGTTTGGTCATTGCCCAAATAGCCTGGCCCATAACAGATCCAGAAAGTGGGTGATTTTTCAGTCTGTTTAGTTTTTTTTGCCTGCCGTTAGGCTGGAACCACCACTCCAGTCCCTATCTATCTATCTATCTATCTATCTATCTATCTATCTATCTATCTATCATCTATCTATCTATCAATCAATCATCCATCCATCGCCTGGGTTCAGGGCCCCCACTGTTGGGGAGTAAAGATGATGATTTATCATTTTCTCCCTCACTCTCTCTACTTCCACATCCTCTTCTGACTTCTGGGAGCATCTGAGGTGGGTGGGAGGTAGCAGTTCCTCTCACTGCTGCTCTTATGTCTTGAGAGGTGGGGGGCTGGGTGCAGTGGCTCAAGCCTGTAATCCCAGCACTTAGGGAGGCTGAGACAGGAGAATCGCGAGTTCAAAGCCAGCCTCAGCAACGGCGAGGCGCTAAGCAACTCAGTGAGACCCTGTCTCTACATAAAACACAAAATAGGGCTGGGGATGTGGCTCAGTGGTCGAGTGCCCCTGAGTTCCATCCCCCCAAAAAAAGAGAGAGAGAGAGCGAGATGGAGGGAAATGGTTTGGAGCTGGCAGAGGCCTTTGCAGAAACTTGCTGAGGGGACGTGTGAGGCGCACAGCAATGTCCCCCCACCCAGCCCAGGCCTCCCTGCAGGTGGGCAGAACAACAGGAGCCGCCCATCCTGCAACAGTATTCTGGGAAGGCTCCAGAGATGTGGCCAAGCTCAGACCAGCTCTGGAGGAGGATTCCTCAGATCTATTTCTTATCAGTTAGGGTGTAGTTAGAAAACCAAAGTTGCACAAGCTTTTTTTTTTTTTTTTTAGTTTTTAAGGAAGTCCATGGTTACATTATTGCTTAGCTTTTTAATATATTTATCATTGTGTGTGAGATCAACTTCTTTTGAAAACAAGCTTAAGAGGCCATATCTCATTGAAGAAACTCAAAACATGTCTTTAGGTCCCTCCCTGTACGGTTTTCACCATAAAATGACTTGGTGCTGGTTGAATCATACCACACCCCTACCCCACAAATATGTACACATATGATGTGTCAATTAAAAATAAAAACAAAAACAAAATAATTTGGCCCTTTTAGATAGCACACACAATTAAACACTCAGGCACTTAAAACAGAATGCAATGCGCTTTAAAATAATTTGGCAGAATAGCGGGCGCCTTCATTCCGGAGCTAGCCTTATCAACTTCGTCATGGAGCAATTGGTGCGCAGTGAAATGTATCCCTTGTGGTATCAACGTTAATGGGTCTTGACAACCACGGCCACAGCCACAGCACAGATCCCCTCCATCATCTCCACGTCTCTGGCCCTCCTGAGCTCCCTCCTCCACCTCCCGCCAGCCCAGGCTGTCAGATTTGCTCCCCACGCAACCACACACGGTGTGCCTTTTCTAGAGTCTCATAGACTCAGGCTTGCGATGGTCCATTTGATGTTAAGTTAGGCTAGACTATAGCGCGGGATTTGTTTATTCATTTTTGAGATGGAATGTCTCCATGTTGTGCAGCCTGGTCTTGAACCCCTGGCTTCATGTGACCCTCTGTTTTCAGCTTCCCAAGTGGCTGGGACTACAGGTGTGCACCACCACGCTGGGCTAAAGCATTTTTAAGATATGTTGAACATTTGTAGTCTGTTTGAGCGAAGTAGATGATCTTCCATGGTGTGGGTGAGCCTTGCTTCATCAGTTGAAGGCCTTAAAAGCAAAGGCTCGACATCTGCTCTAGATGGAAACTGGTCATGACCAAGTCCACTGTGTGTTGCGTCTCTGCCCGACGATCTCTCACGACCCCGCCACTGATGGGCTGGTGCCACCACCATCACAGCCAGTGTCTGTTCTGACTGGTCACGCTCCAGCTCCTACACCTTGTCTGCTTCTCCTGCAGAGGAGAGTCTGTGCATTGTCTCCTGGTGGTATCTGGGAATTTGGGTCTGGGGATGGCTTGTCCCACCCCAGCACTCCTGAGAGTGCTCCTGGTGGCGATGCCGTTTATGCGAACCCTGCGCTTGGTGCTGACACCTGCTTTCCTTCTGGGAAAAAGCCTTGAGCATTGGCCTCGGAAGAGCTTCCACGGAGGCAGCATCTCATGCCCCTGGCCACAAGTCCTGCCGGGGAACTGGCTGTGCCCCGTGCACTCTGCCGGCAGAGGACCCTGGACGCTCCTGGCTTCCTCCTGCTCCAGCCCATGTGCCTCTCTGCTGTCCGCGGTTGCGAGGTCCCTTCTGCTGCAGCCACTTGCAGCTGTAGGCAGGAGGCAAGCTGGGTCTTCCCAGAGAATCGGGGAACCCAGGTGGCCGGGGGGCCACTGACCTGACCTTCTAGGAGACATAAGTTAATAAAATGGAGCCACCAACACAGCACGAGCCCTTCTTGGGAAAATGTGGCTTTGTCCCTCAGCGGCCAGTTCCCTCCTGCGACCCCTGTCCCTTCCGTCCAGCTGCTGCTCATCTCCCACCTGCTTCCAAGTCCTGGTTTTCCCTCTGGGGTGGGGAGGAGGCTGGGGATCAGACCAGAAAGCCGCCCGTTTCTCTTTCTTCTCCTCAGTCCACTCTACATCATCTAGGAGGGGACGGTGAAGGACGCTCCTTCCATGCGCCAAGGGAGCTCCCAGGCTTTGGGGAAAAATGGAAAGTCAGGAAACATAGGTGACAGGGGCTGCTGCAATGGGAGGGGCCGGGGACCCTCAGGCCGCAGTGAGTCCAGCAAGGCTTCCTGGGGGGTGTGACACACACAGGCGGGTACACGCAGTGTGGGCCGAGGACTCATTTTAGACATGGAGCCCTGCGACTCCTTCCCTGGGGGTTCTTGCACGCAGGGGCCACTGAGGGAGGGCCTGGCAGGAGAGGAGCGAGGAGGTGGCCTGTGCAGGATGCAGGCCAAAGGTGGGAAGGAGCTGCTCTCAGCAGGAGCCTCGCCCCACCCTGACCCCACGGGGGCATGAATGGCACCTTGGGGGTACAAGGCTGGCCTTGGAGCCTCCAGGGTCACCTGCTATGGGCTGTGAGCTGGGTCTGAGGGTTGGTGCAGCTGTGGAGCTGAGGCAGCTCTCTGGACGAGGGGGAAGCTGGGAGTACCACCGGGCAGCCCTCACCGCAGCCCAGGAGCATCACAGGGACACCTTCAAGTGGTTTGGGACGACTACACTAGGGGGAGGGGCGCAGTGAAGGAAGATGGAAATCAGTAAGCCTAGTTAGGCTCTGTGGCCACATTCAAGAGGTGGCCCACTGTCTTTGGGACAATGAAGGTACAGGAGGGACATGGTTCCTCTGAGTTCCCTGACCTTCTGGCAGAGAGTGCCATGGTTCCCCAAGTTCCCTGACCTTCTGGCAGAGAGTGCCATCTCTGTGGCTCCTCCAGTTTGACTTCTTCAATCCTAAGAGTCTCGTGCTCTCCCCTTTGCAGGGAAAGTACACGGGGTCAGGCTTGTGCAGGCTCCTTGGCTAGGATAGTCATTTCCTCTTCTCCAGTGTTCCCCTTCTCGTCCCCATCTGTGTCTCTCCAGCAGTGCTTTTACAGCCTTGGTGACCTCTTTTGGGTTTGAAAGGTCTCTGGAGTCTCGAGTCCTTAGTTGTTCAGCACCATCCAAGACCCCCCTGCAGGAGGTCGACTCCTGTGCCCTTCCCGCTCCACACATTGTCCCTGGAACCTGAGAATAGGTTCCTTTCCATTGCACAAGGGACATTGGAGGTGGGACTCGTTAAAGATCTTGAAATGGAGACATCACCCTGGATTATCTGGGGGTCCAATGTCACCACAAGGGTTTTATTAGAGGGAGGCAGGAGAGTTGGGGGGGTTGGAAGAGGCTCTTCTGCTGGCTCTGAAGGTGGGGTGGAGCCATGAGCCAAGGGGAGGCAGGCAGCCCCCAAGAACTGGAAAAGACAAGGAATGGATTCTCCCCAAGGACTTCTGGGGGACACAGCCTGCAGATACCTGGACACCTTGATTTTAGCTCCATGAGACTCACTTAGGTCTCTGACTTCCAGGTCAATAAAAACGTCCATTTGTGCTTTTTCATGCCACCAAACTTGGGGCGATTTGTTGCAGCCACCATATGAAGCTCATCCACTGTCTCCTCTCATCTCCATCCCCAGGAGGAACGTGGGCTTGTTTAGAAACCCTGGCAATTTTTTTAAAGTACTAGAGATTGAACCCAGAAGCACTTAATCACTGAACCATGTCCCCAGCCCCTTTTATATTTTATTTAGAGACAGGGTCTCACGGAGTTGCTTAGGGCCTCGCTGAGTTGCTTGAGGCTAGCTTTGAACTCAGGATCCTTCTGCCTCGGCCTCCTGAGTCATTGGGATCACAGGTGTGCCCCTCTGCATGCCTGGAGAACCTTGAAATTCTTTGGTTCGCCCTCCATGTTTCCATTCCTTCACTGTATTAGACTCCCTACCCCGTATCCAGGCAACCCCCTAATTTTGTTGTTTCCATCTCCTACATTCCTTCCTTCTTCCTGTTTCCCCAGTCATGACCCCATCCTGTCCCATGTCCACCTACATGATACCAGAGTTGTAAGATACCAGCCTGAGCCCATGACTTCCTGATTGAACCCCTTTCTATTGTCCTGAAGATGAAATCTAAAGTCTTTGAGCCATGTTAGAAGGTCTTGTGTGGTATGAACTTTGCTGACTCTTGCAATTCATTTGTTGCCAGGATTTCTTTCATGAAGAGCAGTGACCACTTAGCACAATGATTCTGATACTAACGATCATGACAGTAATAACCACCACAACACAGCCTCCAATCTGTGCCCAGCAGGGGTCATATACCTGCTTTCCATCAAGCTTCACACCCTGAGAAGTAGACACATTATTATCCTTATCATTTTTTTAACATTTTTTAAATTTATTTTTTAGTTATAGGTTACAGAATTTCTTTATTTTATTTTTATGTGGTGCTGAGGATCGAACCCAGTGCCTTATGCGCGCTAGGCGAGCACGCTACCACTGCGCCATAATCCCAGCCCCTTATCCTTATCATTTAAGGAAAACTCATCAGTAGCTATGTCAGCCAGCTCTTGCTATGTAACAAATTTCTCCCAAACTTAGCAGTCTAAAACAACAAACTCATGTTCTTATAGTTATGGAGGGTCCGGGGCCTGGGGGCGGATTGGCCAAGTGGTTCTGGCTCAGGAACTCTCATGACACTGTGGTCAAGCTGCTGATCAGGGCTGCATCACGGAACTCTCATCATGGCTGTTGGTTGGAGGCCTCAGTTCCTCCTTACATGGATGTGGTTTGAGCGCGTCCTCCAAAGGTGCATGTGTCGGAGGCTTGGTCCCTAGTGTGCCAACGTAGAGGTGGTGGAAACTTTAAGAGATGGCATTACCAATCGGCTGAGATTTTTTTTTTCCTTAATTGGGATAGAAATGATGAATAGACAAAGTGCAGCTCTCTTAGTGACAGCAGCCCTGAGCCTTGGATGCCAGTGGCCCTCAGCTCTCTGGAACTCTTCCAGAGTGGAAGCTAGTGAGTCCTGCTAGCTCTGCGTGGAACTCCACCATACTACTGCAGCTGCCCTCAGCATTACCAGCTCTGCTGGCTCTTTTCAGGGCTTCATCAGCTCTTGGGATGGCCAGCTCCGCTTGCTCTACTTGAGGTAGGACTTTGGCAGGGGCCATGAAACTCATCTGAACAAGGATCAATTGGGGCTTCTGCTGCAGCATGGGGGGCAGTACACAGGTGAAGCCCTGGGTGCACCCAGTGTGACTGAGAAGGGTGCTTGCTCTCGTAGCTAGGAGGGGTGGGCCTGAGCATGGCACAGCCTCCCCTGGCCTTTCTGCTGAGTGGCACCTGCCTGTCCTAGCCTTTGTGAGCAAGGGAGGTGCCCCTCGTGAACTGGATTGGGGATAGCTGGAGTGGCTGCAGAGGGACAGAGTCATAGAGAAAGCCTGTGGGGCAGAGTTACCTGGGACAGACCCAAAGCTGTTGCAGCCAAAGCAAAGCATCCCCGAGCCACCTTGGGACATCTCGGAGCAGCCACAGCTGTCAGGGATGGAGGATAAGAAGTACCTCTTACGGGGCATTAGGTCCTTCTCTTCTGTCTCAGTGGGGCTTCGTGGAAGGTGATTAGGTCTTGGGAACTGCACCTCAGAAGGGATTAATGCAGGACTTATGGGCTGAGTCCTTGTGAGAATAGTTTTTTTATTAAAAGAGCAAGACTGGCCCCTCTTGGTCTCTTGCTCTCTGTCTTGCCATCTGACCTCTTCTGCCCACATTTCCACCACCATGATGGTGTCTACCATGAGGCTCTCGCTGAGAAGACACTAGTACTAGCTCTTGGGCCTCAGATCTGAGCTGCGTCTCATTTCTTTGTCTCCAGTCTCAGCTAGTTTGTTGTAGCAACACAAAAAGGACAAAGACACATGGGTCTCTCCACAGCTCTTCTTGGAAGCTACATGCCTGTTTTGACCTAGGCTCAGTGGCCACACATTGTCACATCTTCTTTTCCTGTTTATTAGAAATGAATCAGCTCGAGTGAAGAATTGGTTCAAATGCTTGAAAGGAGAAGTATCAAAGAATTTGTGGACATGTTTAAAACCATCACATTGATCTATCTGCCTTGGGGTCCAAGCTCCTGGAAACATTTAAGCAGACTTGTAGGAGGAGGCACAGTGCCTGGCAGACTCTCCAAGCTGGCAGCATTGCTCCACAAGGACTAAGGGAGAGGACAGTGGGGTTGGTAATGGTGGGAAAGGGGAGATGGGAGGAACAGCCACATCTGTGGTTTCTGCTGAGCTGATGCTTATCTGGGGGAATCTTCTTCTTTTAGTCTCCTTATGACTATGTGGACATTGCTCAGCCTCAGACCATTGGAAACATCTTAAAAAGACACAGGATTGGGAGGTGGGGACAGATATCAGGGAGATGTTGATTGAAGCATGTAGGAGTTGAGTTAGACCGGAAGGATAAACTCCAGGGTCTTTCATTCAACAGGGTGATTGCACTTGATAGCAATGTATTGTGCACTTGAAAACTGCTCAGAGGGAAGCTCTGAAGGATCCTCACCCCCACAAACAGCACGCAATTGCCTCAGTGGACATGTGGCTTAGATCAATTTAGCTACTCTAAAACATATATGCATTTAAAAACATTACGTCATTCACCATAAATACACACAATTTTTATTTGACAATTGAAAAAGAAATAATAACAAAGAGCTCTCTCATCATCATTAAAAGAAGGAAAAATTCCATATACACCAGGGCTGAGGACCCGCTGAGCCAGAGCAGGTGGTCTGCCTAGAGGAAAGCAGAAGTGTGGAGAGCAGTGATCTAAACCATAGCCTGTCTGACTCTCATGGTTGCGTTTGCACTGGGAGCTGCCTGTGTGAAGGTGCAGGTCAAGATGTCCCAGTTGCTATGGTAACACCAGCCAGGGTTGGCTATGTGGGAAGGCACATGGCTCTATTAGTTGAGACCTTGAGTTCAGCACTTTCTCCCAGGGATAGTGAATTCGGAGCAAAACAAGATGACCCTAATGTCTCACTAGTCCTGTGTCCTTCAGATTGCCTGCTTGGCTGAAAATTTCCCACAATTAACCTTTTGATGATGAAACCAATATAATAAACTTGCTGAGCTATCTGAGTAAGTCAAGCCTCACCAGGGCTTGGCTACCCATATGGCCCCAGCTTTTTCTCCCTATGTGTGTCTGTTTGTCTTTTCTTTATCCTTCATTGCCCCATGTCCAATATCTCTTTAATTAATGGCCATGGCTCTAAGATGAGAGGGTCATGGCACAGAAAAATTCCTGAGCTGTGGGTATAGGAGCAGCTCCCCTTCTCAGACGGCAGCTTCCTTTACACTTCATGGGCTTTTTGTGCATATGTATTTCTCCATCCTCTTTGGGAGGTCATGCTCTTAATCCCAGCCTGGGTCAAATTGGATTCCCCAGCTTTGGCTCTGCATCATCCAATGTGGAGAAAAAGCCTGCCTCTCCCAATCCCCTGGGTGTTGGGAGTGTGAGCACCACGCATGCCCACGGACCAGCACCGCACTCTTTATAGAGCATGTACTGTGCAGCAGCCCTCCAGGCCATGACTTCAGCACTTTTTTGTGTATCCTGCACTTGGATCCTCTGGGACAGGGCTGGTCATTATCCCTTCTCTCCAGAGAAGGCACTGAGGCTCAGAAAGGGGAGTCACCTCTCAAAATCAACCCTGAGAATACCTTGCAGAGTTGTGATTTGATTCTAATCTGACTCCAGCTCTCAGTGTAGCCAGATGGGGAGCATTTCCTGTGTGCCCTGCTCAGTCACATCATGACAGCAACTCCTCTGAGGCTTGCATCAGCCCCAGCAGGCAGCTCCTGCTACTCAAGGGTCCATTTCACAGACAAGGACACGAGGTAAGGAATGAAATGGGATCCGAATCCCTGGCAATCTGGATATGGCATTGAGTTCCTCCTCCAGAGCATCTGTAAACCACCCTGCAGCTGTTTTTCCTCTTCCTTGGTGTAGTTATCTGTATTTTAACGCTGGCTCTTGCAGCAGGCTGACCAGACAGGGTCCCTTAAAGCACAGATGTGAATGGTTTTGTGATACCTGCCATGCACAGAGCAAAAGGAGGAACGCAAAGACCAGCAGGGGTTTTCTTCCTGAGAGCTCGGCCATGGTCTTCGCACCTCTCCTGTAACTCATGGCAGATGCTGAGCACACCTGGGACCCTAGAGAGGTCAGTCACTCTGACGGCACATATCTCAGTCACCGCATGTTGTTACTAACAGGATAGCTGCACCTGGGGCCAGGAGTCTGAAGCTGCCCAGCAGGCAGTGTGTAGGCTCAGGGCCTCCAGCTTCTACCCTCTCCCTCTTTATCCCTCTTTTCCTTGCAGTGCTGGGGTCAAACCCAGGGCCCTTGCATGCCAGGCAAGTGCTCTACCACCAAGCCACACCCAAGTCGCCTTCCTCAGTTGGGATGAGTGAGGGGACTGTGGTCTGTGCTGCCTCCTGAAGCCCCACTGGGTGGTGGTGAGACACCTCTGATGACACACCCACTCTTTTCTCTTCCCTCCGTGTCCCACTCTCTGCTCTCCAGCTGGCGTTTTTGGGGGTCTCCTCTCTGCTAAGCTGCTTTTACTAGAACCCCTCCCTGAAGGTCTGCATTTGGGGTCCCTGATAATACACAACTACATTTATTAGATGGTGTGTGTGTTGGGCTGGGGAGTGGGGATTGTGTGGGACTGTTGCTATGCTGTGACCAGAGGCTGGGGAGCAGATGGAAGAAGAAATGTCCAATGTTCTGGACCCTGGAGTCTGGGAGTTCTGGGTTCAAATCTTGGGTTCAAACCTTTGAAAATTCGCATCTTCTCTGCAAACTCCTTTCCTTTATGTGTGGGGAGGGTAATCCCTACTTTACCAGGTTGACATGATGTTCAAATTAAATTCTGTTGCAATGTGCCTAGAACAGGGTCTGGTGCATGATGATTCCAAGACTGCTTCGTGGGGGAGGCTGGGAAGGGAGCCTTACATTTGGGCCTTGCTTCCTAGGGGGCAGGAGCTGGGAGCTTATTTATTGGATGCAGTGAAAGGAGGTGGTGAGGGGTGATGGGAAAAAAGAGAAAGAGAAAGGGAAGGAGAGGAAGTGGGGGAGGGAGAAAGGCAGAGAAAAAAGGAGGAGGAAGTGGGGAAGCACATCCTAGCCAAGACAAAGAGAGAAACCAAGCAGCAACTCAGCAAAACAGCCGTGATGCTCTCTGGCAGGGTTGAGCAACCCTGGCCCTCCCCTTTCCCTTTCCTCAGCCAGAAGAGTTTTAAAGAAACGGTTACCCTCCTTGAAGGGCAGAACCTCAGCATCATGTGGAGCTTCAGGGTGCTCCTCTTCTGGGGTGAGTGTGAGGTCCTGGGGAGCGGTGGTGGAATTGAGGCCTGGGAAAGGGTTGCAGGGAAACAGGAGGGCCATGGTGGGTCCAGCCAGGACATGGTGATTCTAGGATAGATGCTGCAAACACTTGCATTGGGGAGTGCCCAGGCCCAGGGAGTTCCATCCTCAGGGTTGCTTGTGTGATGTGAGTTTCCTGAGCAGCTACTACACAACCAGGTGCTATTGTAGGCACTGAGTACACAGTCTCAGGCTTGTGCTCCCAGGTCTGAAACACTGCTGGGGGTTGGACAGAAGAGTCACCAACAGTGACAGCAATGATTCCAAGTTCTACAAACTGAGGACAGTCCTCACAAAATCCCCGTATTATTGGGCCATGGTCAGCCCTACGTTACAAAAGGGGAAACTGAGGCAAAGGCCCAGAGATAACCTGCCCAAGACCAGTGACTTGTTAGGATGCCAGGGCAGGAAATCTGGTGGTAGATTTGCTCCAAACAATAAGTAAGTGAAAGAATTTCATGTAGTAATAAGCACCAGGAAAGAAGTTCTAATGAGAGCATGACTGGGGTCAAGATGGGGAGGAAGCCGGTTTCCCAAGGGATGACATTTGTGTTGAGGCAAGGTGACGGTCTTATCATCCAGGCTCTTGCTTCTCTGTCTTCAGGTGTCAGTCTGTTTTTCTCTTGCTCATCTTCATTATGGCTGGTTCTTTTTGTATGTCTTGCAAGATTTTTTTGTGGATTCAAATAGAAGAATTGGAGACAGTGTCAAACAGCAGTGGAGGTGTCCTCTGCTGGTGCCCAGTGGATCTGTTCTCCTACTTTACAGAGGAGGAACCTGAGACAGGGAGAGATTAAATAACTTTCCCAAGGCCACGCAGTTAGCCATTGGCAAACCCAAGCACTTAAAGCATTTAAAACCCAGGCACTTTGCCTCCAGAGTCCACAGGTCTAAACAGTATGCTCCAAGATAATTAATGAGCAAGAGGATTTCCATTAAGACAATGGACGGGAATGGTGGGAGTTTGGGTCTCTGGGGCTTGTCAACTGGAAGGCTTCTTCAGAAGGAGCAAGTGGTTGGTGGAACTCAAACATGGAAATGCAGAGGTATCAGTCTGAGGAGCCAGTACTGGTATCTGTCATTAGCACCCCTTATTCTGAAGTTCATTTGTACAGACTTGAGATGATGATATTTTGATGTTGATGATGGTGGTGATGGTAGTGATGGCGAAGCTGATTATGGTAATGATGACTGTGGTAGTGATGATGATGAAAATGTCCGTGGTGACAAGAGATGGTGGTGTTGGTGATGGAGATGGTGGTGTTGGTGATGGAGATGGTGGTGGTAACAGAGATGGTGGTGTTGGTGATAGTGATGGTGGTGTTGGTGATGGAGATGGTAGTGGTGGATATGGTGGTGGTGGTGATGGAGATGGTGGTGGTGGAGATGGTGATGGAGATGGTGATAGAGATGATGGTGGTGGAGATGGTGGTGGTGATGGTGGTGATGGGGGTGGTGATGGAGATGGTGGTGGTGGTGGTGACAGAGATGGTGGTGATGATGGAGATGGTGGTGTTGGTGATGGAGATAGTGGTGGTGGAGATGGTGGTGGTGATGATGGAGACGGTGGTGGTGTACAATCTAGATGCTGCAGAGCCACAATGCCTTCTGAGTGCCTTTTAAAGTTAATCACACTATCCTTTCAGGAAGATTTAATACCACAGATAGATAATATGTGGTATCTCTATGTCTAATGTATGTCTGCATGTGTCTTAAAAATGAAAGAGTAAGGTTTTCAAAAATCTGTTGTTGAGAAATGACTTTGATCTCCCATGGAGGAGATATCACCTCCATTCTTAGTTTTGGTACTGGGGATTGAGCCACTGAGCCACATCCCCAGCTCTACTAACTTTTTATTTTGATACAGGATCTTGCTAAGTTGTCTAGGGCCTCACTAAGTTGCTGAAGCTGGCCTCAAACTTCTGGTCCTTCTTCCTCAGCCTCCCAAGTCTCTGGGATGATAGGTGTTACCACCACACCAGGCTTATATCATCCATTTTGGGAGTGAATGTTTAGTGTAGGTTTCTGAAAATCAGCTGGAACTATTTTTGTAATTAAAAGGAAATGAAGATAGAAACAAAAATTGTATTTCCCTCAGTTCCCCAGAGATTATTGTTCTGAATTGATTTTCAGGCCTTTCAGGGAGTTCCTTTTCTTTGGGGTCTGCTCCTTGGTAACTCTGGTACCCCGTTGGAGGTGTCATGATTCCATACTTTTTCATGTTTCTTATGTCCCTTGGTTGATATCTGTGCACCTTAGGAAACGGTCATTTCTTCTCATGTTGTGGACTAATGTCAGACTAATGGACTTTTCCCTTTAGATGGGTCCTAGGGTGTCAGCTGGGTAGAGTTCTTTGGCTTTGGGTCTGGGTGGGAGAAGTGGTGTAGTGTCCATTAGGTTCTTCAGCTGTGGTCAGTGTCAGTGGCATCTGAGAGCCTCAGTGGCCTAGGTGGCGGGTGTTTGTGGAGACAGTGGTGCAGCTTTGCTGGGCATGGGGCTTCAAGATGGCTGGTTCTCAGGTCCAGTGTGCAAGCAAGAAAAAGCATTCTGAATTCGAAGACAGGTCTTTTGAAAGAACTCTGTCAGACCAAAAAATATATAAATAAAAAAATGCTAATGTGGCTTATGGGACATCATTAAGTGAACTGACATTGGTATTTGGGGAGCTCCAGAAGGAAAGGTGATGGAAAAAGTCACAGAAAATGCATTTAATGAAATAGTTGAAAAGCCCCAGTTGTTGGGAAATGTATGGACATCCAGGTCTAGGAAGTCAAAGGTCCCCAAACACATTCAGCCTACAAAGGTCTTTTCCGAGGCATGCCATCCTCAGACTGTCAACAAAGGCAAAGGGAATTCTACAAGCAATACGAAGAAAGTGTTAAGTCTTATACAAGGGAATCCCTGTTAGACTATCAGCAGATTTCTCTGCAGAAATCCTGCAGGCTAGGGGAGAAGGGGGAGGATATATTCAAAGCATTGAAAGGGAAAAGCCAATTCAGCAAAGCAAAAATGAAGGAGAAATAAACTCCCCCTAACAAGCACAGGCTGAGGGGATCCATCACCACCAGACACACCTCACAAGTAATGCTCCAGGGAGTGCTGTGACAGGGAGCAAAAGGACAGCAAGTGCCGTCACCAGGACCCGCGACAGTACAAAGCTCCCTGGTAGAGGCTAACCCATAAGCCAATCCAGAATCCTCCAATAATAAAATGCTGGCCTGTTATATTATTTTGTATATTTCAAAACAACAAGAAAAAGAGGATTTGAAATGTTCTGACAGGGGCCCTGATCTGATCATTACACAGTGTGCATCAAAATGCCACACTGTGGCCCACAGATATGTTGTGTTGTGTGTTTATATGTGTGTTAAGTGTGCATGTGTGGTGTGTCTTTGTGTTGTGTAGTGTGTGTGGTGTGTGTAGGTGTGTGTTGTGTGTGGTGTGGGGTGTGTGTATGTGTTGTGTATGGTGTGTGAATGTGTTGTGTGTGTACATGGGTGTGCTCTGTGTGTGTGCACATGTGTGTGTGTCAAATAAAGCAAAATAAAACTGAAAAATCCAAACAAGAAAAGCAGAAACAAAGCACACCAAGTCAGGAGAAGCGGCTCTGAGGACACTGTGAGAGAACAGGTTTGGCCCTTAGTCGGGCTCTCATCTGTTTGGCCAAACCTGTTTCTGCGAAGACAATCCAGGAGCAGTTCTGCAGATCTTGGTGGTTCATGGTGATTTTCTTCCCCCTCTCTGTAGGGTGTTGTGTTATATGCAGCTGGGTGATGACCAGAGTGGAACCAAACACAGGGGGTAAGTAAGCTGGAGAGAATGGGCATGGATGTGACTGGAGGCTGTTTCTGGGGAGGAGATCTCTTTGTCCCCAAAGGCTCAGCATTTGGACACTTTCTGGGAGTGGGTCAAGGGCATAAGAAGGGCTAATATACAGATCTCCGTATTCCTGCTCCAGGCCTTTTCTTTTTTGCCTTGAGATTGTTGTGTGACCTCAGGAAGTCCCATTACCTCTCAGTGTCTCAAGCACAGGTAATGATGTTTCCTATCCCACGGAGTATTGTGAAACTGCTCCTCTCATGTAGGTACTTTCCTCACGTCATAACCCAAGTTCTTTCTAGACCACAGCTTCACAGAAACTCTCAGTCCTCCAATCCTGGATCTTGAAATATTAATAGGGACCTGGATGACATCTTTTTCTTTTTCAGAATTCTTTGCTCTCTAGACTACTGCCCGTCTGGGGATGTGACTTGGTGATTAAGATGCTTGCATTACTGTTTTGCTCTGTGTTAGTTGGCTTCCACTAAGATAAATACCTGAGATAATCAACTGATAAAGGGAAAAGGCTTATTTCAGCTAAGAGCTCTCAGTTCTTGATTGGTCAGCCCTTGTTTGGGCTGGTTGTGACAGCTCATGGAGGGAGTCCAGAAATTGCTCACCGCGAGGCTGGAAGCAAAGGAGAAAAAGAGAAAGAGGAAGAGACTGGGGTCTCACAGTCCCCTTCAAGGGCACAGCCCCAATGACCTGAAGCCCTCCCACCAGGCTCCACCTCTTAAAGGTTCCTCTCTCCTGCCTCCTCTCGCTCCTTTCTTCCTCTTCCTCTTCTTCCAACCCCCTCCTCTCACTCCTCCTCTCTCTTCCCTCCCTCCTCCCCTCTTCCTCTGTTCCTCTTCTCCTTCTCCCTTCCTCTCCCCTCCTCCTTCTTGCCCTCCTCCTCACCCTCCTCCTTCTCTCCCTCTTGCTCTCACATCCTCTTCTCCCCCTTCTCCTCTCCCCCTCCTCCTCTCCTCCCTCCTTTCTTCCCTCCTTCCCCTCTCTCTCCTCTTCCTCTCCCTCCT